>CM043318.1:59787052-60987052 GCA_023736055.1 Quercus glauca | reverse complement strand
TTTGCTAACTATAACTTTTCCAAACAATCTATTTTCAAAAAGCTGAAAAGTGAGTTATGCAAAATAAACATTATCACGGTGATAATGTAAAATTTGTTTTTTTATTTTTGTTAAATTCATTATATATTGGATTTAATATTTATGTAGATGAATGAAGGTGTCTTTTTGAAAATTCAAATCCTTACATGGTAATGCAAAGCAAGCATACCTCTTTTTTTTTTTTTTAATAAAGAAAACTAGGTGACAATGTTGATGCAAATGAGTTATAAATTCTTGTGATCATGCCCAAGCATTATCGTGAGCAATGGTACTATTTTAGATGGAAATCCCTCTCCAAGCAATCTTCTATATCATTGTACCTTTGATAATATGAGCTGTAAATAAAACAAACCGATCATGAACAACTTGGGCTCGGTTTGATAAAAAACTCGTTCATATTTTTTTGTTTATAAATAAGCCAAACTTGAGCCTTAGTTTTAGGCTCGTTTAACAAACAAGCTAAGCCTAAGCTAAAAAATTTGTTCACGAACAAGCTTGTGAGTTATAAGGCTTGATACAAAACAAGTCAAGTATAAACTCATTTATAAGTTTATATGTGTTAACTTTTTTTGAGAAAAACACAAGACAACAAACACACACACACCGGGGAGTGGGAAGACCGAGTTTATATGTGTTAACTAAATATACTTATTACACATTTCTTAATAATAGCATGGCTAATATGGGACCACTATTCATTAGTTTAATTTTTTTCCTTCCCTCTAAATTGACCAAGAACCATTTTAGACTTTAGTTACATTTAAAAATAAATAAATTAATTAAATGGGTCACATATGATTCTTCCCCATCAATCATTTAATGTAAAGTTATGAAACATACTAGTAGTTTCCCATTCATAATAGTTACAAATAAGTATTTTTTTAATTCTTCACCATCTAAAATGAATGTAAAAATTGTATTTTGAACAATTGCGTGTTGAAGTTGTAGACAAGGAATGATGAATGAATGAATTTAATTATGTAAATTTTTAATTTGAATAATAGCTAATCATAAGTAGGACTATATGCATGATAAAATAAGTAAACTATTTTTTTTTTTTCTTCTTCTTAATCTTAGAGATTTAAGCATTTGATAATGTAATTTTCTTAGATCTCAAGCTCAAAAGCATGACCTGAGTTTGAGTTTGAACTTAATATTAAGCTTGAGCTTGGCTTGACTAATTATCAAGTCAAGCCAAGTTCCCACGAGCTCAAGTTCAAACATGATTTTTAGGCTTGTCACAAGCTTGACCTTTTGACTTTTTTTAACAAGCCAAACTTGAACATGCACTACTCAATAAAGCTCGGCTTGTTTATAACCCTAAATGCTTAAGACAACCAACTCTATTTTCCCTTTACCAAGGGTATTGCCAGTCTTATATTATCTATTGCGGGTGGTGGAAACGTTTTAAGGGAGGACGTAGCAGGATAGTACCATGATTGCGCATGTTAGGTTTGACACCGGCTAATCCACCAAATTAAGTCTGACACCTACACAAGTCTGGCACCAGCATAATTTGTTTGATAAGAAATGGACCTTTGCTGAAGGTTTATTGATGGGTCATGGGCACTCTTTAAACACTCCCTAGGCTGTGTTCAGAATTTACAATATAATAAAACTATATTGGATTTGATTTTTTGAGTAGTCAAATACAACAAAAGAAAAAGAAAAAAAAGGGTGATGATTAGTAAATTACGGGTCGAACCTGCGACTTTCTGCTTTGGAAACAGGCGCTCTATCCACTGAGCTACAGGCGCTCGCAGATATCTCTCTCTCGCTTTCAATAAATTAATATATAATCATAATTACCAAGTATAAAAGTTAAAAAAAAAACAATACCCACCGACTTTCCCTCCTTGTCCAATTCCTCTCTGCAACCCTAGCTCTCTCTCTCTCTTTCTCAGAAAAGCTTTAAAGCTCTTTTGACCGTTTCGTCGTCATCACATCAGACGGTCCCCTGTACTTCTCCTCCAATCATATTCTGATTCTTTTAATCACTTTCAGTCGTCGTCGTCATCACCATCAAGTGACAGTAGTATTTTCTGTATTTTGACCGCACTAATATTTTCTATTACACACGAATATAATTAAAACAACAACAGCAAACTAACAAAACCGTGAAAACGATGTCCGGTGGTTCCGATGCGGCCGATACCACTTCCCTATCCTGCGCTCGCTGTGGCAAACCTGCTCACCTTCAGTACGTATTTTCAATTTTCACTTCCTTTTTTTTTTTTTTAATAAATTATTATTATATATCAAAAAGACTATTTTGGTTTTATCAAATTTTATCAATGAATGCAAAAAACTTGAGAATTTAAGTTCAATTGGCACCGCCACAAATGGAGACGTGTTCAAATTGCCTTCCACCAACTATTTTGGTCCCTAAAAGTTTTTTTTTAGTTCCTAAAAAGGAAAATGCTAAAGAACTTTCTTAAAATAAGTTCTTTTTTTAAAAACTTTCTTAAAATAAGTTATCAGAGCCCTCGTTAGTATGACTCTCCTAAAAAAGATCTTTTTTTAATCCTTAAGTTTTGTAAAAGAATTTTTTTTAAAAATAGTTTAGGGACAGAAATGGGGATGAAAATTTTATTTTCAATAGTTTAGGGGTGAAGAAAGATATTTTTTAAAGTTACGAGAACGGAAAGTGAAACATTTTTAATAATTTAAAGACGAAAGACAAACTTTTGGTAAAGTCTAGGGCAAAAAAAAAATATTTTACCCTCGAAAAAATGATTTTTGGCTCAACTTTCGTCTGTTTTAAAGGTTGAGGTTTCGATTTCATTTGTTGTGTCAGATAAATCTTCCATGTGATTTTGACTAGAAATGGAATTTGGTTAAGACTCTTATGCACTGCCGTTTACGATTGACGTTTGTTTTTGTTTATAGGTGTCCCAAATGCGTGGAATTAAAGCTCCCTCGTGAAGGCGCTGCTTTCTGGTGTGTAACCTTTTCCTGCTTTTGTTTTACTTGTATGAACATTTTTATGCAATATGTGCTTGGAATGGTATTTCTTTTTTTTCCTTTTCAGTTTTGATTTATTGGGATAAATCATATTCATGTTCATGCCCTTGGGCTATTGCTGTCCCTTGGTTTCGGTGTATAATGCTCATACTGTCACAAATACTGTTTTCTTCAGTATTAAGGGTTGTCTTTGACTGTAAATTCTGATTTCTTGAATCAAGTGTTTTATGGATAATTTATTTGTGAAAATTGTGAGTAGAATTTGCCAAATGTAGCATACAGTAGTAGAAAGTAGACGGGATTGAGACTTTGTAGGAAATATGAACTTCATACTTCTTAGGTTTGGAACAAGTCATCAAACAATATGCATATCTGTATGCGTCCGAGGCCATATTGATCATTTGAAAATAATGGGTTATCATTATATCTGAGTTGATTTTTAGTTGCAAAATCCTGACAGAGAATTGCATGATGGAAGGCTAATTATTTTGTGTATTTAAACTTGGTCGCAGTACATGCAGGCTGGCTCTTCAACTTATACAGTTTATTCATTGAAACATCGCATTATTTTATTGTGCCTGAAGGGATCCATTATTTTATCATGGCACCTGGATATCTGATTGAGACTAACTTGTCCAGTTGCATTAATTGTAGGGGGGGTTTGAAATGAGCTGTCGAGTTCTATGACACTCCATGTAAAACTTTCAAATATACATTCAAATGCTATGTATGGGATGCCAACTTGGTCCATGATACTGGGTTGTGGAGATTATGCATGAATTAAGCATGTTGAGTTAAAATGCAGATAACAAGAGTTGTCTTGTCTTGGTGGTAATATACAACCATCATTGAACATATTTTGATGCCAAAGAATTTATATGCTGACACTGTTGGCTCTTAGTTTCATTTCATATACTTGTATGTATTAATATTGGACACAAGGAGAAAGGCTTCTCATCAACTTCTTTCAATATAATTTGCACATTGGCCCTTTGACATCAACTAAAATGGTGTATATTCCTTTAAATTTGGACCAAATATGCTTTTTTATTTTGTGTTGTTGTTGTTCTCATATTATGGTTTATTTCTTATCAGCACTCAAGATTGTTTCAAGGCTTCTTGGAGCTCTCATAAAGCAGTGCATTTGAAGGCAAAGCTGTCCTTACTTGGGACAGGTACTCCGCATGAACAAAATTCAGACTTACTTAATGAAGATTGGCAATATTGCTTGAAGAAAGGACAGGCTCGAACTCCAAAACTTCCCCATTTTGATTGGACAGGGTATTTTTCAAGGATTATGTCTGCCTCATATTCTACATACCCTTCTGTTTATTCGTCATGCATTTATGTCTGATAATTCTGATGTTACATTTAAGTTGGATAGGGATTTTTACTTATAAAAAAAAAAAAAAAAAAAAAGGTTGGATAGGGATTTTTAGGTTTCAACGCTGCCTTTCCAATTTCCGCGTTCATTTATTCTCCTCTTCTTCTCTTTTAGATTTTTTTTAGGGTTGGGGGGAGGGGGGAGGGGGGGGGGGGGTGATTATTCGATTTTACAAATCTTCAAGGCTGTGATATCAGATTGAGTATTGTTAGATGGTGATAAATGACTAAAGCATCTGTTTGGTTCTAAGTAGTCTTAGATATATATAAAATTTCCTAGATTTATTTGTAAATATTAGGACTTATAGTAGTCTTAGATTTTTTTTCTTTTCTTAAAAAAAAAAAAAAAATTTAAAGCATTTCATTACCTATCCAAAATAAAAAAAAAATTCATGTCTGTGGTCTCTTATTGTGCAGGGAACTAAGGCCATATGCTATATCTGGTAGACGTGCTGTACCTGCTCATATTGAGCTTCCTGATTGGGCAGCTGATGTGAGTTTTTTGACTCATTTCTTTTCACATGTTGAGTATCATTTTTCACACTCATATGCATGTCTTTTTCTTCTCACTGGAGGATTTTTTGTCCACAAATATGGATTCACTCAATATTTTAGACGTACTTTGTCCTTGCTGATTTGATTGTAGTTCAGCAATTGCTGAAGCTGGATTTTGTCTTTTCTAGCCAGAGTGCTGTGGGCACTGTCCACACCCACACTCTTATATTGAGTCAAATGTGGTTTTCATGCAGCTTTTCTTGCCCTTTGACTTGTAGGGTATCCCAAAAACTGAGCCCAATAGTGATCTGCAGCATGTTGTTGAGGTACACTTGTACTTAGACGTTTGAGTGGAATTTAATGTGTAATAAAATTGGACCTTTTCTTTTGTTTTAGTTTACGTATTAATTCCTCTTTTATAATTGATGTATTTTGTTTTGAAGATCAAAACACCGGATCAAATTGAGAGAATGAGAGAGACTTGTCGAGTAAGTTCTGTTTGTAATTATCTTTTTTCTTATGACATCATTTTTTTAATGCTTGCCAATATTGCATCATTGTCTCATCCTCGGTCTTCCTTAAAGCATGCATCATTGTTGACAATATACATGTATAGGAGCACTGTGTGCTGCATGCATCCTAGAAGATGAATTTTGCATAATGATTTGAGTCTTCGTTATTGTTAAAATTTTATAATTTTTTTTATTGCTTTATACAACAACCAAGTTTGGTTTAGTCCTTTGGGTCGACTATGGATTTTTAACAGATTAGTCAGGGTTGGCAATATATATTCTTTCTACCATTCTATATTATTCGAAGTCATACTCTCTATTACTTCTTTAATTGACATGTCCTTTTTTTTCCTACTCCAAATGTTATTTTTGGTCTTCCTCTACCTTTTTTCACAGCCTTAAATGAGCCCTTTTTTTTTCCTCATGCAAAAAAATCTGTAAGCATACCAAACTAATTGTGTAATGCTCTTTAAAGATCCTATATCGATAACACATTCAATATTTTCTAAGCAAATAAGGATTCATTTTACTTCTTGTAGTTGTCTCTATTTTTTATTTTATTTTTATACTGAACTTGGGCATGTTTGAGCATGATTTTAAACCTTTGCTGGTTTATTAAGCCCTGTTCATCCAGATAGATTCTCAATTTTGTTGTTTAACAATCATCATTCTTAGATTGGAAGGGAAGTTTTGGATGCGGCTGCTCGTGTAATACGGCCTGGTGTGACAACTGATGAGATTGACAGAGTGGTTCATGATGCAACTATTGCGGCTGGTATGAGCTTTTTCATTCTTTAGAATATGTTAGTACTTTTATTTTTTTCCATTTTTTAACCCTTGAATCAAAATTTCCTTTTAAGCATGCAATATATGATTGATTAGATTATTTTAGCAATGATATGTCTCTCGAGGGGTACTTTCAGATATGATCTTGAGGGTTGTCATTATTTTTGTTCAATTTACCTTTGTTTGTGTTGTAATTTAAATTTGTTTTTTGAGGAGTGAAACTGAGTGGGGGTTGATTTGTAAAGTCCTCCATCCTATATGATAAGGGTGTTTCTATCTTTATCTTTTTGTTTAATTAGAGATTTTTTTTGGTGGTTGGGGGGGGGGGGGGGGGGGGGTTGGGGCATAAATAAGAAAAACTTTGTTAGAAAAATAAAAGGAAATTATGTAGCATTCTTTGTACGCAAGCAGTGTACTTGGACACCTACAAGAGCATCACCTAAAAGAACAAGCATCTAAAAACTCAAACAAATTAGCCCAAGAATGGCTATTCCAAATTGTTACTGACGGAGAACAAATTGAGAAAATGTCTTCCTGTGTTTGTGGTGGGCTTAGGGTTAGGAGAACTTGTGATCTAGATTTAGAATTGTTTAAGAAGGATTATGGGATTGTAAAGAAGAAGAAAAAGAGGTTTTTAATGGTATTTTAGTGGTTGCATACCTGTGAACAGTAAATTGGAGAAAGAAAAGAAAAGAAAGAAAGAAAGAAAGAAGAGAGCCTATATGCTCAAAACACTCAATATTTTATTAATCAACTCTACATCCTTCCAGTACATTGAGCACAATATATGTAGACTCTTTCTTGTACTAGTAGTATTAGGACTCCTACGAGTACTAGGATTCCAAGTTTGACTAGTAAACTAACCTATTTGAATTAAACCAAAGCCCATACGTAAATACCCATAAACTATATAATCAGTGTTGTTAAAAGCACACTTACGCACAAAGTGCAGAGCGCATAGGCCTTGGGGCCTTTTCCCCTCTAAAGTGAGGCGCCCTCACAAAGCGCGCCTTAGGTGCGCTTTTTAGAGCTTTTTTGTTAAGCGCAAAGTGCGCTTTCTTGTAAATTTTTTTAAATAAAATCTTGATTTGATTTTTAGCCATAGATCTAAATATATTTGATATAAGCCATTGATTTAATATATAAAAACTAATAGTGTGGTGTGCTACCATAAACCTAAGCCTATCTCTTTAGATATTTTAGACCTTTTGGCCCACGACCACACAAACAAACACTCAAGTCAGACAATTATGATGGTCCTTTGCTTAATGAGGATGATGATTATGTAGATTAGGATTGCATTGCATATTTGCATTGATTTTGTTAGGCAAAGATAACATTACTTAACATTCTAGAACTTTTTAGCCATTGCCTTTTTGGTTCTATACTTCTATTTTGATTCAATGATTTTTTGTAATCATGGCCATCAAATATCATGTTTGCATATATTTTGTAAAGCACAAGAGAATTATATAAATGTTATATAAATTATATAAAATGTTTTATTGTAATTTATATGATTAATCGATCACTTGATTGTTGTATTGACCATTATTAATTTTTTAAAAATTTATTATTATTTTTTTTAAAAATATGCGCTTCACATCGATCAAGCGCTCGCTTGCGCTATGCGACTAGGCTTCAGGAGGCCTTTGAGCTAAAATGCGCTAAGCACTTTTAACAACACTGTATATACTGCTTATTAATTAATAAAATAAAACCTATGGCCCATACCCAACAATTGTAAAATTACTAAATACCCTTGACTCTAGAATAACCAAATAAAATATAAAAACCTTAATTAACTAGGATGGACACTTATTCTTGGGCTTTGCCTTAGCCTTAGGCCTCCTAAGAGAATATTCTTTCTTTAATAATGCTATGGCTGCACCATCAACCACCCAATCGTACAACGTGCACAGCAAGAAATGTGCCCCTTTCAGCAAGCCAGCATGTCTACCACCCTCCCAGGCATGGTCCAATGTAGGTGAAAGAGACAAAACACCAATGACCAAAGCTGGGAAGTAAACTCACAGTGAAGGAGCAAATGATCCACTAACAACACTTTTCTTGCACAAAATTTTCTACTACAAAGATTATCCATTGTAAAAATTCCACCCTTTGCAGCTGTCCATTTAAAGAAAGCAACTTTGGGAGGAATGTTTACTCTCAACACACTCTTCCACGTGAAAGGACATGGGCTGCCTTGAGGAAGACAATTATAATAAGACCACCTCAAAAATCTTGTTCTTTGATGGAAGCCAACCTATCCTATCAATTCCACCCCCACCAATCTTGCAAGAATAAATAAAAGCAAAAAAAGACTGCAAAGTCTCCAACTCCCATTCCTGAAAGGGCCTAAGGAATGTGACATCACAAAGCAAATCACCATTGCCCCCTGCATAAGGTCCCTTACTGATGCCTCTTATGAATATGTCTCCGTTGGCTTAGACCATAAGATTCTTTAATTGTCTAGGACACCCAATTTCCCCAATCAGTACCATGCTTGGTGTGAACCACTGTTCTCCAAAAGGACTACTTTTTCGTAACATCTCTCCAAAGCCATTTACCAAATAACACCTTATTAAAGAGCATAAGATTCCACACTCCCAAACCCCCAGATTGCATTGGCTCACACACTGTCTTCCAATCAACCAAACAAATTTGAACTCATCCCCGAGGGCCGAGGCAACCCATAGAAAATCCCTTTGTAACTTCTCCATATGATTTGCCAAAATGCAAGAATCGGAAACAGGGATTAAAAATATGTAGGCAAACTTGAGAGAGTGCTCTTAATTAGTGCAACTCACCCACCCTTTGCTAAATAAGTCTTTTCCTACCCTCCTTTCCATCTTCTTCAACAACGGGTGCCAGATTGCTTTTGGCTTATATGATTATATCTTTGCCCCTAATGGTAACCCCAAAAACTTCATGGGCAGAGTAGAAAATTTTCAACCTAATAAAGCAGCCAAGGATTCCACCTTAGCAACCTCCCTTATTGGAACCATCTAAGACTTACCCAAATTTATCCTGAGATCAGATACAGCTTCGAAACACAGCAATACACCCTTTAAATAGCAGAGCTGTTCAAGATCAGTTTCGCAGAAAATCAAAGTATCATCCGCAAATTAAATATGAGAAACTATTGTAGAAATAGAAAGGAGAACATAGGTGTAAATATGTTGGCAGAAAGTAAATAAATAAAAAAAATAAAATAAAATAAAAAAGCCAAATGGCTTTAGCCTAATGGTATTGCATCCATTCCTCTAATAACAGGAATGGGTCCAATACACGGTAGCAGTACAACTACAACAACGAAGCTTTAAGCTGGGTTTGGATACGAATGAAAAGGCAGACGTTTGTGTCTGCATTTTTTTTTTTTTTTTATAATTTTAATTTTAAGCGCATTCTGTGGCTGAAATGCTTTTCCAATGGGTCCCATGCACTGTTTACGGGACTCACAAACCTCTTTTTTCACACAAGCTTTCATTAAAAATGGGTCCTATGGTACTATTTACACATTTAAAAATTAATTTGTTACAGTATTTTTAGTTTTTAGTTTTCAGCAAAATAAGCGGTATTCAAACGGACCCTTGGTCCCAAATTTTTGAGGTCAGCTATGAATCCTCAATAGAGTACTTGCCACATGTATTCTTTTTCTCCATTGAATTCTATCTAAAATCATACTCTTTGTTACTTTTTTAATTAATGTCCTTTTTTATTACTTCCACTAACATTATATTTGGTCTTCCTCTACTCTCTCTCTCTCTTTTTTCTTTTTTTTTCTTTTTTTTTTTCTCGCTCTCTTAACTTGGTTCAACTCACTCTTTAAGTTTGAATTTGTAAAAACATGCGTGCATGTGATTTGCGGACCAAACTTGATTTAGCTGTAAGGCTTATATTGGCATTATGCATAGTGTTCGATGGCTAATGCTTCTACCAATATTGTGAGTTTTCATCACTGTATCAAATGCTGGAGTCCAAATTGGTTTTGTGAGTTCATTCTTCAATTACATCATTAGAGCCACTCATGTAGACTACCAAAATTTTGTGGGTGATAGTTTTTCCGAATGCTTTGATTACTAGGGTTATAATTATGACTGTCATGCACAGCGGCACGTTGTTTCTTGTTTGTAACTGTTGGGCTGTGCCTGTGGTAATCTAGTGAGACACATGTAATTGGACTCATGGTGATCTGGCAACTTTTTTACATGCCTCTGAGGGTGATTGTCTTTGTGTGGTTTTTTGAAGTTCTAGATATGGCAATGTGAATTTTTTACATATAATTAGTAAATGATCTGCTAAATTTTTCTTGAAATTTTACTTTACTGCAGGAGGATATCCATCTCCTCTCAATTATCATTTCTTCCCAAAGTCTTGCTGCACGTAGGTACTTCTTTGTGTACTCTCTTATGAAGATTCTGGGGATTCTATTGTATTGATCGAGGAAATCTACTTCAATTTGTCTATTTGTTGCAGGTCAGTTAATGAAGTAATTTGCCATGGAATTCCGGATGCGAGGTATGTGTGTATCAATCAGGTCAAATTAGTTTTTTTTTAGTCCTGAGTGAATTCCAATGTTTTTCATGTTCACTTCTTTGACTCTCTCTGCAATCAATTTTTTGAAACAGTAAACATCTAATGATCTTGTAATTTTACCAAAAGTATGTTATAGTTTTGGGTTATGTTGTAATTATTCTTTTTTATGGCTTGTTGGTTAATTTCTTAGCAGACTGACATATATTGCTTTTAGTTACAATTGAGTACTTAGGATTTCATGTCTGAACATTTGTGGTATAAGTCATGCCATATTTTTGTTTATAAGTGATTCTAAGTGGGTAGCAGAACTGTGCTTTTGTGTATACTTTCCTTTTGTGAGCTTTTGTAGTCGGCTCTGTATTTCTCATTGTCTAAGTGTATTCTAAAGAAAACTTTCCTAAGCAGATTCTGTTTTATTTCCTACAGGAAATTAGAGGATGGTGATATTGTAAATGTTGATGTAACTGTGTACTATAAAGGTGTCCATGGTACGAAACATCATACCCCTTTGAAATTAATTCAAATATTGCCAAAGAAGCTCTGTATTTGACTGATAGGTGACTCATTATGCAGGTGATCTCAATGAAACGTATTTTGTGGGTAATGTTGATGAAGAGTCTAGACGGCTGGTTCAATGTACTTATGAAAGCTTGGAGAAAGCAATAGCTATTGGTATGTGTTGGATATTTTAATTAAGCAATATATGAACTCTCTCTCTCTCTCTCTGTGGTTAAGTGTTTTGGCTGGGACCTAGTTGAAACACTGGCACTTAGAAGAGGCGTCAATGTTCTTTTATTCTAGTGTAAACTTGAAACCAACTTCAGTAAAGATTAAAGATTGATGTCTGATAGGATTATGCTGATGGCCTGTTTCATGTGCTTGTCAACCTTGATAAATTTAACAAGTCTTGGAATTAAAACTGCATTATGCTACAGTTCTTAGAGACTGATTAAGTCTTGCACATGAACTACAAGGGTCATTTATCTGACCAAGTCTCCAGATATATATATTTTTTTGATGATTAGTGGGTTTCCTTGGATTGTTCATCAATTGTAGAGTTCCTCGTTTCTATTAGACTAGCCATTTGTTTTTTGTACTTTTGTTTTCATTGTTCCTTTTTGTTCATCATTGTGAACTTAAAGATTTTATTATTTTTTATTAATAAAACTGCACTAATTACCTATATATATATATATATATATAAGGAACTTAGTGTAAAAGTGATATACTAAGCGAAGAAAAATCATGAAAAAGTAGAACTATCAATAATGTAAGTAAAGATAGAGAGGACTGAGCTGCTGAAGCAGCCCACCACATACAAAGTACGCAGCAAGAGCAGCTTCAGATCCGTTTGGAGAATGTTCAAAGTCCTCAAATGCTCTTCGATTGCGCTCCCTCCACACCAATCAAAATAAACACAATGGCACTCACTCCAAATCATGCCATATCCTGTCCCAACATAACTTCCTTTCTAGCAGGCTAGAACTGCAGTGAGATTAGATGGCATAACTTATTGGACTACAAAAAGACAGAAAAATCAAAGACCATAGCTCAGTAGCAAAAGCACGGTGAAGGATCTAATGATCCACTCTCCATAGCTTTCTTACACATATAGCACCAATCATTAACGCAAACCTTATGGAGTGGAGATTATCAATCATTAGGACCTTACCAAATGCAGCAGTCCAAGTGAAAAAAGCAATCTTGGTCGGAACCTTAACCTTCCAAAAAGCAATCTTGAGTGATATCTATATTCCGTTTTGGAATTGTTATTGTATTGGGAGGGACATTTTGGAAGGAGAAGAAATGGGGAGATCTAGAAAGCCGTTCCTTTTTGTTTAATGTGGTGTTTTTTTGGGGAGAAAGAAATGTTTGTGCCTTTGAAGGGAAATAAATGATCCAGGAGAAGTTGAAGTAATGATTTTTGAAGATCTTTTTATGATCGGACTTTGACTTATACCTTTTTAAGAACACTCTTTCTAGACTTCCTCGATGCTTGAGCTTCTGTTAATTGTTATTGTATTTTTTTTCTTTTTAAATTTTCTTTCACATTTTGATTGGGCTGTCCTTTGTATACTCCTTGTGTGCTAGGGTTTGTCCCTTTTGCACTTTTTTCAAAGAATTTTTTTTTTTTTTTTTTTTTTTAACATAAAAAGAAAATTTTATTTAAGAAAACAAGAAATGGCCTTAAACTATATAGGATGTGTACAAAGGACCTCTTAAAAATTGCATTCTAAAGTTTAGAGAATTGAGGCCTGAATGAATTGTTAATTTATTACATCTATGAAAATTCAAAAAGATGGTGTGAAAAGTGTATTGATCATTGTTCTAGTTGACAATTATATTTATCCTTTGGTGGGTCAAGTTAAGCCTGTGACTTGCCACTAGCATAGCATAATTGACCTGCTAATGCCTTGGACTGGAAGATCACTTGATTGCTCATTAAATTTGATTAATCAAATTCGTTTTTAGTGAAATTTGATATCTTGCTAGCCATATTTTGGGTATCAATGAGTAATCTTGGTAACGGATGCACACTTCCTTTTTCTATTTATTTTTATATTTGGCTCTTCCTTTGTATATTTCTTCTGTACTGGGGCTGAACCCACTTTTTTGTGGTTTTTGGTGATATTATTACCTATCAATGTTTTCCTTTTAAAGTTATACTACTTTTTTGTTGTGTATGTAATATTCAGATTATATACTTATGGACCTGGCTTTAAAAAAAATATATGAAAGACTTGCTGACTGTAAAATTTGGCTGAGTGATGTCAGCTGGGAAGAAAGTGCATGGGATAATTCTTTTATGGAGGGGATAATGGAAATTGACCTTGTTCTGGATATGTCTAGTATGCAAAAGCTTATAGGGAATACCAAGATGCTTATAGAGATCTACCTGTTTTTGATCTGGATTTGCAGAATTTATTGTTTTATACCAATTCGGCAAAGACTTTCAGTCTTTTACATCGTATTAGAACTTAAAATTTGATTTTTGGTTTTTTTTTTTGGTTAAATTCAGTGAAACCTGGGGTGTGATTCCATGAAATTGGGGAAGTTATTAATCGTCATACTACAATGTCGGGTTTCTCAGTGGTAATGTCTGGTCTGCAATTGTAAGATTTTCCTTTCTATTAAAATGACTTGACAGTATTTAATAATTTCTTACTCTTTCTGCTCTATGACTAGGTAAAATCATATTGCGGTCATGGTATTGGAGAGCTTTTTCATTGTGCACCAAATATTCCCCATTATGGAAGTATCCTAAATTATTTTTTGCTGAAGGAAGTATCCTAAATTAAGCAGGCTTTTAAGCTCACTATTTTCTATATCAGTTAGATACTTTCAATTTCATGGGAAATTAAACAATAAAGTGTCATGAACTCTCTTTATAACACTGTGACAACAAAGAATTTTATTGCTTCTTTCTTGCGTCATTTATGCATTGGTGACCTTAACCCAAGCAGGAAATAAAGCAGTTGGTGTAATGAAGGCTGGGCAGACCTTTACAATTGAACCAATGATCAATGCTGGTATTTTGAAAATTTGTTAAATTTGTGGGTATAATAGTTGAAAATTGATGCTTTATTTGCTAGCTACATTAAAGAAATGTTTTGAATAGGGGTTTGGCGTGATCGGATGTGGCCTGATGGATGGACTGCTGTCACTGCTGATGGCAAACGCAGTGCTCAGTTTGAGCACACTCTTCTGGTACATATGCATTTTTTACTTCTTTCATCATTGCTTTTTACTTTTATTTGGCGGTGGTAATGGTGATTCTTTTCTGATTTTTGTATAAGAATATAATTCAAAAAAATTAAAATAAAATAAAATAAAACTATTGCCAGCACCTGTGGAATTTCATGCTTGTGTTCTTAAGGACCGACACTTATATGTTATATATCCCCTTAGTGCAATCATTTTGTCACTGTTGGAAGAAAATATGTATTGCTGCTTTAAGGTTTGTGAGATTTTTGTCCAATTAATGGGATAAGTATGTCCATGACTGATGCAAATACTGGGAAAACTAGCTTGCAATGTTTTGGTGTTTTGACTGATTATTTGACGTTAGTTCCAATGGAGTTCCCAGACTGCCTAACGCACTCTTGACACCTTTTTATTTTCTTCCCATATGAACATTTAGGTGACAGAGACTGGAGTTGAGGTTCTTACAGGGCGGCTGCCTTCCTCCCCAAATGTGTTTCCTTGGCTAAATGCATAATAATTGGCGACTATGAGCAATTGTCTGTATGGTGAAACCTGCATCCACTAATATCATGCCATCTGTGAACAATCACAGATGATTGATTGAGGGTTTTCTAGATTCCTACCATTTCCTTTTCTGTTGGATGCGAATGTGTTATTGGAAGTGTGCTTTGGTGTTTCACACCTTTTAAACAATCTAGTACTTCTGTTTTTTTGGTTGATATTTTTTGTAGTTGCTAACTGGTGTATGTCTTGGACACCTTTAAGGTATTCGAATAAACATTTTTAATTTTTGGATAAATTGGGAAAAAAATTGTTTAGATTTTATGTTATTGCTTATGTTTTTACTTGTTTAGTGCATAAATGATTGTTGATTAAAGATATGTTAAAATATCAAATCTTTTTGTAAATATTGGTACAATTTGTCAAGCTTAATATATATATATATATATATATATATATATACTGTTGTAGTACATATGCTAGGTCAGAAGTAATTAATATTCATTTAAAATTGTTTTATATACCCAAATCCTCAAATTTTTATATGGCCTCTTCGTGGACAATTTCATAGCTTTGCCACTATATATAGATTATAAATACAAACTTTAATTCACCACTTTACAATATTAAACAAAACAATAAAAATAAACCCAATACCCAACCAACCCATTTAATCTGGATGAGATTCAACTCACCTATTTACCTAAATATTCACGTGTATAATTATAAATCATTCAAACCTCTAAAAGGACAATTGAAAGTTGTTTTTGTGTGGCTTAAAAAAAGTATGGGGGTGATTCCTAAAGTAGAGGAATTTTGTGGTCATTTTAGAGGCTTTAAGTATGTTACATAATCTTCATTGGTTTTGGAAGTTATTTTTATTAGTCTGGTGGCTTCTAAGTGGTATTTTACTCATATTGAAAACATTAAAGATATTATAATCATTTTGGAAGTTTAAGGTTATTTTCGTCATTTTGTAAGTTCAAGAGTATTTATTTTAGCCATTTTGAGGGTTTTGGGTATATTGTACAAATTTTGAAGATTTTAAGGATATTTTTATCAGTTTAGAGGATTTTTTTTTTGGAATATTTTTGGGAATATTCTTATAAATTTGAGGTTTTGAGGATATTTTGATTATTTTAGAGATTTTGGGTCACCTACTTATTTATTTATATATGTTTAGGGTTGTGAGAAAAGAAAGTCTAAACATGTATACACGGATTGGATGAAAATCAAAACTGAAAATCTAATTTTCATAAATCTCAATAAATAGGGTATCTATCGAGCAGTTGTTGAGCATCGGGCAAAAGCTGCCTTTTAAATCTCGATAGATGTTATCTGTCGAGCTTCAAAATCCAGTACTTTTTCACTTGATTCTTAGACAGACTTGCATGGTTTTAATACTTGGACTTGAACTCTTATTCCTTAAAGCATTAAACGCATCATAGATCTATCCAATTATGAGTAAAGTGTGTTTTGTCAAAGAATTAGCCAATTCTATATTGACATATGTTCCTAACATGGTTCACATATGTCCTAACATAAAATATGAGACGGGTAATCTAATTTTTCTTTCACTTTCAAAACTAGTTCTTATAAATAAATAAAAGTAGAGTAACCCATCCAGTAAAATAATAATAATAATAATAATAATAATACTGTAACCCACAAGAGATTAAATTTTCCATGCCTTTGACAAGTGACAACAGTTCCACAAACCACAATTCACGCTAGTTAATAGAGTGACCCACAAGACTTTAATTTTGTCTTTTTGAGGAGACACGAGACCTTAATTTTCCATGTCATGGGCCAAAGACTTTTTGAAACATTTTTTGGCTTAAAAGTCTTTTCTAAGATAATGAGAGCTGAGAGGGTAAAGAAAATTAAAGCCCCTAACCCATAAAGTACGCTAACACTAGGGATTAGAATTGTGTTGTGGCTGATAATCGTGGTTATGGTCTCCCGCTGGGTTGAATCGGTTAGAAATTAATTCATTACAAAAACTATTGGAAGAAGAATGAGATTAGTGTTAGTTTCTCTTCTAAAAATAAAAAAATAAAAAATAAAAAAAAGAGAGAGAGATTAGTGTTAGTTTCCTCCCTTCAAAGAAAGTATTGTGTCTGGCTCACCATAAATATCTTATTAAAACACTAATTTCAAACTTACCAGGATAATTAACACAATTTCTCCTAATTCAATCTAGCATGAATCTTTAGCAAATAGTTATATAGTCTAAAAGTGATGCTAGTCAATAGTTGAACCATGACGCCATTACTTTGCAAGTCTAAATTGAATTTCTGAACTTTAACCAAAGACTCATTCAATGTAATTAGGATTAAAGTCTTCTAACATAACCACATGTTTTGAAGTCTTTTGGATAATTCAGTAGTTATAACAAAGGAGGGAGGCTTTGAATCATGGAGATACTAGGAGGTGTCAACTAATTGAGCTACAAGAATCTTGGCACAAGTTTTGAAGTATCTTCCCATGTAACACAAGTTTTCAAGTTTGAATGAATTTAGAGAACCAATGAATTTTTTTTTTTTTTTTTGAAACACATAGAATCAATGACTTAAAAAGAGTAGTTGTATATCATCAAACAATTATATAGCTCAAATGTCACTCTAGTCGATAATGATACCATGTGGCCATTACTTTCCAAGTCTAAATTTTTTTTACAAACACTAACCAAAGACTCATTGCAACATTATTAGGATTTAAGTCTTCTCTAAATGTACCACACATTTTGAAGTTTGTTTTTTCAATTTGATAGTTATAATGGAAGAAGGAAGATTGGAATCTGTAATGTCTCTATTGATAGTTATATCTAATTAGAATACACTATATTTTCAAATACAGCAACCTAACACTAAATAAATTTTAATTTAGGTTTGATTAAATTTCCTTGGGAAAATTTTAATTAATATGTATATTCTATTCTAAAAGGTCTCTAATTGACATTTAATTTATTAATACTTATTAAACGAAGGTTAAATTACAAATTACACCTCTAACTTTGACTTAATTTTTAATTCAGCTCTTTAAATTTTACTATTTATCATTTTAGTCCTTTAACTTTCATTTGTTTTCATTGTATCCCTTCCATCCAATCCAGATTGGATGATATTAAACTAATAGCAAGATTGGACAATATTGATGGAATGACTAAACTGAAAACATAATTAAGTTAAGGATTGAAAAAAAAAAAAAAAAAAAAAAAACCTTAAATGACTAATTTGAAAATAAGTTAAAGTTGGAGAATGTAATTTGGAGTTTAAACTTAATTAAATAAATAAGTTTATATAAAAATAGATTTTCTTGATCATTACATGGGATGTGGATGGGTAAACAACTAGATATGTAATTACAATCAATTTTTATTTTTATTTTATTTGAGAAAAGGTAATGGATGATGTAAAACTGACCCGGATATCATGATTGCTACACATTTGATAATTGCCATACACATATGATAATTGTCATACACTTAGTCTGCAATTATGCAGTCTACATCAAACAATTATTATATAGTCCAAAATTTTAAGATTATAACTTTCCAAGTTTTTGAAATTTTCAAACAATAACTAAAAGACTTTGGAGTTTTGAACAATGACCAAAGACTTGGTGAGATGTTAACAAGAATAAAGACTTCTAATGGTGTCATTCGTTTTCATGATTAAAGGTATCTGACATATCAATGACTTAAAAAGAGTTGCAATTATTTTCTTCCATATAATATTTTAAGAGATAAAGCTACTAATTAAACTTTTCTTACTTGTTATTTAGGAAAACTCTGTCTTCCCCATATGTCCACTCCCCCTAGTAAATTATCAAAATATTACAAATGTATGTATACATATTTAGAAAAAGCTAGTCTATGTTACGAAAGAGCAATCCAAAAATTCTTGTATTATATTGTTTAAGTTGCGCCAATCACATTTTTGTTACCCATTTATCATTGTTTTGCAATACACTTTATTACTCTAAAACATTTAGTACAATTAGTAGTATCTTTAAAATTTTAGTAATAAGGGTATCAAAGATTAGGAAATATAAATAACATTAGGTATATAAGAAAAAGAAGAAAAAAAAAAAAAACAGTGCTACTTATTAAAAATAGGAAAGATGAAGTTGGCTACACCATTGTATGCATGAAATACAATACCAAATTGGACCCTCTAGACATTATCAGTTATCACCTTATGTTCAACTTTTATTAATTGGAGCATTCTCATGTTGTAGCTTGTAGGTCATGACTCATGACTATACCATTACCAAATTGGACCCTCTAGACGTTATCTATCATGATTGCTACACATTTGATAATTGCCATACACATTTGATAATTGTCATACACTTAGTTTGCAATTATGCAGTCTACATCAAACAATTATTATATAGTCCAAAATTTTAAGATTATAACTTTCCAAGTTTTTGAAATTTTCAAACAATAACTAAAAGACTTTGGAGTTTTGAACAATGACCAAAGACTTGGTGAGATATTAACAAGAATAAAGACTTCTAATGGTGTCATTCGTTTTCATGATTAAAGGTATCTGACATATCAATGACTTAAAAAGAGTTGCAATTATTTTCTTCCATATAATATTTTAAGAGATAAAGCTACTAATTAAACTTTTCTTACTTGTTATTTAGGAAAACTCTGTCTTCCCCATAAGTCCACTCCCCCTAGTAAATTATCAAAATATTACAAATGTATGTATACATATTTAGTAAAAGCTAGTCCATGTTACGAAAGAGCAATCCAAAAATTCTTGTATTATACTGTTTAATTTGCACCAATCACATTTTTGTTACCCATTTATCATTGTTTTGCAATACACTTTATTACTCTAAAACATTTAGTACAATTAGTAGTATCTTTAAAATTTTAGTAATAAGGGTATCAAAGATTAAGAAATAGAAATAACATTAGGTATATAAGAAAAAAAAAAAACAGTGCTACTTATTAAAAATAGGAAAGATGAAGTTGGCTACACCATTGTATGCATGAAATACAATACCGAATTGGACCCTCTAGACATTATCAGTTATCACCTTATGTTCAACTTTTATTAACTGGAGCATTCTCATGTTGTAGCTTGTAGGTCATGACTCATGACTATACCATTACCAAATTGGACCCTCTAGACGTTATCTATCATGATTGCTACACATTTGATAATTGCCATACACATTTGATAATTGTCATGCACTTAGTCTGCAATTATGCAGTCTACATCAAACAATTATTATATAGTCCAAAATTTTAAGATTATAACTTTCCAAGTTTTTGAAATTTTCAAACAATAACTAAAAGACTTTGGAGTTTTGAACAATGACCAAAAACTTGGTGAGATGTTAACAAGAATAAAGACTTCTAATGGTGTCATTCGTTTTCATGATTAAAGGTATCTGACATATCAATGACTTAAAAAGAGTTGCAATTATTTTCTTCCATATAATATTTTAAGAGATAAAGCTACTAATTAAACTTTTCTTACTTGTTATTTAGGAAAACCCTGTCTTCCCCATAAGTCCACTCCTCCTAGTAAATTATCAAAATATTACAAATGTATGTATACATATTTTGTAAAAGCTAGTCCATGTTACGAAAGAGCAATCCAAAAATTCTTGTATTATATTGTTTAAGTTGCGCCAATCACATTTTTGTTACCCATTTATCATTGTTTTGCAATACACTTTATTACTCTAAAACATTTAGTACAATTAGTAGTATCTTTAAAATTTTAGTAATAAGGGTATCAAAGATTAAGAAATAGAAATAACATTAGGTATATAAGAAAAAGAAGAAAAAAAAAAAAAAACAGTGCTACTTATTAAAAATAGGAAAGATGAAGTTGGCTACACCATTGTATGCATGAAATACAATACCAAATTGGACCCTCTAGACGTTATCAGTTATCACCTTATGTTCAACTTTTATTAATTGGAGCATTCTCATGTTGTAGCTTGTAGGTCATGACTCATGACTATACCATTACCAAATTGGACCCTCTAGACGTTATCTATCATGATTGCTACACATTTGATAATTGCCATACACATTTGATAATTGTCATACACTTAGTCTGCAATTATGCAGTCTACATCAAACAATTATTATATAGTCCAAAATTTTAAGATTATAACTTTCCAAGTTTTTGAAATTTTCAAACAATAACTAAAAGACTTTGGAGTTTTGAACAATGACCAAAGACTTGGTGAGATGTTAACAAGAATAAAGACTTCTAATGGTGTCATTCGTTTTCATGATTAAAGGTATCTGACATATCAATGACTTAAAAAGAGTTGCAATTATTTTCTTCCATATAATATTTTAAGAGATTAAGCTACTAATTAAACTTTTCTTACTTGTTATTTAGGAAAACTTTGTCTTCCCCATAAGTCCACTCCCCCTAGTAAATTATAAAAATATTACAAATATATGTATACATATTTAGAAAAAGCTAGTCCATGTTACGAAAGAGCAATCCAAAAATTCTTGTATTATACTGTTTAATTTGCGCCAATCACATTTTTGTTACCCATTTATCGTTGTTTTGCAATACACTTTATTAGTCTAAAACATTTAGTACAATTAGTAGTATCTTTAAAATTTTAGTAATAAGGGTATCAAAGATTAAGAAATAGAAATAACATTAGGTATATAAGAAAAAGATGAAAAAAAAAAAACAGTGCTACTTATTAAAAATAGGAAAGATGAAGTTGGCTACACCATTGTATGCATGAAATACAATACCAAATTGGACCCTCTAGACGTTATCAGTTATCACCTTATGTTCAACTTTTATTAATTGGAGCATTCTCATGTTGTAGCTTGTAGATCATGACTCATGACTGTACCATTACCAAATTGGACCCTCTAGACGTTATCTATCATGATTGCTACACATTTGATAATTGCCATACACATTTGATAATTGTCATACACTTAGTCTGCAATTATGCAGTCTACATCAAACAATTATTATATAGTCCAAAATTTTAAGATTATAACTTTCCAAGTTTTTGAAATTTTCAAACAATAACTAAAAGACTTCGGAGTTTTGAACAATGACCAAAGACTTGGTGAGATGTTAACAAGAATAAAGACTTTTAATGGTGTCATTCGTTTTCATGATTAAAGGTATCTGACATATCAATGACTTAAAAAGAGTTGCAATTATTTTCTTCCATATAATATTTTAAGAGATTAAGCTACTAATTAAACTTTTCTTACTTGTTATTTAGGAAAACTCTATCTTCCGCATAAGTCCACTCCCCCTAGTAAATTATAAAAATATTACAAATATATGTATACATATTTAGAAAAAGCTAGTCCATGTTACGAAAGAGCAATCCAAAAATTCTTGTATTATACTGTTTAATTTGCGCCAATCACATTTTTGTTACCCATTTATCGTTGTTTTGCAATACACTTTATTAGTCTAAAACATTTAGTACAATTAGTAGTATCTTTAAAATTTTAGTAATAAGGGTATCAAAGATTAAGAAATAGAAATAACATTAGGTATATAAGAAAAAGATGAAAAAAAAAAAAACAGTGCTACTTATTAAAAATAGGAAAGATGAAGTTGGCTACACCATTGTATGCATGAAATACAATACCAAATTGGACCCTCTAAACGTTATCAGTTATCACCTTATGTTCAACTTTTATTAATTGGAGCATTCTCATGTTGTAGCTTGTAGATCATGACTCATGACTATACCATTACCAAATTGGACCCTCTAGACGTTATCTATCATGATTGCTACACATTTGATAATTGCCATACACATTTGATAATTGTCATACACTTAGTCTGCAATTATGCAATCTACATCAAACAATTATTATATAGTCCAAAATTTTAAGATTATAACTTTCCAAGTTTTTGAAATTTTCAAACAATAACTAAAAGACTTTGGAGTTTTGAACAATGACCAAAGACTTGGTAAGATGTTAACAAGAATAAAGACTTCTAATGGTGTCATTCGTTTTCATGATTAAAGGTATCTGACATATCAATGACTTAAAAAGAGTTGCAATTATTTTCTTCCATATAATATTTTAAGAGATAAAGCTACTAATTAAACTTTTCTTACTTGTTATTTAGGAAAACTCTGTCTTCCCCACAAGTCCACTCCCCCTAGTAAATTATCAAAATATTACAAATGTATGTATACATATTTAGAAAAAGCTAGTCCATGTTACGAAAGAGCAATCCAAAAATTCTTGTATTATATTGTTTAAGTTGCGCCAATCTCATTTTTGTTACCCATTTATCATTGTTTTGCAATACACTTTATTGCTCTAAAACATTTAGTACAATTAGTAGTATCTTTAAAATTTTAGTAATAAGGGTATCAAAGATTAAGAAATAGAAATAACATTAGGTATATAAGAAAAAGAAGAAAAAAAAAAAGTGCTACTTATTAAAAATAGGAAAGATGAAGTTGGCTACACCATTGTATGCATGAAATACAATACCAAATTGGACCCTCTAGACGTTATCAGTTATCACCTTATGTTCAACTTTTATTAATTGGAGCATTCTTATGTTGTAGCTTGTAGGTCATGACTCATGACTATACCATTACCAAATTGGACCCTCTAGATGTTATCTATCATGATTGCTACACATTTGATAATTGCCATACACATTTGATAATTGTCATACACTTAGTCTGCAATTATGCAGTCTACATCAAACAATTATTATATAGTCCAAAATTTTAAGATTATAACTTTCCAAGTTTTTGAAATTTTCAAACAATAACTAAAAGACTTTGGAGTTTTGAACAATGACCAAAGACTTGGTGAGATGTTAACAAGAATAAAGACTTCTAATGGTGTCATTCATTTTCATGATTAAAGGTATCTGACATATCAATGACTTAAAAAGAGTTGCAATTATTTTCTTCCATATAATATTTTAAGAGATAAAGCTACTAATTAAACTTTTCTTACTTGTTATTTAGGTAAACCCTGTCTTCCCCATAAGTCCACTCCCCCTAGTAAATTATCAAAATATTACAAATGTATGTATATATATTTTGTAAAAGCTAGTCCATGTTACGAAAGAGCAATCCAAAAATTCTTGTATTATATTGTTTAAGTTGCGCCAATCACATTTTTGTTACCCATTTATCATTGTTTTGCAATACACTTTATTACTCTAAAACATTTAGTACAATTAGTAGTATCTTTAAAATTTTAGTAATAAGGGTTTCAAAGATTAAGAAATAGAAATAACATTAGGTATATAAGAAAAAAAAAAAAAAACAATGCTACTTATTAAAAATAGGAAAGATGAAGTTGGCTACACCATTGTATGCATGAAATACAATACCAAATTGGAACCTCTAGACGTTATCAGTTATCACCTTATGTTCAACTTTTATTAATTGGAGCATTCTCATGTTGTAGCCTGTAGGTCATGACTCATGACTATACCATTATCAAATTGGACCCTCTAGACGTTATCACTTTATGTTCAACTTTTATTATTATTATTATTTTTTTTTTTTTTGTGCTGAGATTATTAAGAAATTTTCTGCTATTACAATGATCTTAGATACAATATTCCTAAGGGTGTAAACTTCCCTTTAAACCAATGGCTTACTGGATATTTTTATTGCGCATTTGGCATGTGCCCAAATTATAATGATTTAATTAATAATTATGCTAATAATAAGTTAATTATTTCCATAAACTGATGGTCCTAAATGGGCAGAGACATTTACCTAAAAATGAAAAGAAAAAAAAAATATTCATAATATATATTAATAAAAATTTATCCACTACAAGTATCAGACTAAGTGAATTGAAATCTAAAGTATTTTTTTTTTTATGGGATTATTATTATTTTTGAAAAATAGTAGATAGGATTATTATGATACTTGATTAATTACAAGGAGTTTTTTTTATATACACCTAATCCGGATAACTTGATTTCCTGACTTTTTAATGGTGTTTCTCTAAAAAAAAAAAAGAACTTCTAATGATGTCCCATGTTTTCAAGGTTAAAGGAATGTTTCATATGAATGATATAAAACTTATTCAGATAACATGATTGCTACATGTTACTTGGTTTCTACAAAATTTGTTTATAAATCTACAATTTGCACCAAACAATTCTTCTATAGTCAAAAATTCCAACACTACAGCAAACAAAGAAAAAAAATTCCGAGACTTGAATTTTCAAAGTCTTTGGATGTTCCAAAAAATGATCAAAGACTTGTCGAAACTTGAAACGCTAACATGATTAAAGTCTTCTAATGTCTTCTAATGGTGTTTCCCTCAACAACAAAAAAGGACTAGTAATAGTGTCACACGTTTTCAAGGTTGAAGGAATCTGACATATGGATGACATAAAACTTATTTAAATAACATTTCCACATATTTTGTTTATAATTTTGCAATTTGCATCAAACAATTCTTATATAGTCCAAAATTCGGAAACTATAGCGAACAAAGAAAAAACAATTTCGAGACTTGAATTTTTGAAGTCTTTGGAAGTCCCAAAGAATGATCAAAGACTTGTTAAAACGCTCATATGATTTAAGTCTTCTAATGGTGTTTCCTTAACCAAAAAAAAATAAATAAATAAAGACTCCTGATTGTGTACACATTTTCAAGTTGAAGGAATCTAGCATATCAATGACTTAAAAAATGAATGATATCATTTTCCCTCATACAAACTTTAAGAGATAAAGCTACTAATTAAACTTATCTTAGTTGTTACCTCTAAGCCAACTTCCCCCCCAATAAGTTGTAATTAAAATATTACATATGAATGTATACATATTTAGAAAAAGGCCATCCATTATGTAACAAATAATAATACCTTAAGGGTAATTATGAAAGTAAATTATTTGCACTCTCACCAAATAACAGGAAATATGAGTTTTACATAATGAAAAAAAAAAAAAAAAAAGATTTTGAGCATTTTCTAGGTCCCCTCCTTGCTTTCTTGCTCACATCAGAGATGCAAGGAGTAGGCAACGAGCATATGCCTAATGCATCAAGTGTTGAACAATTTTGCTACAGTCTAAAAAAGATTATATGCTGGTTATAGAATTGGCATTTTAGCCTGATTAGATATAAAACATGGAGTACTAAGTAGCTCTTGTGATTTAGCATGAAGCAAAATAAAAGCAACAACAATTCAATTTTTGTTAATAGCTAATCTAAATTCGATTACTAAAAAGGCTTTGGAAATGTGTCATTGACAAGGGATGAGAATGCAACTGGAGTACACAAGAATTTTATTGGTATATATATAGTTTCCTTTGCAAAAAGAATGGAAATATCTTCAAAATTGAATCTGGGTTTTGTTTTTTGGATACTCAAAAAAGAATGTAAGTTTATAACTCTACTAAACCAAACAATTATGAAATTTGTTTCCATTACAAAAGGAAAGAAAGAAAAATAAATCATCTATTATTATTCTAACTAGTATGTAACATGTACTTATGCACATGAATAATGAATTGTAGTGTTACTATTGATACTAGTTTGGGTTATTAAATATATAGGACATTAGTTCGACTAGGATATTTGGATGTACTAAAATGATTTTTCCTTACAATTTTAATGATATTGGTTACTCCAAGTTTTTAATTACACTATTGTTATGCATATAATTTTGAAAATCACTATTGGACATTACATATACAATATCAATTCACTATCATTGTCTGTAAAATTCTACTAAATATAACACAAAATAAAAGAATAAATTGGTTCAATAATATCTATATCTCCTAAATTGAATGGGGATAGGTGCATGTAATCGTTTAGCTCAATTACAGTTTGTTGTGTTCAAGATCTTCACATATAAAATATCTAAATAGGAATAGTATAAAAAATATACTCATTAGTTCAAAAAAAGAAAAAAAAGAAAATCTAAATAATTTAATTTGTACGAAAACCTAACAAAGGCAAAATCTAATTTTGATTCTAATCAAATTTTCTCTAAGATTTGGCATTATATATATATATATATATATATATATATATATATTACTTGGGTTTATTTATATTAAACTCCTTGTTTTCTACACTATATTAACTCCTTGGCACAAAAATTAAATTTTTTTTTTTTTTTAGATTAGATGGGATATGTGGTGCAAAATTAAACTGTAATTGAAATCCAATTTTTACATTAAATTGACTCACTTGACACAAAAATTTAAAAACTTAAATTAGATAATACACATAGTGTAAAATTAAACTTTAATTGAATTCAAATTTGAAATCTAATCGGATTTTCTCTCAATTTTAACTATATATATATATATATATATATATATCTTTTATTTTAAAGTATTTTTAATTGAATCAAATTGTAAATAATCAGTCATTAATTTAATCCCCTTACTACTGTATGCATGAATTGGAATTTTATAACACCAAATTAGAATTGAGTAATGATATCACAATGTTATATACTCTGTAATACACACTTACCTTACACATTCAACCGCATGAACTGAAATTTTAATTTAAAAAAAAAGATTTAATTAAATTGTAAAATATGAAAATAAGATTTCCAAAGCCACGCTAGTTAATACTAAGTGACCCACAAGAATTACATTAAAAAAAAAAGAAAAAAAAAAAAAAAAGAAAAAGAAAGAAGTGAGCCACAAGACCTTAATTTTCCAAGTCATTGGCCCAACCCATAAAATAAGCTAAGACTAGAGATTAGAATTGTCTACATGCGCCTGATATTATGGTCTCTCACCTATAAATATATGTATCTATGCCATATCATTTCCTAAAAGAACACCCAAAAATACATCATATCATTCCTTCCGAATCTGATTTCTAAAACCAGCCAGAGCAAATATGGAGCGGGCGTTACTCTTACTCATTTGCTTCCTCTTGCTTTCTCAACCTAATAATTGCTCCTCTTCTCTCTCTTTTAATTCATCAACGCCTCTTTGCCATTCACACCAATCCTCTGCTTTGCTCCATTTCAGAAACTCTTTTTCTGTTGGCGATCCTAATAGTGATTGTGATTTGAATTCTCAGCTTCCGAAGAATTCATGGAAAATGGGTACAGATTGTTGTGGGTGGGATGGGGTGACCTGTGATACGATGACAGGTCATGTCATTGCTGTCGACCTCAGTTGCAGTCGCCTTGAAGGTTCCATCCATCCCAATACCACCCTTTTCTCTCTTCGCCATCTCCAGCGGCTCAACCTCGCTTACAACTATTTCAATTACTCCGCAATTTCGTCTAAGTTTGGTGGCTTTGCAAACATGACGCATCTCAACCTCAGTGAGTCCTCCGTTGCTGGTAATTTCCCATCCGAAATCTCCCACTTATCCAAACTGGTTTCACTTGATCTGTTTGACAATGATATGATGAGAATAGAAACGCCTAGTTTGAAAAGGCTTATTCACAACCTAACCCATCTAACTGAACTTGTTTTGGATTATGTTACCATGTCTTCTGTTTCACCTAATTCTTTCATGAATTTGTCTTCCTCTTTGACATCTCTTAGTCTTATATATTGTGGATTGAAAGGGAGATTCCCAGATAATATATTCCACCTCCCAAACCTCCAACTGCTCAATCTAAATTACAACTACAATCTCACCGGTTCCCTTCCAACGTATAACTGGAGTACTCCTCTCAAGACCTTGGGTCTCTCTGAAACTGGATTCCCAATTAACTTACCTAATTCAATTAGCAATCTCAAGTCCTTAAAAGAATTGTACCTCAGAGGATGCAATTTCATAGGTTCATCGGATCCAACATTTCTTTCAAACCTCACGCAAATAACTTCTTTGGACCTCTCATATAATAACTTTGGTGGTCAGTGTCCATGGTCCCTCCTAAACAATGCAGGACTTACTAGGTTATATCTCTCAGGCAACAATTTCACAGGCCAAGTTCCAGATTTTTCAACGAACCGGACACAAGTTTCTTCTTCAAACAGTTCTTCCAATAGTCAGTCAGTTAGTCAAATTCCTTCCAATTTGGTGTCTCTCTTTTTATCTGATAACTTATTGAACGGCACTATACCATCTTGGTTGTATGACATACCATCTTTGCAGTACTTATTTCTAGACAATAACCAACTGACTGGGCAAATTGGTGAATTCCTGCATAACTCATTGATTGTTCTTCAGTTGAATAATAACAAATTACATGGTCCCCTTCCATTGTCAATCTCTAAATTGGTGAGCCTTCGTGAACTATATGTTTCCTTCAATAATTTAAGTGGCAATGTGGAGTCAAAAATATTCTTTAGGCTCAAAAATCTTACATATCTTGAAATGTCAAATAATCCTCTCCTGTCACTAAACTCCTTCACCTTTGCCACCAATATCTTGCCCAACATTCACTATTTACGATTATCTTCTTCCAACATAACTGAATTTCCACACTTTTTACGAACTGCAGAATATTTAGGACTCTTAGACCTTTCCAAAAACCAAATCAAAGGCAATATTCCGAAGTGGTTTTTGGAGGGGGGGAAGGATTCATTGTATTTCTTTTCAGTCTCAAGGAATAATTTAACTGGAGAGATCCCTCTCTCGATTTGCAATCTCAGTTCCCTCTACTACCTTGATTTGTCTTATAATCACTTGAGTAACATGATTCCTCCATGTTTTGGAAACTTGAGTGACAATCTCATGGATCTGGATTTACAAAATAACAATCTTAATGGCACCCTCCCAACGAAATTTGCAAAGGGATGTCGCTTGAGAAGTCTTAAACTCAATGGCAACCAATTTGAAGGGTCATTGCCACAATCATTGGTCCGTTGTAGAAATTTGGAAGTTCTAAATTTTGGTAACAACAGGATTAATAGCACCTTCCCTTGTTGGTTGGAAACTCTTCCAGAATTGCGGGTTCTTATCTTGCGATCAAACAACTTTCATGGTGCCTTAGGAAACCCCAAGACCAAATTCCCATTCCCAAATTTGCGAATCATTGACCTCTCTCACAATGAGTTCCATGGGCATTTGCCGACAAACCTTTTCAAGCATTTAAAAGCCATGATGAATGTGAGTGCGAACAAAGGTGAATTGAAATATATGGGTGATGGTTATTATCATGATTCTGTGACAGTGGTGATGAAAGGGTTTTTCATTGATTTGGTAAAAATCCAAAGTCTATTCACAACCATTGATTTCTCCAACAATAATTTCGAAGGCAAGATTCCAAAGGTAATTGGAGAGCTTCAATCATTGAAGGGGCTTAATTTTTCATACAATAATCTTACAGGTTGTATGCCTCAATCGTTGGGAAATTTAACCAATCTTGAATGGTTAGATCTCTCCTCAAACAAGCTCACAGGTGAAATTCCTATACAATTGGTAGATCTCACAATGCTAGCATTTTTAAACCTATCAGAAAATTATCTTTTTGGACATATACCCCAAGGTAAACAATTCAATACCTTTACGAATGATTCTTACTATGGGAACCGTGGGTTATGTGGATTTCCAATGACAGAAGCTTGTGGAAATGATGGGGGACACCAATTATTGCCATCATCAACCACTCAAGGAGATGATTTCAAATTTGAAAATGGGTTTAATTGGAAAGTTGTATTGTTGGGGTACAGTTGTGGATTCATGTTTGGATTGGGTTTAGGTTATCTTGTGTTCCCAAGTGGGAAACCAAAATGGCTAGTGAATATTGTTTATGGAGAACAAGATAACAAGGTATGAAGATCCAAGAAGAATGCTCATGGATGAACGCATTGAAGAAAATTTTGGTGGATGCAAATACTGATTCTAGGTATATTCTTATATACTAATAATATATTTGAAAATAATCTATTTCATTAATTTTGGTTCTTAAAACTGTGTCTTTAAATTGTTAAGATTGTTCAGTTTTAATTTCCTTTATGCTAGTCAAGAATGGCTGTACTTGTGTTAATGTGAGGCTTATTACTAGGTGCATAAGCTTCTATGTTTCCTTTCAAAAAAAAATTCTTCTATGTTTAAAGTATAGCTATACAGGAGAGTAAATTGATGTGCTGATATTGTTTCTATTGCCACTAGAGATGGCATTATGCTGGTCTGTTCTTGACCCTGAATCTTCCTATATTCTGTCTCTCTTTACATTTTTATATGTTGAGGAGTCTATCAATAAGATTCTAAAGTACATATTGGTTATGTGGAAAACTTTGAAAATTAATGAGATAATACATTACTAGTGATTTTGCTGTTTTGGTTTCCACAAATTGTTACAGTCACATTTGCTTAGCCAACTAGCTGTTTCTGGCACTTTTTGGTTATAATTATTCAGTCTAAAATGTCAAAAAATTTTAAAAAATGAAATACTTTTCTCATTCCAAATTCAGCTAAACTGACACTAAAGAACAGCTCTTAGTAACTCGTTTTATTGGTGCTCTGATTTAAACTACTATACTTAACATCATAGGCTTGTGGCCCTTTCTATCCAGTGTTAACAGGATGGAGGGACAACATTCATTCATATTTAACGAAGCACTGGCCGGCATTCCACGACCAAATGATAATATAACACAGGCACTTCGCCTTTTTGCCCTTAGTGGTATTGATGAAAGATAAACAGTTAGTCTTCCAGGTACTACTATCTCTTTGCTCTTTCTTATTTTCCCCCTTATTTTATGGAGTTGAAAAAGGTTTAAAAGTTATTTGGTTTATATCAGTTTGTTAATCATCTGAAGGTGCACAAGACATTGGGAAGATTAGCTGTGAATTCATACAGAAATGCCTCCCTTACCTCAACGGAACAGGTCAGCCAAACCCAACTATAGCTCCTGATTTTCTCATTGAGACGAGAGTGAGATGCCAAGACAGTAATAGGACCACCACTCAGCCTTCTTCACCCATGGAATCATTGGAAATGAGTGAGTCTACAGTGGGGATGTCATATTTGCAGGAATTGTCACCTTTGATATCATTTGGGGCAGGTTTTGACATGACTGTCAGAGCTTGTTAAAGGGGAGAGGGCTCCTTTTTGCCAATCAGAAATTGATAGCTAATGAGAAGACTGCGAGATTGGTAAGGGTTTATGCTTCAATGGATCAACCTTTTGAATGGACTTTGCTTGGGCAATGATGAAGATGTCAGGTCTTAAAGTTCTGACTGGATCTCAAGGTCAAGTCCAAAGAAATTGCTCCTTGGCTTTGGTCAGTTCCTAAGTGACATTCTGACCATAATGAACTCTTGAGATTATTTTTCTTCATGTAAGTTTCTCTTATGTTCTATATTTGATTGTAGATGCTGTGACTTCTACATTTCTTGCCTGTGCTAATTTTTTAGTCTATATATAAAGGCAATGGCATAGAGTAGACATTAGTCATAATGATGAACCTTACAGAGAAAAACTGTATATTAATGTGTTTTGGCTGTTGATTTCTTTTGGCATATAGAATTTTAATTTTAATGTTTTGATTCTTACCAAAAGTTAACAAATATTTGGGGAGCTCATAATGTATGCTGCAACATCCAAATTAATATTAAGGATAGAATTCTTTAGACATATGTTGATTTTGTGGTCCCTTTGTGTTAAAACCTCATTCCCTCTCCCTTGTGCGTGTGTGTTTGTTTCTCATAAAAAAGAAGCAAACCTTATGAAAATAGTAGTGTTACATAGGGTGAATAAATAACTAAACTTGGTCCTAGTTGATATGAGCTCATCATTTGGGGCCTTCTAGTTCTGTGGTCTCTACGTTGGGCCATATCAATGTCAATATGACTAGTGTAGTAGCCTTAGCTTCTAAACCCAATGAACCCTTTCTTCTTGCATGGCTGAAAAAAAACAATCAGAAAACCTTAATAACTTAGAAGTCAGAACACTCAAACCATAATAACTCAGTAATAACTCATTGGGGTTTTGCTTGTGTTTCATTCCCTGTGCACTGTTTAATTTTTTTAGTTTTTACAAAGGAGCTATTTGAGTTTTTTTTTTTTTTTACCTTTTTTGGGGGTGGGGGGGATAGAATGCCAGAGAGTAAGCGAGCGACTGGTCTTTCATTGGAATCTAAATTTTTCACCAGGAACCCATAATGGGTGTGAGAGCGAATCTCAAAATCAGAGTGAAATCAAACCAGTGCACTTTGGAGACCCAATTCAGAGCTTGTTGATGGGCTTTTTTTCTCTCCAGAAAGCTGAAACAAATTTAAGAGAAAGCATCTCAAAAATACTGCTGGAAAAGCTTGGTACGTCTGTGTTTCAATGAGAGTTTCTATTTTAACTTTTCATTATATTTTCTTCTGTCTGATTGGTTGGCTGAGAAAGAGAAAGAGAGGAAAGCTTTGAATTTCTTAAACTTTGATGCTTTTGGTTTCAAGTTAACTACTAACTCTTCTCATTTCTTTTGGCGTATATGGGTGAAGGAATTTAGTTTTTATTTGGGGTCTCAACTTACAAGATTTGTTCATTTAGAAGTGTTGTTAAATTTGCTAACAACGATTACATTTTTTTTTGTTGGTAAAATGTACATAGGTTTGACTTGCCTCCACAAACCGTAACCCCTAAGATTGAGAAAGATTTGTGTTTACTGAAGGTGTGCTAAACTTTATTTTTTGTCTATGTAATTTGTTTCTATAGCACTACTTTTCAATTATGCTCAAATTATTCTCTCGGTAACATTTAATTGTTTAATTTTTTTTATAGATAAAATAAAAAATAAAAAATTGTTTTAATTGTTTTGAATTTGCTTAGTGTGTTAACTTTCAACCTTACGTGCTTTAGGGAATGTGCCATTATGTAACTTGGGTCACAGTCATGCAGCTATAGAACTAGGGAAATTATGCCTGTGTCTTTGTAAATTAATGTTATAGCTTAAAGTGTAATTAGATCTTATTCTTCTACTTAAGAGATTGTTCGGCTTTAGATAATTCACAAATTGGAAAAATAGAAATGACGTGGAAGGTAGGGTACTTCCTATTAATGCATTTAATATGTTCTATAATGTATGCGTAGACATTAGCCTTTGGCTGTATCCATGTTTAGCATTCGAAAATTCATTCTTGTGTATGGAATGTAAAAGTTTTACTTACCAAAAAATAGTTTCTGTAAAGTTTAACTCTAGATGGGTAAAATAACAACTTGAAACTGAGAGTTGGTTAATTTTCCACAAGTTGAACTAGAATTGATTATAGTTATACACTTAAAACAACAGTATGGCACTAGTAGTTGTTTTTCTACCAATGATGCTGACAGGGTTGCTGATCGTTTTCATGCCTCCTGTAACTTGTATGCAACATCCTTGGTGAGAGGGATTTACCCTGCACCATACAAAGATGATTTTCTAGGGATATTAATGATATCATTTAGTCATATATTGCCAGTTAGTTGTCTTGTAAAATGTCATTGGCATAGTAAAGTATAAACCTTGGTCTGGTTTTGAAGTAATTATGATGGTAGTGTCCTAGAATCTTTGATTTGTTGCACTATTTGGGATGTTTAGAGTTTCAATTTCAAAAAGTTGATTCTGCAACTCAATTTCACTCAAAATTTTGTTATTTACCTAAATGCACATGATTCGATTTGTTTACATGAAATTCACATTAAGAACCCATCAAAACACATCGTAATTTAAGATGTGCTTTAAAATTATTATGTGCTCTTACTTTGACCAAAGTGAGCATTCTATTATCATAACATATTCCAGATATAGGACTAGACCTAATTCATCTCAGTATTTCTCTTGAGTTGAACATGTCTTACTTAATCTCCCATTTATTTTTGAATTATGTTGGAACTCATTTAGATTTTAAGTCATTTTTTTTTTCTTTCCTATAAAAGAAAAAAGAAAAAGGAATTTAAGTCAATATATATATATATATAATATGGGAAGTTATTCAATACTCCTTAAACAATGCTCTCTCCTCTCACATAAATGATGGGGCATGAATTTAATTAGTGGGACCTATTATGATGCGTCAGGAAAATAAATTGCTACCTGTGTACTAAATAATTACAATTAAATAATCATATATAAGAACTTAATGTGAAGCTTCCTTCTTTATGTGGGGATAAGTTGTTGGGTTCTAAGAAATTAGGAATTAATGTATTAGAACTTCAATTTGTATTTTGTTGGCAAACCATGATCAAAACATTTAGTCTAGGTTTAGGCTTGCTCAAAGTATGTTTATTTGTAAAATTGGAATCGAGTGATTGCAGAATTTATTGGACTAAATCTGTAAGTCTCGATCGATCGAAAATTAGACTCGATCGATCGAACCACGTACAGATTTATTTTTCTGCAGAGTTCCAGTTCAGCCCAAACTCTATTTAAACGTCTTGGGGTTCAAGTAAAACACTCCTGTATATAAGGAAAACCCTAGAACGTTTTTGGGACTTTTGAGAGAGAGATTAGAGTGCCTCGTGTGCCTCCTTTTATTAGGGTTTTGTACCCAAACCTCTCTAAGTCTTTATTGCTCATATTTGCTGTTTATGTGAATCTCTTGTGAGATCTTCGAGGAGCTTTTCTTCACATAAACTTAGGGTTTTCAAGGTAGAGATTTTATCTACATCTTGATGATTAACAAGGTTGCAACCATTGGAACTTAAAAGAAAAACAAGCGGGGAGCTTGTAGCTGATTGAAGAATTCAAGAAAGAAGGAGTCCGTGGATTCGGAGCTTGCGCGTGGTCGTGTCAGGAAGTTTTACTGGTGGGTAGCATTAGGAAGTCAAGCGGAGAGCTTGTAAGTCCTTTTGTAAGAACTTCAATTCTTTCTTAGTGGATTCCCTTTTGCCTTGAGGATCGGTGGGTAAAATCCTCCCCAGGTTTTTTACCGGTTTGGTTTTCCTGGGTGATCATATCATTGTGTTCTTTATTATTTCCGCTGCTTTATATGTTTATATGCATGATATGATTTTGTGATTGTTTTAACCTAGAATTGCTTAATTTGACTAAGTAACAACTTGGCTAATTAATTAGGCTACGCAATCTGGTTATAATTTTAGGGGTCTAAACCGTTCATAAGTTATTGTGAAGCTTGCAATATACTAGTTATGGGTTTATCAAGATAATAGGATGCATTTTATTTGACTTTGATAGTTTATTTGCTTGCTAGGATTTTAGATTCTATAACTTAGGCAAGTTATTATTGATTTCTGAATTCTTTCCTGCGTTCACAATTTCAAATGAGAAGTGCCATTGATCTGAAAAGGCACTACAAGAAGGGTGATTCAAAATCCAAAACATTGCTCAAGTATTTCCTAGCAAGTCTATTTGTAATTTCTAGACTAATAGTATAGTATGTGATATCTTGGAGCTCTAACTAGGACTCTGTGTATATTCTCTTTTGGGTGGTATCCATTTTGTCATTTAGGCTTGGCTAATTCATACCCTTTTTTGTCTTTTGACAATTAGATCGAGGATGATGATAGTGTCAACATCATACTTCTTCACAGTTAGACTAATGAGGAAAGAGAGAAAGGAGGGAACAATTGCAGCTGAGTTGTTATCTGATCGTACCCTTGCTGACTACAGGTGAGATATGCAACATTATCTTGTGTTTGGGTCGTAAACCATATGACCATATACCAACATGATGTGTGAATTTAAAGGGTAAAAAGAATGTAGTGTTGTCATTCGTAAAATTTTGTTTGTTTGCCTATATGGAATGGTTGTTTAAGATGATATCAGCTAAGGGAGTAATCTAAAATGTTATAATAGCATGCTTATCTCAGTTGTCATCTTCAAATGGACTCAAACTTCAGACAGACATAATTTGTGAAGAAGACAGCTATGATTTGAAGCATGGTCATCATATATAACAGTGTAAAAACGTGAGAGAGAACATAGTATTTATGCTTTGTATTTCTAGAAATTATTTCCAGCAGAAACTTCATCTTGACTCACCCCCTTATAAGCAAAAGCTAATTTTGAGTCCTCTATTGTGCACCTTATACGTTTCCATTGCTACATTTAACCAAATTGGAATAATTTTGAATATATTTTAGGAAGTTGTTACTTTGTCTTGGTTATGTATAAGAATATAATTCAAAAAAATTAAAATAAAATAAAATAAAACTATTGCCAGCACCTGTGGAATTTCAAGCTTGTGTTCTTAAGGACCGACACATATATGTTATATATCCCCTTAGTGCAATCATTTTGTCACCGTTGGAAGAAAATATGTATTGCTGCTTTAAGGTTTGTGAGATTTTTGTCCAATTAATGGGATAAGTATGTCCATGACTGATGCGAATATTGGGAAAACTAGCTTGCAATGTTTTGGTGTTTTGACGGATTATTTCACATTAGTTCCAATGGAGTTCCCAGACTGCCTAACGCACTCTTGACACCTTTTTATTTTCTTCCCATATGAACATTTAGGTGACAGAGACTGGAGTTGAGGTTCTTACAGGGCGGCTGCCTTCCTCCCCAAATGTGTTTCCTTGGCTAAATGCATAATAATTGGCGACTATGAGCAATTGTCTGTATGGTGAAACCTGCTTCCGCTAATATCATGCCATCTGTGAACAATCACAGATGATTGATTGAGGGTTTTCTAGATTCCTACCATTTCCTTTTCTGTTGGATGCGAATGTGTTATTGGAAGTGTGCTTTGGTGTTTCACACCTTTTAAACAGTCTTGTACATTTTTTATTTTTGATATTTTTTGTAGTTGCTAATTGGTGTTTGTCTTGGACCCCAGTAAGTTATTCGAATAAAATTTTTTAATTTTTGGATAAATTGGGAAAAAATTTGTTTAGATTTTATATTATTGCTTATGTTTTTACTTGTTTAGTGCATAAATGATTGTTGATTAAAGATATGTTAAAATATCAAATCTTTTTGTAAATATTGGTACAATTTGTCAAGCTATATATATATATATATATATACACTGTTGTAGTAGATATGCTAGGTTAGAAGTAATTAATATTCATTTAAAATTGTTTTATAGTATTGTTTGTTATTGCGTGCACACACATATATATACCCAAATCCTTAAATTTTTATATGGCCTCTTCATGGACAATTTCATAGCTTTGCCACTATATATATAGATTATTAATACAAACTTTAATTTGCCACTTTACAATATTAAACAAAACAATAAAAATAAGACAAAATTTAGGTATAGTACTTTAGGTGTTGTTCGTTTGGTTCTTCTCTTAAGATTTAGCCATGTGGCTACTCTAAAGAATACATTTCCTTCCCATGAAAAAAAATTTACATAGTAGAATATTAAAAGGGAAACTTAAGGAACAGTATCTAAGTACTATACGTAAGTCTTTCATAAAAATAAATCTAATACCCAACCAACTCATTTAATCTGGATGAGATTCAACTCATCTATTTACCTAAATATTCACATGTATAATTATAAATCAGTCAAGCCTCTAAAAGGGCAATTGGAAGTTGTTTTTGTGTGACTTTAAAAAGTTTGGGGGTGATTCTTAAAGTTGAGGCATTTTGTGGTCATTTTAGAGGCTTTTATTATGTTACATGATCTTCAATGGTTTTAGAAGTTATTTTTATTAGTCTGGTGGCTTCTAAGTGGTATTTTACTCATATTGAAAACATTAAAGGTATTTTGATATTTTGTAAATTCAAGAGTATTTTAGCTATTTTGAGGGTTTTGGGTATATTGTACAAATTTTGAAGATTTTAAGGATATTTTTGTCCTTTAGAGGTTTGTTGGATATTTTTGTCTTTTTAGATGTTTTTGGGAATATTCTTATAATTTTGGAGGATTTGAAGATATTGTGATTATTTTAGAAATTTTGGGGATGTATTTTTATTTTTATTTTTTTTATTTTTTTTTATTTGGAGATTTTAAAGGGGGTATTTTGATCAATGAAAAATGTTTTCAATTTGATCAATTTTTTTTCCCAACCCAAATGCTCGAAAATGAGGAAACATTGTTTAGAAAAATGTTTCTGCTATGAACTAATGGAGCTTGTGGACTCTCTGTCATACAAGAGGCATTGCTTTTGGAAGTATACCAAGATTGAGTGGACCTGAGAGGTGTAGGGTTAGGAGTTGTCACCTGGTTGAAGTCCAGGAACAACTTGGACTCCTTGCAGACCTTCAAACCAAACTTTGGGTTTGGAGATAGGAAGTAGGGGTTGATGATACCATTGTGTCAATGGTGAGTGTTTTATATATATATATATATATATATTTTATGGTGATTTGGATTGTGTTTTGAATAAATTGGACACATTTATTGAAGAGAGGACTACTAGGTATTACTGATGTGGTTGCCAAGAGGAGCGAATAATGTCTCCTATGGTAGTAAAATACTATTAAAATTTAATGAGAAATTAACAATAAAGTGTTGTAAATTCTCTTTATAATGTTGGGACAAAAAAGAATTATATTGTTTTGAAAAGACCCCTAAGATAGAGTGCATCACATCACACTATTTATATTCTATAGTCTGGATTGAGATCAGGTGCAATACCTAGGGTATTACACCTGATGCAATACCAATGGATGGTTGAGATTAAAAGTTGAAAAAAGCAATTTCCAATCTCAACCATTGAATAAAAAAATTGAAAATTAGTTGAAAGAAGTTAAAAAATAAGAATGATAAAAATTTATGTGAGAGAGAATAGGGTTATTGCACCTGGTGCAATACCTTAGGTATTGGATTGGATCCAAATCCCTATAGTCTTGCCAAATGAGCAGTAGGCATTGCACTGCAATGTAGTTTACGTATAGCAGTAGATAGCCAAGCTTCATTTTTTGTCTTGCAAATCATTTCATGACCGCTCCATTAACCAATCAAATACAAGTCTCCCTTTTCTATTGAAGCTTCTACCGACTTTGGAGGTGTATATATATGTGTGCATGTGTTTGTGAAGTTGAACGTTAGAGACGAAAAAGTTTCAGTTGGCTTGGTCTAAAGTTTGGCTAACCACTTAAATAATAAAGTTCTATATATTGTTTCCTAAATTTCTTTATTCCTCGCTATTTCTTTTATTTTACAATGTCTATCGCTTTGTGCTTGCCTCATTTATATGCATTGGTGACCTTAACCGAAGCAGAATAAAGCAGTTGGTTCTTTATTTGCTAGCTCCAACTAAAGAAATGTTTTAAATAGCTATAAAAATTTATATTCCTTTATATAGTTTATTTAAGATTGTATCATTCCCTTAGGATGCAATAAATAGGTAAAAACTTGTCTTAAGTTGAAATGATTACAGACCAACTAAAACTATTGAACAATCAAGTACAAATTCTTTAAAAATAGAAAGGTCACTACCAAAAAGTGCAAAATACTACAAGCCATAAAACATTGACAATGGCGTTGTCAAAATACAAGAATAATGCTCTAGGGTGCAGAGGAAAGGCAACAATATAGGAAACTATTAAAAGAGATAAAATAGACGCGTATGAATACTTAATCTGTATATTGCTGCGTGTGAATTTCTGTACATAGATGGACAATATATATAGGCCTAATGCTAGTTGACTAGAGGGGACAAAGGATCCTTGATTGAGACTAAAATCAAAGACTTCTAGTGACTTTAACATAGAGCTTGATGCAAAATGCCAAATTAGCTAGCTAACAAATAACAATGCCACTAACCTATTGATGGATTCCTTACACTCTGATTTTAGGAACTTGCTACTCCAAATTGAACACCATCATGTATTTAGGAAAGCTAGCCAATGTGCTAATGCATTGGCCACGTTGGGTTCTTACCCTCCATTTTTTATGGGGCAGGTACCCTTTGAGCTAAAACTCATTGGCGATCACGATTTGTTCATTATTATCCATTTGAGTAGGTAACTGCTGCAATATGGATGAAACATGTTGTCACGGGACACTTTCATTTCATCGCAGCAAAAATGGATGGCTGGAGCTTCGTCATCCATTCCATGGCAGTTGCATTAGAGAACAAAGGAAATGCAAATATTACAGTGACTTCTAACATGCCACCAAGCTTTAGGTTGCATATACCTCTCTTAACTTTCATTCTCAACAAATCAATATCTTTAGTTGTACCTAAATATAACTTTGGCAAGCACCTTTAAATTTCCATATATATTAACTGGGCCAAAATTTAAAAAAGGTTGAAAAGTTACAAGAATACGAGATTTAATTAAACACTCAGCTCATCAAGAGGAAAAAAAATCAGAACCCAATTGAGTCAACTAATGAGGAATATGATGCATTTTCATCAGTTACTGGAGTTTTCTTCCTGCCATCTTTGTTTGATGCTCCATTAGTCTTGTGAAGTAGTCCCGTTTCCAGACCAGCCATATTGAACAATTCTAATCTTTGGTGCTTTGCCACTTCTATGTCACCATCCCAGCAAGTTTCGGAAATTATTTCAAGTGCTTTCTCCATAACAACCTCTGACACAAGATTCTCATTTTGCAGGAGGACAAGGTAAACTTGTTCAGCAGAAGCTTTCCGAATCTGGGTTATAATAAGAGGTAAAATAAAACCAAAAAAAGGGTGCAGAACTAATAAGCAACACATTCTCAAAAAAAAAAAAAAAACTAATAAGCAACAGTCCACATTAATAACATATAATTAAGTTGTTTTATAGATACTATCCCCTAGAGAGAACAAGAGTGAAAGAAAAAAAAGACCCTAGTAATAACAATCTAAGCAAGGTGCTTCCATAAAAGACAAATTATATTCTAAATGCAGGATACTTGGATTTATTAATGACAAATGCTAAAACTTTGAGAGCACCACAAACCTTAGGATATCGATGGCCAAGGAAAGTGAGAAGATGAGAGAAGGCCTTAGAGTTGATAGGTTCGGAAATTGAAGCAATATATCCTAGTATTGCAATTCCTGCATATAACTTAGAGAAGTCCTTTGATCCCTTCAATTCCACTGCCAGGGAATCCAAAACACCAGCACAGAAAATTGGAGTATGAGCCTGGAAATTGAAGTCGGAGATGAGGTCAATTCAAAATGTGTTCACACCAAATATTTATAAGAAAGGAAATATAACAATTCACAAGGGAACTATAAGTCATGTTTTTGATGGTTTCCATAGTACATATAAAAAGGGGAATATAACAAATACACAAGGGAATCACAGTCTTTTATTGGTTTATATAATACTAAAGGTACGTTTGGTATTAGAATGTTGATTACCTGGGGAATAGGAATGAGCATTACCAACCATACAAAAAGCTAGAATTGAATAACTATTCTTATTTATCTGTTTAGCAATAACATATGAATAGAATCCTAAATCTACATTACACAACTTGGTACAACATGATAAGATGTTGGAATTAAATTATACTCTTGTCACATTTCCTTAAATAACCTTATATAATAATATTTACACTCTTTGTGGGCCTTCTTTAACTTCCTATTATGTATAATCGAAATTGCATAATTAATATAATTGTCTTTTATTCAAAATTAATCTCCATTAATAAAAAGGAAAAAATTGACAGCATATAAGTAACAATTTCACTTGAATCTCACGGTGACATATAAACAAGTATGATTTTTTTTATATGTTTCCTAAAAAGTTAATACATATTTAAATTTTAAATTAATACTTTTTTCTCCTGAGGAAGCTACTGCAAAGATCTCTAAAGATCTATTGCAATATTAGAGCAAAGACCGTAAAACCAATAATTACAATATAAATTAAAAACTATTGCAACCAATACTTACATAATGTTATATTTTATTGAAAAGAAACATCAATCTTATACAATTGCACTATTATGGACACCAGATGGAGACAGAAGAATGACAGATTTTAAGGGGAGTGGCAGCCAACAGTGGGATTTTGGGATCTTTATTTTTTTGGAGTTATTATGTAAGTTATGTTATAGGATAGCTATTGTGGACCTTTTGGTAAGAAAGAGTTATTCCTTAATTTAGGGGAATAGATATTCCCGTAATGAAACTGCAATCAAACTCAATACTTATTCCCTACATGCGCACCAAATGATTATGTATAGTGGACATCAAAACCACCATAGAAAGAGAAAAAGAACAAGAAATTTCTTAGTCCTTTATTATTTAAGAATTTAATAGATAATGCAAATGCATCATCTCTGCTGAATCAAGACAACGGGGCAATTAGCATCATCCCAGAACCTCTAGTCATTTCACCTTTGTAAACTTCTATGTAGGTATTTGTTAGACAAGATCAATTCACCCATCTTGATGAGAGTATAGACAACATAAAACTTACAGCGCTGCAGAACACAATCTGTTAATAAGACACTCAGCTACATGGAATTATTCATCTAATGCCCCCCTGCATCAGATGGATGTGGCAGACTGCACCAAGAATGAGAGAAGGAATACCCCAAAAAAAAAATCTGGTGGATGATGTGTGCCATGTTTTGGAAGATGCAATACAGATTGTAGTTGCTAGGTTACCTACAAATTATGGCTATCCAGATCTTCATAGATATGAAATAAAACATCTACTGCTGCTAACATCAATAGATTATGATCTAAATTTCCAGCCGTGATGCAAGGGGAACAAGACAAGTAGATGACAGTCAATGAAATACTAATAGCATCAATAAATTGGGCTAGGGAACTGAAAGAGAAGAGTAAACTAACCTCCATATTTAAGAATATCTTTTTGCTGAAAAAAATCTCGATGGTCTGAAATACAGAAGAATGTCATTTTAACACAGCTTCAAAAACAGGGTTAAAAAGTACAGAATACCAGAAAGGAGATTGTTTGAGAAAGAAATTCACATACACATACACCAGCACACACATATATGTTACATATAAGCAACATAAATTGTAAGAAAATACAAACCAAGGGTGTTCATCAACCTATAATGTATAGCAGTACCAAGCACCTGAGTAAAGTATATACAAAGAAAAGAATATAACAGAAAAGTATTATAAGAAGTACATTAACAAACATGAAAAATCCAGCATTACCATGGCTAAGTTTCACTGAAAGAAAACTACAATTAAAAACGTGAATAAATCATTGAGAAATAGGATGTTTCTAGAAGGATTAATATGATTAATCATCACAAAGAACTTCTTAAATTAAGAGTACCGAATTTTTTTTTCTAGTAGAGTATAGCACAGATTCTTAAGTGATTAGCTACCTTGGAAATAGATTATTCTGGCACTGATATTTGCTCTGTTTGTCTCTTATTATTAAGCTATCATAATGTCCATTATTTCAGAGCACCTTAATGATTTTCTAATTGGGAATGCCTTTGGGGGCTCATTACAAGGCAACGTCTATATGGAACCCTATATTAGAGGAGTAGAAATTAGCTAGCTGGAAGAGGTTATACTTGTCTAAGGGAGGCCAAATTACTCTTTTAAAGAGTACATTATTGAGCCTACCAACATATTATCTCTCTTTATTTACTATTCCCAAGTCTTGGCTGATAGATTGGAAAAAATACAAAGGAACTTCTTGTGGGAGCTTTGGATGATGAATTCAAGTACGTTGGTGGCATGGTATAAGGTATGCTCTCCCATTTAGTTTGTTGTTGGGCATGAAGCCACTCATTTGTGGCATCAGGTCATTGTAGCCAAATATGGTGAGGATAGAGGGTGATGGTGTACAAAGGCTAGTAGAGGGACGAACAGGTGTGGGATGAGGCAAAGCATCAAAGCAGGTTGGGATAATGTTTTCCCACATGTAGTTTTTGTGGTTGGTGAGGGCAATCAAATACGGTTTTGGTATGATCCTTGGAGTGATCGTCTTCCTCTAAAGGATATATACCCTGATCTATTTGATTGCTTAGCGGATAAGGATTCTTTAGTTTGTGTGTGTTAGACCCCCCATCACAGGTGACAATGAGAAGTTGGAATCGGCGTTTTCATAGGGATTTTCATGATTAGGAGACAGAGGCAGTGTACTAATTCTTAGATCATATTTATACAAAATTGCCTAAGGGGTAGGAGATGATAAGTTGATGTGGAAGTTGACTAGGAGTGGTAAATTTGATGGTCACTCTTTTTATAATGCCGTCCATGGTACTAACACTCATTTGTGTCCATGGAAGAGTATTTGGTATGCTAAGGACCCTAAGAAAGTCGTTCTATTGTGGTCAGCTACATAGGGTAAGATTCTCACAATTGACAACTTCAATAAGAGGGGATTATTGCTAGTCAACTGGTTTTGTATGTGTTGGTGCAATGGAGAAATAGTGGATCATCTTTTGATCAATTGCGAGATTGCTCATACTCTATGGAGTGAAGTATTTATGATTTTTGGGATTAATTGGGTGTTGCCGGACAAGGTAGCATCCCTTCTCTTTGGTTGGCGCAATTGGTTTGGGAAACATTCTTTGAATGTATGGAATTTGGTGGCTGCTTGTGTGATCTGGTTAGTGTGAAAGGAATGAAACAGTTGCACTTTTGAGGAGATTGAGAGACCTATTGATCAATTGAAATCTTTTCTGCTCTGTACCTTGTTTGATTGGTCTAGGAAATGGGGTTTACTAATTTTGTACTTTAATTTTTGATTTCCAACTTTCTCTTAGATTTTCTGATTGATTTACTTGTACTTTTCCAAGGTGTTTTATGTTCATCATCGCAAACATAGAGTAGCCGTTTTCATTTTCAATAAAATTCTATTACTTATCAAAAAAGAAAAAAAAAACACTAGATGCTCTATCCATGCTCTTGCTTCAAGGCATTAATATAAAAGATACCCTTCCTCCACTCTCACTCCTGCTTGGTGTTCTGGTCACCCCACACCCTGATCTAAGCTTTCAACCTAGGATTCAAAACAGAAATGATTTGATTTATGATTGAAAAAAGAAGAAAAAGAAACGGAAGTAAACTTTTTCAAATCTGTGAACAGTGCAAACAGTACCCATGAGAAAATAAAAACTGGGGGGGAGGGAGGGTGGGGAAGGAAAGGAAATAAGAGAAATGGAGGAAAGCCCTATGGCCAACATGCCTCAATACTCAAAATACTCAATTATTTTATCAATCAATTCTATCTTCTCTGTGTACATCGAGCACAAGTATATAAAGACTCTTTCTTGTGCTAATAGTATTAGGACTCCTAGTTTGAATAGTAAACAATAACCTAATAAAATACTAACTTAGACAAAGAAAATAAATCCTAAGATACTAAGGATCTCCTAGAAAATTATAGACTCAATTAAACTACCAAAATACCCTTTTACTGATTTGCCCCTGATTACAAAATTGACCATAACTAACAAAATAAAGACACATAATTAGACCTTTAAAACCACATGAAATGTGAACATCGTAAATTAATTCTCTATTAGGTGAATTTGCAAAGTAATAGCAAATTAATCTTCCATGGCTAGATTAGATACTCCCTAAATGAGATTAAGATATAATCTGTCTACTGCAGGAAACGAGTGGGCTTAAATCAGGAAACAAGATCATCCACTATTCAGTTATTTATGGATTTTGTAGCTTGCAATCAGAGCAAGCCACATCACAATACTGTTTAAAAATCCAATGAACAAAAGCTGTGGTGCATTATTCTAGAACTGCAACATTGTAGGTGACTAAATCATAGAGAACAAATTGTGGACAAGAGCCCGTCATTAATATCTCTATCATTAAGTTCATGTTTTCTATCAAGACCATGGATATTACCTTCAAAGTGGGAACAATCACCCTATCACATCTTTTGTACTGTTGAAGAACCCAAAGGATATCAGTAGATAGCTTGAACTCTCTGGATCTTTTCTCATTGAGGTCTTCAGGTTCAACTGCTTGAAGAAACTTTAACAATGCTGAAATTGATGCCTTCTTCAGAGATTCTTGCAACCCACCAGTGGAGATAACTAACCCAGATAGGACAGGTCTACTATAACAATCATATTGAAGTAGCTTCACAAAACGTGGATATGACAAAGTGGGTACCTACAAGCAAGTACAAAATGGTCTTTATGTCAAACTCAACTAACTTTCCAAGTACACTATAGAAGAGATGTGTATACTTACCCCCCATTTTATATCTGTATCATTAGGAACAATTTTTTCTAGCTTTTCCCTATGAGGTATATAAGGAATATAGATTGTTTTGTTGTACAAAATCCTCTGGAGAACCTTTGCAGCTGCTTCTCTTAGTTTATCCATCTTTCCTACAGCTTGCTTACAAACTCCTCCAACTATAATGGAAGCAAGATTTGCATCAAAAAGTGAGTCCATCTGATTAGTTTTGACCATATCACAATCAGGCAGCTCTGATACGGAGGATTCAACTTCATGTGATTTTCTAGCAGAACCAATGGAATCTCTCTTACAGAGGATATATATACATTTCTCAAGGCCATACATAGCAGCCTCACGGACCCAAGAACCCACATCACCTCTGTTATCAAAAGAATAGTCATCTAGAGCTTTAAATAAACTCATCATCACTTCATTCTTAATCAGAAGAAATAGAGACAAGTCATCCTCCCAAGAATGGATATTAGAATCTTCTCTAGTCTGAGTTAGTGTCTCACACACTGATATGAGTCCTTTTACAGCATTTACGCGTGCTTCAACATCCCTATCGTCAGGGTTGTCCTGTACATAGAAAATAACTTATTAATGTTATTCATTCATTAGTTCTATAACAGTGGAAATTTCAATGACAATTGCAACTTCTATTAACTGCACCTCAATAGCAGTAGCGCTACAAAGTTTCAAAAGCACATCCCTCCACCTTTTAGCCAAAAGCTCATAAGGCAAAACACCAAGAGCCAGGGAAGATCCTCTTCTAATAGCAACATTTGGATCAGTCAACAATTGTAGGTACTTGGACGATATATCACCAGTACCTCCAATGTCTGCAGCAACCATGTATGCTCCAAAAAAGTGTCTCAGAGCATTAGTAGCAGCATTCTGTACATCATATGGCAAAATTGGTTGACAAATTCAAGGCATCACAGAAACATACAAGGATAGACAAGAAAATCCCATGTTAAAAGACAATTATCTGAATCTGAGAATTGGGATGTCTCAAATTCTCATTGAGAGTATCAAGAAGAATTCATTTTATCTTTTCAGGCAAAGACAAATGAGATGAAGAGATACATTCGATGAACCGAGAAACAGCTGCACGCATTATTTCTCCACCCTTTCCACGATAAAGTCGTGCTTTCTCGATAGCAGGAACTACACCAGCAATACGATGCTGTTTATCTATAAGAGAGAAATTGGACAAAGATAATTATAAGCTTAGATACAGAAGTTGACATACTACTGACAGCTGAAAACAGCTAACAAGAGAAACTATTAAATTTAAATTTTATGAGCTTTCCTTAATTTAGAGCGCACAATTATGTTTTCACCAAGATCACTTTGAAAAGTATGTGTAAGTCTCAAAGGTTGCTTAATTTTTTCGGACATAGCTTTGTGAAAATTTTAAAAGTGGATCATCTCATTAAAAGGAATTTGATCCTTGCAGATTAGTGCTGTATGTGTAAGTCTAGTGGTGAATCAATTGAACATCTCTTACTTCATTGTGGTATTGCTAAGGAGCTGTGGTCCTTTGCTTTCTCTTTATTTGGAGTTTAAACCCTAACCCTTCTTCCCAAGGGGTTCTAGATCCAAAATCCACAAATCTTCTTAAGCCTAATTTGTCCTATGTCAATTAGACAATAATAAATCTAAGGGTCATAAACACAAGTGCGTAACAACTATTTTTAAGTTCTACTTGCACTCTGATTCAGATCAACTAACGTAAGTTTAAAAAAGGTAAGAGTACCAACCAGAGGAAAGAACATAACCACATTGATGTAGCGCCAAAACAAGTTCACCAGCAGCTAAAGTTGCACCATGGCGCATGCACAAATCAGTTGAGAGAGTACAAGGAACTATTTTTTCCACTACAGAGTCTGCAAAGTATTCAGGATCATATTTGACAAGAGCAGAAAGGGCCTCCGCAGCAAGTTCTCTCAAGCCTTTCTCCTAATGACATCAATCATGAGTAATTTATGTATTCTTTGAACTATTATCTAACAAAATAAGAATAATGATGACAATCATGAGACTATATGCCAACAATATTTCCATGTGATCTGTTACTGTAATAAATTTTGAATATGATTAGAAAATAACTTCAACAACTACAATGTTGCCATAAGGAAGGAAAAAAACAAAACAATAGGTTTAGTGAAAACAGAGAAGGTGGAGAATTAGGGATCCAATCTCCTAGTGCCTACAAAAAAAAAAAATTCATGTTCTTCCTTCCGGTAAGGAATGATTACAAAAAAGAAAAGAACAGAAAAAAGGTTTATGTATATGCAATATGCTTGCCCATAGTTTTTTATTATTATTATTATATTTAATAGATAATTTTATGTGTATCTAATGGGTCTTGAGCCTACGACCTTACCTAACCCTCCACCTTGATCTTACAGAGTATATTGGCAATGAACATGTCCAGATTTGACTTTCAAGGAACTTAAGGTTGTTTAAGGGGGGGGCAATATTACAATAATCATCTCCAAAGACATTTTGAAAGGATGGAATCCAACAAAACAGCCACCCAAATGAATACATTTGAAGCTGAAGCTGTATACGGCCAACCACCTCCAACAGTGCATAATTACAAATATGTGTCCACCGCAGTTGCTCAAGTAGAAGAAACGTTGTGCGAGTGTTATGCACAAAACAAAATTTAAGGGCAGCTCAAAACCGTATGAAGCTTAGTTCCAATTGGCACTAACACGAGCTGTAGTTTGAGCTAGGAGATTTGATCTCTCTCAAGCTCCAACAGTGCAGGCAATTGTCAATTTGGGTTCGTGACAAAATGAAGCTATCTCCAATATTTTATGGGCCCTTAAGAGTCCTTGAGCGAGTGGGGATGGTGGCTTATCGCTTAAAATTGCTGCAGTAGTCACGGTTGCATTCAGTATTTCATGTATCCCAGTTGAAGAAGCAGCTCGGACAGGCGGATCACATGGTCGATGACCTGCCAAGGGTTGATGATAAAGGTTCTGTGACATAAGAACCCAGATGGATTATTGATTTCTGTTGGATTCAACATGGGTGAAAGGTGTTGCAAGAAGAAGCATTAGTGCAGTGGGTTGGCATTAGCAACGATGATGCCACCTGGGCAGGAAACAATTGGAAAGGAAGAAGTTTAAAGGTTATAACTTGTAAGCTTGGATTTATTGCTACTGTGTACCACATCTGGAAGCTGAGAAATGTTATTCTACATAAGGGATGCATTCACTCTGAGAGACATATAACAATATAATTTTTGCCATCAGAAAGCAACTAAGAGCTAGAACAGAGTTCAAATGTTAGTTTCAACCAGAGAGATATGTTGTAGATGGGGTTTCAATGTTAGTTTCTGTCATTTAGGCCTAATGCTGGTTAAACTGCTTAGATATTTTGTCGGCTTGCCCTGTACGGTGTTTTTGTTCTCAGTGTCTTTCAATGAAATTCACTTGATTATCCCAAAAATAATAAACCATCAATGTCTTTCTAACATTTCATTTTAGTCATTTTTAACTGCCAGGCACTTATGTAATTTTGCTGAGATTAGAACAATATATAGTGTTGTTTATGAAACATATAAGGAGGCATGTTATGCGCTTGGGCTTCTCGATAATGACAAGGAATGGCATAAGGCTATATTGGAAGCATCAAACTGGGCTTTTGGAAAAAAGCTACGTGAATTGTTTGTAACTATTTTGATGCTTTGTGAAGTAGCTGATCCATCCAATCTATGTAAATAACATTGGAAATTGTTTTCAAAAGACATACTTCATATTCAAATGCCTATCTTGCAATTTCATGAGCTTATATTGTGAGAAACACTGTTGAAAAATTATGCGTTACATGAAACTGAGAAACAACTTCAATAATTTCGGAAATCTCTTGAAGACTATCCACAAATGCCACAACCTAATATGAATTTGATTTAAAAGAGTATAAATAGGTTGATTCAAGAAGAAATATTCTATGACATCTTCGCTTTAGGAAAGGAACATGAAGTTCTACTTGCTGGTTTAAATAATGAACCAAAAAAAAAAAAAAATTACGATTCAATAATGCAAGCTATTGCTAATTAAACTGATGGCTTTTTTTTTCGGTTTATGGTCATGGTGGAACTAGGAAGACTCATCTTTAGAAAACAATTTTGGTTATTGTCAAATCCCAAGAAAAAATTACTCTTGCTATTGTATCATCAGGAATTGCTTCTTTGTTACTCCCTAGAGGTAGGACTACTCACTCACGATTTCATATACCAATTAATATTTTTGATTAATCTACCTATGAAATTAAGCAAGGAATGCAAGCACAGCTGAACTTCTATTAAAAACTTGTGTTATATCATGGGATGAGGCACCTATGGCACATATAAATTGTTTAGAGGCACTTGATCGCTCTCTCCATGATATTTTATGCATCCAACATCCTAATTGTGTTAACAAACCATTTGGAGGGAAGGTTGTGGTATTAAGGGGAGATTTTTGACAAAACTACCAATTGTCAGAAAAGGTAGAAGAGAAGATATTGTGCATTCTACAATTAACAAATCATATCTATGGAAAGAATGTCAAGTTTTCAAGTCACACAAATATGAGACTTCTTCAGAATATATTAAGCAATTCAGAATATGCATTAATGATGAATTTTAGTGAGTGGACTTTGAAGATTGGAAATGGTGAATCAGGTGAAGGAGATGGAGAAAATTCAATTACTATTCCAGTTGACTTGATTATCAAATATATTGAAAATCCAATGGGAGATATAATAAGAAGCACATATCCTTATTTATAAATGAAATTCACAGATCATAGTTACTTACAAGAGAGAGCTATACTTGCGTGTAACTAATGAAGTTGTTGAAGAACTTAATGATTATGTAGTATCATGTTTATATGGTGAAGAGCAAACATATTTAAGCTCAGATTCCATATGCAAAGCTTCCTCAAATATTGCTAATCAAGATCTATTGTATCTAGGTGAATTCTTGAACACATTAACATTACCTGGATTACCAAATCATAAATTGAAGTTGAAATTAGGTTTGCCTATCATGTTGATTCAAAACCTAAACCAAAATGCAGGTCTTTGTAATGGAACAAGATCGGTAATTACTAAATTGGGTACATAGGTTATAGAAGCAAAGATCATTACTGGTACCAATATTGGAATACATGTTTTTATTCCAAGAATCACCTTGTCTCTAAGTGACTCTAAATGGCCATTTCGTTGGAAGAGACAACACTTTCTAGTTTCAGTATGTTTTGCAATGAAATTTAATAAGAGCCAAAGGCAATCACTAAAACATGTTGGAGTGTGTCTATAAGTTCCGTGATTCGTACTCCCTTTAGATGATATATCGGCATGTTGGTTCCTTCTTGCAAAGACAGGGTACGCAGTACTTAATCTCCCTAAAAGCAGTTTTAGACTCAAACTGACGTGAGCTTGGGAGTACCCAATGCCTTTTAAAAATAAGTAAAGGAGTCACCACCTGGTTATAGATCTAGGAGACAAAGAAAAGACTCCATGAAGGTCTTCCTACTAGATAAGGTTCAGAGTTTAGGTATAGGATGGGAAGAGGTCAGACACCCCAAGCCTGACCAGCCATACCTGACCTTTATATATCATTGCTTGATTTGGACAGGAGTTAGATTTGTCCTAGAGGTTCAAAAGTGTGCATTTGCATCTAGACCTAGGTGTAGTCTATAGGTCATGTGAGACAAATATGGAAAACAAGGTAGACATGTAAGCATGGAAGCATAGAAATAGGCAACAATATTAGCATGTTATCATGGTAGGGATAAAGGCAATTGAGTATTCAAGTACACAAGCATGTAAGTGCAAAAAGACAAAATAACATCTAAGTGTGTGCATGTGTATACCTAATTATGCATATGCGCGGGCACATGCATGTGGATACCAAACAGAGTTGCGAGTCTTACTCCAAAGGATGCTTAAGCCCTATGAGGAGAAAATATTAATTGAAGTGAAATCTTCATTAATTGATATGTTTTTTTCTCTTTATTAGACTTAATTTGTCTTGATTTGATATTAAGGATCTTGCATCTTTTAAGGCTTAAGAGGATTTGATTAATTAAGGTTTGATTGACTTGACTTCTGATGCTACCATTTAAATTCAAAATAAGAAAAGATAATAAAACATGGCATTAATGATAAATAAAGTAGAAAAGGAAAGAAATCTGGTTGGGTCCAAATTGGTTTACGTCGTAAGAAAGTTACATACACACTCTTCTATCGACATATGCATTTGAGATTCAAAAAAAGATCTCCAGAAAAACAACCAAAACAAGAACTCTAGCAGTCTAAAAAGTGCATACACAGGGATATAGGGCGTACGCATCTTGAGGAAGATTAGAGTTCTCACAATTTCTTAGCACAATCAAGGGAAATTAACTAAACCAAAGGCACATAATAGATTATGTACATGCAAAACAACATATTATGCTTAAAAACAACAAGAAACATAAAGTAAACAAGAATCTAAGAGGAAAGTATCCACATCTCCTTCTTGTAGCACTTACAAAGATGTTGTTTTGACCAGCCCCTTGGCTGAAATCGACTACCACAGCTGTGTGTGTGGAAGGATGAGTTGGGTGACTTGATTAAGGTTGACTAAGAGACCCTAAGTAGTATGTTTGCAAGCTTGAACCAATTAGAAGTTTAAACATGGATAAAAAATAGACTACCTTCAAACCAACAAGGATCTGAAGATCAATCTAATGCTCAACCCTTTTGCCCTTCTAGCCTTAAAACTTTAGGTTTAGGTATTTTAAGGGAATTTTGACAGAGTTTTAGTAAGACTTAATTTTTATCCCCCTTGGATGTTGAAAATGAGAGTTTTTACAGGGGAAATTGGAATCTAGGGTTTGATGACATGTTTAGGCAACCAGTTGGTCAGGCTAGTTACCCTAGCATCTCATTAAAATGGAAATGGAGTGATTTTAGTCTTTTTGTCTAGAGAGTGTGCATGTCACAAATTGGGTGTGTACCCATCGTATACCCCGTGTACGCACTCTTTGTCAACCTTGGCCAAATTAGGTCAAATTGTCTTTTAGGCTTTAGGCTTCTTACCTATTTAATAGTTGGGCTTGGGCTTGGACTGTATTGGGTCATGTTTAAGCTTGTCATCCTCATTGGGTTCCACACACGATGCTAATCATTCTGGTAGCGATTTGATTTATCGTTATTGGGAATGGGGGGCTTGGATATAGGTCAGAATGAAATAGGGTGTCTATAGTATCTACCAAATCTGATTTTCAGTCATGGGCAATTATCTGTTGTAGTATTTAGAGTTACAAGTAGAAATGGCCTAAAGTTCCTCATCATCAACAATGAAATCGAAGAAGAGTCACATACAAAAAATATTGTCTATAAAGAAGTTTTCACAGGTCTTACTTAATCATTGATACAACAAATAATAGAATTCCTACTGTAGGTTTGTCTCGCCTTTCCTATCATTTATTTAGTATTATTTTGGTCATTAATGTTAACTTAATTTGGAGAAATTACATATTATAATGTTTTACTTTTTTGGCATTTGTTAACTTAAAATTAATTTGGAAGAGCAAGATGGAGTAGAAGGATTAGTTTGATATGCTCACGCATTCTCTCTACACTTTTTCTCTCTAACACTTTCATTCTTTTTGATCAAGACAGTGGAGGTCCTGCAGGTCTGTACCCACCTTTACTATCATTTATTTAGTATTATTTTGATCATTAATTTTAACTTAACTTGGTGAAATTATAGATTATAATGTCTTATTTTTTGGCAGTTGTTAACTTAAAATTAATCTAGAAGAGCAAGATGGAGTTGAAGGATCAGTTTGATGCTCACGCATTCTCTCCACACTTTTTCTCTCTAACGCTTTTTCTCTCTAAGGCTTTCATTCTTTTGGGGAAATGAGTAACAAAATTGAACAGAGAAAATATTCAGATTTACCAAAAAAAAAAAAAAAACAATTTTTCATGGAAATGAGAGGGTGTTGATGCCACTGTCTTTGATTGTTTAAGGCTGAATGTTGTTTTAGTAATTTTTCATACTTGTACAACTGCCATTGTCCTTAAAAATTCCAATCACCTAAAATTATAGTCATTAATATCAACACCAATTATTTTACCTTTACATATACATAAAAATATTAGGTTGCTTATGAGAAACTGATTCTTAGTCATACATATTTAAATTTAATATTGAAACAACTGAAATTACAATCATTAAGAGGTTGTTTGGATGGGATGAGTTTTGAGTGATATCACTCAATTTTCTATTTCTATCATCCAAATTGTGTGGGTCCCACGGATAAACATTTGTTTGGATGAGTTTTGGATCATTGTTTTCATGACTCGGTGACTCAAAAAAATGGATGACAGTTATGGAAAGTGAAAACATGTTTCAGTTGTTTTCAAAACTCAAAAACTGATACTCAATGGCATGTCCGTAAATAAGTGAAGATTGTGGGGCCCATGACTTGTGTGTTGTCAAGTCAGACCCACTCATCATCAATGGCATTTTCTCCTTCTTCTTTCTTTCTTCTTCTTCTTCTTTTCTTTTCTTTCTTTCTTCTTCAGACCCACTCCAAGGCTTTTTTTTTTTCCTCATATTCTTCTTTATTTTTCTTTCTTCTTCAAACCCACTCCAACATTTTTTTTTTCTTCTTCTTCTTTCTTTTTCTTTCTTTCCTTCTTATTCTTTCTTTTTCTTTCTTTCTTTTTCAGACCCAATCCAACGTTTTTTTTTTTTTTTTTTTTGTTCTTCTTCTTCTTTCTTTTTTCTTTCTTCTTCAGACCCACTCCACCATTTTCATACATGCATAAATTTATACCCAAAAACAAAAACCCACACCTCATTTTCGTGATTTTGGTTTTTGATCTAAGGATTCTTGGGTTTGGGTTTGGGTTTTCTGTGTTTGTGGGTTTTTTGGTGGAGGTTGTGGTTGTGTTGAGGGCTGTTGAAGAATAGAAGTTTCGAACTTTGCTGAAGATGGGTCTGCGATCTAGATGAGGAGATGAGTCTCTTTGTTTTCTGCAGATAGGTATTGTGAAATTGAAAAAGGAAAGAAGATTAAAGCGAAGAAGAGAACCTTGGATGATCTACGCGTGCGATGATGTGGGAGGTGAGGGAAGAACCTTGGATGAATGGGTACTGTTTTCTGAGTTAGTACAGTCTTGGCAAAGAGACATAACATTTGGGCTTGAAATCCAAGCACATTTGGTGTTTTTGCAGTCGATGATTTTGGAAGAAGATGATAGTTTTGGAATGAAAGATGGGATTTTTGATGCGTCTACGTTAGGGAAATTGCAATCAGTGCAGAGATATTATGAAGTATAGGGAAACCAAACGAGGCTACTGCCAGTGTCTAAGAGAAAAGGAATGGTTTGTGGGGGTGTGCCAAAGCTGAGAGAGATTGAGTAGCCTCCGTAGCTGTGAGGAAAGACCTTGGTTTTGGCAAGTGGGGATTTTGATTTTGGGTGTTTGAGGTGGTGAGCTCTGGTTAGAGAAGCAGAGGCTAAGGAATTGAGAGTCTTGATTGGATCTGAAGATGGATGTTTTGCAAAGATGGGTGTTAGATGCGTTAAATGGGTTTTTTGATGGGATAAAATGAACCACTGTGTAGTATAGAAGAAGGGGACGCAGGTAGCTGTTAGTGAACTACTGTGTAGTGTCAATGGGTGGGGTCCACAGTTTTGGCAAAAGGTTGGGTTAAAAAGGTGAGATATTTGATTGGGTATTGAAACCAAACGAGTTTTATTTTGAGTGAGTGAAAAAATAGAGTTTGAGTAATGAGTAATGGGCGATGAAAACTAAGTGATGAGTGATGAGCGACCATTTTTTTTAACCAAACAAGCCCTAATATTCACACAAATTATTTTACCATTCATGAGAGTAAGGGAAGACATAGCAATGCTATGGACACATGTTAATTTATTCAATGGGCTCATCATTTGCTGATCATTGGCATGAATGGAATGTGTGGTTGCTAATGAAAACACAATAATATTGATTAAGGCATGGCTAGGTTGGCACTTTAGAATTATGCATCACAAATCAAAGCAAATGGCTAGACTACCTGTTTTTGTAGTGTACGGTAGAAGAACTGTAAATCTTGGTACTTAGATTTGATGGCCATTGATATGAAACTCTATCACACACACACTTGCCTTCCTTTAATGTTTATTAGGGAAATTAGAACATTTGTGCATATAATTGATAAAGGGCCATATCATTTACTATGTAGATATCATTTTTTGAATGTGTCTAGGCCTATAGAATGAACAATTTGTAAACTTAAAAGGGTATTGAAAATGAATTTTTTGAATTAAAAGACCAAAAGAATATGAACTTCTCTAACTACTATTATGGACTGGCCAACATAGAAGGGGGCAAAATGCAAAATATGGACCGGTAATTGAACTGTTATGTGAATCAAATGATGAGGGAATATAACTACTATTATCAATTCAAAATCAGTCATGAATCCTGCAATATATTGGTGATACGTATATAATGCGACTTGAGTTGTAATAACATAACAAATATTAATTATAATAAGACAATCCTAAAAAAGATTATCACACGCAACGCATAGGTCTGCGACTAGTTATATATAAAAGCTAATTTTTTTATGAGAAGTAAAATAAGTGTAATGAGATGTGTTTGTGACAAATCTTATGATCCAACACTAGCATTTCATGGACTATTTGTTCATGATACAGTTTTTTTAAAATCTAACTTTTGCTAACTATAACTTTTCCAAACAATCTATTTTCAAAAAGCTGAAAAATGAGTTATGCAAAATAAACATTATCACGGTGATAATGTAAAATTTGTTTTTTATTTTTGTTAAATTCATTATATATTGGATTTAATATTTATGTAGATGAATGAAGGTGTCTTTTTGAAAATTCAAATCCTTACATGGTAATGCAAAGCAAGCATACCTCTTTTTTTTTTTTTTAATAAAGAAAACTAGGTGACAATGTTGATGCAAATGAGTTATAAATTCTTGTGATCATGCCCAAGCATTATCGTGAGCAATGGTACTATTTTAGATGGAAATCCCTCTCCAAGCAATCTTCTATATCATTGTACCTATGATAATATGAGCTGTAAATAAAACAAACCGATCATGAATAACTCGGGCTCGGTTTGATAAAAAACTCGTTCATATTTTTTTGTTTATAAATAAGCCAAACTTGAGCCTTAGTTTTAGGCTCGTTTAATAAACAAGCTAAGCCTAAGCTAAAAAATTTGTTCACGAACAAGCTTGTGAGCTATAAGGCTTGATACAAAACAAGTCAAGTATAGACACATTTATAAGTTTATATGTGTTAACTTTTTTTGAGAAAGACACAAGACAACAAACACACACACACAGGGGAGTGGTAAGACCGAGTTTATATGTGTTAATTAATTATACTTATTACACATTTCTTAATAATAGCATGGCTAATATGGGACCACTATTCATTAGTTTAATTTTTTTCCTTCCCTCTAAATTGACCAAGAACCATTTTAGACTTTAGTTACATTTAAAAATAAATAAATTAATTAAGTGGGTCACATATGATTCTTCCCCATCAATCATTTAATGTAAAGTTATGAAACATGCTAGTAGTTTCCCATTCATGATAGTTACAAATAAGTATTTTTTTAATTCTTCACCATCTAAAATGAATGTAAAAATTATATTTTGAACAATTGCGTGTTGAAGTTGTAGACAAGGAATGATGAATGAATGAATTTAATTATGTAAATTTTTAATTTGAATAATAGCTAATCATAAGTAGGACTACACGCATGATAAAATAAGTAAACTATTTTCTTTTCTTTTTTTCTTCTTCTTAATCTTAGAGATTTAAGTATTTGATAATGTAATTTTCTTAGATCTCAAGCTCAAAAGCATGACCTGAGCTTGAGTTTGAACTTAATATTAAGCTTGAACTTGGTTTGACTAATTATCAAGTCAAGCCAAGTTCCCACGAGCTCAAGTTCAAACATGATTTTTAGGCTTGTCACAAGCTCAAGTCAAGCTTGAGCTTTGGACTTTTCTTAACAAGCTAAACTTGAACATGCACTGCTCAATAAAGCTTGGCTCGTTTATAACCCTAAATGCTTAAGACAACCAACTCTAAGTTCCCTTGACCAATGGTATTGCCACAGTCTTATATTATCTATTGCGGGTGGAGGAAACGTTTTAAGGGAGGACGTAGCAGGATAGTACCATGATTGCGCATGTTAGGTTTGACACTGGCTAATCCACCAAATTAAATCTGACACCTACACAAGTCTGGCACCAGCATAATTTGTTTGATAAGAAATGGAGCTTTACCGAAGGTTTATTGATGGGTCATGGGTACTCTTTAAACACTCCCTAGGCTGTGTTCAGAATTTACAATATAATAAAACTATATTGGATTTGATTTTTTGAGTAGTCAAATACAACAAAAGAAAAAGAAAAAAAAGGGTGATTAGTAAATTACGGGTCGAACCTACGACTTTCTGCTTAGGAGATATCTCTCTCGCTTTCAATAAATTAATATATAATCATAATTACCAAGTATAAAAGATTAAAAAAAATAAAAAAAAAACAATACCCACCTACTTTCCCTCCATGTCCAATTTCTCTCTGCAACCCTAGCTCTCTCTCTCTCTCTCTCTTTCTCAGAAAAGCTTTAAAGCTCTTTTGACCGTTTCGTCGTCATCACATCAGACGGTCCCCTGTACTTCTCCTCCAATCATATTCTGATTCTTTTAATCACTTTCAGTCGTCGTCGTCATCATCATCAAGTGACAGTAGTATTTTCTGTATTTTGACCACACTAATATTTTCTATTACACACGAATATAATTAAAACACAACAGCAAACTAACAAAACCGTGAAAACGATGTCCGGTGGTTCCGATGCGGCCGATACCACTTCCCTATCCTGCGCTCGCTGTGGCAAACCTGCTCACCTTCAGTACGTATTTTCAATTTTCACTTCCTTTTTTTTTTTTCTTTAATAAATTATTATTATATATCAAAAAGACTATTTTGGTTTTATCAAATTTTATCAATGAATGCAAAAAACTTGAGAATTTAAGTTCAATTGGCACCGCCACAAATGGGGACGTGTTCAAATTGCCTTCCACCAACTATTTTGCTCCCTCAAAGTTTTTTTTTAGTTCCTATAAAGAAAAATATTATCGAGTATCTTACTTGTTAATAATATATTTAAAGAAAATTTTTATAAAAAATAAAAAAAAATAATTAATATTTTATTTTGACAGTTTTTTTCATTTATCGTAAAAATAGTATAAAAACTTTCTTAAAATAAGTTGTCATACGTAGTCGTTAGTGTGATCCTTCTAAAAAATATCTTTTTTAATTCTTAAGTTTTGTAAAAGAATATTTTTTAAAAAATAGTTTAGAGACAAAAATGAGGATGAAAAAACTTTTTTCAATAGTTTAGGAACGAAGAAAGATATTTTTTTAAAGTTATGAGGACGGAAAGTGAAACATTTTCAATAATTTAGGGACGAAATACAAACTTTTGGTGAAGCTTAGGAACAAAAAAATAGTATTTTACCCTCGAAAAAATGATTTTTGGCTCAACTTTCATCTGTTTTAAAGGTTGAGGTTTCGATTTCATTTGTTGTTTCAGATAAATCTTCCATGTGATTTTGACTAGAAATGTAATTTGGTTTAAACTCTTATGCGCTGCCGTTTACGATTGACGTTTGTTTTTGTTTATAGGTGTCCCAAATGCGTGGAATTAAAGCTCCCTCGTGAAGGCTCTGCTTTCTGGTGTGTAACCTTTTCCTGCTTTTGTTTTACTTGTATGAACATTTTTATGCAATATGTGCTTGGAATGGTATTTCTTTTTTTTCCTTTTCAGTTTTGATTTATTGGGATAAATCATATTCATGTTCATGCCCTTGGGCTATTGCTGTCCCTTGGTTTCGGTGTATAATGCTCATACTGTCACAAATACTGTTTTCTTCAGTATTAATATTTTTCTTTGAAAGCAAGCATTAAGGGTTGTCTTTGACTGTATATTCTGATTTCTTGAATCAAGTGTTTTATGGATAATTTATTTGTGAAAATTGTGAGTAGAATTTGCCAAATGTAGCATACAGTAGTAGAAAGTAGACGGGATTGAGACTTTGTAGGAAATATGAACTTCATAGTTCTTAGGTTTGGAACAAGTCATCAAACAATATGCATATCTGTATGCGTCCGAGGCCATATTGATCATTTGAAAATAATGGGTTATCATTATATCTGAGTTGATTTTTAGTTGCAAAATCCTGACAGAGAATTGCATGATGGAAGGCTAATTATTTTGTGTATTTAAACTTGGTTGCAGTACATGCAGGCTGGCTCTTCAACTTATACAGTTTATTCATTGAAACATCGCATTATTTTATTGTGCCTGAAGGGATCCATTATTTTATCATGGCACCTGGATATCTGATTGAGACTAACTTGTCCAGTTGCATTAATTGTAGGGGGGCGGGGGGGGTTTGAAATGAGCTGTCGAGTTCTATGACACTCCATGTAAAACTTTCAAATATACATTCAAATGCTATGTATGGGATGCCAACTTGGTCCATGATACTGGGTTGTGGAGATTATGCATGAATTAAGCATGTTGAGTTAAAATGCAGATAACAAGAGTTGTCTTGTCTTGGTGGTCATATACAACCATCATTGAACATATTTTGATGCCAAAGAATTTATATGCTGACACTGTTGGCTCTTAGTTTCATTTCATATACTTGTATGTATTAATATTGGACACAAGGAGAAAGGCTTCTCATCAACTTCTTTCAATATAATTTGCACATTGGCCCTTTGACATCAACTAAAATGGTGTATATTCCTTTAAATTTGAACCAAATATGCTTTTTTATTTTGTGTTGTTGTTGTTCTCATATTATGGTTTATTTCTTATCAGCACTCAAGATTGTTTCAAGGCTTCTTGGAGCTCTCATAAAGCAGTGCATTTGAAGGCAAAGCTATCCTCACTTGGGACAGGTACTCCGCATGAACAAAATTCAGACTTACTTAATGAAGATTGGCAATATTACTTGAAGAAAGGACAGGCTCGAACTCCAAAACTTCCCCATTTTGATTGGACAGGGTATTTTTCAAGGATTATGTCTGCCTCATATTCTACATACCCTACTGTTTATTCATCAGGCATTTATGTCTGATAATTCTGCTGCTACATTTAAGTTGGATAGGGATTTTTGGGTTTCAACACTGCCTTTCCAATTTCCGCGTTCATTTATTCTCCTCTTCTTCTCTTTTAGATTTTTTTAGGGTTGTGGGGGGAGGGGGGAGGGGCGATTATTCGATTATACAAATCTTCAAGGCTGTGATATCAGATAGAGTATTGTTAGCTGGTGATATATGACTGAAGCATCTGTTTGGTTCTAAGTAGTCTTAGATATATATAAAATTTCCTAGATTTATTTGTATATATTAGGACTTATATCTACCAATTACCTGAATAATGGTTACTAAGGAAAGAAATTTAGAAACTTCCACTATTATGTGACATAGAGAGAAGATGGAAAAGTCTGCCAGTAGTAGATTATCAAAATTTTGAATAGGCGAAATCAACTAGCAGCTAATCTTTCTTAAGGGCAGTGTTCTTTATTGGAATTTAGTGAGCTTTTTACCCTTTAATCTTTTATGATAATAATTTTTTTCCTATTGCACCTCCTTGATTTTTGTTAAAGTATGCTTCACACCATAATTTCTTGTTATTGTCAAAGCATCTTGAAGGTGAAGGACATTAATAAAGTAGCCCTTTACATGGGTGGGGGTTATGGAAAAGATTCTTACTATGGACAATTTGAGGAAGAGAAGTATTTGTATTGCAGAATGGTGTTCTACATGCAAAAACAGTGGGGAAATCTACGGATCACTTTCTTCTCCTCTGTGCTTATGCATAAAGTTTATGGTCCTTGTTGTTTTGTTTGTTCGGCATCACGTGGTGGTGCCTAAGTGTGTTGGAAGGTGTTTTTGGTGGTCATAATTCTGCAAAAGTGCAGATATATGGGGTGCTATCGCACTATGTATTATGTAGACTATTTGGAGAACAGATTTAATATACTTTTGAAGGGGTAGAGTGTTCAATTGTGGAGTTGAAACGGTTTTTCTTGCACTCCTTGTATGATTGGATGACACTTTGAGCAGTCATTCTTTTTCTTCACTTGAGGAGTTTCTTGACTTATGTAACTTTAGATGATTTTTGTCGCATCCCTAATACACTACCTGTTTACACGGAGCAAGTTTCTTTTTTTTCTTTTTTTTTTTTTTTAAATTTTTTTTAAAGCATTTCATTACCTATCCAAAAAAAAAAAAATAAAAAAAAAAACTCATGTCTGTGGTCTCTTATTGTGCTGGGAACTAAGGCCATATGCTATATCTAGTAGACGTGCTGTACCTCCTCATATTGAGCTTCCTGACTGGGCAGCTGATGTGAGTTTTTTGAGTCATTTCTTTTCACATGTTGAGTCTCATTTTTCACACTCATATGCATGTCTTTTTCTTCTCACTGGAGGATTTTTTGTCCACAAATATGGATTCACTCAATATTTTAGACGTACTTTGTCCTTGCTGATTTGATTGTAGTTCAGCAATTGCTGAAGCTGGATTTTGTCTTTTCTAGCCAGAGTGCTGTGGGCACTGTCCACACCCACACTCTTTATATGGAGTCAAATGTGGTTTTCATGCAGCTTTTCTTGCCGTTTGACTTGTAGGGTATCCCCAAAACTGAGCCCAATAGTGATCTCCAGCATGTTGTTGAGGTACACTGGTACTTACACTTTTGAGTGGAATTTAATGTGTAATAAAATTGGACCTTTTCTTTTGTTTTAGTTTAATTATTAATTCCTCTTTTATAATTGATGTATTTTGTTTTGAAGATCAAAACACCGGATCAAATTGAGAGAATGAGAGAGACTTGTCGAGTAAGTTCTGTTTGTAATTATCTTTTTTCTTATGACATCATTTTTTTAATGCATGCCAATATTGCATCATTGTCTCATCCTCGGTCTTCCTTAAAGCATGCATCATTGTTGACAATATACATGTATAGAAGCACTGTGTGCTGCATGCATCCTAGAAGACGAATTTTGCATAATGATTTGAGTCTTCACTATTGTTAAAATTTTATAATTTTGTTTATTGCTTTATACAACAACCAAGTTTGGTTTAGTCCTTTGGGTCGACCATGGATTTTTAACAGATTAGTCAGGGTTGGCAATATATATTCTTTCTACCATTTTATATTATTCGAAGTCATACTCTTTGTTACTTCCTTAATTGACATGTCCTTTTTTTCCTACTACAAATGTTATTTTTGGTCTTCCTCTACCTTTTTTCACAGCCTTAAATGATTTTTTTGTTTTTCCTCGTGCAAATTAATCTGTTAGCATACCAAACTAATTTTGTAATGCTCTTTAAAGATCCTATATCGATAACACATTCAATATTTTCTAAGCAAATAAGGATTCATTTTACTTCTTGTAGTTGTCTCTATTTTTTATTTTATTTTTATACTGAACTTGGGCATGTTTGAGCATGATTTGAAACCTTTGCTGGTTTATTAAGCCCTGTTCATCCAGATAGATTCTCAATTTTGTTGTTTAACAATCATCATTCTTAGATTGGAAGGGAAGTTTTGGATGCGGCTGCTCGTGTAATACAGCCTGGTGTGACAACTGATGAGATTGACAGAGTGGTTCATGATGCAACTATTGCGGCTGGTATGAGCTTTTTCATTCCTTAGAATATGTTAGTACTTTTATTTTTTCCATTTTTTAACCCTTGAATCGAAATTTCCTTTTAAGCATGCAATATATGATTGATTAGATTATTTTAGCAATGATATGTCTCTCGAGGGGTACTTTCAGATATGATCTTAAGGATTTTCACTATTTTTGTTCAATTTACCTTTGTTTGTGTTGTAATTTAAATTTGTTTTTTGAGGAGTGAAACTGAGTGGGGATTGATTTGTAAAGTCCTCCATCCTATATGGTAATGTTAGAAAAATAAAAATAAAAGGAAATTATGTAGCATTCTTTGTACGCAAGCAGTGTACTTGGACACCTACAAGAGCATCACCTAAAAGAACAAGCATCTAAAAACTCAAACAAATTAGCCCAAGGATGGCTATTCCAAATTGTTACTGACGGAGAACAAATTGAGAAAATGTCTTCCTGTGTTTGTGGTGGGCTTAGGGTTAGGAGAACTTGTGATCTAGATTTAGAATTGTTTAAGAAGGATTATGGGATTGTAAAGAAGAAGAAAAAGAGGTTTTTAATGGTATTTTAGGGGTTGCATACCTGTGAACAGTAAATCGGAGAAAGAAAAAAAGTGAAGAAAGAAAGAAAGAAAGAAGAGAGCCTAATGCTCAAAACACTCAATTTTTTATTAATCAACTCTACATCCTTCCAGTACATTGAGCACAATATATATGGACTCTTTCTTGTACTAGTAGTATTAGGAATCCTACGAGTACTAGGATTCCAAGTTTGACTAGTAAACTAACCTATTTGAATTAAACCAAAGCCCATACGTAAATACCCATAAACTATATAATCAGTGTTGTTAAAAGCGCACTTAAGCGCAAAGTGTAGAGCGCATAGGCCTTGGGGCCTTTTCCCCTCTAAAGTGAGGCGTCCTCACAAAGCGCGCCTTAGGCGCGTTTTTTAGAGCTTTTTTGTAAATTTTTTTAAATAAAATCTTGATTTGATTTTTAGCCATTAGATCTAAATATATTTGATATAAGCCATTGATTTAATATATAAAAACTAATAGTGTGGTGTGTTACCATAAACCTAAGCCTACCTCTTTAGATATTTTAGACTTTTTGGACCACAACCACACAAACAAACACTCAAGTCAGAGTGCGCTTAAGTGCAAAGTGCAGAGCGCACAGGCCTTGGGGCCTTTTCCCCTCTAAAGCGACGCGCCCTCACAAGGCGCGCTTTTTAGAGCTTTTTTGTTAAGCACAAAGTGCGCTTTTTTGAGGTTTTTTGTAAATTTTCTTAAATAAAATCTTGATTTGATTTTTAGCCATTAGATCTAAATATATTTGATATAAGCCATTGATTTAATATATAAAAACTAATAGTGTGGTGTGCTACCAGAAACCTAAGCCTACTTCTTTAGATATTTTAGACTTTTTGGACCACGACCACACAAACAAACACTCAAGTCAGAGCACACTTAAGCGCAAAGTGCAGAGCGCACAGGCCTTGGGGCCTTTTCCCCTCTAAAGCGAGGCGCCCTAAGGCGCGCTTTTTAGAGCTTTTTTGTTAAGCACAAAGTTTGCTTTTTTGTAAATTTTTTAAAATAAAATCTTGATTTGATTTTTAGCCATTAGATCTAAATATATTTGATATAAGCCATTGATTTAATATATAAAAACTAGGCGAAAAGCCACTTTTAGTCCTTACATTTTCAAGCGATTCTCATTTTAGTCCCTACATTTTATTTTTACCGCTTTTAGTGCCTATCCTGAAAAACACTTCCCGTTTTGATCTTTGCCGTTACATCAGAAACAGAAAAAGCTGACGTGGCAAACAGTAGGAATAAATAATAGTAAATTAATGTTCACATGGCCTAAATTAATAATAAAAAAATATTTTTTGGCATTAAAAATGCCACGTCAGCATCTAAATTAAAAAAATTAATTTATTAATTTTAACTAAATAAGAAAAATTAAAAACTAAAAATCAAATGAATTAAGATCTAAACAAAAACAATAAGAACACAATCTCAGATCCAAGAACACAAACCTAGAAATTAAAAAAAAAAAAAATATATTTTACAGATTTAAGCCACGGGATATTTTCATTTTCTCATAAATCTCTCTCTCTCTCTCTCTCTCTCTGGGGCTTGGATTCCTAGTGATCTGCAGAAAATTAAAGCTCCTGGTTGCAAAGCTTTGGAATGGGAAGCTGAGAAAAGCTTCAAAAAAACACAAAAATGGCTTTGTATCAAGTCCTAAACCATTCCCATCATCAGGTACGCGATTCTTGCTCAACTCGAGTACAGCATGGATATTCCAAAGCTCAAATGTGCTTGAACAAGATTCTGGGTATAATTTCTTCTATCCCACCTCCAGAAACCCCAAAAGAAAGTCAAGATTTTGAAACAAAACGGAGTGAGAACAACAATAATCGAGGGGTTGGCATCGATTTGAATCTGAGATTAGGTCCTCTAGTGGAGTCTGAAGAGAAGGAAGAGTCTTTGGCTGAGAATGAAAACAACCTCAGTGCGTGTAGCGTTGTTGTGGGTAAAGTCTCTGCTGAGAGCACAGATTCGGTGGCCAAGTCTGCGCCTGTTGTACATGTTGATCACGTAGTGGCTGTGGCGGCAGAGAAGAGCTCGGAAAGTGAATGCGATCCGAAAGAGAAACTTGCGGTGGAGAAAGCTGTGGAAGTTTCAAAGATCACAACCCAGCAACGAGTCGAAGAAAGCAGCGAAATTGACGACGACGACGATGAGGTGGTGGTGGTCAAAACTATGGCGTTTAAGAGAGAAGAAAACGAGAACAAGAGCACTGATTGTCTGGGTTTACTCATCGAAGTGGCAAGGCTGATTTCTGGGTTTGTGTTCTTGGATTTGAGTTTGTATTCTTGTTGTTTTTGTTCAAGACAAACTTAGATCTCAATTCATGTAATTTTTAGTTTTTAATTCTGTTTTTAATTTTTTTTATTTAGTTAAAATTAATAAATTAAAATTTTTAATTTAGATGCTGACGTGGCATTTTTTAATGCCAAAAAACATTTTTTATTATTAATTTAGGTCATGTGGACATTAATTTACTATTATTTATTCCTACCGTTTGCCACGTCAGCTTTTTCCGTTTCTGATGTAACGACAAGGACCAAAACGGGAAGCTTTTTTCAGGATAGGGACTAAAAGTGGAAAAAATAAAATGTCAGGACTAAAATGGGAATTGCCTGAAAATGTAGGGACTAAAAGTGGCTTTTCGCCTAAAAACTAATAGTGTGGTGTGCTACTATAAACCTAAGCCTACCTCTTTAGATATTTTAGACCTTTTGGAGCACGATCACACAAACAAACACTCCCTTACTTAATGAGGATGATGATTATGTAGATTAGGATTGCATTGCATATTTGCATTGATTTTGTTAGGCAAAGATAACATAACATTCTAGTACTTTTTAGCCATTGCATTTTTGGTTCTATACTTCTATTTTGATTCAATGATTTTTTGTAATCATGGCCATCAAATATCATGTTTGCATATATTTTGTAAAGCACGAGAGAATTATATAAATGTTATATAAATTATATAAAATGTTTTATTGTAATTTATATGATTAATTGATCACTTGATTGTTGTATTGACCATTAATAATTTAAAAAAAAAATTATTATTTTTTTTTTTAAATGTGCGCTTCACATCGATCAGGCGCTCGCTTGCATTTTGCGACTAGGCTCCAGAAGGCCTTTGCACTAAAATGCGCTGAGCACTTTTAACAACACTGTATATACTGCTTATTAATTAATAAAATAAAACCAATGGCCCATAACTATGGCCCATACCCAACAATTGTAAAATTACTAAATACCCTTGACTCTAGAATAACCAAATAAAATATAAAAACCTTAATTAACTAGGATGGACACTTATTCTTGGGCTTTGCCTTAGCCTTAGGCCTCCTAAGAGAATATTCTTTCTTTAATAATGCTATGGTTGCACCATCAACCACCCAATCGTACAAGGGGCACAGGAAGAAATGTGCCCCTTTCAGCAAGCCAGCATGTCTACCACCCTCCCAGGCATGGTCCAATGTAGGCCAAAGAGACAAAACACCAAGGACCAAAGCTGGGAAGTAAACTCACAGTGAAGGAGCAAATGATCCACTTACAACACTTTTCTTGCACAAAATTTTCTACTACAAAGATTATCCATTGTAAAAATTCCACCCTTTGCAGCTGTCCATTTAAAGAAAGCAATTTGGGAGGAATGTTTACTCTCAACACACTCTTCCACGTGAAAGGACATGGGCTGCCTTGAGGAAGACGATTATAATAAGAACACCTCAAAAATCTTGTTCTTTGATGGAAGCCAACCTATCCTATCAATTCCACCCCCACCAATCTTGCAAGAATAAATAAAAGCAAAAAAAGAATGCAAAGTCTCCAACTCCCATTCCTGAAAGGGCCTAAGGAATGTGACATCGCAAAGCAAATCACCACTGCCCCCTGCAGAAGGTCCCTTACTGATGCCTCTTATGAATATGTATCCATTGGCGTAGACCATAAGATTCTTTAATTGTCTAGGACACCCAATTTCCCCAATCAGTACCATGCTTGGTGTGAACCACTGTTCTCCAAAAGGACTACTTTTTCATAACATCTCTCCAAAGCCATTTACCAAATAACAACTTATTAAAGAGCATAAGATTCCACACTCCCAAACCCCCAGATTGCATTGGCTCACACACTGTCTTCCAATCAACCAAAGAAATTTGAACTCATCCCCGAGGGCCGAGGCAACCCATAGAAAATCCCTTTGTAACTTCTCCATATGATTTGCCAAAATGCAAGAATCGGAAACAGGGATTAAAAATATGTAGGCACACTTGAGAGAATGCTCTTAATTAGTGCAACTCGCCCACCCTTTGCTAAATAAGTCTTTTCCTACCCTCCTTTCCATCTTCTTCAACAACGGGTGTCAGATTGCTTTTGGCTTGTATGATTATATCTTGCCCCTAGTGGTAACCCCAAATACTTCAAGGGCAGAGTAGAAAATTTTCAACCTAATAAAGCAGCCAAGGATTCCACCTTAGCAACCTCCCTTATTGGAACCATCTAAGACTTACCCAAATTTATCCTGAGATCAGATACTGCTTCAAAACACAGCAATACACTGTTTAAATAGCAGAGCTGTTCAAGATCAGTTTCGCAAAAAATCAAAGTATCACCCGCAAATTAAATATGAGAAACTATTGTAGAAATTGAAAGGAGAACATAGGTGTAAAATGTTGGCAGAAAGTAAATAAATAAATAAATAAAATAAAATAAAAAGCCAAATGGTATTGCCGTATTGCCTCCATTCCTCTAATAACAGGAATGGGTCCAATACACGGTAGCAGTACAACTACAACAACGAAGCTTCAGTCCCAAATTTTTGGGTCAGCTATGAATCCTCAATAGAGTACTTGCCACATGTATTCTTTTCCTCCATTGGATTCTATCTGAAGTCATACTCTTTGTTACTTTCTTAATTAATGTCCTTTTTTATTACTTCCACTAATTTTATATTTGGTCTTCCTCTACTCTTTTTTTTTTTTTTTCCTTCGCTCTCTTGACTTGGTTCAACTCACTCTTTAAGTTTGAATTTGAAAAAACATGTGTGCATGTAATTTGCGGACCAAACTTGATTTAGCTGCAAGGCTTATATATTGGCATTATGCTTAGTGTTCCATATAGGGGATAGGATCTATCTGCTCTTTCTCTATCCATCTTTTTTAGAGAGAGCGGATATAACGATATAAAAAGAATCGGGAGATGATAAAGGATTACATAGACATCTAAGGGGATGTCTATTCTATTCCTCTTTTTTTAGAGAAAAAAAAGGTATCTCATTTATCTATCTTTTATCTATCTATCATTGATTCTATCTATGAATCAAGTCGAAAGACTTTGTTATTTGGTTCCCTGAAGCCCCAAATGGATTGGATCGTTTCTGCCAACAAAATGAATGCGGAGCCCGTTCCGAATGCTTCTCCGATCCGGAAGTTCTTGCGAAGAGAATAAGATGCTGCTCCCCCTCCCTTTGTCTTTTCTCACTTTGCTAATCTTCCCCTCTTTACGCGGGCCGGGCGCGGGAGGAAGAAACCTAAGAGAAGAGCGTCTTCTCTTAGGTCCTTTTTTCTTTTTTTAGTGCAACACAGGAAAGTGCCCTCTTTTTGACCTGGATTTTATCAGCTTTTGATTGGTTTTACTTTCTTATTTGATCTTTTAATTGTAGTAAATCAGAAAAGTGTTCATTCACTGTTTCCTGGTCTGATCAGCATGTTGGTCCAATGTCCAATTCTGGTTATTGTGATTTTTATGGGGGCAATGACACATGCTTGTATCCATCATCAGATTGAATTGGATGATATGTCAATACCTTTGATATGTGTTTGGCAATGCTGCCTGCTTTTTGCCCTTGTAAGATGGCTAATGCTTCTACTAATCTTGTGAGTTTTCATCACTGTATCAAATGCTGGAGTCCAAATTGGTTTTGTGAGTTTATTCTTCAATTACATCATTAGAGCCACTCATGTAGACTACCAAAATTTTGTGGGTGATAGTTTGTCCGAATGCTTTGATTACTAGGGTTATAATTAAGACTGTCATGCACAGTGGCTTGTTGTTTCTTGTTTGTAACTGTTGGGCTGTGCCTGTGGTAATCTAGTGAGACACATGTAATTGGACTCATGGTGATCTGGCAACTTTTTTACATGCCTCTGAGGGTAATTGTCTTTGTGTGGTTTTTTGAAGTTCTAGATATGGCAATGTGAATTTTTTACATATGATTAGTAAATGATCTGCTAAATTATTCTTGAAATTTTACTTTACTGCAGGAGGGTATCCATCTCCTCTCAATTATAATTTCTTCCCAAAGTCTTGCTGCACGTAGGTACTTCTTTGTGTACTCTCTTATGAAGATTCTTGGGATTCTATGGTATTGATCGAGGAAATCTACTTCAATTTGTCTATTTGTTGCAGGTCAGTTAATGAAGTAATTTGCCATGGAATTCCGGATGCGAGGTATGTTTGTATCAATCAGGTCAAATTAGTTTTTTTTTTAGTCTTGAGTGAATTCCGATGCTTTTTCATGTCTCACTTCTTTGACTCTCTCTGCAATCAATTTTTTGAAACAATAAACATCTAATGATCTTGTAATTTTACCAAAAGTATGTTATAGTTTTGGGTTATGTTGTAATTATTCTTTTTTATGGCTCATTGGTTAATTTCTTAGCAGACTGACATGTATTGCTTTTAGTTACAATTGAGTACTTAGGATTTCATGTCTGAACATTTGTGGTATAAGTGATTCTCAGTGGGTAGCAGAACTGTGCTTTTGTGTATACTTTCCTTTTGTGAGCTTTTGTAGTCGGCTCTGTATTTCTCATTGTCTAAGTGTATTCTAAAGAAAACTTTCCTAAGCAGATTCTGTTTTATTTCCTACAGGAAATTAGAGGATGGTGATATTGTAAATGTTGATGTATCTGTGTACTATAAAGGTGTCCATGGTACGAAACATTATACCCCTTTGAAATTAATTCAAATATTGCCAAAGAAGCTCTGTATTTGACTGATAGGTGACTCATTATGCAGGTGATCTCAATGAAACGTATTTTGTGGGTAATGTTGATGAAGAGTCTAGACGGCTGGTTCAATGTACTTATGAAAGCTTGGAGAAAGCAATAGCTATTGGTATGCGTTGGATATTTTAATTAAGTAATATATGAGCTCTCTCTCTCTCTCTCTCTCTGGTTAAGTGTTTTGGCTGGGACCTAGTTGAAACACTGGCACTTAGAAGAGGCGTCAATGTTCTTTTATTCTAGTGTAAACTTGAAACCAACTTCAGTAGATTAAAGATTGATGTCTGATAGGATTATGCTGATGGCCTGTTTCATGTGCTTGTAAACCTTGAGAAATTTAGCAAATCTTGGAATTAAAACTGCATTATGCTACAGTTCTTAGAGACTGATTAAGTCTTGTGCATGAACTACAAGGGTCATTTATCCGACCAAGTCTCCAGATATATATATTTTTTTGATGATTAGTGGGGTTCCTTGGATTGTTCATCCATTATAGAGTTCCTTGTTTCTATTAGACTAGCCATTTGATTTTTTGTACTTTTGTTTTCATTGTTCCTTTTTGTTCATCATTGTGAACTCACAGATTTTATTATTTTTTATTAATAAAACTGCACTAATTACCTATATATATATATATATATATATAAAAGGAACTTAGTGTAAAAGTGATATACTAAGCGAAGAAAAATCATGAAAAAGTAGAACTATCAATAATGTAAGTAAAGATAGAGAGGACTGAGCTGCTGAAGCAGCCTGCCACATACAAAGTACGCAGCAAGAGCAGCTTCAGATCCGTATGAAGAATGTTCAACCCCCTCAAATGCTCTTCGATTGCGCTCCCTCCACACCAATCAAAATAAACACAATGGCACTCACTCCAAATCGTGCCATATCCTGTCCCAACATAACTTCCTTTCTAGCAGGCTAGAACTGCAGTGAGATTAGATGGCATAACTTATTGGACTCCAAAAAGACAGAAAAATCAAAGACCATAGCTCACTAGCACAAGCACGGTGAAGGATCTAATGATCCACTCTCCCCAGCTTTCTTACACATATAGCACCAATCATTAACACAAACCTTATGGAGTGGAGATTATCAATCGTTAGGACCTTACCCAATGCAGCAGTCCAAGTGAAAAGAGCAATCTTGGTCGGAACCTTAACCTTCCAAAAAGCAATCTTGAGTGATGTCTATATTCTGTTTTGGAATTGTTATTGTATTGGGAGGGACATTTTGGAAGGAGAAGAAATGGGGAGATCTAGAAAGCCGTTCCTTTTTGTTTAATGTGGTGTTTTTGGGGAGAAAGAAATGTCTGTGCCTTTGAAGGGAAATAAATTATCCAGGAGAAGTTGAAGTAATGATTTTTGAAGACCTTTTTATGATCTGACTTTGACTTATACCTTTTTTAGAACACTCTTTCTAGACTTCCTAGATGCTTGAGCTTCTGTTAATTGTTATTGTATTTTTTTCCTTTTTAAATTTTCTTTTACATTTTGATTGGGCTGTCCTTTGTATACTCCTTGTGTGCTAGCGTTCGTTCCTTTTGCACTTTTTTCAAAGATTTTTTTTACATAAAAAGAAAATTTTATTTAAGAAAACAAGAAATGGCCTTAAACTATATAGGATGTGTACAAAGGACCTCTTAACAATTACATTCTAAAGTTTAGAGAATTGAGGAATACCTGAATGAATTGTTAATTTATTACATCTATGAAAATTCAAAAAGATGGTGTGAAAAGTGTATTGATCATTGTTCTAGTTGACAATTATATTTATCCTTTGGTGGGTGAAGTTAAGCCTGTGACTTGCCACTAGCATAGCATAATTGACCTGCTAATGCCTTGGACTGGAAGATCACTTGATTGCTCAATAAATTTGATTAATCAAATTCTTTTTTAGTGAAATTTGATATCTTGCTAGCCATATTTTGGGTATCAATGAGTAATCTTGGTAACGGATGCACACTTCCTTTTTCTATTTATTTTTATATTTGGCTCTTCCTTTGTATATTACTTCTGTACTAGGGCTGAACCCACTTTTTTGTGGTTTTTGGTGATATTATTACCTATCAATGTTTTCCTTTTAAAGTTATACTGTTTTTTTGTTGTGTATGTAATATTCAGATTATATACTTATGGACCTGGCTTTAAAAAAAAAATATGAAAGACTTGCTGACTGTAAAATTTGGCTGAGTGATGTCGGCTGGGAAGAAAGTGCATGGGATAATTCTTTTATGGAGGGGATAATGGGAAATTGACCTTGTTCTGGATATGTCTAGTATGCAAAAGCTTATAGGGAATACCAAGATGTTTGTAGAGATCTACCTGTTTTTGATCTGGATTTGCAGAATTTATTGTTTTATACCAATTCGGCAAAGACTTTCAGTCTTTTACATCATATTAGAACTTAAAATTTGATTTATGGTTTTTTTTTTTTTTGGGTTAAATTCAGTGAAACCTGGGGTGCGATTCCGTGAAATTGGGGAAGTTATTAATCGTCATACTACAATGTCAGGTTTCTCAGTGGTAATGTCTGGTCTGCAATTGTAAGATTTTCCTTTCTATTAAAATGACTGACAGTATTTAATAATTTCTTACTCTTTCTGCTCTATGACTAGGTAAAATCATATTGCGGTCATGGTATTGGAGAGCTTTTTCATTGTGCACCAAATATTCCCCATTATGGAAGTATCCTAAATTATTTTTTGCTGAAGGAAGTATCCTAAATTAAGCAGGCTTTTAAGCTCACTATTTTCTATATCAGTTAGATACTTTCAATTTCATGGGAAATTAAACAATAAAGTGTCATGAACTCTCTTTATAATATTGTGACAACAAAGAATTCTATTGCTTCTTTCTGCGTCATTTATGCATTGGTGACCTTAACCCGAGCAGGAAATAAAGCAGTTGGTGTGATGAAGGCTGGGCAGACCTTTACAATTGAACCAATGATCAATGCTGGTATTTTGAAAATTTGTTAAATTTGTGGGTATAATAGTTGAAAATTGATGCTTTATTTGCTAGTTACATTTAAAGAAATGTTTTGAATAGGGGTTTGGCGTGATCGGATGTGGCCTGATGGATGGACTGATGTCACTGCTGATGGCAAACGCAGTGCTCAGTTTGAGCACACTCTCCTGGTACATATGCATTTTTTACTTCTTTCATCATTGTTTTTTACTTTTATTTGGCGGTGGTAATGGTGATTCTTTTCTGATTTTTGTATAAGAATATAATTCAAAAAAATTAAAATAAAATAAAACTATTGCCAGCACCTGTGGAATTTCAAGTTTGTGTTCTTGAGGACCAACACTTATATGTTATATATCCCCTTAGTGCAATCATTTTGTCACTGTTGGAAGAAAATATGTATTGCTGCTTTAAGGTTTGTGTGATTTTTGTCCAATTAATGGGATAAGTATGTTCATGACTGATGCAAATACTGGGAAAACTAGCTTGCGATGTTTTGGTGTTTTGACTGATTATTTGACGTTAGTTCCAATTGATTTCCCAGACTGCCTAACGCACTCTTGACACCATATTTTCTTCCCATATGAACATTTAGGTGACACAGACTGGAGTTGAGGTTCTTACAGGGCGGCTGCCTTCCTCCCCAAATGTGTTTCCTTGGCTACATGCATAATAATTGGCAACTATCGGCAATTGTCTGTATGGTGAACCTGCATCCACCAATATCATGCCATCAGTGAACAATCACAGATTATTGATTGAGGGTTTTCTAGATTCCTACCATTTCCTTTTCTGTTGGATGCGAATGTGTTATTGGAAGTGTGCTTTGGTGTTTCACACCTTTTAAACAGTCTTGTACTTTTTATTATTTTTTATATTTTTTGTAATTGCTAATTGGTGTTTGTCTTGGACCCCAGTAAGTTATTCGAATAAATTTTTTTAATTTTTGGATAAATTGGAAAAAAATTGTTTAGATTTTATATTATTGCTTATGTTTTTACTTGTTTAGTGCATAGATGATTGTTGATTAAAGACATGTTAAAATATCAAATCTTTTTGTAAATATTGGTACAATTTGTCAAGCTTAATATATATATATATATATATATATATTAATATATACTGTTGTAGTACATATGCTAGGTTAGAAGTAATTAATATTCATTTAAAATTGTTTTATATACCCAAATCCTCAAATTTTTATATGACCTCTTCATGGACAATTTCATAGCTTTGCCACTATATATAGATTATAAATACAAACTTTAATTCACCACTTTACACTATTAAACAAAACAATAAAAATAAACCCAATAGCCAACCAACCCATTGAATCTGGATGAGACTCAACCCACCTATTTACCTAAATATTCACATGTATAATTATAAATCATTCAAACCTCTAAAAGGGCAATTGAAAGTTACTTTTGTGTGACTTAAAAAAAGTTTGGGGGTGATTCTTAAAGTTGAGGAATTTTGTGGTCATTTTAGAGGCTTTAAGTATGTTACATGATCTTCATTGGTTTTGGAAGTTATTTTTATTAGTCTGGGGGCTTCTAAGTGGTATTTTACTCATATTGAAAACATTAAAGGTATTTTAATCATTTTGGAAGCTTAAGGTTATTTTTGTCATTTTGTAAGTTCAAGAGTATTTTAGCCATTTTGAGGGTTCTGGGTATATTGTACAAATTTTGAAGATTTTAAGGATATTTTTATCATTTTAGAGGTTTTTTCTTTTTTTTTTTTTTTTTTTTTTTTTTTTCAATTGGAGGGCGGTATTTTGATCAATGAAAAATGTTTTCAATTTGACCCATTTATTTTTTTTCCACCACAAATGCTCGAAAATGAGGAAACATTGTCTATAAAAATGTTTTTGCTTTGAACTAATGCAGCTTGTGGGCTCACTGTCATACAAGAAGCGTTGCTTTTGGAAGTATACCAAGATTGAGTGGACCTGAGAGGTGTAGGGTTAAGAGTTGTCACCTGGTTGAAGTCCAGGAACAACTTAGACTCCTTGCAGACCTTCAAACCAAACTTTGGGTTTGGAGATAGGAAGTAGGGGTTGATGATAACTTTGTGTTAATGGTGAGTGTTTTTTTTTTGGATGGTGATTTGGATTGTGTTTTGAATAAATTGGACACATGGCTTCATATTATTGAAGAGAGGACTATTAGGTATTACGATGTAGTCGCCAAGAGTGAATGATGTCTCCTATAGTAGTAAAATATTATTAAAATTTAATGAGAAATTAACAATAAAGTATCGTGCATTCTCTTTATAATGTTGTTGGGACAAAAAAAAATTACATTGTTTTGAAAAGGCCCTTAAGATAAAGTGTTATGATGCGTCACATCACACTGCTTATATTCTATAGTTTAGATTGAGATCAGGTGCAATACCTTAGGTATTGCACATGATGCAATAGTAATGGATGATTGAGATTAAAGTTAAAAAAAACAACTTTCAATCTCAGCCATTGAATTAAAAAAAAATTGAAAATTAGTTGAAAGAAGTTTAAAAGTAAGAATGATAAAAATTTATGTGAGAGAGAAAGTAGGGTAATTGCACGGTGCAATACTTTAGGTATTGGACCGGATCCAAATCCTTGTAGTCTTGCCAAATGAGAAGTAGGTATTGCACTGCAATGTAGTTTACGTGTAGCAGTAGATAGTCAAGCTTCATTTTTTGTCGTGCAAATCATTTCATGACTGCTCCATTAACCAATCAAATACAAGTCTCCCTTTTCTATTGAAGCTTCTACTGACTTTGGAGGTGTATATATATGTGTGTGCGCGTGTGCGTGAAGTTGAACGTTAGAGACGAAAAAGTTTCAGTTGGCTTCGTGTAAAGTTTGGCTAACCACTTAAATAATAAAGTTCTATATATTGTTTCCTAAATTTCTTTATTCCTCCTTGCTATTTCTTTTATTTTATAATGTCTATCGCTTTGTGCTTGCCTCATTTGTATGCATTGGTGACCTTAACCCAAGCAGAATAAAGCAGTTGGTTCTTTATCTGCTAGCTACAACTAAAGAAATGTTTTAAATAGCTATAAAAATTTATATCCCTTTATATAGTTTATTTAAGATTGTATCATTCCCTTAGGATGCAATAAATAGGTAAAACTTATCTTAAGTTGAAATGATTACAAACTAAAACTATTGAGCAATTAAGTACAAATTCTTTAAAAATAGATAGGTCACAACCAAAAAGTGCAAAATACTACAAGCCATAAAACATTGACAATGGCGTTGTCAAAATACAAGAATAATGCTTTAAGGCGCAGAGGAAAGGCAACAATATAGGAAACTATTAAAAGAGATAGAATCGACGTGTACGAATACTTAATTTGTATATTGCTGCGTGTGTATTTCTGTACACAGATGAACAATATATATAGGCCTAATGCTAGTTGACTAGAGGGGACAAAGGATCCTTGAATGAGACTAAAATCAAAGACTTCCAGTGACTTTAACATAGAGCTTGATGCAAAATGCATAATTAGCTAGCTAACAAATAACAATGCCACTAACCTACTGATGGATTCCTTACACTCTGATTTTAGGAACTTACTACTTCAAATTGAGCACCATCATGTATTTAGGAAAGCTAACCAATGTGCTAATGCATTGGCCAAGTTGGGTTCTTACCCTCCATTTTTTATGGGGCTGGTACCCTTTGAGCTAAAACTCATTGGCTATCACGATTTGTTCATTATTATCCATTGAGTAGGTAACTGCTGCAATATGGATGAAACATGTTGTCACTTTTCATTTCATCGCAACAAAAATGGATGGCTGGAGCTTCGTCATCCATTCCATGGCAGTTGCATTAGAGAACACAGGAAATGCAAATATTAAAGTGACTTCTAACATGCCACCAAGCTTTAGGTTGCATATGCCTCTCTTAACTTTCATTCTCAACAAATCAATATCATTAGTTGTACCTAAATATAACTTTGACAAGCACCTTTAAATTTCCATATATATTAACTGGGCCAAAATTTAAAAAAAGGTTGAAAAGTTACAAGAATACGAGATTTAATTAAACACTCAGCTCATCAAGAGGAAAAAAAATCAGAACCCAATTGAGTCAACTAATGAGGAATATGATGCATTTTCATCAGTTGCTGGAGTTTTCTTCCTGCCATCTTTGTTTGATACTCCATTAGTCTTGTGAAGGAGTCCCGTTTCCAGACCAGCCATATTGAACAATTCTAATCTTTGGTGCTTTGCTACTTCTATGTCACCTTCCCAGCAAGTTTCGGAAATTATTTCAAGTGCTTTCTCCATAACATCCTCTGACACAAGATTCTCATTTTGCAGGAGGACAAGGTAAACTTGTTCAGCAGAAGCTTTCCGAATCTGGGTTATAATAAGAGGTAAAATAAAACCAAAAAATGGGTGCAGAACTAATAAGCAACAGTCCACATTAATAACATATAATTATGTTGTTTTATAGATACTATCCCCTAGGGGTGGAGGGTGTGACAGGCTTTGTTGGGATCTTAATGGCAGTGGGAAGTTTGATACTCGATCTTTCTATCATAAGATTTGTAATGCAGCTCCCTCCACCTTCCCTTGGAAGGGTATTTGGTAAGTTAAGGTTCCGAAAAGAGTGGCTTTCTTTACGTGGACAGCAGCTCATGGTTAGATTCTAACCTTGGATAATCTTATGCTTCGTGGTCGCCCGTTGGCGAATCGATGTTATTTGTGCTGTTGTAATGCAGAATCTGTGGATCACTTATTACATTGTTGTCCAATAGCTCATTCTTTGTTGATGTATATGCTTTGGTTGTTTGGGATCGTTTGGGTTATACCAGGTTCAGTCGAGGACTTATTATTCTGTTGGTTTCATTGGCTTGGGAAGCATAGTTCTGATATTTGGGATTTGGTCCCAGGCTGTTTAATGTGGACTATTTGGTCTGAACGGAATCGGCAGGCTTTTGAGGATGAGGGGAAAACTGTGGTTCAGTTATTAGAGTTTTGCCAAAGGACCCTCTTTGATTGGTCTCATTGTTGGGGTTTCTCGGATTGTTCTTCCCTTACGGATTTTATTTCTTCTATTAGAATTGATTAGGGGCTGTCTTTGTCTTGTTGTTTCTTTTTTCCATTGTTCACTATCGTGAACTCTTTGTGTGTCTCTTGCTTTTCTTTTTTTTAATAATATTTTCTTCTTACTTATCAAAAAAAGATACTATCCCCTAGAGGGGAAAAAAAAAAAAAAAAAAAAAAAACCTAGTAATAATAATCTAAGCAAGGTGCTTCCATAAAAGGCAAATTATATTCTAAATGCAGGATACTTGGATTTATTTATGACAAATGCTAAAACTTTGAGAGCACCACAAACCTTAGGATATCGATGGCCAAGGAAAGTGAGAAGATGAGAGAAGGCCTTAGAGTTGATAGGTTCGGAAATTGAAGCAATATATCCTAGTATTGCAATTCCTGCATATAACTTAGAGAAGTCCTTTGATCCCTTCAATTCCACTGCCAGTGAATCCAAAACACCAGCACAGAAAATTGGAGTATGAGCCTGGAAATTGAAGTCGGAGATGAGGTCAATTCAAAATGTGTTCACACCAAATATTTATAAGAAAGGAAATATAACAATTCACAAGGGAACTATAAGTCATGTTTTTAATGGTTTCCATAATACATATAAAAAGGGGAATATAACAAATACACAAGGGAATCACAGTCATAGTTTTATTGGTTTATATAATACTAAGGGTACGTTTGGTATTAGAATGTTGACTACTTGGGGAATAGGAATGAGCATTACCAACCATACAAAAAGCTAGAATTGAATAACTATTCTTATTTATCTGTTTAGCAATAACATATGAATAGAATCCTAAATCTACATTACACAACTTGGTACAACATGATAAGATGGTGGAATTAAATTATACTCTTGTCACATTTCCTTAAATAACCTTATATAATAATATTTACACTCTTTGTGGGCCTTCTTAACTTCCTATTATGTATAATCGAAATTGCATAATTAATATAATTGTCTTTTAATCAAAATTAATCTCCATAAATAATAAAAAGGAAAAAAATTGACAGCATATAAGTAACAATTTCACTTGAATCTCACGGTGACATATAAACAAGCATGATTTTTTTTATATGTTTCCTAAAAAGTTAATACATATTTAAATTTTAAATTAATACTTTTTTCTCCTGAGGAAGCTACTGCAAAGATCTCTAAAGATCTATTGCAATATTAGAGCAAAGACCGTAAAACCAATAATTACAACATAAATTAAAAACTATTGCAACCAATACTTACATAATGTTATATTTTACTGAAAAGAAACATTAATCTTATACAATTGCACTATTGCGGACACCAGATAGAGACAGAAGAATGACAGATTTTAAGGGGAGTGGCAGCCAACAGTGGGATTTTGGGATCTTTATTTTTTTGGAGTTATTATGTAAGTTATGTTATAGGATAGCTATTGTGGACCTTTTTGGTAAGAAAGAGTTACTCCTTAATTTAGGGGAATGGATATTCCCGTAATGAAACTGCAATCAAACTCAATACTTATTCCCTACATGCACACCAAATGATTATGTATAGTGGACATCAAAACCGCCATAGAAAGAGAAAAAGAACAAGAAATTTCTTAGTCCTTTTTATTATTTAAGAATTTAATAGATAATGCAAATGCATCATCTCTGCTGAATCAAGACAACGGGGTGATTAGCATCATCCCAGAACCTCTAGTCATTTCACCTTTGTAAACTTCTATGTAAATATTTGTTAGACAAGATCAATTCACCCATCTTGATGAGAGTATAGACAACATAAAAATTACAGTGCTGCATAACACAATCTGTTAATAAGACACTCAGCTACATGGTATTATTCATCTAATGCCCCTCTGCATCAGATGGATGTGGCAGACTGCACCAAGAATGAGAGAAGGAATACCCCAAAAAAAAATCTGGTGGATGATGTGTGCCACGTTTTGGAAGATGCAATACAGATTGTAGTTGCTAGGTTACCTACAAATTATGGCTATCCAGATCTTCATAGATATGCAATAAAACATCTACTGCTGCTAACATCAATAGATTATGATATAAATTTCCAGCTCTGATGCAAGGGGAACAAGACAAGTAGATGAAAGTAAATGAAATGCTAACAGCATCAATAAATTGGGCGAGGGAACTGAAAGAGAAGAGTAAACTAACCTCCATATTTAAGAATATCTTTTTGCTGAAAAAAATCTCGATGGTCTGAAATACAGAAGAATGTCATTTTAACACAGCTTCAAAAACAAGGTTAAAAAGTACAGAATACCAGAAAGGAGATTGTTTGAGAAAGAAATTCGCATACACATACACCAGCACACACGCATATATGTTACATATAAGCAACATAAATTGTAAGAAAATACAAACCAAGGGTGTTCATCAACCTATAATGTATAGCAGTACCAAGCACCTGAGTAAAGCATATACAAAGAAAAGAATATAACAGAAAAGTATTATAAGAAGTACATAAACAAACATGAAAAATCCAGCATTACCATGGCTAAGTTTCACTGAACGAAAGCTACAATTAAAAACGTGAATAAATCATTGAGAAATAGGATGTTTCTAGAAGGATTAATATGATTAATCATCACAAAGAACTTCTTAAATTAAGAGTACCGAAAACTTTTTTCTAGTAGAGTATAGCACAGATTCTTAAGTGATAAGCTACCTTGGAAATAGATTATTCTGGCACTGATATTTGCTCTATTTGTCTCTTATTATTAAGCTATCACAATGTCCATGATTTCAGAGCACCTCAATGATTTCCTAATTGGGAATGCCTTCGGGGGCTCATTACAAGGCAACGTCTATATGGAACCCTATATTAGAGAAGGAGCAGAAATTAGCTGGCTGGAAGAGGTTATACTTGTCTAAGGGAGGCCGACTTACTCTTTTAAAGAGTACATTATTGAGCCTACCAACATATTATCTCTCTTTATTTACTATTCCCAAGTCTTGGCTGATAGATTGGAAAAAATACAAACGAACTTCTTGTGGGATCTTTGGGTGATGAATTCAAGTGCGTTGGTGGCATGGTATAAGGTATGCTCTCCCATTTAGTTTGTTGTTTGGGGATTAGAAGAATAGGGAGCTTTAATCAAGCATTACTTGTGAAATGGTTATGGTGGTTTGGGCATGAAGCCACTCATTTGTGGCATCAGCTCATTGTAGCCAAATATGGTGAGGATAGAGGGCGATGGCGTACAAAGGCTAGTAGAGGGATGCACAGGTGTGGGTTGAGGCAAAGCATCAGAGCAGGTTGGGATAATGTTTTCCCACATGTAGTTTTTGTGGTTGGTGAGGGCAATCAAATACGGTTTTGGTATGATCCTTGGAGTGATCGTCTTCCTCTAAAGGATATATGCCCTGATCTATTTGATTGCTTAGCGGATAAGGATTCTTTAGTCTGTGTGTGTTAGACCCCCCCATCACAGGTGACAGTGAGAAGTTGGAATTGGCGTTTTCATAGGGATTTTCATGATTGGGAGACAGAGGCAGTGAACTAATTCTTAGATCATATTTATACAAAATTGCCTAAGGGGTAGGAGATGATAAGTTGATGTGGAAGTTGACTAGGAGTGGTAAATTTGATGGTCGCTCTTTTTATAATGCTGTCCGTGGTACTAATACTCATTTGTGTCCATGGAAGAGTATTTGACATGCTAAGGACCCTAAGAGTGTCGTTCTTTTTGTGGTCAGCTACATGGGGTAAGATTCTCACAATTGACAACCTCAATAAGAGGGGATTATTGCTAGTCAACTAGTTTTGTATGTGTTGGTGCAATGGAGAAACAATGGATCATCTTTTGATCAATTGTGAGATTGCTTATACTCTATGGAGTGAAGTATTTATGATTTTTGGGATTCATTGGGCGTTGCCGGACAAGGTAGCATCCCTTCTCTTTGGTTGGCCCAACTAGTTTGGGAAACATTCTTCGAATGTATGGAATTTGGTGGCTGCTTGTGTGATCTGGTTAGTGTGGAAGGAATGAAACAATTGCACTTTTGAGGAGATTGAGAGACCTATTGATCAATTGAAGTATTTTCTGCTCCGTACCTTGTTTGATTGGTCTAGGAAATGGGGTTTTACTAATTTTGTACTTTAATTTTTGATTTCCAACTTTCTCTTAGATTTTCTGATTGATTTACTTGTACTTTTCCAAAGTGCTTTATGTTCATCATCGCAAACATAGAGTAGCCATTTTCATTTTCAATGAAATTCTATTACTTATCTAAAAAGAAAAAAAGAAAAAAAAAAAAAAAAAACACTAGATGCTCTGTCCATGCTCTTACTTCAAGGCATTAATATAAAAGATACCCTTCCTCCACTCTCACTCACTCCTGCTTGGTGTTCTGGTCACCCCACACCCTGATCTAAGCTTTCACCCTTAGGCAAAGAGTTTGGCGGCGAACAACATGATACTGATGTAGTGCAAATTAGAGAACTTGTCAAAGTACTCTTGCTGTGGGTTAAGGTTTAGGAAGATTTATGGATTTTGGGTTTAGAACCCCTCGAGAAGAAGAGTTAGAATTCAAAACAGAAAAGATTTGATTTATGATTGAAAAAAGAAGAAAAAGAAACGGAAGTAGAACTTTTTCAAATCTGTGAACAGTGTGAACAGTACCCATGAGAAAATAAAAACTTGGGGGGAGGGGGGGGGGGGGGGGGGGGAAGGGAAGGAAATAAGAGAAATGGAGGAAAGCCCTATGGCCAACATGCCTCAATACTCAAAATACTCAATTATTTTATCAATCAATTCCATCTTCTCCGTGTACATCGAGCACAAATATATAAAGACTCTTTCTTGTACTAATAGTATTAGGACTCCTAGTTTGAATAGTAAACAATAACCTAATAAAATACTAACTTAGACCCAAAGAAAATAAATCTTGAGATACTAAGGATCTCCTAGAAAATTATAGACTCAATTAAACTACCAAAATACTCTTTTACTGATTTGCCCCTGACTACAAAATTGACCATAACTAACAAAATAAAGACACATAATTAGACCTTTAAAACCACATGACATGTGAACATCGTAAATTAATTCTTTATTAGGTGAATTTGCAAAGTAATAGCAAATCAATCTTCCATGGCTAGATTAGATACTCCCTAAATGAGATTAAGATATAATCTGTCTACTGCAGGAAACGAGTGGTTTTAAATCAGGAAACAAGATCATCTACTATTCAGTTATTTATGGATTTTGTAGTTTGCAATCAGAGCTAGCCACATCACAATACTGTTTAATAATCCAATGAACAAAAGCTGTGGTGAATTATTCTAGAACTGCAACATTGTAGGTGACTTAATCATAGAGAACAAATTGTGGACAAGAGCCCGTCATTAATATCTCTATCATTAAGTTCATGTTTTCTATCAAGACCATGGATATTACCTTCAAAGTGGGAACAATCACCCTATCACATCTTTTGTACTGTTGAAGAACCCAAAGGATATCAGTAGATAGCTTGAACTCTCTGGATCTTTTCTCATTGAGGTCTTCAGGTTCAACTGCTTGAAGACACTTTAACAATGCTGAAATTGATGCCTTCTTCAGAGATTCTTGCAACCCACCAGTGGAGATAACTAACCCAGATAGGACAGGTCTACTATAACAATCATATTGAAGTAGCTTCACAAAACGTGGATATGACAAAGTGGGTACCTAAAAGCAAGTACAAAATCGTCTTTATGTCAAACTCAACTAACTTTCCAAGTACACTATAGAAGAGATGTGTATTCTTACCCCCCATTTTATATCTGTATCATTAGGAACAATTTTTTCTAGCTTTTCCCTATAAGGTATATAAGGAATATAGATTGTTTTGTTGTACAAAATCCTCTGGAGAACCTTTGCAGCTGCTTCTCTTAGTTTATCCATCTTTTCTACAGCTTGCTTACAAACTCCTCCAACTATGATGGAAGCAAGATTTGCATCAAAAAGTGAGTCCATCTGGTTAGTTTTGACCATATCACAATCGGGCAGCTCTGATATGGAGGATTCAACTTCATCTGATTTTCTAGCAGAACCAATGGAATCTCTCTTACAGAGGATATATATACATTTCTCAAGGCCATACATAGCAGCCTCGCGGACCCAAGAACCCACATCACCTCTGTTATCAACAGAATAGTCATCTAGAGCTTTAAATAAACTCATCATCACTTCATTCTTAATCAGAAGAAATAGAGACAAGTCATCCTCCCAAGAATGGATATTAGAATCTTCTCTAGTCTGAGTCAGTGTCTCACACGCTGATATGAGTCCTTTTACAGCATTTACGCGTGCTTCGGCATCCCTATCATCAGGGTTGTCCTGTACATAGAAAATAACTCATTAATGTTATTCATTCATTAGTTCTATAACAGTGGAAATTTCAATGACAATTGCAACTTCTATTAACTGCACCTCAATAGCAGTAGCGCTACAAAGTTTCAAAAGCACATCCCTCCACCTTTTAGCCAAAAGCTCATAAGGCAAAACACCAAGAGCCAGGGAAGATCCTCTTCTAATAGCAACATTTGGATCAGTCAACAATTGCAGGTACTTGGACGATATATCACCAGTACCTCCAGTGTCTGCAGCAACCATGTATGCTCCAAAAAAGTGTTTCAGAGCATTAATAGCAGCATTCTGTACATCATATGGCAAAATTGGTTGACAAATTTAAGGCATCACAGAAACATACAAGGATAGACAAGAAAATCCCATGTTAAAAGACAATTACCTGAATCTGAGAATTGGGATGTCTCAAATTCTCATTGAGAGTATCAAGAAGAGTTCGTTTTATCTTTTCAGGCAAAGACAAATGAGATGAAGAGATACATTCGATGAACCGAGAAACAGCTGCACGCATTATTTCTCCACCCTTTCCACGATAAAGTCGTGCTTTCTCAATAGCAGGAACTACACCAGCAATATGATGCTGTTTATCTATAAGAGAGAAATTGGACAAAGATAATTATAAGCTTAGATACAGAAGATGACATACTACTGAAAGCTGAAAACAGCTAACAAGACAAACTATTAAATTTAAATTTATGTGCTTTCCTTAATTTAGAGCGCACAATTATGTTTTCACCAAGATCACTTTGAAAAGTATTTGGTGTAACAAAGTCTCAAAGGTTGCTTAATTTTTTTGGACATGGCTTTGTGAAAATTTTAAAAGTGGATCATCTCATTAAAAGGAATTTGATCCTTGTAGATTAGTGCTGTATGTGTAAGTCTAGTGGTGAATCAATTGAACATCTCTTACTTCATTGTGGTATTGCTAAGGAGCTGCGGTCCTTTGCTTTCTCTTTATTTGGAGTTTAAACCCTAACCCTTCTTCTCAAGGGGTTCTAGATCCAAAATCCACAAATCTTCTTAAGCCTAATTTGTCCTATGTCAATTAGACAATAATAAATCTAAGGCTCATAAACACAAGTATGTAACAACTATTTTAAAGTTCTACTTGCACTCTGATTCAGATCAACTAACGTAAGTTTAAAAAAGGTAAGAGCACCAACCAGAGGAAAGAACATAACCACATCGATGTAGCGCCAAAACAAGTTCACCAGCAGCTAAAGTTGCACCATGGCGCATGCACAAATCAGTTGAGAGAGTACAAGGAACTATTTTTTCCACTACAGAGTCTGCAAAGTATTCAGGATCATATTTGACAAGAGCAGAAAGGGCCTCCGCAGCAAGTTCTCTCAAGCCTTTCTCCTAATGACATCAATCATGAGTAATTTATGTATTCTTTGAACTATTATCTAACAAAATAAGAATAATGATGACAATCATGATACTATATGCCAACAATATTTCCATGTGATCTGTTACTGTAATAAATTTTGAATATGATTAGAAAATAACTTCAACAACTACAATGTTGCCATAAGGAAAAAAACAAAACAATAGGTTTAGTGAAAACAGAGAAGGTGGAGAATTAGGGATCCAATCTCCTAGTCCCTACAAAAAAAAATCATGTTCTTCCTTCTGGTAAGGAATGATTACAAAAAAGAAAAGAACAGAAAAAAGGTTTATGTATATGCAATATGCTTGCCCATAGTTTTTTTTTATTATTATTATATTTAATAGATAATTACATGTGTATCTAATGGGTCTTGAACCTACGACCTTACCTAACCCTCCACCTTGATCTTACAGAGTATATTGGCAATGAACATGTCCAAATTTGACTTTCAAGGAACTTAAGGTTGTTTAAGGGGGCGGCAATATTACAATAATCATCTCCAAAGACATTTTGAAAGGATGGAATCCAACAAACAGCCACCCAAATGAATACATTTGAAGCTGTATATGGTCAACCACCTCCAACAGTGCATAATTACAAATATGTGTCCACTGCAGTTGCTCAAGTCGAAGAAACGTTGTGCGAGTGGTATGCACAAAACAAAATTTAAGGGCAGCTCAAAACCCAAGTCCTAATACAACTAGGCATTAGGATATCATTTTTTCTATTGAAGGGGAAGAATATGTTTTCTAAATTTTGAGAAGTTATAAAGTTTTTTTGAGATTTGTTTGATGCAACCTTTCTCCAAGGTGTGATGTTGAGGAAACCCTAGGTGTAATGCTAGAAATTTATCTTTCTGTTCTTCATCCCTAAATTTTCAAAAACTTGAAGCCTTACAGCCACACATTGATTTGTCAGCTTTTAAACCCTAAACCACCAATCCATAAAATAGCCCCCCACGCACAAAACAAGGAGGGAAATTACTATAATTGGGTTATTGTTCACAGCCCTGGGAACAGCAACCCAAACCTTAGGTTTTCTCCTTTATTTAATTCCCAGACCCTACCATTCCTTTTCACCCTTCATTCCTTTCTATTTTTCAGCCTTTTTCCCACCACAACCTAATCCTAGCTGTCTAGAACTTCCTAATCTAAATTGGCTTCAGTCCCCTTTGTCTTTGTCATTGCTATTTCAAATATACAAAGCAAAAACAATGCATGAAAAGTGGTTTGAGCATACCCAGTGACAGATCTTGTTGTCCAGCAGTTCATCCACAAACGGATAAAGATATCCCTCATATTGAGCAATACAGACAGAAACATGAAGGTAAGAGTTTACTCGCGAAGAAAGTGAAAAATAATCTGCGGTGTTCACAATATCAATGCCATGTGGGTAATTCCCTTGTCTTCCAACATTCTCCTGGAAAGCAGCAGCAGCTGCTCTTCTACAGTTAACCTAAGCATCAGACTTTAAAAGATTTAGAGATGGTAATATCAAAAACTGAAAAAATTAAAATCACAGAGCTAAACAAAAAATGTTGAAGCGACATTTCAGCACCTCACGGTCATAGCAAGCCACAGTTAGAAGATGTGGAGCAAGCTGTTCTAATATGGTTCTCATATCTTCATGATAATATGCACGCCCAAAGGCCCAACAAACATAGGCAGCAGCATCACGCACATGAGATCCAACACTATGTGGACCTCTTCGAATATCATAATGTAGTGCCTGTTAAAAAGATTAATTTATCAGTACTGATGTTGCAATATAGGTATCTGTGCAAAGGTTTTTATCTCTCCGACCTTTGAGTCTTCAGAAAAAATGTCTTGTGAAAAATATAAATCAAGAAAGAGCAGAGACATTGAATAAGGCAAAGACATGTAAAAGCCAATACAACATTAAATTTCACCACCATATCAAATTCATCTATTTTGACAAGAGCTTTTCAAGAAAAATGAAAGAAAAGAAAAAAAACAATCATTGACACAATAACAAGGACTAGAACTATTAACCATAACTAACAAATTGGTTTGAGGAGGAATACAATGTTTAGACAAATGTGAAAGCATAGAACTCTATTCCTTTTTTTTTTTTTTTTTTTTTGAGAAGTATAGAGCACCATTCCTTGATGAAATACTACAGAAGATTAACTGCAACACACTAGAGTTATGTACCCGACTGACTGTAACATAACTTTATACTTCAATGTCTCTTACGTTTTTTCCAGTCTAGATCAATCTGGAAATCTAAAGGAATTAGCACCAAGCGGACAAACACAAAAACTAATTTAAATGGAACTTAAGGTCACGTCATCCTGTGAGAAAACTTCTTCAAATATGACATCTTCAGAAGAAATAAATTTCATGACATTTTACACTTAATACTAATATGCCAGACATGGATGAGTATATAGGAAAAGGAAGCCATGCCTTAATGAACTAAGTAAAACAATATCCATATTCACAGAAGAAGAAAAAAATTCCAGAAGTTATATGCTTTAAGAAAACATCAAATTCACTGGTCTTAGCTTTATGTATATATAGGTACAACCTTCACAACAACAGGTACAACTTTGGGAAGACTAATAGGTAAGAGCAATCCTCTACGTGCCAGTTCAGCCAGTGCTAAGCAACCTCCATGCCATGATCCATCACCCTGGAAATATATGACATGTCATCACAACACTAGACATAATTTGTATTCTCATGGGAAACAAGTTGCAAAAGAGAGCAACTGCCCTATTTTACCTCGCCTGGTGAAAACAGCTCCAAGACAGATGAAAGGACCTCTTCTGAAAGCACAGATGTTAGACGCGAAGTTATGCGGCCTATACCTTTTGCAGCAGACCAACGCACTACAGTGTCCTGCATTACCATCACAGCAATGTCAAAATCAGATCAGCAGTATAAATCTATAAATAAATGATGAAATTAATGAATCATGTAGAACATAAGAGTGCATTTAGAAATAGTGGAAGAAGGGGGTAGAGAGGAAAAGAAAATAATGCAAAAAGGGGAGGGAAGGATAGTTCCCTTGTTCGGATGGGAAGGAAAGGTGGGATGGAATGTACTCATTGTAACTCTCTGTTTGTTTTCTGCCCAGCCCCATGGGAAGGAAAAGTGGGATGGAATGTACTCCTAACTAGATGTCATTGATCCAGTTGAAAGGAATACAATGCACTTATTCTTGCCTTTTTGCAGCTATGTTATATAATTCAACTAAATTTACAGCATTAATTTGCTTCATACTATATTTGAATAATTGCTAAAATGATTAATATGTTTTGCATCCGCACTATTTTAAAGTTCTCAACCATTTTTATTTTTTTTTTTGTTGGTAACCTAAGGAACCTATCTAAAAAAGAGCCATTTGGACTCACCTTTAGCCAGTAAAACCTACAGGCAACTGACCCCACCTGCCAGAACCAATTGTCAAGTAATCCAAGGGCGAATCCCTAATGTGCTAAGCGGTTTATGCTCATGCCTGGGAGCTTTAAAGCTCTCAACCATTCAGTGTTTAGTTGCTCTCATTCTCTCTTCCACAGTTTCACCCCTTACATTTCATTCATATGGAAATCAAGTATCAACATACACATTGACTATTTATCACACAATAATGAGGAGAATCAGTATGAAACTATATCCCCAAGTATGAGAAATAATAGTTCCAAAGTACCATACTACCATCTTAAAAAATCTGTAAGGTTCTAGTATGCGAATATGTATGAGAGATCTCATGCATCTACATTTAGACCAATCAAGATGACAGGAAACTAGAGATCAGCAATGCATGATTTCAAAATTTCCACTATTGCATTGGGAAACTCAGTCTACATCAGAAAATAATCAAGTTCACCACAGATTCTCACCCTTCAGACATACCGTATCTTTCAATCCAGAGAGCAACATCTCAATTATCTCTTCTACAATATCTGGAACATCCATATCTTCATCTTGCATGTAATCTGAACTTTCTTCCGAGTTAGAGGAGGCTACATCTGGACCATGACTGCATTGATCATTTTTTCTGGATGCAGGCAAAGAAATATTCTTTCCAAATGAACTAGCTCTGCCCTGTATGCATGGTGCAAAGGTAACAAAAGTAGCATATTATTTGGAAGCCCAATACCAGTTAACTTATAATTTACAACCTTCCAAAAGAACATCACAACAGAATGGCGTTAAAAACAGATATAAACCCAGAAATCAACTAGCATACTAATGACTCATTTGGTGCTGGTGGTAGTATTTTCCTTCTTCTTTTTTTTTTTTTTGGGAGGTGGGGGGGGGGGGGGGGGGGTGTTGTGTTAGCCAGATAAACCAAGGACAGGATGTGAGATAATATTACACTACCATCAAGTGGATCCTTCAATATTCTTGATAATGCCAACAGAATAAGTAGCATAAAGTGAGCAGAAAAAAAAGGCACATAGGAAAGGAGATAATTAATAGCACAGAAAGAGGCGTGTCTAAATACACATTGTACCAGATATGTTGGTGAGTCATGATGTGGAGGAATCTATTCCACTGTGGGGCCCTTTCATCACACTTTGGAGTCACAGAATCCTCCAAAAGAGGATGGGGATAGGATGAGGTGGAGGTTGAAGTCAAAGGGGGATTTTGACATACAGTCCTTTTATGGTGCTCCGAGGGGATATAGCTCTACTATTATTCTACTGAAAAGTATTTGGGGCATGAAGGCTCCACGTCAAGTGTCGTTTTTGTTTGGATAGCTGTGTGCGGGAAGATACTCACATGTGATTATTTGAGGAGAAAGGGGCATCACAATTGTGGATTGGTGCTGCCTATGCTGGTGTAGTGAAGGAGAATGTTGATCATCTCTTGTTGCATTGTCACGAGGTTTATCAGTTATGGAGTTTTTCTTTTAGTTCGTTTGGCGTTGATTGGGTTTTACCCAAAAGGGTTATTGATTTATTGGCAGGATGGAGAAACTAGTTGGGAAAGCACTAATTAAATATTTGGAATTTGGTATGACAATGTGTGATGTGAATTATTTGGAGGGAGCGTAATAATTGTATATTTGAAGATATGGAGTTTACCGGGGATCAGCTCCTATCTTTATTTGCAAGGACTGTATTTGATTGGTCTTGTGCATGGGGATTTACGTCTAGGGAATCTATTCCACTGTTCATAGATTCCTTTCTTCTTGTACATAATTTTTTTATTTATCTTCCAGTGTTCTGTTGTTTGTACATGTATACATACATATATATATATATATATATTCGCTACTTCATCTTTTTAATGAAGTAGTTTTTTCTCAATAAAACTTAGAAACAAAACATTTCTACCAAAAATAGAATATTAAATAAAACAGTATTTAGTTCTGTAATATTGTTAAAAACTTTCCAAAAAAAAAAAAAAAAAAGGCCCAAATAGCAGACACCTTTAACTTTCTACTCAACTAACAACATTTAAATATACATTCAATAAAGAATTTGCTGTCGATCACATAACAAGACTTAGTTCTGTAATATTTTTGAAAAATTTTAAAGAAAGGAGGAAAAAGGTCCCAGATAGCATACACCTATAACTCTTTGCTCAATTAATATTATTTTTATATATTTCGACAAACAGCATGCTATCAATCATATATGGCACTGAGACAATACTGACATGCAACAAAAAAGCACATTTTACTTCGCCATTTTGTAGCCCTATTCTCAGTATACATAGGCCTTCTGTTTGTACCCTTTTTTTGGGACAACATTGGGAATCTTTCTAAAGAAGAGCCCTTTGGGCTTGCTCCTCTAGCCAATAAAATCTACAAGAAACTAACCCCACCTGCCAGAACCAATTGCCAGGTAATCCATGGGAAGTCACCTCTGACGAGCTAAGCATTTTATGCTCTTATACCCAAAAGCAGGCCTTCTGTTTGTACCTTTCTCTTTAAAAATTAAAAATTCTAGCTCCATTACCCCACCAAAAAAAAGGCTCAAAATGGCTTATCTATTGATAAATACATATTTGAAGACATCAAATGCAAGTTTTAAAGAGAGATAAGAATGTAACATTGTATCCATCAATCAATTTATGCAATACCACATCCATTCTGTATCCAAACCTCCTGTTCAAGCCTGCCAACACCTCCATCACCATCCTAGGCATCAATTGAATATGCCCCAAATAATAATAAAAATTCATAGTGAAGCATACAAGAAATACAATTATAAACTCCAACTACAAAGCAAATAACAACCAAAGACATACACAGCAAACCCAATGGAATGAACGGCAAAGCATACAACATATTAATATCTTAACACGTTGCTATATGCAAAGAAAGCTCAGTCCTCTAAGGGAGACAATAAGGTTTAGAACTAGAATAATCAAATCTTCAGCATGACTAACCACATAGCGCCACGAAGGAGACCGATGAGGGAGACAAGTAAGCCCAATCCGCTGAGTTAACTTCACCAAATACTTGCGAAGTAAAGGGCTCTGAGTTGCAGCACTGGACTTGATTAATGCTGAAGTGTCCTTCCAAACCATTGGAATCACATCAAGCAAGAGTTTTCGACCACCAGCCTGTCTACAAAAAATGACGCATAAGAGATGCAAGTACTTGAAAAGGCGGATTTTAATATTGGGCATCACTAGAATGAAAATAAGAATGGTGCAGTGTATAGCTCTGGATATTATATATCAGAATGATGTCTTAATTAATTGAAAAAAAATGAACTTAGTGTTGCCAACTTAAAGAGAGAATAAACATCACATTCAGCATATTTTGTTAGCAAAGCAAAAACTTTTGCAAGCATCATTTCCCACTCAGATTCAGAGACGTCAGTGATTCAATTGATTGAATGAACAAAGATGAAAACCATAAGTTAGTTGGGGTAAAACAGGAGGAACAGAACATCTATCCTTGCAACCCAAGTTTCAAACCAGTGTGTAACTGCAGAGTCAAGCAAGGATTCCTGGCTGCAGGTTTTGTCAATTCCAGCTAGGATCATCATCATGGAATTTCAAACATCCAGGTAAAGGAACTACATGCTATGTCATGGATGGTAAAGAAAGCAAGCCTAATAGTTTAAAAATAAACTGCACTAGGTTCCACATAAAACAGCATACAGTAAAAGTTGTTTATTTGTTCTTTGAAAAAAGAAAAATTTGGGAGAGCATTCACAACAAATGATTTGAAAATTCTATTTTGGACTTCCACACTTTATGACAGTGACTTTCTAGTATATCATTGATATGTTACGTATGAATTCGGTGCGTCTTAAACCTATGATGACCTTGCTCTTACAAAGGAAGGTGGTGCCATTTGAGCAAGAGCTCGTTAGCAAAAGATTCTTCAGTCATCGTCTTTTTTTATGTGTAAAAGAGGAACTTTACCATGGAATGCTATGAAATGAAAAGAATCAAAAGCAAACCTTGAAAATACAAGCCAATGCTTCAACAGCACCAAGTACCCGGAAGTGATTTAAGACATCATCAGTGACAGAAGATAGGACTTCATGTGTCCATTCAGTGAAGCTGAAGAAGTTACAAAAAGAAACATGTCAGCTTATGGAGAAAAGTAAAATTATGTACTAAACAAAATTAGTTTGGAAAAAGGTTTACAAGCACACAGCCCAAATTAACCAACGGAGAAAGTATTAGTACCTAATCAATACAACATAATAATTACAGGATACACTTTTTTTTTTTTTTGATAAGTAACTTAACAATATATTGAAAAAACACCGCCCCGTACATAGGAAATGTACGAAAGAGGCAAGAACATCAAGAAAACAAAGTACAATGAACAGGATACACTTTTATACAAGGACCTGACTCCAAAAAACAATATCTAAATGTGAAAACGTGTCCACTGAGAAAGGTTCTTTATAAAAGTTTACCATAAGAGGCAAAATAAGAACAAGAGTTTACAATGTTTTTTCTTTTGTGTCTGGAATAATAGAAGAAATGGATTGCCGTTAAATTATGCCTTTCAGTATTCAGTGGGTTTTGCTTGGCTCTATGGCGGAAGTATTATTTTGTTGGAGTCATTGGCTTGGGAAGCATAATTTAATTCCAAGTTGTCTGATGTGGACAATTTGGAACGGAATCGTCGTTCCTATGAAGATTCTGAGAAGTCTTTGGTTGAGTTAAAAGGTTTGTGTCAGCATAGCCTTTTTGATTGGTCTCGATGCTGGGGTTTTACATATTGTTCTTTTCTACAGTTTTTCTCTTCCCTTTGTTTAGTTTCCTGATTGCTGTTCTATTTGTTTTCTATTTGTGATTTGCTGTTGTTCATCCTCATGAGCACATTGTATGTTTCTTTTTTATTATTTCATCAATAATAGTACTCATATTACCTATCAAAAAAGAAAAGCCATCACTAATAATTATTTCTGTTTAAAGGCATAATGAGCCTTGCTTGGTAGTATTTTATTGGAAAGTCAAATGATTCACTAATCCCTATAGGTATAACATTATAAGACACACAACGCAAACCATCACTAATAATTGTTTCTGTTTAAAGGCGTAATGAGCCTTGGTCAGCTAGTATTTTATTGGAAAGTCAAATGATTCACTAACCCCTACAGGTATAACATTATAAGAAACACAACACGAGACAAATTGGCCAAATGCTTCAACAACATTTCTATAAGCATTATGATAGATACCTCATAAAGACCTTTGGCATATCTGGACGTGTAAGAAGCTTTGAGAGCAGCAATCCAGCTATAGTGCGCATAGGGCCAGCAGTTGAAAGGTAATCTTTAGAAAACCCTATTATCCTCAATACCAGAGGGGCTGGCTCAAGTTCACCCAGATTACTGTTGTTTGCAATACTAGTATCAACAGTGGAGATATCAAACGGAACCAAAACTAGTATAGAAAGCCACAAAAGTATTACACATTTTGCCTCCATCTCTCCTGTACTTTCCTGCCGTAACGATGTCACTGAATTTGTGTTGTGGCACTTCTCTAATAGAGATACAGCCAGTTCTAAATCAGAAACTTGATGTGGAAAGAACTTGATAACAGCCTTGTATCCACAAACTGTGACCAGAGAATAAATAATAATGCATATAGGCTTGATTATTTCAAGAATTTCTTTTGAAGCTACCCCTAGTTCAATTGTTTTAGTACGGATAATGAGCATCAGAGGGGAAACAATACTCTCCAGGTAAGGCTCAAGTAGTTGACCCTGTTCCTGATACTTATCCATCTGCAGAATCAGTAGGGAAATATTTCAAACTAAAAGGCAAATAGTTTCTTAAACAATAGAAAATGCATTGCATAGTATTTAACGTCCTGAACATGTAATTCAAACATACAGATACCAGGGAAAAAAAATTAATTAAGGTGTCCAATGTATCATTTTCTGATCAATATTAGAAACCAAAGCACAACCTACACATATTGTAATATCAAACTACACACAAGCTTCAACACGAGAATGGGGTGTTTGACATGAAAACTCTCATAATATAGAATGAGACAACATTATAGATTTGTGTGAACATATTACATGTGCAATTTTTTTGCATCTGCACGCATGCATAGAATAGCCATAGAGAGCTGTAACTCAAGGATCACCAAGCCAACAAAGGAAAAAAAAAATACCCGTTGTATATTATGAAGAAAATACAGTGAGACCATAGGCATCAGAAGATTTGTAAACTACCAAATGGAAAATTCCATGACACCTCTGTGTTTTTGGAGGCTACGGTAGCCAAAAGCCACTATGACCATAACCATGTATTTCAAGTTTTTTTTTGATGATGTAGGAGAAATTCACTTAGATTAGTTGCACGTCACAAAGCATGCTCTACAACTATCCTCACCGTTAATCAAACTCCTATAGGCAATTAACCCCACCCACCAGAACCAGTTACGGGTAATCCAAGAGCTTTTCACCCATAACAGGCTAAGCAATTTATCCTAAGTTTTTTTTTTTTTTTTTTTTTTTCCCTGATTACTTAGAGAACCTTTCTAAAGAAGAACCCTTTGGACTTGCCTCTAGACAGACAACTAACCCCACCTACCAGAACCAGTTGCGAAGTAATCTAGGGACATTCACCTCTCACGGGCTAAGCAATCTACACTCATGACGGGCATTCAAGTGTTTTAATCTCCAACATTAACATAATTAAAACTAAAGACTAAGATTAAAACGCTTGAAACACATGATTCTAATCCCCAGAGGCAACATCAAAGAACCCCTCCAACAACAATGCCCATTTTTTCGCATATATGCGCGAAAAATACTATAAAGGAAATACATTTGACATGTTTTAAGTCATTTCAAAAATATATAAATTAAATTAAATTAAGGCCTAAAACAGAGAATGTAATGTGAAATTAATAGAAAAAAAGACATGGAACACAAAGAAACTTCCAAATCCAAAACTAGAACAAACAGCAGAGGTGTCACATTGTGATCCTAAAAGTTCATTTCCCACATTTATAAACATAATATATATTCAGAACAAACACAAAAAAAACATTAATCTGGGCGAAACAAAAAATGGGTCTGAGAGAGAGAGAGAGAGAGAGAGAGAGTACGATGGATCGGATGGTGTAGACAGAGGAAGGGTCTTTGACGCGGCCATGGGAAACGATGTCGTTGAGAAGGGAGCTAACGAGCTTCCATTCAAGGAGGAAGTATTTGTAAAGGACTCTCTCCTTAGAACCGAGCTCATCATCTTCTTCTTCTCCTCCTCCTTCTTCAATGTCCTTCACTGCCATTTCCATTTCCGCTTTCTCTTCTTCCAAAGCCATGAGATTTGCTGCGAGAGCTTCTTTCTTTCTTCTTCAATTCTCACTTCTCAACAAGTCTTGTATGTATGTATGTATGTGTGATCTTAAATTCTTAATAGTAGTAGTAGTAAAAAAACTTGTCATTTCCTGATTTTAAAGCGTGAGGCAAACAATAAGTTTAGTCATCTCATGGGGCCTATGAATGACCAAAAAGCCTTACTTTTACAAGCCCATGTACAAATATTTTGCCAATTTTATTGTTTATGAGCCCAAATACTAAAGAGCACTTGATATTTACACATTGGTGTCTATGAAGTCGTGTGTGCGTTGGTTGAAATCGTGTTCTCAAGATTATAATGTAACCGAATGAATGTCTGCAACAATTTTTTTTTTTTTTGAAGTAGTTTTAACCTACGTCATCCACTCTTTATGATAACTCTTTATCATTAGACCAAGATACCAATCGATTTTTAATGTAATCAGGGATTGAATCTCAGATCTCTTATTTAACTATTAGAGACTTTACTAGTTGAGCTAATTGTAGCTTACAGTGTGCAACAAATATTAACGAATATTAAATACTATGGTTTTAAAAACTGGACGGTCAAAGAACCAAAAATTGTTCGATTTTCGGTTTTTCTGGTTGAACCACCAGTTTGGTTGTTTTATTGGACCGAATTAGGATCCAGATCTCGATTGAATAGGCCAATCCGATCTAGTTTTTAAAACCATGCTAAATACGAATAAGATTAAAAAATCGGTTGGCTTAACACACACAAAATGATGTTGCAAGGTTATTTTTTTCTACTTGAAAGAAAGGTTAAATTACAAAAAATCTCTTTTGAATTTTAGGGGAATGACACTCTAACCAAAAACTTAAAGGTCTATTTGGTTGAAATAGTAGAAAATTGGGAGGATAGAAATGGAGAAGAAATAGAAAAGTGGAAGGATAAAAGAGATTTAATTTTTTCTCATGTGTGTTTGGTTGGGATTATGGAAAAGTAGAGAAATGGAAAATTGTTGAGAAGAAATTTACAATTATGTCTCTATTAAATAAAACAAAAGGTAACACATTTTTTTTTTTAAAATTGTGTAAGAATGCTTAAATTTTGTTTATATATATATAAGAGCACAAGCCAAAGGATCCAAAATGGATATTTTTTAAAAAAAATACATAAAAAGAAAAAGACTAAAGAAGAAAACCAAATGATAAAAAAAAAAAAAACAAACAAACAAAAAAACAAAACAAAAACAAAAGCAAAAGGATTTAGGAAAAAAAAACAAAAATTAAAGGAATGAAGAAAAAAATAGGAGGCCAAAGAATTTATGACAAACCTCATGTTCACATTGCACATGGGTTTTTAGTCTTTTTCTCCATCTGGAGTTTCCCCTTCCGTTTTCTCCCAATTTTAGGAAGAAAATATTTTGGTGGGTAAGAGGAGAAAACACAAGGGCTCTACTAATATTGTTTTCCTCTTTCCCTCTGACCAAACACCAACTAAAAATATTTTCTCTCCACTTCTCCCTCTCTCTCTCTCTCCCTATTCCACTTACAACCAAATGGACCCTAAGGGTCTGATTAGTTGGAAAAATGAAAAAGTGAAAGAATAGAAAATATATGAATAATAATAATAAAATATATATATATATATATATATATATAGTATATGGATAAAAAATGTTCCAGTTTCCCTCATGTATATTTGGTAAAGAGAATGAAAAAGTGAATAACATAAAATATAAATTGAAAACTTCCACTTTCTATCATCTATTTTACATCCTCTCCTTCTTCCACCCAACTTGATAGAACATAATGGAAATGACGCTTCCTTTCCTTGGTGTTGAAAGAAATCAATGCAATCCTTCCGTTAATAACAATATTAGAATATTCCAAATATAGAGAAGTTGGGAAAGTGTGTGTACTTAGTGTTAGAATTTTTGTTAAGTGAAGTTTCAACACACATGCAACGAAGTTGTGTAATGTTATATCATTTTGGGTGAAAATGGGCTTTTGCCCTTTTTTAAAAAAATATTCAGCAAAATGCCTCATATCTGAAACTATTTAGAGAAATGTTTTTGTTTTAAAACTCGGTTTTTGGACAATCGAGTTATAGCGAACTGAAAAATAAATAAATTTTTTTTTTTGGAACTCGAGTTCCAAAAAAAAAAAAAATAATAATAATAATAAAAATTCTAAGTCCACGTTCACTATAACTTGATGCTCCAAAAAACGAGTTATACATTTGAAACTCAATTTTTAGAAAGTTGAGTTTCAAAACAAGGGTATTTCCCTAATTAGTTTCAGACATGGAGCATTTTGCTGGATATTTTAAAAAGAAATGGCAAAAGCCCATTTTCTCCTATCATTTTGTTGTTAAGTAGAGTTTTTTTTTTTTTTTTTTTTCCTTTGTAATTGTGGGAACCACAACTCAACCAAATACTAGGTCCAATATGGGTCTTAAAATGAATACTCAATTGAAAATTTTTTTTATCTCTAGATACCGAGATTTACAATTTAGATTTAGGGTCCATTTGGTTGGAGAAGTAAAAAATTTGGAGGATAGAAAATGGGGAAGAGATAGAAAAGTAGGAAGATAAAAAAGATTTAGTTTTCTCTCTTATGTATTTGGTTGGGAGGATGGAAAAATGAAGAGATAAAAAACTCATTTGTTTGGTTGAGAAGAAAAATGAGTGAATGAAAAATGTAATTTGTAGAAATTTACTCTCTTGCCCTTATTAGATAAAAATAAAATAAAAGTAACATATTAGAGGGAAAAAAAGGGATGAACCAAAAAAAGAAAACTAAAACAAATGAAAAAAAAAAATGAAGATAAACAACAAATGATTAACATAAATGAGTAGCAGAAGAGACAAAAAACCAAAGAAAAAAAAGGGGCAAGAAGTCACATTCAGGGGTTCTCAAACGTGATAACTCTGCACAAGGGGGCTTTTTGGTCCTTATATTTTTGTGTTGGTTTTCTCCTTAATTTGAGGAAAAAATATTTTGGTGGGCTGGAAAGAAAACACCATGTCCTACTAATTTTCTTTCCATCAACCTCCCAACCAAATACCTCAATAATTTTCCTTCCTTTCTCATTTTTTCGCCATTTCTTTCTTCCATCTTCCTTAATCCACTCAACCAAACGGATCTAAGAGTTAACATTTTTAATTATTTAATGATAAAATAAAAAAAAACCACAATTTAAATAAATTAATCTTTATTCAAATGTTTCTCAAAAAGAAAAAAATCTTTATTTAAATGAAATCCAAATTATATCGTCACATAAAATAAAATTTTCGTTGTTTTTTCTTCTAGTTGTAAACTTGTAATCTAAAAAAGAATAAGAATGTTTTGACTCTTAGAAACAAGAGAAGCAAAAATTAAAGCAACAGCATGCAAAAGTTAACAAAAGTTAATGATAGATTGAACTTTGCTTTAAAAAAAGAAAAAGAAAAAGATAAGATCAACTATAATCAATGCCTATGATTTTTTCACATTTCACTATGAACAGTGAAACACTTCCCAGATGGTGTCAAATGGTTGGTCGCGTGTCTTGGGATTTAGCATTTTTCTTAGGAGTTAATTGAGATTATTAAGAACGATATGCAGGGCCAAAGGTATTTCGGAGGTATTTCGGAATAGACAAATAGTAATAGTTATTAAGGTTTATGATTTTTTTTTTAAATGATTGAAAGGTTTACGATTTTCTAGAGGATATTTTAGTGATAGATTCTATAGGAACTAGACAATCCTATTTGGTCAAATATCTAGCGGAAAACTCCTATGTTCCTTTTATTACAATATTTTTGAACAAGTTCCTAAATAACATGCCTAAGGGTTTTCTTACTGATGATAGTGATGATATTGACCGTGACCTTGATATGGAGCTGGAGCTTCTAACTATGACAAATGCGCTAATTATAGATATGATGCCGAAAATAAACCGATTTTATATCACCCTTCAATTTGAATTAGACATCATGTACGTTCCTAATTCCTCATTCTCGTTCTTTACATTTCTTCCTAGCGGCTTGGCCTATAGTAGGTATCTGCTTCACCACTTTAGGTATCAACACTATGGTTTTCAACTTAAATGGTTTTAATTTCAACCAATCCGTAGTTGATAGTCAAGGTTGTGTAATTAATACCTAGGCTGATATTATTAATCGTGCTAACCTTGATATGGAAGTTATGCATGAACGTAATGCTCATAATTTCCCTCTAGACTTAGCTTCTGTGAAGCTCCATCTACAAATGGATAAGACTTAGGTCTTAGCATATATGAATTATTGAAAATAAATAAGAAAGGAGCAATGTCAACCCTCTTGATAAAACAAAAAGTTGATTAATGCTCCTTTCTTATTTATTAGCCCTTTAATTATTATATAATTGTAATTACTATTTAGTTGTCTTTTCTTTTACTTTTTTACTTAATAGAATATAATATAAGCTTTAAAAAAAAAAAAAAAAAATTTAAACTCAAGATACAAAAAAGTATTTGTGTATCCTATTTGACTTATGTAGTAATTTTGTTTTTATCGGTGAAGTTTTTATTTATTTATTTAAATAAAGAAGATAAAGCTTTTAATTTATTTTCTATCTCTTATCTTTTATCTTATAAGAAAGGGAAACAAAACAAGAGGAATGGTAGAAATTGAAATTTTTGTAATTTCTACTACATACAAGGAGTGGGGGATAGGGGTGGATGTAGCCAAAAGGATCAAAGGCAGTGGATTGTGAATCCACCATGTGTGGGTTCAATTCCCATCATTCGCCCATAAAAATAGATAATATAACTCTTTTTTTTTTTTTTTTTTTTTTTTTTTTTTTTTTTTTAAGATGAAGAAACAAATTCTATTTTCTCTTCTATCCTATTTACTACGGCAACGAAGAATCAAATTATGACTATATTTATTCTTTTTTTTACTTCTTCTTCCAAGTGCAGGATAACTCCAAGGGGTTGTGGGTTTTTTCTACCAATTGAGACCCTCCCTTCACCACCCCCATGGGATGGTCTATAGGGTTCATAACTACTCCTCTTACTATAAGACGCTTATCTAGCTAACATTTAGATTCGACTCTACCCAATCTTTTTTGGTTCACCCCAAAATCACCCACTTGTCCGACTATTGCTGAGCAGTTTTTGGATATCAAACGGACCTCCCCAGAAGGTAATTTTAATTTGGCCGATTTTCCCTTTTTTCACAATTAGTTTTGCTACAGCACTTGTTACTCTTGCTAATTGTCCACCCTTTCCAGGTGTGATTTCTATGTTGTGTATGGCTGTGCCTAAGGGCATATCAGTTGAAGTAGACTCTTCTTTTTGATCAATCAAAACATCATCCCAAACTATACAAGCTTCTTCCAAAGCATACGGCTTTTTGGATGTAGATGATGATATCTATACAGATGGATCTTTTATATATATATATATATATATATATATTGTATAATGAAGTACCACATGAGTGATATATAGGAATCCAAATCTGCCAAATCAGTAATGTTATGGTCTTCTACATCCTAGGTTTTCCTGTTCCTTCATTTGGCTTATGTTCTTGATGTAGCATTCAAACCGAATGACTCTATGAAACCGAATGGCTTATGATCTTCCCTATGAATTTTAGTCTCAATAAGAATGCTAGTTCTTACTATTCATATGTTATGATATGAATATACCACACTAATTCATTATGTATGGATGATGAGATTCCATTGATATAGAACCAATTCCAATAGACTTATTGGAGGGTCCCATTGGCGTGCATCTAGTAGGAATTGAACCTATGAATTTGCCAATTATGAGTTGGGCACTTTAACCATTCAGCCATGGATGTTGAGCGGGGATCCTCGTACATGGTGAATAACCAAATTCTAATTGAATTAAATCCTTAGGATAAATCAATGCAATTTAGGAGGACTCAATGAAAGGACATCAATTCAAATCCTGGATTTTCGAATTTAAAAAGATATTGTGAGAGATCAAGAATTCTCACTATTTCTTAGATTCATAAACTAAATTCAATTCAGTGGGATCTTTCATTCACATTTTTTTTTCCATAAAAAATGTTTTATAAAACTCTTGGACTCCCAAATTTGGAGTATCTTACTTTTACGCAATTCATATGGTTCAACAAGCAATCGATATTTCATGATTAAGTATGTAGTATTATTTGTAGCAGTGGTCGTTATAGGAACTGGTAGTGTCTCATTGTACCCATTAGTGATTAAGATAATGTTAAGAAAGCTAAGCAAGCTAATGCATTGTTGGTGTGGTCTTCCATAAAGACTGATTAATTTCTTCTTAACTAGTCTTTGTTATCCTATTTTTAGGATAACGAATGAAAATGCACTAAGAGTCACCAATCAAGCCTTTTATCTCGTAAGATAAATAAATAAAGGTTTTCTAGTTTGTGAAACATGCCTTCTTCTAACATTAAAATCACAAATGCTAGCTCACACACCCTAAAAAGATAATAATAATAACCAACTATTTACATTATATATATATATATATATATTTTAGAATCATTTACGTTATATTTTCAATACAAGAATCCTAGAGAGAAAAAAAAAATAATAATAATAACGAACGATCTACGTTATATTTTCAATACACAAATCCCATATCGACTTACTCCATTTCATTTTATTTTTTATTTCGTAATCTACACTACTTAACGTCACTTGTTTTATAAAGCTTTGAGAATTCCTTTTTGTTTTCTTGGTCAAATGTTTGAACTTAGACCATTTCATTTTTATTTTTTTTTCTTAGATAGCTTATTTTTTTGCCAATTTATTTTATTATTTAGCTTATTTTTGCTATTATTTATAGGCCTTATTGCATTTTTTGGTACTATTCATGGGTCTCACTGTACTATTTCAGCTAATTTTTATCCTTATCTACAGTACTTTTAGCAAAAAATTTTCAGTTTCAGCAAAATAAGCGAATCCCAAACAAATAATGTCACTTATTTTATAATGTCTTAAGTATCCCTTTTTGTTTTCTTGGTCAAATGTTTGAACATTATCTCAGGAGAGTATCAAGCTTACTTTTATTACAATTATGTCAAATATCATGTATCGACCGCTTAATTTGTCAATCTATTTTTACAACATACTCCATTAAGTATATCTATATATACCCAAGTTTTCATCTATAAGCAAAACCAATTAATAAATGTCTAAATTTTATTGATGATAAAAAATAGATGAATTAAAAATATGAATTAGCTATCAAAAATGAAAACTAATGATTAAGGTTGCACTTGGTATTGGCTGAAAAAATCAGTTTTTTTTTACTATTTAACTTATTTTTACTACTATTTAGCTTATTTTTGGCACTATTCATAGGTCTTATTGCACTTTTTGGTACTATTTATGGGTTTTATTGTACTATTTCAGCTAGTTTTTAGCTTTATCTACATTACGTATCTGTTTAGAAACAACTTATTTAGCTGAAACTGAAAACTTTTTACTGAAAATACTGTAAATAAAGCTAAAAGGTAGCTGAAATAATACAGTGGGAATCATGAATAGTACAAAAAAGTGCAATAGGCTGAATAGTAAAAAAATGTGACTTTTTAAGCAAATGCCAAACGCACACTATAAGTGTAAATCGGCTTACAAGGGGAGAGTGCTCAAGAGCTTATAAACGCATGGTTAAACTTACACTTAACCAATGTGGACACTAAGATCATAACATACTACTACGCTCTGACCTGTTGGTAGCCCTTTCTCTTTTTGGTGACTCCACTTAACTATCAGAAATTTTAACCCAGTCTCTAGGTTCGCCCCTTCCTGGATCCGACCACAAAACTGCAACTCATTTGATCCCATGCTCAATGAGTTACACTCGATTAATCGAGGTGATGGTTGGCTCTGATACTAAATGTTACAAATCTATGGGTAGAACTCACTTTTGAAAATCGGCTTACAAGGGGAGGGCACTCAAGAATTTATAAACACATGGTTAAACTTACACTTAACCAATGTGGGACACTAAAATCATAACAAGTTGTGGGGCCAGTTGCCCGAAAAACTAACAGAGCCCATAAAAGTGGGCTTGTGGCCCAAAGGCCCAAACCGAGGACACTCATCCATCCGAAGATGCTTCTTTGCCTGAGGATACTTCTCCGTCCGAGGACACTCCCCTGTCCGAGGATGAAATCCATTCCTCAAACCAGCTTTAGAAGTGGGTGTAACTATCTTAGTTGTCAGGGAGTTTCGCAGAGTTACATGCAAACTAAACTAAACGAATATTGATCAAAGGAGGAACCGGAAAAGATAACAAATATCTCTTAAAAGCTGCTGCCTCCACATTAAATGCGTCCCACCTAACTCTCTGGCCGCATTAATGTGGAGGTGATACCTGAACAGTAACCAAGCAGCCTTATAACCACCAAGCGGAGGATCCGGGACGTGCTGGATGGGACAGAAAGAAGTCGCCAGATGGGAACTTACACGTGTACGGTGAAAACAGAACGGGAAAGTAGTATATAAGGTGAAATCGAAATACTCTGAAGGGACTTTTGGAACAAAAAGGAAGGAGGAGCACTGAAAACCGGGCCAAGAGAAAGAAAGAGATCATCTGTCCCTCATCAGCTTAAAAATTCCTTCTGCTGCGCCAGAACTACGTCTTTTTCTATTCACCGGAGCTAGTTCTTACGTCCACACTCTACAAATTTTATTGTCTAGGGTCCAAGACAATTTGAGTCCCTACACAAGTTATTCCCAAACGAATTCTAAGAGTGAATATTTATTTATAACAAAAGCTTTTGTATGGTTCTAATTAGTTGAACTGGTAAAAATTTAAGTTGTCAAATGATAAACTTGTGATTCAATCTTCTTTAAACCTAAAAAAATAAAGCTTATTAGTGCCTTACTATGATCTTAAAGAGTGTTTATCATGTAGCATAGACTATAAATTCAAGTCTTATTGTACTTAAATAAATAAAAAATGATTAACATAATATGAAGATCGAAATCCTAAAGCTGTTAATAATTTTATTATAAACAAAATTTACATCGACATGAGAAATAATATGATGGGGGACATATTAATAATATAACAAATAAATTTCTTAATTACTTTCTTTTGTTATAAACACAACGAAACAAAATCTCTTCACTACTTTTAGAATTGAACAAAGAAAAATCCTTCATTACATTTTGTTTGAAAACATAAAGAGAATTCTCTCTTTTTGTCAAAAGAATCAATATCATACTGAAGATTGTTTCGATTTGAGTTAGGGAATAAAATATTTCAATACTAATAAATATTGGTGTAATTATAATATTAATGAATTTAATAGTAAATATATTATTTGCATGTTTATAAATTTAATTGTTTGGTAAAAGTACATGTAATATATTATGGATCTTTAATTCTTTCAGTTTATATCTAAACCAATTAGCTTATAAGTTTTTTTTTTTTTTTTTTTTTTTAATTTAAAAAAAAAAAGGAAAGAAAAGACCATGAGACAAAACAAGATAAGACAAAAAAATTAAATAAGAAATGGTAAATGATACACAGAGAATCAGAGATGGTCACGTTGAGGAAGTAAAAAATAATTTAAAAAATTAAAAACTTGTGGATGGAAAGTGGAAACCCAAAAACTCAAAATTAAAAAAAGCCAACCCATCCTGCCGTTGGAACTAAAAACAAGCCAGTCAGTCATTTTTATGTTTTTCATGTCTTCCAAGATTTTATTAAGTTTTTCTCTGTATACACTTTGCGTTAATGGGTTTTGCTTAGCACAGGTTGGTATCTATTTATTGGAGAAATTATACAATTTTCTAGTGAACCACATACGTCACTTGTCCATCATTCCACTAAAGAACTCTCACTTATTGAAAATTGCTGAGTCAATAATCAGTTTTTGTTTAAAATTTTTTTTTAACTTAACAATTTTAAACAGGTGAGAGCCTTTTAGTAGAATGATGGGCTACATCACTTGTCTACCATGAGGATGTTATACTTTCCCTTTTTATTGGCCAAATCCAGTATTCATTCCGGAGAAACGGTCCTGATATAGCACGTATTTCAACTAGCACGAAATTAATGTGTTTCTGTATAAGTCCAAACACAAGTCCACCTGCCGGCTGCCGGTATGGCACAAAATTGACTCATTTGTTTTATGTTCAAACAAAAAATATATATATATATATATATAGGCCAAAATGGCCAAATACCACAATTTTTTGAAATTTTTAGCAAAAAACCACTGTTTCGGAAATAAATGGCAATCTACCACTTTTTCTAGTACTTGAGTTTGGTGAACTCGAGTACCCTATTTTATAGTTCCACTGTGGCTGCTGAGCTGGAAATTGGCGATTAAAAAAAATAAAGTGGTACTCGAGCTTGCTAAACTCGAGTACCATGCAACACAACACTCGAGTATACCAGGCTCGAGTACCTTTTATAAAAAAAATACAGAAAATTTTTTTTCTACAGTACTCGAGTTTACCAAACTCGAGTACTGTGTAAATTTTTTTTTTTTTGGTTTTTGTTTTTGTTCTTTTTGCTTGAGGATAATTGACAAATAAACATAAAGATAAAAATAAGTAGCTTTTCTATGTTTTTATTTATTTAAATAGAAGCATTGTAAGATATAGAGATTTTAATTTCGAAATATGAATTTAATTTCTACATTGATTAAAATTGTTCATTGTTTTCTCATAAAAATTGTTCACTATTTTCTGTATAAACTATTTCTACGATTTTACATAAAATTATTTTCTGTTCAGCATTATTTAAGAAATTGTTCGCTCTCTTTTTTGCATAAATTATTTTATGTTCACTATTTAAAAAATTGTTCACTGGTTTCTCATAAAACACCTAGTGAAATCGTGTTTTCTAAATTTAAACGCCAAATCTGAATGCTTTTTCATGTTTGAATTTCACAATAATCAAATATATTTTTCTGCATTGATAAAATCTGTTTCTACATTTATGAAATTTTCTCTCTGCACATCATATTTACTGTATATTCAAATCTGCTTACTGCATTCATAAAATCTGTTTTTTGCATTAATTAAAACTGTTCACTGTTTTTTGCATTAACTATTTGTAGCATTGGCGCAGTTATTGCACTTAAATGGTTTTTGTGTTTTTCTAAATTTGTAACCATATGAATAGTGGACAAACTCCATGAAAGAAAAATGAATGATTCATATAAATCACCTAATGGTAAATGCCTCGAAAAATTCGAATTAGTTGAATGTAGAAATTTGAGAAAAATCAATGGAAAATCAATGAACGTAGCAAATCGTGAATGTGTACATAAGATGTACAGATAGTCTAGACTTGTTGAGAAATTTGATTTCGTTGAAAATACAAAATAATGAAAATTCAAAGGAAAAGTATGTACGTTAGATATATAGATCGTATGAATTTGTTTAAAATTTTGAATTCATTGAATGTAAAAAACTGTGAAAACTCAAGGAAAAATTGTGTACATTAGAGGTACAGATAGTACGAATATGTTGAAAATTTTGAATTCGTTGAGTGTGTAAAATCGTGAAAATTCAAATGAAAATTGAAGAGCATACCAAATTGAGTAAACTTAATGGAAAATTAATTACATTAGATGTCCAGATCATCTATTTTTTTGCATTGATAAAATCTGTTTCTACATTAATAAAATTTGCTCTCTGCACACCATCTTCACTGTTTTCTCATAAAAATTGTTCACTGTTTTCTGCATAAACTATTTCCTGCATTCTGCATAAAATTGTTTTCTGTTCAGCATTATTTAAAAAATTGTTCACTCTCTTTTCTGCGTAAATTATTTTCTGTTCACTATTTAAAAAAATTGTTCACTGTTTTCTCGTAAAACACCTAGTGAAATCGTGTTTTCTAAATTTAAACGTCAAATCTGAATGCTTTTTCATGTTTAAATTTCACAATAATTGAAAATCCAAATCTGTATGTTTTTTCATGTTCGAATTTCACAATAATCGAATCTGTTTTTCTGCATTGATAAAATCTATTTTGATACACACTTTGTCAAAATTATCCAACAATGATAGATTGTGATTGGTTGTTTATCACTTTCTAATAAACTCACTATTTTTTCTACTTCACCTACAGTCTACCATGTAGAAGTATAGAACAAGTGCGACAAAATGAGTAGAAATTAGAGATGATTTGAATACAATGAATCGTAATGTATTGAAAATTTCCCTTTATTACATTTTATTATTATTGCTCCTTATTTAGTTTATCTAAAAAGTTAAACATTTTTGGATAAGGAGCAATAATAATAAAATGTAATAAAGGGAAATTTTCAATACATTATGATTCATTGTATTTAAATCATCTCTAATTTCTACTCATTTTGTCGCACTTGTTCTATACTTCTACATGGTAGACTGTAGGTGAAGTAGAAAAAATAATGAGTTTATTAGAAAGTGATAAACAACCAATCACAATCTATCATTGTTGGATAATTTTGACAAAGTGTGTGTCAAAATAGATTTTATCAATACAGAAAAACAGATTCGATTATTGTGAGAGAAGGGAGAGAAGGGAGCAATGCTCTTCAAATGCACAATAATTACTCCATGTGAATTGATATCAAGATATTTTTCTTCCTTGAGTTATGATAGCTTTTGTTTTATCTTTGAAGTATCAAAGCGCAATAGTGCAACAACCACCTGTTTTTGAAAGAAAATATTATACTGCATTTATGATTGAAAAGAATAGCTTTGTCCTGGGCAAGTGATGCTAGGGACATTCATTTAAACACCTTGTATGTGTCAACTGTTTATTGGATTTTACTAACAACTTTTGTTTTATTTTGAAGTATCAAAGCATGGAGATGCAACAACTAACTGTCTTTGAAAGAAAATATAATATTGCATTTATTACCGAAAAGAATAGCTCGATCCTAGGTAGGGACACACTCATTTTCACACTTTGTTTATGTGTTAGCAGTTAATTAGATTTTTGTTTTTTCAAGTATGTGTGATAAACTTATATGAAAGTTTTGAAATCCTTCTAGATATGAGATATTTTTCTTCCTTGAGTTCTGATAGCTTTTTATTTATCTTTGAAGTATCAAAGCACGATAGTGCAACAACCACCTATTCTTGAAAGAAAATATTATATTGCATTTATGATTGAAAAGAATAGCTTTGTCCTGGGCAAGTGATGCTGGGGACACTCTTTTAAACACCTTGTATGTGTCAACTGTTTATTGGATTTTACAAACAACTTTTGTTTTATTTTGAAGTATTAAAGCATGGAGGTGCAACAACCAACTGTCTTTGAAAGAAAATATAATATTGCATTTATTACCGAAAAGAATAGCTCGATCCTAGGTAGGGACACACTCATTTTCACTCCTTGTTTATGTGTTAGCAGTTAATTAGATTTTTTCTTTTTCAAGTATGTGTGATGAACTTATATGAAAGTTTTGAAATCCTACTAAGAGTTAACATATATATATATATATATATATATTATCACAGGCATGGTACACATACATAATACACACAAATAGTACAGAAAAAATAAAGAAAAATATGACTTGAAGTCCAAATTTTTAAGAAGGTGACAAAGTCAACATGAATTTTTGTTAAAGCCTTATTCTCTCAATGTTATGTGTGTGTTTGGTTCTAAAATAAAAAAATGACAGCCAATATGCTAATTATAAATTTATAAAAATAACCAACTTTGAATGCAAAAATCCTGCAATTATTCTGGGATCAACTCAAAAGTTGCATAAATATAGTTCTTTTTCACATAAATATGACATCGAGATTCGCATTCAAGCATTGCGTTCGATTCTACTGCATATCATTATCATGACCATTAGAACTCATAAACCATTACAGGGAGCCCCATGGCTTCCATGTTTGCTTATTCTATTGCCCTTCATTACGTTCACTTGTGCTTCACCACCAAGGAGACCGACGCTCCGTGTAATAGGACCCAATAATCCAAAAAATGATGTAAACAACCCATCTCTAACTGCATCTGACTCAAAAAAAGATTATCAAACGTTCTATTTTGATCAACCAATCGATCACTTCAACTATCAGCCCGTAAGCTACAACACTTTCCGGGAAAGATATATCGTGAATTTTAAGCATTGGCGTGGCGCCAAGGCGAATGCTCCCATATTTGCATATCTTGGAGAGGAGGCTTCCCTGGACGATGATGTTGGTCTTATAAATTTCATGCCAGAGAATAGTCGCAGGTTTGGTGCTTTGGAGCTGTACATCGAGGTGAGTATAAACATATTGTTAATTAATTAGGAAAATTTGAGTCATATGGCTTTATATATGTGTGTATAAATAGATATATACTCACGATAAAGAATTGCTATGAGAATAACAAGATTGCTGGAAGCCTAGAACCACTCCTAAAATATTACAGGTAAGGAAAATATAATCATAAGAATCATATATGCAAATGAAAAAACTCACAAAAAAAAGGGGAATCTTGCAAATGCCTGAAATCTTGTGAGACTTTTCAAGGCTTGTTTGGTACGTGATTCCAAACAATAGTTTCAGTGTTTAAATACCGAAAATTGTAGTTCTAAAAAAAAAATGTGTTTGGTAAGGGTGTTTTTTTTAAGAGTGTTTTAGGTTATGTTACTCATTTTAGGGTGTTCAAACACTGAATTTGAAAAACTCCTCTTACTAGTTTTTAGATTTCAAATGACGTTGCTCGATGACACTTTTGTAAATATTTTGAAAAACATGAGGCCCATTTGATTAGACAACACATAAAGTTTCATTCTTCAATTCCAACCAAGGGGCCCACTTGTCAGCTTTAAAAAAAAAAACACACACACACATACCAAACACACAATTATGTTTTTTAATACACAAACATGTTATTTAAAACATGGTATCAAGTACATTTTTTACTTTGTGAATACTATAAACACGTATTTTTACAACACTTTTTAAACAACAGTTTTTACATTATTTTAAACAACGATACTAAAAATCTCCAACCAAACGGCCCTGAATTTCTATCTTTACTTGCTTCAATCACTAGATTCACTACATTAAATATATGATTCCACTGCTGTTTATAATTATGAGACATATAAAAATAATAAAATTGTACCTTTGTTGGCTTTCAAGTGTTTTTCTTCTTTGTTGGAACAAAATTCACCGATGGCAATCCCATCATGGAAATATATTCCAAAGTTGTGCTCCATAACGATTTTTCTTACAGCATCGCTTCTATGGTGAATCAATCCCTACTGGATTTACAAGAGAAGAAGCATTGAAAAATGCTACCATTCGCGGATACTTTAGCTCAGCTCAAGCTCTGGCAGATTATGCAGAAGTAATTATAAGCTTGAAGAAAAATTTATCAGCTGAGTCCTCTCCAGTTATAGCTGTTGGAGGGTCTTATGGTGGAAGTAAGTCTTATGAATATTAGAAATTAAATCTCACTCAAACTAATTAAATCTCATATATTAATCTCACTTCCTAATGTTTTCCACTTTTAATTTTTTCCAACAGTGCTTGCAACATGGTTCCGCCTAAAGTATCCTCATGTTGCAATGGCTGCATTTGCCTCTTCAGCACCCATTCTTTACTTCGAGGACCTCGTACCACACAATTCATATCGTGTTGTTGTTACCAAGGACTTTCAGGTTAAAATAAATAGGCCATACCTTATATATATTTTGATATAGAAATTCTGCTTTAATTTAATTTAAGTGTATGTATGTAAAATCTATTTTGGAGATTTGAACCCTAACTCCTGCCATCCCATATGCTTGTGGGGGCGACGATCAAGCAAAGGGTATGCGATAGTAACCATATACCTTATGTTTAAAAGGCTTTAACCTTGTACGAGCAAATTCATATTTTACTGTTGTTACCAAGGACTTTTAGGTTAAAACCAACAGTTAATACTTGAACCATAACTTATATTTAAATGGGGTTAACTTTGTGCGAAGACGATCTGTAGTTCAGTGGCATAGTCGAGTCTCCTTTTTAAAGAGAACCATAATTCAAATTACCCTCTTCCACTCGTAACAATTGAATTATCTAAAAATAAATAAAAATTTGACTTTGCTTGTATTATGGATATTGCAGGAGGCTAGTTTGAGCTGCTATAATACCATAAAGCAGTCATGGTCTGAGATCGATAGAGTTGCTAATAAATCAAATGGTCTTTCCGAACTCAGCAAGAAATTCAAACTTTGCAAGTAATAATACTGAGTTCTTCACTTGTCTTCATATCCCATTTGTTTGTTACCCTTATCCTACAATTTATGCTGATTTGATTTATTGGTCTACATTTTCATCTCATATAATCGTATTGATGAACTTACACATAGGCCATTGAAGGATGTATCCGACTTAAAGAATTACTTGAACAGTCTGTATTCATCTTCAGCTCAATATGATAGACCTCCAAAGTATCCAGTGACTGTTGTCTGCAGAGGTATTGACGGAGGAACCAATGGAACCGACATTCTTGGCCGAATTTTCTCCGGAATTGTTTCTTATTATGGGGAAAATAAAAAGTGCTATGATTTAGGTGATTTCTTTTCAACAGAAACGCTGAGTGGTTGGGACTGGCAGGTAATGCACTTGCATTTATCAATTTTTTTCTTCTAATTTAATCTATTTCACAGCTTCAACAATTGCCAAACTTGATTGTATTTAAAACTCGCCTTGGCCTCTGTAGACATGTAGTGAAATGGTTATACCAATTGGGAATGGCCCGAATGAAACAATGTTTCCTGCATCACCATTTGTTTACAAAGAATATAGGGACCACTGCGTGAATAAATTTGGAGTCGAACCTAGGCCCACTTGGATCACGACTAATTATGGTGGTCACGTATGGCTTCTCTCTCTCTGTGTGTGTGTGTATAATAAGTAATGAAAAAATAATGTAAATGATTTTTTTTTTTTTGTTTTGTTTCTCAATGTAAAATTGCAGCATATAAAAAGGGTTCTCAAGAGGTTTGGTAGCAACATCCTCTTCTCCAATGGCCTACGTGACCCTTATAGCAGTGGAGGGTAACTTTTCAAAACTATATAATCTTTTTTATATTTTTGGGCAAAAATATTGATCCTTTTTTTCTGTAATATTTGGTATTTAGTTAGCTTGCACTTACAATGATCTCATTATTATATATGCTAATTTCAGGATATTGGAGAACATATCAGATAGTATACTTGCTGTGTATACAAAAGAAGGTAATTCATAATAATGTATGCAATAACTTTACGTTCACAATTTCAAATGAGATATCCACATTTGAAACGTGAAATGAATGACGTGTTTGGAATCATTGCCCTAATTTAGGGTCATAACAGTTCCGCTGAACTTTTGGACCCCCTAACAAGTCTAAGTAATTATCTTTTGCTAGACTCTATTATAGAACAAGTTTACTAATATAACGTTGATTTCTGCAGGGTCTCATTGCCTTGACATAGTGCCAGCTGCAAGTGCAAACGATCCAAAGTGGTTGATTGCACAACGAAAAAAAGAAGTTAGGATAATTAAACGATGGTTTAACGAGTATTACATTGAGTTGCGTAAGTTTGGAGAAGTTGACACGTAATGCTATTCATGGATTATGAAGTCACCAAAAATCAGATTCTGCTTTTAGCGTGGAGCAAAGATTAACTGCAGTAGTGCAGACTTGAGTAATAAAGACAACATTTAAATATATATTAGAATAATGATTATCATACGCATCGTGCATGCATGTACACAGTTAAAATAATTGTGAAATTGTCATTTCACAATTATAATTAAAACTGTGTTATTAAAACACGATTTCACAAGCTGTGTATTTTTCTATAACTAGTTGTGTATAACTTCTATATCATGAGTCTTAATTTTTTTTTCAAGTGTATTATGACTCTTTCTCTTTCTCTCTCTCTCTCTCTCTCTCTCTCTCACAAACACACATACACATGTTGGGCTTTGTGAAACTTAGTTGTGTTTGAATTGGATTATGACTCGACTATTAATAAATTTGTTACGGTTTTTTAATAGGAGTTTTTCTGAGACTTTGTCCATGGAGCAGAAGCTTTGACCAATAGGCCCAAGCCGGAGCTTAGGATAGAATAACTATTTGTAGCTTGTTTATAGACCACTGTAAATTCTGTGTGTAAGATATAAAACTGTTGTTTTAGAGGTTAGGGTTTTGTGTTGCTTTTTAGAGAGAAAACTGTATTGCTGTATCTTGTATTTTTTCTTGTGAATAGTAAAATTTCTGCAATTTTGTGGATATAGGCAAATTGCCGATTTATGTAAATATTGTTTTGTGTGATTGTTTTTTTTTTTTTTTGCACATATTTTTCTTTATTTTTACATCTCATAAATCTGAGAATTTTATGTATATTCCCTTTAACACACACAAAAGACTATAGTACATATTTGCATTTCTTACCAAAATAATCACAATTCTTGATAGGGATCCAAAGAAATATTTTAAGTAACAACGATCAAACTTTGAAATCACCTGATCGAGATTGTCAATTTACTTGGTGACTCTTCTTAGTTCTTCATTCTTAGTTGCATGCACTTGCGTGTGAGACCTTAATTATTGAGGGTGAGGTTAATCTATGGTTGAATCTATGACCTATTTTTTTTTTTAGCATCTACGGTTTTTTTTTTTTTTTTTTCCCATTTTCTCCATCTCATCTCCGGTCCATCTTCTCTCAAATATTGGTTCCACAGCGGGTAAATGTTATTACAGTCACTTTACAAAATAGTCATCCCTTTTGGGTTAACAAAACTTGTATGTAACCCGTGCTTATGCACGAAAATGGTGAATTGTAGTGATACTATTGATTTTTAGCTTGAATTATTAAACGTATAGAACATTAGTTCGACCAGGATATTTGGAGATACTAAAATGGTTTTTCCTTACAATTTTCTTGATATTGGCTACGTCAAGTTTCTCATTACACTACTATTACATATATAATTTTGAAAATCACTATTAGATACTACACATACAATATCAATTTACAATTTTTGTCTGTGAAATTCTACTAAATACAACACAAAATAAAAGAATAAATTAGTTTAATAGTGTGGGGCCTCAAATATTTAACAATCCCGGCCCATTCCACATCGGGCCCAAGGTCCGCGCCGAGGAGAAGCAGGGCCTGAGGATAAGCGTACGAAGCCCACGTCATCAAGGGACCTCGCCGAGGATGCTCACATCCTCGGCGAACCGACATTGATGGTGGGAAGTTGTCACTCGCCCATTAAACATACGCCACCAACACTCTGGCCACATTAATGGCGAAGTGACCAGCAAACAGTGACGCCTTGATCACTTCAACTAACAGAAAGCTTGCAAAGGCGGCTGAGGGGACAAGCCCTCAGACACAGATTCCAGATAACCGACAAATGGACGGCAACGATCAAACAAAATAAAACTATATAGTAGATAGAATCCCCAGTACGAAAAGGGAGGACCCCGGAAGGAGACATGGAGAAGGGGGTTATCAGGGTGCCCGAAAACAACCCTTGTGTTGGTCAGTTTTAAAGAAAGAGATCCTCGGACTGAGCCGAGGACGAACCTACTTCACAAACACTTAGCTAAAAATCCTTACAAAGATCCTCACAAACACTTAGCCAAAAATCCTTACAAAGATCCTCACAAACACTTAGTCAAAGTCCTTTGCTATTATTCCTATGAATTTCATGTCCGCCATTGCATGTTTTGTTAGTGCCTAGTTCTTCTACCCACACTTTACAAATTTTATTGTTTAGGGTCCATTACAATTTGAGTCCCTACAATTGGCGCCGTCTGTGGGAAGGACTTGCGCACTAGCAAGTGCGACGGTTGGTATGAAGAAATTAAGAGCAACGCTTCTAAAAAAAAAAAAAACAAAAAAAAAAGAAAAAAAAGAAAAAAAAAAACCAAAACCATACAGTATGTAGCAACAACATTCACTCAGAAGGCAACAATCACAAGAAACATGATATATGCGAAAAATAAAAGAGATGAAACAGGTCTACTTCTTTATTAATATATGAAGAAAAAGTTATATCTTACAATTGATGCCCATGGGGCTTGTTCTAGAGCTAACTACATAGAGAAGCGCTTAATAAGACTGGTTGTGAAGCAAAAGAAGAGGAAATGAAGGAAGGAAGGCTGGTTGAGGAGCAAAAGAAGAGGAGAGAAAGGGAAAAGAAGGAAGGAAGGCAAAGTTGAGGGAAGAAGAGGCCGCGACACCGGGCGTTTCCACCTTTTGGTTCCGCCTGGTTTCCTTCCCAACCCCATCGCTGCCAGCTTGGAGGGTTCACAAACCCAGATCCAAGGGAAGTAGGTTACATTCTTTCTGGATCCTCCTTCGAACAACAAGGAGGGTTCCACCTCTGGTTAGGTTGAAAAGAAGGAGAATCTTCGGTCTTCTCCTACCCCAACCCCAGCATGACGTCCATGGTTGGGGTGCCATCCTCGGCTCCTGAAAGGGGCCAGGCATCCTCGAAACCGCCCTTTCCAAGGGTCAATTCATTTGGTGGGGCTCAAACTGCTATTTTTTGCAGAACCCCTGAGCAATGTCTTTGGGAGAGTTTAAGACGAATGTTTGTCAAGTGTGAAGAAAAAGATTGTCCCAAAAAAGCCTTATATAAAAGGCGAGAAATTTGTGAGAGCCAATCCGCATTAAATCCTAAGGAGAGATTACCGGAGGTAATAACTCCGCCCAGATTCCAAGGGGCTTATCTGCCGCTAGATCTTTGTAAATCCACAACTGACATTAATGAGGAGGCGCCTCATTAACGAGGAGGCACCGAAGCGTCAAAACGCGTTACTCGAACAACCCAAGAGACGCCTCGTAATCAGAAGAGTCGCGCCAAACGAAGAGGCAGAATAGAGCAGGGTCCTCTCCTCGGCATAACCACTTAAAATCAAAGAACTAGGTACTGGATAGAACCTAGGCATTGCATGGTCTTCAGACTCAAGCCTCTGGGGAAACCAGCTACTTCAGACAAAAAACTAAGTGTTAGACAGAACCTAGGCATTGTATGGTCCTCGGACACCAGCCTCTGGGGAAATTAACCACTTAAAATCAAAGAACTAGGTACTGGACAAAACATAGGCATTGCATGGTCTTCGGACTCAAGCCTCTGGGGAAACCAGCTACTTCAGACAAAAAACTAAGTGTTAGACAGAACCTAGGCATTGTATGATCCTCGGACACCAGTCTCTGGGGAAACTAATCACTTAAAATCAAAGAACTAGGTACTGGACAGAACCTAGGCATTGCATGGTCTTCAGACTCAAGCCTCTGGGGAAACCAGCTACTTCAGACAAAAAACTAAGTGTTAGACAGAACCTAGGCATTGTATGGTCCTCAGACACCAGCCTCTGGGGAAACTAACCACTTAAAACCAAAGAACTAGGTACTGGACAGAACCTAGGCATTGCATGGTCTTCGGACTCAAGCCTCTGGGGAAACCAGCTACTTCAGACAAAAAACTAAGTGTTAGACAGAACCTAGGCATTGTATGGTCCTCAGACACCAGCCTCTGGGGAAACTAACCACTTAAAACCAAAGAACTAGGTACTGGACAGAATCTAGGCATTGCATGGTCTTCGGACTCAAGCCTCTGGGGAAACCAGTTACTTCAGACAAAAAACTAAGTGTTAGACAGAACCTAGGCATTGTATGATCATCGGACACCAGCCTCTGGGGAAACTAACCACTTAAAATCAAAGAACTAGGCACTGGACAGAACCTAGGCATTGCATGGTCTTCGGACTCAAGCCTCTAGGGAAACTAGATACTTCAGATAAAAAACTAAGTGTTAGACAGAACCTAGGCATTGTATGGTCCTCGGACACCAGCCTCTGGGGAAACTAACCACTTAAAATCAAAGAACTAAGTACTGGACAGAACCTAGGCCTTGCATGGTCTTCGGACTCTAGCCTCTGGGAAAACCAGCTACTTCAGACTAAAAACTGTGCTAGACAGAACCTAGACTTTGCATGGTCTTCGGACTCAAACCTATGATGAAACTAATCACTATAGGGCGATCTAAACACTGGGCAGAAATTGGGTTTTGTACTGACCGTAGGCCCAGACCTACGACAAAACCGGTCCCTTTGGTGCTAAGTACTGAGCCCTGCTAGGGACAAAAACTAAGAAAAGCCGAGCGCTAAAGCACAACAATTTAAGCCTACCCATCCTAGGAAAACTAAGAAGGAACTCAGGCGGAAAATTATAGATTAGAAAGAAAAGAAAACTTACAGAAGTAAGGAAAACTCCTCGGGCGAGCCCTTTGTGCTAAAGAAAGTTGCAAGGACAGTTGAAAGGATGGGTGCACTAATAGAAAAGGCAAAGCTCGACAGGCCAAAATGGTAGGCCCGAGAATGTCAAAATCCTCCTCCCTGCCCGAGAGGTCGAACAGCAGAATTTTGGGGGGGCTATTGTGGGGCCTCAAATATTTAACAACCCCGACCCATTCCACATTGGGCCCAAGGTCGGTGCCGAGGAGAAACAGGGCCTGAGAATAAGCGTACAAAGCCCACGTCATCAAGGGACCTCACCGAGGATGCTCACGTTCTCGGTGAACCGACATTGATGGTGGGAAGCTGTCACTCGCCCATTAAACATACGCCGCCAACACTCTGGCCACATTAATGGCGAAGTGACCAGCAAACAGTGACGCCTTGCTCACTTCAACTAACAGAAAGCCTGCAAAGGCGGCTGAGGGGACAAGCCCTCAGACACAGATTCCAGATAACCGACAAATGGACGGCAATGATCAAACAAAATAAAACTATATAGTAGATAGAATCCCCAGTATGAAAAGGGGGGACCCCGGAAGGAGACATGGAGAAGGGGGTTATCAGGGTGCCCGAAAACAACCCTTGTATTGGTCAGTTTTAAAGAAAGAGATCCTCGGACTGAGCCGAGGACGAACCTGCTTCACAAACACTTAGCCAAAAATCCTTACAAAGATCCTAACAAACACTTAGTCAAAGTCCTTTGCTATTATTCCTATGAATTTCATGTCTGCCATTGCATGTTTTGTTAGTGCCTAGTCCTTCTACCCAGACTCTACAAATTTTATTGTTTAGGGTCCATTATAATTTGAGTCCCTACAAATAGTATCTCTTAAATTGAATGGAGGTGCATGTGATAATTCAACTCAATTATAGTTTGTGACCTCCAAGATCTTCGCATACAAAATATCTGAATAGAAATAATAAAAAAATATGCTCATTAGTTTTGAGAAAAAATAACAGCAAAAATCTAAATAATCAAATTTGTATAAAGCTGAAAAGACTAAAAGAAAATTATCTAAGATGTCAAGATTTAGGCTTGATTGTTTGTATTTACCACCTACTCATCATAAGCTTGACATCAACACCACCAATTGAAAAAACTTACCAAATAATAATATGTCAAAATTAAAAGAAAAAAAAAAAAGAGATAGTGAATAAATATTTACCTAGCTCAGTTGACATCTTGAATAGATTACTTATGAAGTCACTTTAGTCCATTGGCCTTTATAAAATCCATTGCAAGAATAGTCATGAACATTTTATAAGAAATAAAAGAAAAGAATTTTGTATTAACGAAATAGTTCAATAGCATAGATAAAACAATTTTGCTATTAATTATTCCAAAATTACCCACATGACTATGTTTCAACAATTTTTGGAAAAGAAACCGCAAAATTTTCTTTGGCCATCCCTGTTCAATCAAACCAAACACATAGATCATCACTATTAAAAGAACTAAAAGATCAACAACCATTTCCAATAGCTACATTTCAAACATCCATTCTGCATATACAACATTTGATATGGCTTAAAAAATATATTCACCACAAACATGACATGCCCCAAGAAATCATTCATGCTTGAAGCACATACTTATTCTTATTGTAAATAGATATGGATATCATAAGCATGTTTTAGGCTAGCTGAATTGAAATCATGAAAGTAAACCAGATATCGATATTGACATGAACCATTTGGTGTTATTCAATGTATGTCTACCAGACCACTTATAGAAATGTAGGTTTATAAATTAAATCCTATTTTTTGTTACATGGTGCATATTTAGATGATCACATTTTTCAATCTGCCATTATTGGTGAAATTTAGTCCCTCAGTTCTAAAGAGTCATCTAACAGTCAACAAAACCAAACAACTAAAGGGCTAAGATTATGGAATAAAAATTTAGGAGAAAGAAAGTTGGAAAAATTACTCAAGGTGAAAGTCAGTACCAATTGAAGGTAAATTTTAGTTAAGTCAGGCATACCCTTACCATTTCCTAGCCCAAGATGTATATGGCTTCAAGGTTCTCATTCTGAAATTTGCAAATAATGTACCAATTGATTGTTAATCTTAAAGTAAATAACAATCTGAGCTGCAAATTTTATCTTCTCTTGATCCTACTCCTGAATGAGAAATAAATGCTATCATTCTAAATTTATGGATTTATATAATGACACACCAAATCAATCAAAGCATCCATCATGCCTCCAACAACAACACCAGCAATTACGCAGCTACTTAAGCCTCCAATAGCAACACCAACATCAGTTATGCAGCAACTTAGGTTGAGCATTATTGCCACCAACCATAAGCATTGGTCCAGCCAGCATAAATCTTGAAAATCACTCTCATTTTGGTAAAAACCAAAACACAGAAGATCATTGCATCAAATCAAATCATTGCCAAACTCAAGGAGAATATTGTGCAATAATAAATCATGATAGATCATAGTTAACCTGTGAGTCAAAACTTTCCTTGTATAATCCTACTTGTACAGCCATAAGTAAATATCAATGATAGTCATTCCAGTGTGGAGAATTATTTCCAAAATCCTTGTACTCTGATTTTCTATATTATATAAAGTTGAGAAACATTTAAAACTCTGGTATGTTTAGTAACTGTTTTTTCTCCTTATTTTCTGTTTCCAAAAACAATTTTCTATTTTTGAGACTAAAAAACTTGTATGGCAACCTAAAACGGACCGAAAATAAAAGCTGTTCTTAAAACTCAATTTGTGAAGAAAACTAAAAACATGCAAAAGACTGTTTTCAGTTTCTAATTTTAAAAAGTTAATGAAAATACGCATTTAATTTAATGAATCTATCTCATTTAATGAGTTAGCATTAGAGTTCAAATTCTAGTAACAACATATTTTAGTATTTTTTTTTCTTCAAAAAACAATCTTTTTAATTTTAACTAACCAAACATGTTTTTGATTTCAAAAATACAAGAAATTTTTTTTTCTTTATATTCCCAAAAATAAGTTTTTGAAAATAGAAAACAAAACTGTTACTAAGAGCATCCACAGCAGATGTTGCAAAAAAAATGTCATTTTACCATACCAAAAGCCTACTTTATTATTTTACCACATCATTTTACAATATCTCATTTATCAGATGTTCTATCATTCAATTCTATACATTAAAATAATATATTATATTTTCCCCATTGTCGTCAACAACAGCGACAACATCAACAGCACAACCACCAGCCACCAATACCAAATAAAGAAAAATAGCTTCATACCCTTCATCTGGGGGTTTGAATGAAAAGCATAAGCAAATCCAAGAACTGAAAAATAACAAGATTGCACCAGAAATTAAGTTCAACACAGACAAAATCCTTCAGAGCTAAAACCCACATCAGAATTTGCATATGCATAGCACAACCCAATCAAAACCCTTGAGAATCAAAGTAAACCAACATCAAAAAAATTGCATCAAAATTGTGAACAGCCCAAAATAAAAATCATTGACCCATATTAGAAATTGCATCAAAATTATCAAACAACCAAGCAAAAAATGAAAATTCTTGAAAAATAAGGAAAACCCACATCAGAATTTGCATAAAAAATCATCCAGAAGCGAAAATTCTTCAAAATCAAATCAAACCCACATCAAAATTTGCACAGTCAAACTAATCGTGACGAACACTTCGGCGGCGAACCTCGCCTTCACGAACCCAAGCATGATCGTGACGAACACTCTGACGGCAGACCTCACCCTCACGAACCTTGCTTACTGCTCACACGCTGATCTTCATGGCTTCACTGTCCCTGGCACCAAGCTTTACCTCGCCTCCATCGCCAATTCCTTTGTTCTTTCTTTGACAGGATGAAGATCTATTTGGTTTGTGATGATTCCATTTCTGGGTTTTGTTTTGAACTGGGAATTGAAGTTTGATTTGAGGTGTAAAGAGAGAAGAAAGAAGATTTTTGGGTTTGATTTGAGGTGCAAAGGGAGAGAAAGACGTTTGAGGTTGAGAGCTGGAAATCTGATTTGATGAAGAGGAAAGAACACCGGTTGGGAGAGAGAGACAGATTGTAAGGAGAGAGAAAAAATCAATTAAAGAAATGAGAGGAGAGAGAAAAGTTGAATAAAAAAATAATAAATGCAAATGCAACATTTCATCTGTACCGTGGTAAATTTATAACGTTACTATTCAATGTTGCAAAAATTATAAGATTTGGAACATCTAATAAAGGAGTAATGCATTATACTAGAATATAATAAGCTATTGTATTACTTAACAATATAGAATACTTTAAGAGTCATCAAGCAACTACCTGTAATGTTGCTGCTGTAGCTAACTTGCTGTTGTAGATTTATTGTTGATGTTGTTTAACATACACCTGTCCTAAGTTGCTGCATTAGAGTTAGGGAATTGTTAGTCATTTACCGTAGAAGTTGTTAATATGTTAGTTAGTTGCTATTAGTTAGGTAGTTAGATAGGTTGTTAGAATGTAACAGATATGGCTTTCCTTGGAATAGCTTTGAATACTCAAGCAAACTGGAAATAAGCAACAGTTTCAATAGTTTCTCTATATCTTCTCTATTCTCTCTAAAATTCTTTCTCATTCTTGGAGGTCAGCTGCCTCGAATTAGCTATTTCTCTTATAATCTACTCACTCTTGGGTAGATTCTTATCAAAATAACTTCTATTTTGACCATGTTGTGTGTTTGAAGTTAATGGAATTCTTAAAATAATCATATATGAATTACATATTATGTTAAAGCTCTAATCATAAAATTTTGTGAGAAGTAAACAAGGCATCAATAATGAATCTATATATCTATATCTATATATATCTAAAAGCTGAAGCGTAGTATTTATTGTTGCCACGCTTCAATTGAGCCACGTCAGCAACCATATCACCTATTTATTTTCAATCATTTCTCTCTTATTTTTTGACTCTTTCTATTTATTTATTTATTTTGTAGTTTACTTTTATATTTTCTCCAACTTTCCCCCTTCCTTTTTACCTTTTCATCTTCCCCACTACTATCAACATTAATATCACTCTTTCTTTATCCCTTCATCTTTAGTTTATTTTGACTATTCTTATCCCCATTCTCTTACTATAAATTTGCTATTCTCTCTCTCACTCTATACATATTTTATCACATAAAAATGTTATTACTATCTCTCTTTCTCATGTTTTTATTTTTATTTTTTTGGTATCTTTACTTTATGTTGATGAATTTCCATATTCTTTAGAACTCTACTATTATTCGCCCTCTCTCTCTCTCTCTCTCTCTCTCTCTCCTTTTTTGTGTGGATTTTTTTTTATTTTTTTTTATTTTTTATGTTTTATATCTTTTCTTTAGGTTGATGAATTTGTGTGTTCTTTAGAACTCTACTTTAGGTTGATGCATACCACTACAAAAAATAAATAGGATTAAATTGTATTTCACACTCCAAACTTTTTGGTTTTGTGTTTTTAAGTTGTGATATTTCTTTTTCTTTTCTTTGATTGTTAAATGCTATAATATTGCATTATAAATATAGTATATAAGAATATAATATTATTCAATTACATAACATGACTTGAATAATTTGGTGTGACTATATCTTTTTGTAGGGACTCAAATTGTAATGGACTCTAAACAATAAAATTTGTAGAGTGTGGGTAGAAGGACTAGGCACTAACAAAACATGCAATAGCGGACATGAAATTTATAGGAATAATAGCAAAGGACTTTGACTAAGTGTTTGTGAGGATCTTTGTAAGGATTTTTGGCTAAGTGTTTGTGAGGATCTTTGTAAGGATTTTTGGCTAAGTGTTTGTGAAGCAGGTTCGTCCTCGGCTCAGTCCGAGGATCTCTTTCTTTAAAACTGACCAACACAAGGGTTGTTTTCAGGCACCCTAATAACCCCCTTCTCCATGTCTCCTTCCGGGGTCCTTCCTTTTCATACTGGGGATTCTATCTACTATATAGTTTTATTTTGTTTGATCATTGCTGTCCATTTGTCGGTTATCTAGAATCTGTGTCTGAGGGCTTGTCCCCTCAGCCGCCTTTGCAGGCTTTCTGTTAGTTGAAGTGATCAAGGCGTCACTGTTTGCTGGTCACTTCGTCATTAATGTGGCCAGAGTGTTGGCGGTGTATGTTTAATGGGCGAGTGACAGCTTCCCACCATCAATGTCGGTTCGCCGAGGACGTGAGCATCCTCGGCGAGGTCCCTTGATGACGTGGGCTTCGTACGCTTATCCTCAGGCCCTGCTTCTCCTCGGCGCGGACCTTGGGCCCGATGTGGAATGGGCTGGGGTTGTTAAATATTTGAGGCCCCACACCTTTCTTTTGACTATTCTTCTTCTCATCTTATTTTCTATAAGTTTATCTAATTCAGGTCTCTCTCGAAAAAAAGTGATTATTCTCTTTCTCGATTATTTATTCTTTCTTGCAACTTAACTTTTGGTTGATGAATCATCGTATTTTTTTTATAACACTATTTTGGGTTAATATACAATTTTGTGTGTGTTTTTGAGTTCTCCATCACAAGCCTTTTCTCTCCATCTTATAGCTTTTATTTATTTATTTTTGTTTGACATAATACTTAGTTATTTGAAAGTGAAAATTAGAATTTATATTAAAATACAATCTTGCTATGTATTTGAATGTGTTTCTCAACTATTTAAGTAATATCAAGTGTAATTTTGTAATGAGTTTTGATTATTACAATATCTCATTTAAGAAATGAGAAATTTGAATAATATATTTGAAACTTAAATAGTTTTTTTTTTTTTTTTTTGAAAACGAAACTTAAAGAGTTTAGTTGTAAGAAAAAAGAAGAAGGAAAACACAACGTATTATAATATAATTTAGAAAAGTATGGACTACCTTAAAAAGAAATAATTTCAATCAAACACAACAAATACTAAAATGATATATATATGTAAAGATGGATTTTGCCCACCCAAACCCACTTACTCTAATTAAACCCAAACCCACCCAATTATTAGTTGGGTTAAATGGGCATCAACCCAATTAGACCCAGTAATTAAAAACCCATTGAACCCCATTTAATCCAAAAAAAAAAAATACACCCAAATTCAACCCAACCCTTCCCACAAAAAAAGAAAAAAAAGAAACACGGCCCCCAGAGTCTCAGACGTTTTAGGGTTTCCTACATTTTCTCAACAACCAAACATAGAGAAATATGTAGCTTACATCTTTGTCGGCTTTGACTTCCTCGACTACGCCGTCGATGGCCTCAGTGACTCCGTCTCCCTCTTTGTTGACTCCTCTATCCACTCCGGCCAGATCTCCATCTCCTATATCTCCGGCAACCCTTGCTCCAAGCTCAACCGTAACCCTCTCTCGAATTGCGCCAGCATTGCCGCCATCAAGGTCATGAAGATGCTTGGAATCTGATCCGTCAGCCATTCCCTATCTCTCCATAAAGGCCTTCCTTTAGGTTCTGGACTCGGATCTAGTGCTGCTAGGGCCGTCGCCGCCGTAGTCGCCGTCAACGAGATTTTTGGTGGGAAACTCAGCTCCGAGGAGCTCGTACTGGCGGGATTGAAATCGGAGGAGAAGGTTTTAGGTTATCATGCTGATAATGTTAGCCCGGCGAGAAATTTGAGATTGTACTTTGTGTTTAGTTGCTGAGAAAATGTAGGAAAGTGAACTGGGAAAGGGATAGAGAGAAAAAGAAAATTTGGATTCTTTTGTTGAATTCTCCTTTTTTTTTTTAATTATAAATTGAATTGCCTAATAGGAACTGAGCTTTAGTGGTATTTTGGTAATTTCGATAATTGAGTAATTGGGTGGGTTGGGGTTTACCCATAATAATTGGGTTGGGTTGGATTTAGGTTAGAAGTAATTAGTTAAATGGGTTTTAATGGGTATATGAGTTTTATATACCCAATCTAATTATAGCCACCCCAAACCCACCCATTTGCCACCCCTATTAGTAGCTAATATTTATTTGCACATAGACTATTAGATTTTTTATCAGACATTTTAACAAATATTTTTCATTCAAATAGGCTTCAAAACACAGTTTTTATACGTGGATAGGAGATGTTAGATAAGAACTTAACCATGGGTACCTTTATTTGATTTTTTGTGAACACATGGAAGAAGAACAATTGAATGTGAAACCAATTAAAACTTATGGTTTTGCTGTTGATGCCGCAACTAATGATTGTGGCTCCAATATTATGATGTTTTGTTCTTTTGAAATGCTTTCAAATTCACGTAAAAGTATACGTAAACAGAACTGTGATGCATTCTCCAGTCTATTTAGCATACAAAATTTCCAAAAAAAAAAAAAAAAAAAAAGGGGCAATCCACCAATGCTATTCCAATTTCAAACACTACAATAATTCCAGTGACTCAGTGTCCACTATTTTTGATAGCTCCAATATTATGACATCATTAATTTAAATTACCCACCACCCTTTTACCACTTCAGTACCAAATTCCTTACGCATATTATATTATCTCAAAATAAATGAAAATTAAACTATTGAAGTTACAAAGCTCCTAAATTGACACAAACACATCACTATTCCAAATAAAAGAATTAAAACTAAATGGGAAATTTTCAGAGATATAATTGATCATTGAAAAATTATTGACTAGAAAAATACAAAATTCTGGTAGAAGTGTGACTAATTCAAAAATTAAAACAAAGCTCTAATAAAAAGAATATCAACAACCAATTATATATTTGACTATTAATAATAAGAACATAAACAGTAAAAGAAAACTGACCTTTCATAAAAAAAAAATTAAAAAAAAAAAAAAAAAAAACCTGACCTTAAATATACATTTCAAAAAACATGACTTCGTTGCCAATAAAGTTTCCCAATTTTATGACAATATCCTAGTAACAAAAAAAAGTTCACCACATGCAAACACGCATGGTCATTTTATTGCTACTAAATAGAAATTAAATGAAGCAAGAGGAAAGAAAGGAGTAAACAAACCTTAGCAATGCTTGGAACGGTTTTTCAGTGCATAAGCCAGGACCATTAAAACCTTGTAGAAAAATAAAACTGGAAGGGAAGGAGAATCTCTTTCTATATATATAAGATAGGGAAGTAACCCTCTAAATAGCCAAAACCATGCATCATAGAATTTGAGAGGTCCCTTTCAAATGAGAAATTTAGTTACAAAATTGGTTGTAGCCTCAGGTTACAACGTTACTCAATATCTTTTTATTAGAGGTGAATTTTGACAAATCCACTATTGAATTACATCTTCTTCTTATATATTCTATACTTGCAAAATTTCTAGAAATTCAAAGATCAATAGTTATGTCATTAATAAATTGTTTAGATTATAAGTTTTTGTAGTTTAAAATTATTCATAAAATATTAACTTATAGATCATACAGTAAATAATATCTGATTGACACAAAATTTGACATGTGTATTAAGAATATAAAGTACATGCAATTCAATTATTAGAGTACTTGCACCAGTTAGCGCAAAATAGAAAAAGTTGCAAATTTTACACATTTTTGCTCAAAAACTACCCACATCAGTCTGTTTATATGCAAAATTGCTATAGTAACTGTGCATATATGCAGTTATTGTAGCTTTCTATATGATTATTATTTTTTCTCTCTCCTCTCCCTTGCCTTGTCAGACTCTCTCGCATCCACTCTTCAATTTCAAGAAGAAGAAGAAGAAGCCGACCACCAACATCCATCCACCACCACCACCACCACAACCAACCCATTACAACATCAATTTAATCCAAACACAATCAACCCAAAATTAATGAAAATCATCACAAACCCAACTTAAAATCAACTCAAAATAAGACATAACAGAAACCCCATTTGGCAAAATACAAATCAACCCAAAACCCAAACTTGCCGCCACCAAGAGAGAGAGTGTGAGTGTATTGTGCCATGGAAGCTTGGTAGAGAGATAATTTTCAGATTTGAAGAGAGCATCGATTTGATAGAGAAAGAGAGGGGAAGAAAGAGAAATAATTTTTTTTTTTTTTTTAGAAATGAAAAAGAAGAAGAAGAAAGAAAGAATAGCAAAAGAAAAAGAAGAAGAAAGAAAGAAAGAAAATGTTGAAGAAGAAAGAAGGAGAAGAAGAAAGAAGAAAGTAGAAAGAAGAAGGAGAAAAAGAAAGAGAGAGAGTGTTCAAAGAAGTGGTGTGTGGTATAAGGTGGTGGGGCTGTGTATGGGTAAGGGAAATAATAAAAAAAAGATGAGAAAGTATTATTTTAATAAAAGAGAGTGTATTATAGATAATATGATGTGAGTGTTTTTGCAAATTGATTGTGTAAAATAGAAAAAAGTAGGTTTTTATTGTAAAATAGAAGGAAACTTTTACACCTATTGAATTTAATGCTCTTAGATTTTTAAAATATGTATTAATGTATAGTTTATTGAGTAAAGTTGTAACCTTAGGTTATAACTAATTTTGTAGCTAAATTTCGTCCCCTTTCAAATTCCATGGTATTAATGAAAAAGCAAGGGGAGTTGTATACAAAGGAATTCCTAAATCGGCGTGGTAAGATATGTGTAGGATTATATATCTTTAAAGAGAATTTTATGTGGCCCACATTTGAGTGAAGATGAAACTCATGTCTTCAGTTTCCTATTTGTGAAAGTTATATGTTAGGTATAACATCCTTTAGTAACTCTCAATTGGTATAACCTCTTTGGTTAATAAAACACCATGAAGTTACAATTTCAAGCTCTTTGATGGAAGGAAAGTTATGAAAATCTTCATCATAAAGGGTCCCTAGTCTAGCCTACATGTATAACTTGTATTTCCATCAAAAGGATATGTGTGAGGTAAAGATTATAGACTAGAAAACTTTTTTTATATACACTATCATCATATAGTGAGTTTTCTTTTCTCCAAACACTTAAACAACTATAGCTGGAGGTATGTTTATTTTATTCCGCAACTCTAAATTTATTTTACAAGATGTACCATTAGTTGCGTAGGAGTGGAATTTTGGTTTTCATATCTGCGAAACAACCGTCTATTTGGGGAAGAAAAGGCCGGTTTGATGATCTGCGAAACAACAATATGATTTGGGGAAGAAAAGGTGAGTGAAGCTATATACGAATGAATACTTGAATTTTGGATTTCTGATATGCGTAAAAGCTGGCTGATTAGGGGAGGTGATCCAGGTCTTGGTGGGTCTTATATGTGTAAGTGATTTTTTTTAAGAGAGTTTCAACCTATGGCGTCCGCTCTTAATGATAGCTCTTTATCATCAGACTAAGGCACCAATCGGTTTTTGGTATAGGTAGGATCTATTCAACCATCAAAGACTTTATCAGTTCAGCTCAACTGGAACCCACTATATATAAGCGATTTAATTAGAATGGATACTTGGAAGGATAATTATAGTGTGGTCTCCACATTTTTTTTTTTTGGTAGAATGGACATAGGTGTCACTAAATTGGAGTCCAATTTCAGATTCTAATTAGACTTTTTTTGAGCTTTGCCTATCAATATATCTATATATATATATATAATATAAATAAATAAATAAAATAAAGTCAAATTAGCATTGGTTACCCAAAAAAAAAAAAAAAAGAATTTTGAATTTAAAGCCGCTTAGAGCATCCACATCAGTGAATGTAAACATTTGCAAAATACAAAAAGCAACCAATTTTACACATTTTACCCCAAAAATCTTCCACATCAGTCCTTCTAAAACTGTGAATATTTACACATTTGCTATAGTAACTGTGCATATATACATAGTTATTGTAGCTGTGTATCATATTATTTTATTAATTTCCCATTTTGCTCCCTTTTTGCTCTCTCTTCTCCTTTTGCAAACCAACTTATACTGCTTCTCTCCCTCATCATCTTCTTCTTCCTCTGATACACACAAACACACACACACAGACAAACCAACACAGAGACGCACAAAACCCAGAACCCACCATCTCTCATTGTCTCATGGAACCTGCAAGAGCACTACCGCCAAAACACAGATCCCACCATCCACCCCACACCGTCCAACCATCACCATCACCATCACCATCACCCGTTAAAACAACCACCACCACCAAAACTTGTTAAAACAACAGAAACCCAAAATCAACCCAAAATTCACAAAAAATCAACTCAAAATTAAACCATAAATTGAAAACTCATAACCCAAACCCAAAATCAAAATCAAATACAAACCCAATGGTGGCAAAGACTTAAGGGATTTGAGAATTAAGGAGAGAGATGAGGGATTTGAGATGCAGAGACTTTAATGAGGTTCTGTTCTCAGAGGAAGAGAAGAGGGGTGGAGATCTCTCTGAAATCCATAACCCCTATTTTCTCTGTGAATGCATGTGGAGTCGATGATTTCCTTATGTGTCAATCATCTTCATCATCATCATCAGCATCATCTTCTCTCTTTCTTATAACTTTCGAACTGTCAAAAAAGAAAAAAAGAAAAGAAAAAAAAAGATGCAGAGACTTTGAGGGATGAGAGAGAGGCAGAGACTTTGTAGGTTAGGGGAAAGTGAGAGGCAGAGAGTTTGAGGGTTAGGGGTAAGTAGAATAAAAATTATTATTTATATAAAATAGAGTGTATAATAAGTGTTTTGTAAAAATGAGTTCGTAAAATAGATAAAGTGTGTTTTCTCTTGCAAAATAGACTAAAATTGTGCACCATTTGATGCGGTTGCTTTTAGATTGTTTTTAACTTTTAAGTAGGAGGCTCAGTTTTTAAATAAAAAAAAAAATCAAAAGACGATGCAATATCAAATACTATAGTAGTAAAAAAATGTTTGTCACTAATGTCTAGATGACTGACACCACAATAAGGGGTAACTAGATTCTCCATCTATCCATCCTTCTCAAAAAAAAAAAAAAAAAAATCTCCATCCATTCCAAATTTCCAATCGCTATTATAGATAGAAAAATACAAAGTCAATGTGCTAATTATAATAGATAACGACGACTCTGAATGCAAAAATCCTGCAATTATTTTGGGATCAACTCAAATTTAGTTGCATGAAAATAGTTCTTTTCCTCATAAATATGACAACGAGTTTCCCATTCAATCATCGCGTGCGGTTCTTCTACGTATCATGGCCATTAGAGCTCCAAGATCATTCTAGGGAGCTCTACGGCTTCCATGTTTGGTTCTTCTTTTGTTCTTCATTACGTTCACCTATGCTTCACCACCATGGAGACCGAGGCTCGGTGCACTACGAGGATACAAAAGGGCAAAAAATAGTGTATACAACCCATCTCTAGTTGCATCTGACTCAATCAAAGATTATCAAACGTTCTATTATGACCAAACGCTCGATCACTTCAACTATCAGCCTGTAAGCTACACCACGTATCGGGAAAGATATGTCGTGAATTTTAAGCATTGGCGTGGCGCCAAGGCGGCTGCTCCCAAATTTGCATATCTTGGAGAGGAGTCTTCCCTGGACGATGATATTCAGGGACGGAACCAGGATTTATACCTGAGGGGGGCCAAAGATTAAAACCAAAAAAAAAAAAAAAAAATTTATGAAAATAAAAACTAATATTTATTTTATATTCAACAAAATACTACATACAAAATAAGTATTTCTTAAACTTTTCATATTATAAAGCATATCAACAAAGTATAACATACAAAATAATTGTTTCTTATTTTGTGCGCGATTTTTGTTTAGTCCATATTTATTTTTTTATTTTGTTTTTGTAGTTAAAGGGGCATGGATTTTATTTATTTTCTTGTAGGTTAATATCTAAATATTTTAAAAGAGAGACAAATATATATATATATATATATATATATATATAAAAGGGCTCCCATAAAAAAAAAATATATATATATATATATATATATAAAGGGCAAATCTTTTTTTTTTATACTAATTTTTTTTTTTTAATATAATTTGGGGGGGGGGGGGGGGGGGGGGGGGGGGGGGGGGGGGGGAGGGGGGGGGCGATGGCCCCCCTCTGCCCCAACATGGATCCGTCCCTGATGATATTGGTTCTATAGGATTCATGATGGACAATGTTCGCAGGTTTGGTGCTTTGGAGCTGTACATAGAGGTGAGTATAAACATATGGCTGGCTTTGTATGTGTATAAATAGTTACACTTACACACAATAAAGAATCACTAGCTATGAGAATAACAAGATTGCTAGAAGCCTAGAACCACTCCTAAAATATTACATGTAAAAATATAACAGTAAGAATCATATGCACATGGAAAAAACCCAAAAAGAAGAAAAAGAATGATGCTGAGATCATGTGGGATTTTCCATATATAGAGATGGAATTTCTATCTTTACTTGTATCAATCACTAGATTCACTACATAAACTATATGTTTTCATTATTGTTAATGATTAATTATGGGTTTTACTAATATATGATCTTAGGACATTTATTAAAAATCTATTTTAAGAAATAACATTTTATAGAAAAATGGAAAACTAACTAATTTTTTTGACACATTTTTTAATATTTTATAAAAAAATTTCTTAAAATGGATGATTAATTAACCGGACCCATTAATTATATAAAAATAACAATATTGTACCTTTATTGACTTTCAATTTTTTTTTTCTTACTTTATTGGAACAAATTCACTGATAGCAATCCCATCATGGAAATATATTTTAAAGTTGTGCTTAATGACCATTTTTCTTGCAGCATCGTTTCTACGGACAATCAATCCCACATGGATTTACAAGAGAGGAAGCATTGGAAAATGCTACCATTCGCGGGTACTTTAATTCAGCTCAAGCTATAGCAGATTATGCAGAATTAATTATAAACCTGAAGAAAAATTTATCGGCTGATTCCTCTCCAGTTATAGTGGTTGGAGGATCTTATAGTGGAAGTAAGTCTCTTATGAAGATTAGAAATGTAAGCCTCACTCAAACTAAATTTCATATATTAATCTCACATCCTAATGTTTCCCACTTTTTTATTTTTCCAACAGTGCTTGCGGCATGGTTCCGCCTGAAGTACCCTCATATTGCAATGGGAGCAGTAGCCTCTTCAGCACCCATTCTTTACTTCGAGGACCTTGTACCACAAGATTCTTATCCTGTTGTTGTTACCAAGGACTTTCAGGTTAAAATGAATAGTTTATACTCTATATATTTTTAACCATACCTTATATTTTGAGATAAAAATTCCATTTTAACCTAATCTATGAATAATTTATACTCTATATATTTTTAACCATGCCTTATATTTTGAGATAAAAATTCCATTTTAACCAAATCTAAGTATATGTATGTGAAATTCTTTTTTGGATGTTTAAACCCTTACTCTTACCTCCTCATTTCACAAGAACTTGTGCCTATAGAATGATCATCAGGCAAAAAGTGTGCTTCATCACGGTAAATATACCTCATGTATAAATGGCTTTATCTTTGATTCACGGAGCTTATAGCTTAGTGACATGTATATTATATAGTCTGAACTTTTTTATAAAGAGAACTATAATTCAAATCTTCTTCTCCTACTCGTAACAATCAAATTATCTTTATAAATAAATAAATAAAAAAGTTGACTTTGCTTGTATTATGGATATTGCAGGAGGCTAGTTTGAGCTGCTATAATACCATAAAGCAGTCATGGTCTGAGATCGATAGAGTTGCCGCTAAACCCAATGGTCTTTCCGAACTCAGCAAGAAATTCAAACTTTGCAAGTAATAATACTGAGTTCTTCATTTGTCTTCATATCCCATTTGTTTGTTAACCTTGAACTACAATTTCTGTTGATTTATTGGACTATATTTTTGTTTCTCCTAGGAAAACGTTAATACTTTTCATCTTATATACTTGTATTAATAAACTAACACATAGTTTTTAATCGTATCGCTCTTTATTTGTCATATTACATTTTTTTTTCCATTAGGCCATTGAAGGAGACGTCCAACTTAAAGGGTTGCTTAAACAGTCTGTATTCATCTGCGGCTCAATATGATAGTCCTCCAGACTATCCAGTGGCTACTATCTGCAGAGGTATTGACGGAGGAGCCAATGGAACCGACATTCTTGGAAGAATTTTCTCCGGAATTGCTGCTTATCACGGGGAAAATAGAAAGTGCTATGATTTTGGTGATTTCTTCTCATCAGAAACACTGGATGGTTGGGACTGGCAGGTAATGCACACGCATTTATCAATGTCTTTTTTTTTTTTTTCCCCTAATTTAATCAATTTCACAGCTTCAACAATTACTAAAATTTATTGTAATTAAACGTCTCCTTGGCCTTTAAAGACATGTAGCGATTTGGTTATACCAATTGGGAATGGCCCGAATGACACCATGTTTCCTGCATCACCATTCGTTTACAAAGAATATAGGGACTACTGCGTGAGTAAATTTGGAGTGGAACCTAGGCCCCATTGGATGACAACTAATTTTGGTGGTCACGTATGGCTTCTCTCTCTCTCTCTCTAAGTGATGTAAAAATAATGTACATGATTTTTTTTTTTTTTTTTTTTTGGTTTCTCAATGTAAAATTGCAGCATATAAAAAGGGTTCTCCACAAGTTTGGTAGCAACATCATCTTCTCCAATGGCCTCCGTGACCCTTACAGTAGTGCAGGGTAACTTTTCATAAACTATATAATCTAATTTGTAGTATTTAGTTAGCTTACACTTACAATGATCTCTTTATTATATATGCTAATTTCAGGATATTGGAGAACATATCATACACCATACTCGCTGTGTATACAAAAGAAGGTAATTCATAATAATAACCCATGCAATAACATTATGTTCACAATTTCAAATGAGACGTCGACATTTAAAACGTGAAAAGAATAGTGTATTCGGAATCATTACACTAATTTAGGGTCATAACAAGTTCTCCACTGAACTTTTGGGCCCAAAAAAATGTCTAAATAATTATCTTTTGCTTGCTGCCTCTATTGAAGAACAAGTTTACTAATATAAAGTTGATTTTTGCAGGGTCTCATTGTCACACCCCAAACCCAAAAGGGTCCAAGGCATGAAAAAAACATCTCAAAGAACCTGTAGATTTTCCTTTTTTGACAATCCAATCCACATAAATCATATCAAGAACCAACATTGAGAATTATCATAATAATTTCATTGAATAAACTCTCAAAGTAAGTCAGAGCTCTAAGCAATAATTACAAGGACCATTGGCCACAAAAGAATAGAGGTCTGAATAATTAATTACATATCACGGCTTGTCCTATCAGTGGAAATAACATCACAACCACTTTAATATACAAAAGAATAAGTCAAGCCTATTCTAAGATTTATACCATCTAATATACCCATTACAAAAGTTCAGCCTCCATCAGTAGTTAGTCTAACTACTATTAGCCACCCAAAAAGCTGTCTCAAAATACTGTTGCCTACTCTGAAAAGATTATAAAGTAATGGAATGAGACAGAGCCCAGTAAGTAGCATATTTAATGGGGGTGGGGGAAATGCAAGTTTCATCTTCAATAATAATAGTATGACAAGAATTATTTAATAATGAAACACAAAGTTTCTCAAAGTAAAATATCTTGAAACTATACATTATAATCTGTGAGCATCAACAATGTAATTTCCAAAGTCATAATACCTAACATAAGATAAATTATCCCAAATCTACCATACTACCATACTACCACATAAACTGGTCAGGGGATCCACCCATTCACAACTGGCATGATATTGTCCTCTCTGGTATGCAGACTCTTGGCCCCATGGACAGCAGCCTCACCCATACCCTCAAGGTTTTTCTCTCCCCCCATGGGCAGCAGGGAGAGCGCGTCAAATAGGACCTCTCTTGCATGTGGTCTCTTGGCCCCATGGACAGCAGCCTCACCCACACACAATCAAGGAACCTCTTCCCCCCATGGACAGCAGGGAAGAACGCGTCATCCAAAGTAAAAGGGCACTGACCTTAATTTGATTTCGTTGTCACAAAGACTACGGAAACCAAATCGGGTGATCACCGGGAAATCACACATGGCATGGTGTTAAAACAACATAAACTCACAGGTTACATTATTTTGAAACACATAGTTCATATCCAAATAGTTTCAGAAAACCTTAAATAATCTAACTTCTACAAAGTTTGTAAGGTTTTCAACTTCATTCTTATCAATAAGATTTTCTATCAATCTTCCAAGTACTAAGACAAGATAAGCATCTTAAATATTCCAATACACCATAAAATCCAAGATTTTCTTATCAAGATTAAATAAAAGATGCTTATTTATCCATAACACAAAATCATGCATTTCCCCAAATGCAATACCAAATATGATGCTCTTTTCATATATAATAATACATAATAGGGTCACAACACAATGCTTTTATGAAAACATATATCCATATATAATTTTCCAAAATGTATTTGACCCAAAAATAACATTTACCAAACATGGTTATTTTCCAAAATCCCATTAAAAGCTACTTACCTCGCAACCGCAAAATCCTAATTCTCCAAGCTCCAAGGAGATTAGCTAGAACCTAACAATATCAAGTAAACCTATCACAATAAGTACAAAACTTGAAATTGCATCTAACCACAATTTAGGAATTTGCCAAATACTCACTTAATTAGGCAAGCCTAGTATTTAACCCCATCAATAATAATATATTTCACTTCCCTAGTTTCTCAACAAATTGATTCACAAGGTATAAACTCCAATTTATAGAGTTAACCCATTTAATACAATCTCCAATATTATGGCTAGCTTCCATAAATTTTGCATTACATTACCAAGAGACCCATGAAAGCAAAAATCAACATATCCTCCAAGACAAGAATTTAGAACTTCAACTAACTCCAAATAAACCCAATGGCAATGGAAAAATTAAATTCACAAGCCATCACATGTTATAGCTTAAAACCCTCAAATTTTCCCACCATACATAAACCTTAATTAGCCATCAATAGCACAAAATATATATCCACTCATCAAATAATTCCACTAATACCAAACCCATACATAGAAACACATAAATATCACTTCTATTACTCATAAATCATATGGGTATCATCATAATGCTTAGATAAAAAAATAACCTCAAGAAAAATGCAAAACCCACAAAAAAAGATGAGAAATTTTTACCTCAAATAAAATGATGAAGATGCTTTGAGGTTCCTAAGTATTTTTCCGGTGATCTTGCCGGAAAAATGATGGTGAAATAGTGTGGTTTGGAGTGGAGGCCGGCAGGTGAGGTGGAGCTGTGTGTGCGTTTCAGTGAGGAGAAAAGAGAGAAATGAGAGAAGGAAAAGAAGGAGTGAGCCGGCCAAATGAGATAAGAGGGAGTGGGTAGTGGGGTTAGGTGGGGCTTGGCACGTGGGAACCCAAAAATCTGCTTTTGACCCTTTTTTTTTTTTTTTTTTTTTTTTTTTTTTTTTAAGCTGATGGGATGTTACACTCATTGCCTTGACATAGTGCCTGCAAGGTCGGACGACCCAGAGTGGTTGATCAGCCAGCGAAAAAAACAAGTCAAGATAATGAAACGGTGGTTTCACAAGTACTACGTTGATTTGCGTAAGTTTACGTAGAAGTTCACACATAATGGTATTCATGGATTATGAAGTTGGCACCAAAAGTCAGATTCTGCTTTTAGTATGGACCAAAGATTAACCACATGCAGTGCAGACTTAATTATGTATTAAAGACAACATTTAAATATATATATATATATATATATATATATATTAAAGCAATGATTATCACACACATTGTAGGTACACAAAAAGGCTTAAGGGTTTGAGTACCGTTTATTTTGTTGAAAACTGAAAATTGAAAAAATTGTAACAAAATAATTTTTAAATGTGTGAATAGTGTTGTAGGACTTATTTTTAATGAAAGTTTTATTGAAAAAAGAGGTTTGTGGGTCCCATGAACAGTGCATGTGACCTACTAGAAAAGCAAAAAAAAGCTGGTACACGTTTAAAAAAAAGAGGAAAACACTGAAACGCAAACGCTGGATCTGTTTCAGCTGTACCCAAACGGGTACTAAATCATGTTTTGAAAAAATAATTTCAATTCAAAATGTAAAATTGTATTTTGAAAACATGATTTCACCATTGAATAATTATAATTAAAATCGTGTTGCGAGAACACGATTTCATAGGTTATATGTACTGGTGTGTACATAGCTTTATGCAACAATAATTAGCCTTTATTTCAGGAGTCTTAATTTCACCATTTAATAATTATAACTGAAATCGTGTTGCGAGAACATGATTTCATAGGTTATATGTACTGGTGTGTATATAGCTTTATGCAACAATAATTAGCCTTTATTTCAGGAGTCTTAATTTTTTTTTTAAGTGTATTATGAGTCTCTCTCTCTCTCTCTCTCTCTCCAACAAAAAAAAATTACTATAGTACATATTTGCATTTCATAACAAAATAATCACAATTCTTAATGATGTTATGAACAGAGAAATGGAATTTGAATGTCTAGCTGGATTCGAGGTCAGCTGGTCCTCCAGAAGAAGAGAGAGATAAGAACAGAGAGGAAATGAAGAAGAAACTGAAAAGAAACTGAATTAAGAAGATGCTTATTCGATGCTCAATACAGCCCAGCTTTATAGAGAAATGGAATTTGAATGTCTAGCTGGATTCGAGGTCAGCTGGTCCTCCAGAAGAAGAGAGAGATAAGAATAGAGAGGAAATGAAGAAGAAACTGAAAAGAAACTGAATTAAGAAGATGCTTATTCGATGCTCAATACAGCCCAGCTCTATAGGTTTTATACCCTTCCCGCCTACTAACTAACTTTGAAAGTATCTCGTTAACTAATGCCAGCTGGACTACTAACAATTACAATCAGTTAACCCTTTCCCAATTCTACTAACAATTACAATCCTAACAATACCCTCCCCTTTAAAACACCTTGCCCACAAGGTGAGTAAATTGTTGTTGCAGCAAGTACAGATTTTCCCAGGTAGCATCTGCTTGACTTCCTCCTTGCCATTGGACTAAAACTTGAGTGATGGTCCTACTCCTTAGCTGATAAGTTCTGTCCTGCAAAATAGCTATGGGTTCTGGATTAAGAGTGCCATTTGAATCCATAGGTGGGACAGATTTAGGCCTTGAGTCATGGAAGGTGGGATAAAGTCTTGAGTCTGGAATGGGCAATGGCTGGAGTAAACCAGTTGAACCCTGCAAAATGTCTTGTATCTCCTGACCATGGACATTGCTAGCCTCAAGATCATCCAACCAAGTTGGAGTTGGAAAATAAATCTTACATGAACGGAATCACCTAAACCACCCTTAGCTGGAAAATCTTCTAAAACGCTATCAGCTGGAGAATCTCCTAAACCACCATCAGCTGAAGGATCTTTTGAAACACCATCAGCTAGAAAATCTCCTAAGCCACCATTAGCTGGATTATCAACTCCAATAGTTGATAGCCTTGACTCCATGTACACTGGATATACTAGTAATTTCCTTTTCACATCCTTACCCACAGCAACTTTAATAGTGAAAGGTCTTGCACACTTCAAAAGATCAGCAACATCGTATTTCTTCCCTGTACAATCAAAAACAGAACTACCAATCTTGCTTCCCACCAAGTAATCTTGTTTCCTTGTACGTAAAGCCCTTGAATCAAGATTTGATTTCTTATAAAAGTTTTGATCACCTTGCCTATAGAACTTGGCAAGTAACGCACTACTACTACCAACACCATAAGTCGATGAAGAACTTATTTTCTTATAAAAATTGTGATCATTTCGGCTATGGAATCCGTCATTTACCCCACAGCTATCACCAAGAAAAGAAACATCTAGGTCCTTGGCTTTATGACAGCCACTAAGTAACGAGATTTGGCCCTCAACAAGAATGTGTGGTAACTCTACTTCTTCATTCTTGATTACATGAACCGACCCCTTTGGTGAAACATGAACATGAGTGTGTGGTAAGTCTGCTTCTTCATTCTTGATTACATGAACAAACCCATTTGGTGGAACATGATTTTGGTTAACGCCAATGAACATTGGATTACTCACAGGAATAGGTGTTTCTTGAATAGTAGCCTTCACTGGATTGTCACAAGCAGTAGATCCAAATTTGACTTGTAGTTCTTGAACAAAGGCACCCCAACTATCATATAGCCCAATATCTTCAGCATTTTTGAACCACACTAATGCTTCCCCATCCATGTGAAAATAGGCCATCGAAAGCTTTTCATGATTTGGGGTCTTGTAATAGTTGAAGTATCGGTTTGCTTTACAAACCCAAGCCGCATATTCTTCACCCTTGAACCTAGGAAAATCAATCTTGATTGGTTTTGGAAAAGCCAATTCAATCTTGATTGGTTTTTGCACAGCGTTGGCTAGAGCATTGCTTGATATATGATTCTCGTTGGACAAAGCTTCAAATTCTGCCTTATACATACCCACTGTTGAAATCTGTCTCAGCCGAGCCCAGGCCTCCATAGGGTCATCATATGCTGTGGGACCAAACCTTACATGTAGTGCTTGTACCAATGTTTCCCAGTTTGAGAACACCCCAGCTTCCTTAGCTTCTTGATACCAGACCAGAGCTTCTTGATCTATGTGAAAAGAAGCAACCAACAACTTCTCTGCAACTGGTGTTTGATAATAGCCAACATATTGATTGGCTTTATAAACCCAACTAGCAGGATCTTCCCCTGAAAAACGAGGGAATTCAAGCTTAATGGATTTCATGAAGGATACAGCTAAAGAATTTTTTATTGGGGTTACAGGTTCTTGGGAAGAATGCGGTCTAACTTCCTCGGAATTTAGCTTTTGATGAATGACATTGATATTCTGAGTCATGGACTTCATGTTCTGATTCATCTCATTCAAGATCTTGGTCTGAATGGCAAAACAAGTTTCAGCCATTGTTGTCACAGGATTGATGCTCTGATACCAATTGTTATGAACAGAGAAATGGAATTTGAATGTCTAGCTGGATTCGAGGTCAGCTGGTCCTCCAGAAGAAGAGAGAGATAAGAACAGAGAGGAAATGAAGAAGAAACTGAAAAGAAACTTAATTAAGAAGATGCTTATTCGATGCTCAATACAGCCCAGCTCTATAGGTTTTATACCCTTCCCGCCTACTAACTAACTTTGAAAGTATCTCATTAACTAATGCCAGCTGGACTACTAACAATTACAATCAGTTAACCCTTTCCCAATTCTACTAACAATTACAATCCTAACAAATGATGATCCAAAGAAATACTTTACGCAACAACGAACAAACTCTAAAATCTCCTGTTTGAGGTTGTCAATTAACTTGGTGACTCATCTTAGTTTTTAGTCGCATGCACTTGCTTGTGAGACCTTAATTAGTAAGGTGAGGTTAATCTACGGTTGAACCCATTAAATGCTACCAGTTTGGATGGAGGGGAAGGGAGGAGGAATATAGTAGAGTTGGCCGAAATTAACTAATTTCAGCCAACTCCCCTCCTCAAATTTTTTGTCCTATTTTCTCTATCTCATCTCCATTCTACTCTCTTTCAAATAAATATTGGTTCCTCAGCGGCAAATGCTATTATAGTCACTTTACAAAATAGTCACCCCTTTTTGGTTAACAAATTTAAAAATATAAGTGCTATGTATCTAAGAGTTAGGCCCTTTTGGATATACACCACTGTAGGTTTCTTTAAAAAACATTCTCTCCTCTTCCCGTGTGTGTGTGTTAAAAATACTTAGAATTCTCAAAAGAAAAAACAGTCGGTTAATCTCACATTGGAAAATGAGTGTGAGTTAAAGAGGTTTAAATCATATACTGTGTATCTAAGAGTTAGGCTCTTTTGGATATACATCATTGTAAGTTTCTTTAAAAAACATTCTCCCCTCTGTGTGTGTGTTAAAAATACTTAGTATTCTAAAAAAAAATATTAAAATATAAATAAAGTGCAATTAGTATTGGTTACCAAAAAAGAAAAATAGTATTGAATTTTTCATTTGATGAAAGCTTCTTAGAGTGTTTTAATTTTTAAGTCGGAGGTTCAGTTTTTAGATTTAAAAAAAAAAATCAAAATATATATACATTCTCTACATGAGATGTATAGATGACTGGCACCACAACAAGGGGTAGCTACATTCTCTTAGGGTCCCATTTGCTATTACAGTTAGTAAAATACAAAACCAAAAACTTTTGTTTATAAATATATACCAAATATAATAAATGTCATGCGTCTATATATTTTTATTTAAAAAACACTTTCGTTTATAGTACCAAAAAAAAAATTTCTAAAATATATATACATTTTCTATGATTAAAAGTATAAAACATATATTAAATATATATGCTCCCTATAATATTTATATATAAATACTTCAGCTTGAATTAATTTTAATACTCTTATTGGTACTATAATTGTATATTATGCCAATTTATGTTATTATATATATATATATATATGTATATATTGAGGGGCCCTATTGCACTTACCACGCTGGCCCACTACATGCGGCCTAAGGCCCGCGCCGAAGATAGTGCTAAGGCCGAGGACAATGGGAAAGAACCTAGAATGTCCAAAAGGCCCGCGCCAAGGATGACCTGTCCGCGGCACACCGACTTCGCTAAAGGGAAAATATCTCATCCCCGTTGAATATATCTCACCAACATCCTGACCACTTTAAAGGTGAGGTGACCTGAAAACCCTAAAGTACCAGTCACTTCAACTATTATAAAGCCTGCAAAGGCGGCAGGGAAATAACATAAAGCCTGTACACTACAGACGATGTGACAAACTCCTGTACACGACGATCAGATAGTTGACAAGTGGATGGTCAAGATCAACGAAAATAAGACTATATTACTAGTAAGATTCTAAAGGGAAGAGGGGGGGGTCCTCTGGAGAAGAAAGAGAGGTCCTCGGCTAGAGCCGAGGATCAATGAGCCTTACAAATACTTGGCCAGAATGACTTCTAGGTCCATTCCGTATAGAGGGATCCGCCCAAAAATTCGTTGTTTGCCCGTTATATGCCTAGACTTTCCTACCCATTCTCTACAAATTTTATTGTCTGGGGTCCATTACATTTTGAGCCCCTACAATTGGCGCCGTCTGTGGGAAGGACTTGTGCATCAGCGGCGCGACGTTTGGGGAATGGAAAACAAAACGACAAGTCAATCGAGAACAGACGCAGATTCATACAGTTTTGAGCAATAATATTCATCCGGCGGTCTACAACAACAAGAAACAAGTGCAAAAAAAAAAAAAAAAAAAGAAAGAGAGACAACATGTAAAATAAGTCTACTTCTTTTATTCATATGTGGAAAAAGATTACATCTTTTACAAGTAATGCCCAGGGGGCTTGTTCTAAAACTAACTACAAAAGGCAGACGCTTGACGAAGCTGGCAGACGCTTCACAAAGCTGGCAGAAGAACAAAAGGCAAATGCTGGACGACGATGGCATAAGAACGAAAGATAGAAAAAGAGAGTAGAAGAAGAGATGAAGAACAAATGGTAAAAAGCGAAGCTGGCAGAAGAACAAAAGGTGGAAAAGAAGTGAAGGAAGAAAGGAGGAAAAGAAATAAAGAAAGTTGACGGAGGAACAGAAGATGGAAAAGAAGGCTGGATGAGAAGCGAGAGAAGAGAAAAAGAAAAGAGGAAGGCTCGTTGAAGAGCAAAAGAGAGAAGAGAGAAGAAGGATTTGAAGATAGGAAAGCTACATTAGGGGCGGAAGAGGTAGAGGCACAGGACGGCTCCGTTTCCGGGTTCCGCCTGATTTCCCTCCCACCCCCAATGCAGCCGACTTGGGGGGTCAATGACCCGTACCCAAGGGAAGGTGGTTACGTTCTTCCTGGATCCTCCTCTAGACGGCGAGGAGGGCTCCTCCTCTGGTTAGGTTGAAAAGAAGGAGAATCTTCGGATCTCCTAGATACCCATCCCAGCGTAGCGGCCAGGGTCGGAGTGCCATCCTCGGCTCCTGATAGGGGCTGTGCACCCCCAGGATCGCCCTTTTTAAGGGCCCACTCATTCGAAGGGGCTCAGGCGGCTATGTTTAGGGAGCCTTTTTGGGAGATGTTTATGGGAGAAATTTGATATGGACGTTTGTCAAGTGTGAAGGAGAAAGTTGCCCTGGAAGCGTCTTATATAGGTGGTGGGATATTTATGAGTGCCAATCTGCCATAAATCCCAGGGAGAGATTTTCGGAGGCAATGATGCCGCCCCAACTTCCAAGGGACTTGCCAACCGTTAGATCCTCGTAAATCCATGGCCAGCATTAATGAGGAGACGCCTCACTAAACGAGAAGATACCGAAACGTCAGAACGCCTCACCCGGACAACCCAAAAGACGCCTCGTTATCTGAAGAATTCCACCAAACGAAGAGGTAAAACACGACAAGGTCTTATCCTCCACCAACTCCAACATTTACTACAATTATTATTCTGCTTGAAAACTGTATTTATTTAATGCTTATTGTAAAACGCGGCAAGAATTAAAACGGCTACGGATAAATAGATAAAATAAATTATTAAAAGAGAAAACTAGGTACTGGACAGAACCAAGGCATTGCATGGTCCTCGGACCCAAGCCTCTGGGGAAACCAGATACTTCAGATGATTAAAGAAGAGAAAACTAGGTACTGGACAGAACCAAGGCATTGCATGGTCCTCGGACCCAAGCCTCTGGGGAAACCAGATACTTCAGATGATTAAAAAAGAGAAAACTGGGTACTGGACAGAACCAAGGCATTGCATGGTCCTCAGAACCAAGCCTCTGGGGAAACCAGATACTTCAGATGATTAAAAAAGAGAAAACTAGGTACTGGACAGAACCAAGGCATTGCATGGTCCTCGGACCCAAGCCTCTGGGGAAACCAGATACTTCAGATGATTAAAAAGAGAAAACTAGGTACTGGACAGAATCAAGGCATTGCATGGTCCTCGGACCCAAGCCTCTGGGGAAACCAGATACTTCAGATGATTAAAAAGAGAAAACTAGGTACTGGACAGAACCAAGGCATTGCATGGTCCTCGGACCCAAGCCTCTGGGGAAACCAGATACTTCAGATGATTAAAAAAGAGAAAACTAGGTACTGGACAGAACCAAGGCATTGCATGGTCCTCGGACCCAAGCCTCTGGGGAAACCAGATACTTCAGATGATTAAAAAAGAGAAAACTAGGTACTGGACAGAACCAAGGCATTGCATGGTCCTCGGACCCAAGCCTCTGGGGAAACCAGATACTTCAGATGATTAAAGAAGAGAAAACTAGGTACTGGACAGAACCAAGGCATCGCATGGTCCTCGGACCCAAGCCTCTGGGGAAACCAGATACTTCAGATGATTAAAAAAGAGAAAACTAGGTACTGGACAGAACCAAGGCATTGCATGGTCCTCGGACCCAAGCCTCTGGGGAAACCAGATACTTCAGATGATTAAAAAAGAGAAAACTAGGTACTGGACAGAACCAAGGCATTGCATGGTCCTCGGACCCAAGCCTCTGGGGAAACCAGATACTTCAGATGATTAAAAAAGAGAAAACTAGGTACTGGACAGAACCAAGGCATTGCATGGTCCTCGGACCCAAGCCTCTGGGGAAACCAGATACTTCAGATGATTAAAAAAGAGAAAACTAGGTACTGGACAGAACCAAGGCATTGCATGGTCCTCGGACCCAAGCTTCTGGGGAAACCAGATACTTCAGATAGCTAAATGAGATCGAGAAACTCGATACTTCCAGCAAGAAGAACATGTCATCATGAAAGCTAAACGTTAAGGAAAACCGGGGTCTTGTATGGTCCTCGGACCCAAACCTACATGAGAACCAGTCACTGTGAGACAATACAAACGCCGAACGGAACTAGGGCTCTTATGCGGACCATGAGCTCAAAACTAAGGCGGAACGAACTCCCTTTCAAGCGCCAAATAAACGAGCCCTATCAGGGACAAAAAACCATGAGAAATTGAATACTATAGCACAGATGACCTAAGCCCAACCATCATCGGGCGACACTTTGCGCAAAAAGAAAGCTGCAAAAATAGCTGAAATAGCCATAATACTGTCGGTACGATAAAACTCAACAGGCCGAGAAAACATGCCGAGGAAATCAAAATCCTCCTCCCCGCCCAAAGGGACGTGCAGCAGAATTTTGAGGGGCTATTGTGGGGCCCTATTGCACTTACCACGCTGGCCCACTACATGCGGCCCAAGGCCTGCGCCGAGGATAGTGCTAAGGCCAAGGACAATGGGAAAGAACCCAGAACGTCCAAAAGGCTCGCGCCGAGGATGACCTGTCCGTGGCACACCGACTTCGCTAAAGGGAAAATATCTCATCCCCGTTGAATATATCTCACCAACATCCTGACCACTTTAAAGGTGAGGTGACCTGAAAACCCTAAAGTACCAGTCACTTCAACTATTATAAAGCCTGCAAAGGCGGCAGGGAAATAACATAAAGCCTGTACACTACAGACGATGTGACAAACTCTTGTACACGACGATCAGATAGTTGACAAGTGGATGGTCAAGATCAACGAAAATAAGACTATATTACTAGTAAGATTCTAAAGGGAAGAGGGGGGGTCCTCTGGAGAAGAAAGAGAGGTCCTCGGCTAGAGCCGAGGATCAATGAGCCTTACAAATACTTGGCCAGAATGACTTCTAGGTCCATTCCGTATAGAGGGATCCGCCCAAAAATTCGTTGTTTGCCCGTTATATGCCTAGACCTTCCTACCCATTCTCTACAAATTTTATTGTCTGGGGTCCATTACATTTTGAGCCCCTACATATATATATATATATATATATATATTATAAAAATGAATATTTCCTAGTTTAATGTTTTATATTTATATTAAACATTAAAAAAAATTGGATTTTTATTATAATTTTGAATTTATTTATATTAATATTTGTAATAATTTGGATGATTAGATTTAAATGCTATTCATAATGTATGTTTTTTTTTTTTTTTTTTTTTTTTGAGGAAAAATAATGTATGTATGTTAGATTTTAGATTAAAAAATCAAATAATTTTAAATTAATAATATGAAACAATAAATATTTTTATTTTCTTGAAAATATGAAAAATATTATATATATATTTATATATAAATTATTTAGTTGTTTTTGTTAAATCACCAATTCTCCAAAAATTTAAATTATTATGAAATGGTAAATTTAACCACTTAACTATAATTCTAGTACTCCTCCTCATGAATAGGCATAAACTTTCCCATAATAAGTGAAGGTCCAATTAATACGTGAGATTTTTAACATTATAAATAGGAGGTAAAGTAATGACATATATCAAACCCAACTACATTAATGCTATGTTAGATTTTATAAAAATATGGAGAAAGTGAGTATAGATAGAAGAGAACGAATATAAGGATATGTGGTTTGATTTAATTGCCTACATCCACAAAGAGAGTTTTTATGGTTTTATCTTCACTATAATCTCAATTAGGGTTTGTGTAGAGAATGAGAGCTAGGGTTAAGCATATATGAGCTTACAATAGAATTGGACCTCTTGGGCTACACACACAAACCTAATACCTCTAATTAAAAATTTATTATTATTATAAATCTTCTAAAATTATACTAAGAATTTGTGTGTACTACTAAATTTAAATATCATAAAAAAATATAACACAATATATCCATTCTTTTAGTCTTGAATTTTTTTATTCATATTTTATTTATCTTATACATATTTATTTTCATGATCCTTCTTCAGTTTTCAATTAATTGTGGGTTTCAAGTGTTGAAGGCAAAAATGGTTATTGTTTTTCCAAATTTTAGTTTTTAGTTCTTAATTTATAATTTCAAAACCTTATTTGAAAAGCACGTAATTAAGTAGTAGGGGAAAAAAAGTTATTAAAAGATGTTTTGACAAAGATATAGGAAACAACTTTTTTTTTAAGAAGAAGAATAAGATGTATTAACAATAAGTTAACTGTGTTTGGTCAAACAAATGTTATTGGGGTTGATTGTTTTTTTTCCTTTAAGTTTGGAATTGAGTATTATTCCCTCAAATTTCAAGGAAGAATAGTGTAATTATCCTTTTGTTTTAATTTTGTTTTGGTTTTTTTTTTTTTTTTTTTTTTTTTTTAGAATCTTTTGTTTTTAAACTTAAAAAAGGCAAGTTTCATGAGATTTTATGAGTTGACAATCGCATGTGCACACATATATGATATATCTTGAACAACTCATGTAAACTTCGAAGTGTTATTATTTAAAGGTAAAAACCACATTTTCGTCCCTATATTTTCACACGATTTTCACTTTGGTCTTTATCTTTTATTTTCACCACTTTTAGTCCTCATTTTGAAAAACGCATTCCGTTTTAGTCCCTACTGTTACTCATTTAACAGAATTATCTTACGTGGCAAACGGTCCAACAATAAATGCTGACGTGTCCATTAAAATAATATTAAAAAAATTATTTAAATTTTTAAAAATGCCACATCAGCAACTTAATTTTTTTTAAAAAGCCACGTCAGATAAAAATAATATAAAAATTTCTAGCCTAATTATTTTTAAAAAAAAGAAAAGAAATTAGTTAAATTAAATTTTTTTTTTTTGGAAGAACATGAAGAACTCAGATCTACGTGTTCTTCATTTTCTTTGTGTTCTTCCCCAAAAGATTGACTCATATTTTTAGGAAATTAATCCATATTTTCTTCCCTTTTCTTTGTCTTCCTTTTCTTTTTCTTTTTTCATGTATTTTATTGGCATCCAAACCCAAAAAATTTTCACACACTCAAAAGAAAACCTTCAAACCGGTTCCCCTCAAACCTTCCTCTCTCTTCCAAAACTCTCACAGATCTTTCAACCTCCATGGCTGGCCTCCTCTACTCATTGCCACTACTGCCACCACCACAATTGGTGGTGGTTCTCTTCTTTTCTTTCTCTGAAACGACCTACTCTCTCTCTCATGATATGCTCAAACTCAGACTTAAATGGCTCAAACTCTCCCTCACTCACAGATCATTGTCTCTCTATCTCAGACCGGTAAGTCTCTCTCTTTCATCTCTCTATCTCTCAGCTCAGTGGTGTAGATCGTGGTGGAGATGTGTATTTCAATGGTGGGTTTGTGGGTTGTGAGTTTTGGTGATCTGGGTTTGTGTTGTATGTTGTATTTCGATGTTGATTTCTGGGTTTGTGGATAAGGATGATGATTGCATGGATCAGGTTGAATTTGAAGTGAAAACCCAGTTCTCTCTCTCTAAACCCTTGGACGAAAACCCAAACTTTCTCACTCTAAATTGATGGCCGAAACCAGTGGTGGCTTTCTCTCAAAACCCATAGTCTAACTAAATCGGCGACTTCAGATCTAGGGTTAAAGGTGTGTGGGTTGTTGAATTTAAGGTTGTGTGGTTGTTTGTGGTTTGGTTGTGCATGGAGGCCGAAAATCTGGGTTTGAGTTTTGTGTTTTTTGTGTTTGGTTTCAAGTATAAGAAAATCTTGTTGAATGTTTGTGTTTTGTAAATTTTTATGGGCATGTCTTTTTATTTTGTAAATCTGAGTGATTTTATGGGTTTGGTTGCTAAGAAAATGCAAGAAAAGAAAAGTAAATTTTTAATTTTTAATTTTCTGGGCAAGCTTAGTTGGGGAAGAAAATGAAGAACACGTTTTGAGTTCTTCAAGTTCTTCCAAAAAATAGAAAAAGAATTAATTTAACTAATTTCTTTTATTTTTTTAAAAAATAATTAGGTTAGAAATTTTTATATTATTTTTATTTGACCTGGCTTTTTAAAAAAAATTAAATTTCTGATGTGGAATTTTTAAAAATGTAAATAATTTTTTTAATATTATTTTAATGGGCACGTTAGCATTTACTGTTAAATCGTTTGCCACATAGGATAATTCTGTTAAATGAGTAACGGTAGGGACTAAAATGGAACACGTTTTTCAAAATGAGGACTAAAAGTTGTGAAAATAAAAGATAGGGACCAAAGTGGAATCGCGTGAAAATGTAGGGACTAAAGTGTGGTTTTCGCCTTATTTTTAATTATATTTGACTTGTGGGGAATAATTTTCTTTCCATTATTTATTTTTAAACTTAAAAAATTTCAGTCATGAGATCTCATTAGTTAACATGAATACAATATATATATATATATATATATATATATATATATATATATCATTCAAGTAAAAAAAAAAAAAAAAAAAGTCAAACTCATGAGATGTAATGAGTTTATAAACTTGGAAGTATTACTATTTTAATTTATTTGAATAGTGGGGAATAATTTTTTTTTTAATTACATCTTATGAGTTGACTAATTATTTTTCACTTGAATGATATATATATATATATATATATATATATATATAGTTTAAGTTCAAATTACACCTGATATAATTCTGCAAAATTAATTACACTATTTTTACACTATAGATTATGAAGAGATCTAACCGTTAAAAAAAATACTATTGTCTACATCATCACTTAACATTTATATCCTGCCTACTAAGTTACTAGCATTTATTTTCTCTCTCCCCTTATTTTATTTTATTTTTTTGATGGGTCTCCCCTTATTGATTAGTGATTACGTTTACAACTAATATCATAACAATGGGTTCAAGTTATGTAGAGAGTGAGAGCTAGGGTTAAGCATATATGAGCTAACAATAGAATTGGACCTCTTGGGCTTCACACACAAACCTAATACCTATAATTAACAATTTAATTATTATTATAAATGTTCTAAAATTATACTAAGAACTTATGTGTACTACTAAATTTAAATATCATTAAAAAAAATATATAACACATATATATCCATTCTTTTAGTCTTGAATTTTTTTATTCATATTTTATTTATCTTACACATATTTATTTTCATGATCCTTCTTCAGTTTTCAATTAATTGTGGGTTTCAAGTGTTGAAGGAAAAAATGGTTATTGTTTTTCCAAATTTTACTTTTTAGTTCTTAATTTACAATTTCGAAACCTTATTTGAAAAGCACGTAATTAAGTCGTAGGGGAAAAATGTTATTAAAAGATGTTTTGACAAAGATATAGGAAACAACTTTTTTTTTTTTTAGAAGAAGAATAAGATGTGTTAATAATAACTTAATTGTGTTTGGTCAAACAATTGTTATTGGGGTTGATTGTTTTTTCCCTTCAAGTTTGGAATTGAGTATTATTCCCTCAAACTTCAAGGGAGAAGAGTGTAATTATTCTTTTGTTTTTAAACTTAAAAAGGCAAGTTTCATGAGATTTTATGAGTTGAGAATCGCATGCGCACACATATATGACATATCTTGAACAACCCATATAAATTTGGAAGTGTTATTATTTTTAATTATATTTGACTAGTGGGGAATAATTTTCTTTCCATTATTTATTTTTAAACTTAAAAAATGTCAGTCATGAGATCTTCTTAGTTAACATGAATACAATAGATATATATATATATATATATATCATTCAAGTGAAAAAAAAAATAGTCAAACTCGTGAGATGTAATGAGTTTATAAACTTGGAAGTATTACTGTTTTAATTTATTTGAATAGTGGGGAATAGTTTTTTTTTTTTTTTTTAATTACATCTTATGAGATGACTAATTATTTTTCACTTGAATGTAGCTTAAGTTCAAACTACACCTGATGTAATTTTGCAAAATTATATTACACTATTTTTACACTATAGATTATGAAGAGATCTAACCGTTAAAAAAAATACTATTGTCTACATCATCACTTGACATTTATATCCTGCCTACTAAGTTACTAGCATTTTTCAAAAAAAAAAAAAAAAACTAAGTTACTAGCATTTATTTTCTCTCTCCCCTTATTGATTGGTGATTATGTTTACAACTTATATCATAACAATGGGTTTCAGTTAGCTCAATTAGTAAAGTCTCTGATAATTGAATAAGAGATCTAGGGTTCAATCTCCGCCTATACCAAAAACCGATTGGTGTATTGGTCTGATGATAAAGAGCTATCATTAGAAGTGGACGTTATAGGTTGAAACTCTCTCTCTCCAAAAAAAAAAAAATAATAATAATATCATAACATAGAGACTAGAGAGAGAAAAGGTTTTATTGCTTAGTTTTTTTTTTTTTTTTTTTTCTCTCCCTTTTTTCTCCAACCGCCAGCATCTCTCTCTTGGTCAATCTTCATAGAGGCTTATGGTTCTGTAAAAGTGTGAATTATCTTAATTAAAATCGGTTTCATCAAAATCATTCAAATATTTAAAACTCTTTCCATTGCACTCAAAATCCTCAAACTAGCCCTTAGTTAGAACACTCCCAGAGAGAGAGAGAGAGAGAGAGAGAGAGAGAGAGATTAAAATTTTGAATTGGGGTCTAATGAATCCATTTATGAACGGACAGAGACTAAGAGAGAGACTTGCATGAGATAGATAGATGATTAAAGATAGACTTGTATAAGATAGTACTACTAAGTACTATGTTAAAACTTACAATTGGACTATTAAGTAAAACTAATAACAGATTTTTTTTATTACCCCAATGATAGATTATTATAATTGTCTTAATTAATTATCTCATACTACTAGCAACTAGACTATTGAGTAAAACCAATGATAGATTTCCAAAAAAAAAAAAAAAACCCTAATGATAGATGTGGGGTATAGGAATTTAGATAGGGTAATTGCGCCACGTGTGATACCCATGGCTGAAGGGGCCATTATTGTGCCGAGGATGTCACACCTTCGGGTAGTAAGGCCACATCAATGGCACGTTACCAGAGGAGATCATACGGTAGAGAAAAAGCTTCGGAAAAGGGATTAGCCCTGACATGACTGAAGGGATGATGGCTACCACCACATTTAGTGAATCCCACCAAACCTCCTAGCTACATTTATGTGGAGAAGACCCTTGAACAGTGTTGTCTTGGCTGTTGCAACTCATAAGGGGTTTGGGAAGATGTCTGATGAGACAAGTACTCAAGTAGTGGCTTAGACGATCAACAAATGGAGGGTCAAGATCATCTAAAGGAAGCTATATAATGTAAGAGACCCTTTAAGGAGAAGGGATTGAAAAATTTGTAGAGAAAACACTGTAGCAATAAGAACTAAAATTGCATCCCAGTTTAAAAGAAATATACATAAAGACCACTCTCCTCGGATTTGCCGAGAAAGGGTTTCTTTCCACAGAGCTTGCTTTTCTTTACTTTCTTACTATCTTTGATTCACTGTGCGTGTTGTTGGATCCATTGAAGCCTAACTTTTAAGTTCACTCTCTACAAATTCATTGTATTGGGCTCTTTGGGCCTTAATTCATTCATCTTTTGGGCTTAGGAACCAAAACCTGCTGTGGACGACTAAATTTCTCGGTTCGAAATAAAGTCGAACAAGTAAAAATAGTTTCACAAGTGCGAATTTGTATTGATGATTGTGTGGTACAATTCTCTGTGATTACAAAAGAGTTATCCTCTGATTCGATCTCCTTAAAAGACTTGTTGATTGGATTTGTGGTAATGTGATTTTGATTCGAACACAAAATATCCTTCAATTTGGCTGAGGAATGGATCGAAGATCTTTGAAACGGAATTACAATGAATCTCTGGCTATGAGCTTGTTAGAAATCCTTTGTTCTTCACGTTCTTGGTGTTCTTGGTGTGTTCTTCGTGTTCTTGGTGTGTTCTTCGTCTTTGAAGGTTTGTGGTGGAAGTTCTTCGGTGCTTTAGAGGCTTGAATCCATAGAGCTTCGCTGATTTATGATTTGTTGAGGTTTCTGGAGGCTTTTGAGCTTGATTCCAGTGAGCTTTGAGATCTAGGAATATGATTTGGATGATTCCTCTTTGAATGATCTTTGTATTTGAAGGCTTGTGGTGGAAGTTCTTCGGTGCTTTAGAGGCTTGAATCCGTAGAGCTTCACTAATTTGTGATTTGTTGATGTTTTCGGACACTTTAGGCTTGATTCCCGCAAACTTTTGGATCTAAGCAGATGATTTGGATGATTCTGCTTCGAATGTTCTTTGATTTTGTGTTTGAAGTTCTTGAAGTTGCTAGAGGCTTCGGGGCTTGATTCTAGCAGAGCTTCTGGACTTCTAAGTGCTTCAGATGGCTTGATGTCCTCTCCCCAGCCCTTCAGATCTCAGATCCTTCGAAATGCCTTAAGAAGGCTTCTATTTATAGGAGTTTGGAGGTGGGTGAGCGACACGTGGCAGAGTTTGATTAGTGACACATGTCACAGTCTGATTGGTCCGCTTATGTCATCGCTTACACGTGCGAGGCTGATTATGTCATCGCTTACACGTGCGAGGCTGATTATGTCATCGCTTACACGTGCGAGGCTAATTGGTCTTTGCATGACACTTGGCAAATTTCTGTTGGCTTCTGAACAGCAATAGTAAAACCTAGCAGCAGTATATGGCGCTTTGTGATTGGCTGTATTTTGTGGACTTGGTAGTGTGACGTGTCAGCTTGTGATAGGTTGGGAATTTTCCCTCTCTACAAATGCCCCCTCGAGACTCGTTCGTGCACACAGTTTCAGAGTGTGATGTAGGAATGAGTTTCGAAAACAGACTTTTGCACTTGACTCTTCAAATGAAGTAATTGAAGGTGGTGGAGCTTTCAGCAGGATGAGATAATTTCCGAGGAGTAGACCCACCCATATGAAAGGTTTTGATGAGACCGAAAAGGGGTCTGCCAGTATTTGAATGTGCTCGCATGACCGAGCCTTCTTAGCAGAGGTTAAGTTGAAGTAACTTCAGAAGAGTGTTTTTGAATCGTTGGCGGTGATCACAAGGTGTAGAAGATAGGGAGGATACGAGGATGGTGGCTGGGTACAACATACAGAGTCATAGGGCTAGCCTTGTGTTTTCAAGAACTGCTGGTGAAGTCATCTCAGAAGAGTATACTTCGGATTAAGGCGAGGCCATGTGGGAATATGGTTGAATGTGCTTGTGTTATCGCATCATTCAGGTTAAGCTGAGGTAATTTCAAAAGTTTAGGGATTTTGGGGATGCTGATGTTGGTGGTGAAGAAGACGAGGATGAAGCAAAGCGAATGGGTGAAACATACGCCACCATGGCACTGGCCCTGTACGTCGGGGATCCCCTGGTGTAGATGTTTCTGGGAAGTACAACTTTGGATCCGGGACTGACTGTATGTTGCTGGGGGTCTGACAGTAAGTCATTGAATGTGCGTGTGTAATGGGACTAAACCGACAGACGTTAAGTTGAAGTAGTTTCAGAAGAGTATCTTCTGAAATACTTCAAACTGTATTTAAGTTGGAGTAATTCCAGAAAGTGTGTTTTGAGGTACCAGCAACGATGACCTTTAGATCCCACTGTGGTTGGGACATGGCATAAGGTTTTGGTAACCATTTACCGACTCCAAAGGCTGAATTCTGATGAGCTGGTGCCTTGAAGGTTGTTTCAAGTGTTGGATGAAAGACAATTTGTAAGACACCCCAACACTTTTTTACCATCTTCACCTATTGACACTTGTTGGGAAAGCACAACAAAATGAAAGATGTTTGTTCCGATTCTCTACCTTTGCTGTAAGACTAAACAACTTGAGGAGGACTATAGAGTTCTCAAAGCAGTTAGGAAGCTCCTTGAGCTAGGGTACGGGAGATTCAGTTGGCCTTAGATCTCTTGATTAGGTAGATCTGAGACTACAAGGAACAATGATACGGGCTATGTTATGAGAAATTTTATGGACAAATGTAGTCATTAAGTGGAGAAACAAAGTTTGTTTGGATCTCAAAACTACAATGATGTTGTGAGGAGATTTCTTCATTGAACCATGAGAAGGTTGAGTTCAAGATGGTTACAAAGCAATATTGGTTGCTAGGTATTAAGGATGATGAGGCCATAGTGAAAAATGGCTATGAGAAGGAGGACTTGAAAATTTGAAAGAAGCAAATCTTCATTTCATGACTCAGTGTGTTTTTCTTTTTTATGATTTTTTTTTTTGAACCCGGCCCTTCTATTTATAGTGGACAAATGAAGAATGGTAGGTTGGTAGTTAAGAATGGTGGTTGAGAATTTTTGGTGAGAATGGTAGATTTTCGACCGGTAGGCACCGAACGGTAGGTGGGAATGTTTGGCACCGAAAGGGGAATGGTAGGTTGGACGGGTGACCCAATGTGATTTTAAGTTCAAGACACACTTGTGAGAGTTCATCTGTACTTTGAAAGGGAAGCCTTGATGAAGTCTAGAGAATAACCTTGAGGGAATCCAAATCACGTGGATGAATCTCAAATTTTGATCTTGAGAGCTTAAGTTTTGAACACCACTAGTACTTCGAAGAAGTGTGTCACATTGGTGATTTCCAAGTCACGAAAAATTGAGCAAGACAAGTCTGGCTTAAAAATCTTGACTTTGGGTCGACTTCAACACAAAAGACAACAATCTTGGAATTGAGTTATTTGTGCAATTTCCGAGTCTCAAATGACAGAACGGACTCCAAAATTGGAATGTACGCGAAAAATTGAGTAAGATAGGTCCATCTTAAAAATTTTGACTTTTGGTCAACATTTACGCAAAAGTCAACTTTTTGGAAATTGGATGTTTGCACAATTTCTGAGTTTCGAATGAAAAAACGGATCCCAAAATCGGAATGTACTCGAAAAACTGAATGGGACAGGCCCCTTTTGAAAATTTTGACTTTTTGGTCAAAGTCAAAGTTCAGCCTGGTCAAACCTTTTTTTTTTTTTTTTTTTTTTTTTTTTTTTTTGCGGCGGTTCAGACCGGGTCAGATTTCCAGGTCGGTCCGGGTCAAATGGGTCGGATCTGGTCAGCAGGGTCAAGCCCGTTAGTGGAGGATGACGTCATTGATGACGTCATGTTCTGAGGTTGGCGCGTGCAAGCGCATGATACTCCTACCGGCGCGTGAAAGCACGTGAAGAAGGCTGGAGGCGCATGGGAGCGCGTGTTGCTGAAACAGCCACTACTGGAGGCGCGTGGCTCGTCGTTTGGGCCTGAAACTTTCAGGTTTTGTTGATCTAAAGCCGTAGAAGACCATGGTATTGTCTGTTTTCTGAAATTGTGGGCAGATTTTCACAGATTCGAGAAATTAAGCAGTTGGTTACCACGATTTTGTGGCGGCGCGTGGCGGCGCGTGGTAGCTCCATTGATGATGAGCTTTCCTGGGTTTTGTAGATCTTTGTTTGTAGAAGATCCCTGTGTGTTCAGTTTTGTGAAATCCTGAACTGATTTGCACAAACTTGTCAGAAAAGGATACGGGTCATTGTAGGACTTATGTGCCTTTTCAACAGCTCTGACAAGGTGATGCCAAGGTTTAGACTTGTAGGTCTTTAGGTGGGTGATGAGCCACCATTTTCTGTATGTCATCCTTCATTTCAATATTTGGTGCAGTCTTCTTTGATTTTGAGTGCTGAGCGCATGCAAAATCTGACTTTGAATTTCAATTGTTTTCACATTTTTGAAACGTGAATATAGCTTCTTCTTTTTTTTTTTCTTTTTTTCACTGGCTCCATTCTCTATATAAGACGTGAGATTGGCTTCGTCCATTGAGGCATTCCTAGCCTTCAGTCTTCTTCTCCAGCTTTCAAGATTTGATTTTTTATTTTATTTTATTTTATTTTATTTTATTTTTTTTACGTGCTATGAAACCTTTTCCTGAAATTTTTTTTTTTGTTGCTTGTTTTTGTTTTGCAGCACAGTTTTCTTTGGTAATTAAGCTGCACCAACACTTGTCTTTTCAACGCAGCCATCTCAAGAGTCTTTGCAATGTAGCCACATCAAGAGTCCTTACCATGAAGATATGCCAGCATTTGTCCTTGTACTGAAGCCATGCCAACATTCATTTTTGCCATGAAGCAATATTTGCACTTACATATGTCATGAGGTCGCACCACCATTTGCACTGAAGTCGTGCCAACATTCATTTTTGCCATGAAGCAATATTTGCACTTACATATGTCATGAGGTCGCACCACCATTTGCACTGAAGCCGTGCCAAGATTTGTCTTTGCCATGAAGCCACGTCAACACTTTATTCGCATCGAAGCCGTGTCAACGCTCATCTTTGTCATGAAGCCACGACAACACTCCACACTAGCACTTGCACTCGCATTTGAAGTTGCACCCATATTTGCCTTTATAATAAAGCTTGAAGTTTCAAGAAGCTCCTATCAAGACTTTGAAGATGCAAAGAGCTCTCATTAAGACTTTGACGATGCCAACGAAATCTTGAAGTTTCAAGAAGAATGCCACCAAAACTTTGACATTGCATGAACATGCCCTTAGAGGAGAGATGACACAACACTAACTTTAGATGCTGGAGGAAGGTGACGTTGTCCAAATTTCAAAGACATGATGTGAAACGGCACCACTCAGAAGGGAGATGATGTGGTTCAAATTTCGGAGTTGTGAAGTGGCACAACTTTAAAGACATGGGAGGATATCCATAGAAGAGGGGCAATGCCATGAAGACTTTATTCTTTGCAAAAGAGGTTAAAGATTTTATTTTACTCCACAACCAAGAACTAACTTATGTTTATCCTTAGTTCAAGGAAAGCCGAGTAACACCAATTCTTTGCAGCTGTCATTTTCTACCACAATGATCTTTGAGCATCATGTAGTGAGCAATTGACTGATCTTAAGCAACGCCTGCCAATTAAAGGGATCTCAAAAGCATATTGACGACCTTTGAAAAATTCCTTAAGCTAGACTGGTAATCCTTTTTCTTTTTCATGTGACTGAACTTAGTAAATGATACCAAGTTGCCTACGTACCCCAGAGAGGGATCAAGTCATTACGTAGTTCAAAAGATTTTTTTGTTGCTGTTGTTGTTGTTTTTTTTTTTTTTTTTTTGCAAAAAAGGAGGGCTCAGTGTGTAATAGTGGGTATCACCACTAATCGAACCCGAGACCTCTCAAGGGCGACTTGGGCATCCAACCACTACACCACACTAGCAATTGGTGACATAGAGTGGGATTAATTTCTCTTTATTGGTATGCTTTCAAAGGTAATGGGAAGACATCATGTACCCTTGCAGCATTATAGTGGGTAGTTTAAGCTCTTGCCGAGGAGCAATCCTCGATGTTCAAGCGTAGAAGTGTTTAAGGAACTTCCCATTGATGGGGCCGATCCTTGCATCATCATTGATCAGCTTGTAAGCTTGGTTGGTGTTTGCCCCCTACTTGAGAGTTGGAAGTACATCACAAGCAACGGTCACATGATTTGACCCAACAACTTCATCAAAGTCTAGATCAATCTTGTTTTCTTTGGCAAGTTTCATGATTTGTTCTTTGAAGACGAAGCATTTTTGGATTGGGTGGCCAATGATACGATGATATTTGCAGTAGTTAGGGTCATCAACTTTCCCCATGTCTTCTGGCCGCTTGCATTCTGGCAATTCGATTAGCTTCAATTGCAATAGTTGTTCTAAGATGTTTGGCATATCTTCATTAGGGAACGGATATGCTTTTTGCTCACGTTCTTTAAAAGTCAGGCGACGCACTTCGTTCTTTTGCCATCTTTCAAGCTGTTTTTCATTTGCCTTTGCTTCTCTTCTTGGAACCTTGACTTCGGCAGTGTTAACAACCATTGGGTCTTTGAGGCTAACTTTTGCATTTCTATCATTCCTCCTTACTTCCTTTACGCTTTCCTCAGGTATGGGAGGTTTTGTATTTCCTCGGCTAGCAATGCTCAGCTCCATGTCATGCGCACGAGTTGCTAACTCTTCAAATGTTCGAGGCTTTATCCCTTGAAGGATGTAAAGAAGTCCCCAATGCATGCCTTGGATGCACATCTCTACAGCAGAAATTTCAGAAAGTCTATCCTTGCAATTTAGACTTAAAGAACGCCATCGATTGATATAATCGACCACCGGCCCATCTTCCCATTGCTTGGTGTTAGTAAGCTCCATCATGCCTGTCGTGTGCTGTAGAATCGGTTGAGGAACTCCCTTTCAAGTTGTTCCCAACTATCGATTGACTCGGGTTCTAAGTCTGTATACCAATCAAAGGCATTACCTTTTAGTGAACGGACGAACTGCTTTACAAAGAGGCCTCTTTGAGTCCCTGCATTCTCACATGTTTCTACAAAGTGAGCCACGTGTTGCTTAGGGTTTCCTTTGCCATCAAATTGTAAGAACTTGGGGGGTTGATACCCATTTGGCATCCTCATGTTGTCGATGCGCTTTGTGTAGGGTTTTGAATATGTGAGAGAACTTGTAGAAGAACCTCCATATTGTGCTCGGATGGTATTTGTTATCATGTCTTGTAATTGTTGGACTGACAACGAAGCAACCGAAGTAGATTGTTCTTGTCGGGAAGTGTCTTCAATTTCTCTCCCTTCGTCATCCTTTACGGATGTGAATTTATGACCATGGCTTGATTCACCAAGATCTTGTACTTCGAGTTTGTTCATTAAAGTTGCAATTTGGAGGTCCTTATCTTCAAGTGCTTTTGTGAGAAGGACGACCTTTTGTTCCATTTCAACCATCTTTTCTTCCATGGTAGTGGTGTTAGTCATCATGACTGACACAACTTCCCAAGATGATGGAGAAGGAAGTGAATTGAAGTGAGCACGTGAAATCTCATTTTTTGGGTTCCCTTTGATGGGAGAGAAATCGTGCGAACAACTTCTTGTGAAGGAAGGAAGGGATTTGCCCCCATACTTGAGGTGTTCCAAGGTGGAGATGTCCTTGTTGATGACCTTGTTTCTTGTGAGAGGGTCTAAGGAGATGATTGTCTGGACCTTGGCTTCCTTGGTTGATTGATATTGAAGTTGATTGTTTGCTTTTGGTTGGCTATAATTTATTGCACCAATGTAGTTGTTGGTGGTAGTCGTACCAAGTTTAATTAAAGTAGTTATTGTTGAAGCTTGAATGTTCTTGCTAGTGGCCATTGAAGTTGGTAGCAAGATGATGATGATGATTTCTTTGAAGGAGAATGAGATGAAAGGCAGAGATGTCCCACTGGGCGTGCCAGAATATGTGGACGACTAAATTTCTCGGTTCGAAATAAAGTCGAACAAGTAAAAATAGTTTCACAAGTGCGAATTTGTATTGATGATTGTGTGGTACAATTCTCTGTGATTACAAAAGAGTTATCCTCTGATTCGATCTCCTTAAAAGACTTGTTGATTGGATTTGTGGTAATGTGATTTTGATTCGAACACAAAATATCCTTCAATTTGGCTGAGGAATGGATCGAAGATCTTTGAAACGGAATTACAATGAATCTCTGGCTATGAAGGCTTTGTATTTGAAGGCTTGTGGTGGAAGTTCTTCGGTGCTTTAGAGGCTTGAATCCGTAGAGCTTCACTAATTTGTGATTTGTTGATGTTTTCGGACACTTTAGGCTTGATTCCCGCAAACTTTCGGATCTAAGCAGATGATTTGGATGATTCTGCTTCGAATGTTCTTTGATTTTGTGTTTGAAGTTCTTGAAGTTGCTAGAGGCTTCGGGGCTTGATTCTTGCAGAGCTTCTGGACTTCTGAGTGCTTCAGATGGCTTGATGTCCTCTCCCCAGCCCTTCAGATCTTAGATCTTTCGAAATGCCTTAAGAAGGCTTCTATTTATAGGAGTTTGGAGGTGGGTGAGCGACACATGGCAGAGTTTGATTGGTGACACATGTCACAGTCTGATTGGTCCGCTTATGTCATCGCTTACACGTGCGAGGCTGATTGGTCTTTGCATGACACTTGGCAAATTTATGTTGGCTTCTGAACAGCAATAGTAAAACCTAGCAGCAGTATATGGCGCTTTGTGATTGGCTGTATTTTGTGGACTTGGTAGTGTGACGTGTCAGCTTGTGATAGGTCGGGAATTTTCCCTCTCTACACCTGCCCTTACAATAGATTACCTACAACGAACTAATCTCAAAGCGAAGAGTCATGTGAGTGTAGGCGTAAATTTGTACATCAAGGCAAATTGGAAATGAACTGTTTGAAAATAAAATCATCAATGACACCAATAGGGTGTTTACAATATAATATTGGACAACTAATTTTAAAAGTATTAAGTTTATCAAGAACTTGAATATTATCAATTATTTTAGTTGGAAAATCAAATTTATACTTGGTTTTTCAAAATATAGATTATATTAGTTGGCTCTTTAGATAGTATTCATGTTTTGAATTATACAAGAAATATTAATAATTTTTTGTGCATACCAAACTCCAAAAAATGGTCATTTTTAAGGCCGTTACCCCAAAAAAAAAAAAAAAAAATGAAGTACATTTTAAAAAAATGTTTGTTAAAAAATGATTCATTTTACAGAAAATATTAACCTTAAAACAAATGGAGCGTTATACTTAAATGGAAGACCATTCATCTCTCAACTATCTATTTGTTTTAGTTGCTTTTTTTAAGAGATTTGGTTGAGTATAACTTTTTTGAAATCTTACCCTTTTCTTTTTTGTTATATATAATCTTTCATTAAATAAAAATATCAGTAATTGCAAATTCCTATTAAAAAAAACCAAAGATCTATCTACATTATGTTTTCAACACACAAATCCCATTCGACTTACACCATTTCATTTTATTTTTAATTTCGTAATCTACACTACTTAATGTCATTTGTTGTATAAAATCTTGATAATTCCTTTATGTTTTCTTGATCAAATTTTTTAACATTATATTTATCTCAGAGTATCGAAGCTTACTTTTACTACAATAATGTGAAATATCAATTGTTTTATTTGTCAATTTATTTTTACAACATACTCCTATAAGAATATCTAAATATACCCAATTTTTCATCTATAACCAAAACTTATTAATATGTTCCTTCTATTCCTATGAGAAAAGCCCTTCGCGCTGCGATGCCTGTATTGGCTTGATCTTTCATAAGTGGAGACTTTTCAATTTTTTTAGAAATATACAAATTCAATAGGGTTCGGATATTTACTCAATTCTTCAGATGTTTTAATAATGATCAATACTATATATATATATATATATATATATTCCTTTTCATAAATAAATAAATGGTCATGAATAAAACAAGTAAAATTTTAGTCAATGGTAGCCACACAGAAAAAAAAAAAAGTGGGCACTATAGATGACAAAGTCAAGATACTAATTATAACATATAACAACGATTTTGAATGCAAAAATCAAGCAATTATTTTGGGATCAACTCAAATTTAGTAGTATATAAGTAGTTATTTTCTACGTAAATATGTACCAATAGTTTCCCACTCAAGCACTGCGTGCTATTCTCTCACATATCATGGCCATTAGAGCTCCAAGATTATTCCAGGCAGCTCTATGGCTTCCATGCTTGCTTATTCTCTTGCTCTTTGTTACGGTCACTTGTGCTTCATCACCAAGGAGTTCGAAGCTCGGTGTGCTACGGGGATACAATAAGGAAAGTAAAAGTGTATACGACTCATCTCTAATTGAATCTGAATCAAACAAAGATTACCAAACGTTTTATTATGACCAAACACTCGATCACTTCAACTATCAGCCTGTCAGCTACACCACTTTCCGACATAAATATGTCGTGAATTTTAAGCATTGGCGTGGCGCCAAGGCGGCTGCTCCCATATTTGCATATATGGGAGAGGAGTCTTCCCTAGACGGCGATATTGGTTCTATAGGATTCATGATGGACAGTGCTCGCAGGTTTGGTGCTTTGGAGCTGTACATAGAGGTGAGAAAAAACATATTGTTACTTAATGGCTACACAGTTACATACTAATTAAGATAAAGATTCGCTATGAGAATAACAAGATTGCTAGAAGCCTAGAACCACTCCTAAAATATTACCTGTAAAAATATAATTGCAAGAATCATACAAATGAAAAAAACCCTAAAAAAAAAAAAAAAAAGAAGGAATCATGCAAATGCCTGAAATCCTATGGGACTTTCCATAGAGATTAAATTTCTATCTTTATTTGCTTCAACCACTACTGTCGATAATTAATTAATTATATAGAATCAATAACATTGTACATTTAATGACCTTCATTTTTTTTTTCTTTATTGGAACAAATTCACAGATGGCAATCCCATCATGGAAATATATTCTAAAGTTGTACTTTCATAACAATTTTCCTTGCAGCATCGCTTCTATGGAGAATCAGTCCCATATGGATTTACAGGAGAAGAAGCATTGAAAAATGCTACCGTTCGTGGCTACTTTAGCTCAGCTCAAGCTATAGCAGATTATGCAGAAGTAATTATTAACTTGAAGAAAAACTTATCAGCCGAGTCCTCTCCAGTTATAGTAGCTGGAGGATCTTATGGTGGAAGTGAGTCTTATGAAAATTAGAAATTGAATCTCACTCAGACTAAACTTCATTAATTAATGTTTTCCACTCTTTATTTTTCCAACAGTGCTTGCAACATGGTTCCGCCTAAAGTATCCTCATGTTGCAATCGGCGCATTAGCCTCTTCAGCACCCATTCTTTACTTCGATAACATTGTGCCATCAAATGCATATTATGCCACTGTTACCAAGGACTTTCAGGTTAGAATCAATAGTTTAGAGCCTACTTAACTTTGTACCATAAATTCGTGCCAAGAGGCTGGCTTGCAGTTTAGTGACATATAATATAGTTTGATCTCCTTTAGAAAGAGAATCATGGTTCAAATTCCTCCTTCCTTACTTGTAACAATTGAATTATCGCAAAAAAGAAAAGAAAAAATTACATTGTATTATGGATTTTGCAGGAGGTTAGTTTGAGCTGCTATAATACCATAAAGAGCTCATGGTCAGAGATCGATAGAGTTGCTGCTAAACCCAATGGTCTTTCTGAACTCAGCAAGAAATTCAATACTTGCAAGTAATAATGCTAAGTTCTTCATTTGTCTTCATATATCCCATTTCTTTGTTAACCTTAAATTACAATTTATGGTGATTCCTTGGACTATATTTTTGTTTTCCAAGGAAAATGTTAATTTTTCTATCTTAATTGTCCTATAACATTTTTTTTTTTACCATTAGGCCGTTGAAGACTGCATCCGGATTAAAGGATTACTTAAACACTCTGTTTTCAGCTGCGGCTCAATATGATAGACCTCCAAGCTATCCAGTGACTGTTGTCTGCAAAGGTATTGACGGAGGAGCTAATGGAACCGACATTCTTGGCCGAATTTTTTCCGGAATGGTTGCTTATTACAAGGAAGATAAAAAGTGCTTTGATTTAGATGCTTTCTTTTCAGCAGATACACTGAGTGGTTGGGACTGGCAGGTAATACACATACATTTATCAATTTCCTTTTTCTGATTCAATCAATTTCATTTTACAAAATTTTGGCATTCACAGCTTCAACAATTACCAAACTTTATTGTAATTAAACCTCTTCTTGGCCTGTGTAGACATGTAGTGAAATGGTTATGCCAATTGGGGCTGGCCCAAATGACACCATGTTTCCTGCATCACCATTTGTTTACAAAGAATTTAGGGACTCCTGCATGAATAAATATGGAGTCGAACCTAGGCCCCATTGGGTCACAACTTATTATGGTGGTCAAGTATGGCTACTCTCTCTCTCTCTCTCTCTCTCTCTCTCTACAAGTGATGTAAAAATAATGAACATGAATTTTTTTTGTTTCTCAATGTAAAATTGCAGCATATAAAGATGATTCTCAAGAGGTTTGGTAGCAACATCATCTTCTCCAATGGCCTCCGTGACCCTTATAGTAGTGCAGGGTAACTTTTCAAAAATTCATAATCTAGTTTTTTTTTTTTTTTTTGGCAAAAATATTTGTTGTTTTATTTTGTCATATTTGGTATTTAGTGATCTAATAATGATCCAATATTTGCTTATTTCAGGGTGTTGGAAAACATATCAAACAGCATACTTGCCCTGTCTACAAAAAATGGTAATTAATTCGTCATAATTTATGCTACAAAGTTTCTCATACACTCAATAATGTACAGTACAAACGCATTGCGTCCCCAATTTTATAAGTAATGTTCACATTTAAAATGTGATAGTGATAATATGTACAAAAAAAGATTGTGATAATTATTAACGTAATTTATAATCGTAACAGTTTCTCTTAACTTTTGGATCCCAAAAAAAATCAAAATAATTATCTTTTGTTGGCCTTTATTGAATAACAAGTTTACTAATATAAAGTTGATTTCTGTAGGGTCTCATTGCCTTGACATATTGCATGCAAGGGCCGATGACCCAGAGTGGTTGACCGCACAGCGAAATGAAGAATTCAAGATAATCAAATTGTGGCTTCACAAGTACTACAGAGATTTGCATAGGTTTGCATAGAAGTTCACACAATGTTTTTCATGGATTATGAAGTTGACACAAGAAATCAGATTCTGCTTTTAGTATGGACCAAAAATCATGTGAGACCTTATTAGCAAGCATGCATGATATTGAAAAAGCTTATAAAAACTATGTCAAATGGGAAACCTTAGTTTATTTATTTGGGGAAATGGGATTTCGGGATGGATGGAGTTAATGAAGTTACTCTTGTACTTCTACGATTATTCATTTCTCAGGGTTGGTGAATGTTATATCAACTTGATTTTTAAAGAGGTAGAGGATATTCAAATAGGCAATCCTTTTTTACCATTGCTTTTCATTCTGATTATAGACATAGGGAGAAGATTGTTGAGGAAAATTAAAAAAAGAAGCTTTCATTTTGTTTAAGTGAGATAGATTTGGTGTAGAAGAATAAGAATCGCACAAGATTTATGAATAAGGTAAAAAAAAAAAAGAAAAAAAAAGAAAAGAAAAAAAAAAAGGGCCGTCCTACCACACACGCAGAAATGCTGTTGTCATTTATTATTTTCTACTTTAAAGAAACGGGTAAATTATAAAAAATATAAGAAAAATTCTCGAGTTATGCAAGAATGGCATTCCGCCCCAAAACTTAAGGGTTGGTTTAGTTGAAGAATGAAAAGTGAAAGTATAGAATGTAAAAATCATAATAAAAAATAATTAAAAAAAGTAAAAGAATAGAGAGATGTGTGTATGAGTATGATAGACCAGATGAAAGTATTGAAAAAATAGAAAAGATGAATAGAAAACTTTTTATTTTCTGTGAGGTTGAATTTAATCAACCATTTTGTTGGTTTTATTTCGTGCCAAATTTGCTTGCAATTCAGCATTTAGAAATCCTGTATTTAGGTGTGAATCATGTAAGAGTAGTGTGTGGGAGAATGTGAAGAAATGCTTAAGACTGTGCAGTGAAGCAGAGACTCGCGGCTGGATCTCGCGGCTTGCAAGTCGCCAAAACTGGCACACGTGTGAAGCATGTAGGGGAGCTGAAAAGTCATGCCCGCTGTTGCACTACAGGACAAAAGTCCTAGGCTGGCCAGGTCGTTAGCTTGCGACTTGAACTCGCGACTTAGTCCAATCGCGAGGCCAAGTCGCCAGACCATCCTGTTTGGGAAAAACTGACTCTTCGCATTCCAAACACACACCACTATATATAGACCCTTATACCCACGAAATGTAGAGAGTTTCCAGAAAGAATTTTGAGAGAGAAACCCTAAAGAAAAACAAGATTAAATCATCCATAATCTTCACATAGAGACTCTTCAAATTCCTCTACTCTCACCCTCTGCATTGTTACATCCTTGAGAGGTTCTTAGTCGAATCCTTTTCTCACCATACCCATATCTGAGAGAAGATTTTTTGGTGCTTTAGGAAGCAGTTAGGAAGGGACCAATTCATATTAGTTGATGCTATGGGATATAGCGGAATCCAGTAAGCTAGAAAAGACAAAGGTTCGGTGTAACTTCGTTGAGCAAGAAGCTTGGAGAGTTTAGGTACACTGGATAGATTAGGGTTGGAGGGTCTATTACTGTTCATGTATCCCAACTATATTTTTTAGTGGATTATTGACCGCTTGGAGGGCGGTGGAGAGGTTTTACGCCGAGGGCTTCAGTTTCCTCTTCGATAACACATCGAATGTTGTCATTGTGGTTACATCTCTCTTCCCTTTATCTTTGTCATTTAATCACTGCTGTAGTTGTGATTATTTATGGTTTAGACTGTTTATCAATTCTATTTTAACTTATGTTCATGTTTCGCACATTTATTATTTGATAATAAGCTTGAATTGGTAATTTGTAATTTGAGGTTTAAACGTTCAAGGGTGTTTTACATGCATATTAAACTTTCAATTGGTATCAGAGCGGATACACTTGTTGTGGTTTAAATACCTAAGTGTGATCCTTGACCCCTTGTGTTTATTTGCCATGGATAGTGCTTTGTATGCCTCTTTGTATAATTTGACTAATGATAAATGTAACATGCCACGCATTTATGAAAATGCCTCTATGAGTGATAATCTTCATAATTGTGATGCTATGTTACATAAATCTTTGGATGTTGTTGATATTCTTAACATCAAACCCTTGAAGAAAAATGTTAAGAAGTTTCAAAAGAATTTGAGCAAGTTATTTTGTGAAAATGATGATTTGATTGCTAAGCTCAATGAATCCAACAAATTGATTGAGAAATATAAGAATCTTGCTAAAAATTCTCTTGAAAAGCTGAAGGAATTTGAATGATTGAATATGGACTTGGATGTTAAACTTGTTTTGTCTAACAAACTTGTTGATGAACTAAAATGTGAAAATGAATCTCTTAAGATGCATGCCAAGTGTTTGATTGCTGAACCTATTGCTAAAAAGGATGAAAATATTTGTTGCAATCATGTTGTGGTACCCGATTTTGTGCCTATTGTGTGTTCTACCTCAAAGGACAAATTGGTGTACATTCCTTCACATAAAAGAAATCAAAACGTGAAGAGAAAGGCTGTTAAGTCAAAACCTCCGTTTAGGTCTCAACCTAAGACTTTGGATGGATCTAAGTTTGTTCCAACTTGCCACTATTGTGGTGTGAGTGGTCATATAAGACCTCAATGTCATAAGTTGAAGAGAGAACAAAATCATGTTGCTAGATCCCTTCTCAAAAAGCCTAATGGACCTAAACACATTGTTTGTCACCATTGTGGTGCCTTTGGTCATCTAAGACCTCATTGCTCTAAGTTTCATGCTCTTAAAAGAACTAAAAGAAAAGAGAAACTTGAGCTTCTTGGAAGTTGTGCTAAAAATGGTAAACTGGATTTGAGTGAAAATAGCATATTGTTAAAGAAAGTGCTTAATGCTCTTAACTCCTTGTCTATGTGTATCTCCGGTTCTTATTCTTCCAACTCTCGTCTCACTTCTCTTGAGGCACTTATTCCAAACAATTGTTCCGTTTGGATGAGGAAGGGTTCCTATGGTTGAGCTTTTGCTTTTTTGGTCTTTAATCTAATTTATTCGATTTTTGTAGGACCCTTCATGCATTAAATGTCATATCTTCATGCATTTTGTGCATCTTGCATTTATTTGTATGCATTGTTTTGTTTTTTTTATCTTACTTTTATGTTTTAGTTTTGTGTGAGTAAAAATCTAAAACCACATAAAAAGTAAAAAATTCAAAAAGTTTGATCGTATATGTTTGAGCACATATCACATATGAGTTTTGCCTTGTACCTTTGTACATATGACTTTGTGCATTTACGAGCTTAGCTTGTACCTTATGCGCTTATATCTTTGTGGGAGAAATCTTATCATCTTTGTGTGATTGTTGTAAATCAATCTTCAAGCTTGTCATGAGTGATTAGTCAATAGTCATGTTGGTTTTGATACATGCGTAGACTTGTGCTTATATCTCTTCCCACTCTTTTATGTTTTTGCTTAAAGAGCTCAACCAATATAAATCTCAAAATGAAAAAAGACAATGATCAACAAAAACCGTCGCACATACTAGTATTCGACTAGGAAAAAGGAAAAGCAACTTTTATGAATATGTATGGTGCCCAAAAGTCAAAGGCTTGTTCATCAAATTGAAATATCAAAAATTTCAAGCATCGATCTCAAAATGAGATGTATTGATTCAAAATGATCAAATGTTATAATGTACATGAAGCCAAATGAAAAGCTTCAAAAGCTATATAATCATTTTCTTGTGGGAGGTCATAGACTCATATATGTTCATTTCTATAATTGAGATAGACCATTTGTCTTAGCACTAGTTGTGTATGACTTGATTGAATTGATCATTGAAACTTCACTCTAGACTATGGACTATTCCACACTTGATACACACACATAACACACATGCCTAATGTTTAATGAATGCCTTATTCATTTGTTCGATTGTACTTGTTTAAATATAATGTGTGTGCTCACCTATATATATAGATCAATCCAAAAAGATTTTTGATCGTTTTATATGTTTTTGGAAGTGATTTTTATCACTCTTTACATTCATGTTTAGTGCTTACTTTGTTTTTCATTGTTTAAACATGTTCTGTGTTGAAAAACAAGTGTCAGAATTTTTGGCTACTTATTTTGGCAACTTGCAACCCGCGAGTCCCAGTTGCGAATTTTGGCTACTCATTTTGACGACTTGTCTAGTCGCGAGTTCACACAGAATGGTTTTGCGACTCACTCGCGACTCGTCAGTCACGAAATGCCCAAAATCAGCCTTTTAAAGAGCTTTTTCGTGGGAAACTTATTTTAAACCTCTCTCATCCTCTCTTAAACCCCTCTTTCAATATTTTTACATCAAAACCCAACCAGTTTGAATGGTTTTTCATTCCATTAACATCTCTAAGGTAATTTTAAACTCTTTTCATATGTTTTGAATCCTTGGATTATGTTTTAATGAGTTTTGTGCTCTTGGTTGAGATTTTCATCATAGGGGTTAGGAAAACATTAATTTTGTCAAACTTTTGCATGGGATTAGTTTCTTTTGATGATTTGCTTTGGTTGTTGGCCCTTTGTGGCAAAAAGAACATGTATTAAGGGTGGATTTCATGATGTTCATGCATTGTTTTACATTGTAATTCATAGTGTGCACACTAGGTGTTTGATAAAATACATCTTAGGAATTTTCTCACTTGTTTGGACTCCGATGAGTACCAAACTTTGGGGTTTCTCGTGTTTCCTCATTAGGAACATGTTTGGTTCATTGGTTGTGTATTTAACACACCTTGCCTCACATGTGCATTTTCCATGCATTGGTCATGCATTGCACATAGTCACTTCTTGCACACACCTTTGCTACCCTTGTTATGCATTGGTTCATACATTGTTTCTTCATCCTAGCATGTCATGTTTACCTTATACTTTGTAGCATTTTGTTTTGTCTTAGGTTTGACGTTCATTTTCTCATTCATCTTGCACCCCTCATGCATCTTTATCATTGTTCATACCTTCATCTCTTACCCTTGTTTCCCCTTGACCCTTTGTCTATTCCTGACAAAAAGGGGGAGAGTATACTCTAGAGAGTATACCGGAGAGTTTTTGTCATTTCTATATAACCCTTGTGCACATTCTTAGGGGGAGAAATTCTATTTCTCGCGCACATTTGTAGGGGGAGAGATATTCCATAGAGGAGATGCATATACGAAGGGGAAGAAGACATTGAGTTAATAAGAAAACTTTGTTTTGTTTGTGTGTTGGACATGCATACATCCTTATGCTATTGTGCTTCATTGAATGCATGTTCAGATGATCAATTGCTTTGCTATGTGATCATTGTAGTCATTTCTATATTTGGTGTATGTTCAAGTTGCTCATATGTTTTACATTATGATTACTTGATTGCTTTTTACTTGTTACATTATACTTGTCCGTTGATTACTTGCTTTATCTTGAGGGTTTAATGTGTTTTGTGCAAGTGTTTCAGGTTACAGGTATATAGGTTCCAAGTGCATCATAGCTTCTCATCATTTTGAAGGGAAAAACTTTAAGCACTTTTAGTTTATTTAAAATACTTTATGTGTATGGTACTTTTGTAACCGTTTTCTTTTGTAAGTTTTTAGGTTTTTGTACTCTTGCTTTATAGCTTAAGTACTTATTACTAAATGTTATGCATTTTCTTTAAGTACATAACTCTTGTGCCCTTTGTTGGAATTTTATCCTTAATGCAATCACCTTGTGTTGTTGCATTGGTTGAGTGTTGGACATGCAAATGATATTTGCAAATTAGCTTATTAGTTTGTATGTCTGGATGTTCATTCCATGTGTGAATGAGCATTGTGATCACTATTTATAGTGATTGTTCGTTTTTGGTCAAGCCATGCTTTATTGCTTAAGTCCATTTTTGCTTGATTCGCATTGTGTTTGCTCTATATGCATTACAAGTTTTCTGCATACAATGATCTTATTATGTTGTTGTGATTCAGGAGATACTTGTACTTATGGTTCAAGAGTTTCACAGATTCTAGAGTTAGGTGTGAGTGAGTTTTGCTCAACTGTTCCTAACTCACGCATTAAGTCTAGAGTTTGTTATAGGGTTTTGTCACGGAATAGCCAAAGAATGAGATTGTAAGATTGAATTTAATCAACTATTTTGTTCGCTTTATTCCGTGCCAAATTTGCTTATAATTCAGCATTTAGAAATCCTATATTTATGTGGGAATCATGTAAGGGTACTGTGTGAAAGAGTGTGAAGAAATGCTCAAGACTGTGTAGTGAAGCAGAGACTCGCGGCTGGATCTCGCGAGTGGCTTGTGGCTTGCAAGTCGCCAAAACTGGCACACGTGTGAAGCATGCAGGGGAGCTGAAGAGTCATGCTAGCTGTTGCACTACAGGAAAAAAGTCCTAGGCTGGCCAGGCTGTTAGCTCGCGACTTGAACTCGCGACTCAGTCCAGTCGCAAGGCCAAGTCGCCAGACCACCCTGTTTGGGAAAAACTGACTCTTCACATTCCAAACACACACCACTATATATAGACCCTTATACCCACGAAATGTAAAGAGCTTCTAAAGAGAATTTTGAGAGAGAAACCCTAAAGAAAAATAAGATTGATTCAACCATAATCTTTACATAGAGACTCTTCAAATTCCTATACTCTCACCATCTCCATTGTTACATCCTTGAGAGGTTCTTAGCCAAATCATTTTCTCACCATACCCATATCGTTGAGAAGGCTTTTTGGTGCTTTGGGAAGCAGTTAGGAAGGGACCAATTCATATTGGTTGATGCTATGGGCTATAGTGGAATCCAGTAAGCTAGAAAAGAGAAAGGTTCGGCGTAACCTCGTTAGAGCAAGAAGCTTGGAGGGCTTAGGTACATTGGGTAGATTAAGCTTGAAAGGTCCATTGCTGTTCATGTATCCCAACTACATTTTCTAGTGGATTATTAACCGCTTGGAGGGCGGCGGAGAGGTTTTACGCCGAGGGTTTCGGTTTCCTCTTCGATAACACATCAAGTGTTGTCTTTGTGTTTGCATCTATCTTCTCTTTATCTTTGCCAATTAATTACTGCTGTGATTGTGATTATTTATGGTTTAGATTGTTTATCAATTCTATTTTAGCTTATGTTTATGTTCCGCATATTTATTGTTTGATAATAAGCTTGAATTGGTAATTTGTAATTTGGAGTTTAAACGTTCAAGGATGTTTTATACACATATTGAACTTTCATTTTCCCTCATCCTCCTTTTCCACAATCACGTCCAACATAGACTATACAAAAAATGACATTTTCCTTCTTTGAGGTTTGAAGTAAATCAACGCATTAATCATTCCACTAACAACAGTAATAATATATTCCAATTTTTGAAAAGTTGGTAAAATGTGTATGTATTACTTTAAGAATTGTAGAGGGAAAGAGAGAACTATCAGAGATAATTGGATCTGCGAATCACAACCCAGAAAAATACGAATTTGAATATTATATGGTGGAACTTAGAATTCTTACGAGAATATTAAGTGAAATTACAACAACGAATGTAATGAAGTTGTGTGATATCCACTTTATGAATCTAATTTTCATATTATGCAAGCTTGATGCTTTGGAAATTAGGGTGACACACAACTTATTTGGAAAATCCTGCTTTGGTATTTTGACAAAATTCTTTTTAATTTAAAGGAATTTTAGCAATTCAAACTTACCAACTTGAAATTAGCAATGGCATTTTTCCAAAGACTCCCCATTTGAGCCAAACCAAGGTCATTTGATTATAATTCAATTATTCAATAAAGTTTTATTACACTTAATCTTAAAAATGATTATGCGTTGGACATTTTTCATAGTTTTTGTGATATCTTTCATGTTTTAATTATAATCTGGATTCATGAGCTATGATTTTAAAGGGAATTAAATTTTCTACAATATAGGCTTAAATTCATCCTGATGGAATGGTCAATTTTTTTGTTAAATCAAGGTCAAGCTCAAGTTAACCGCAGTCAAACTTTTGAAAAATGTTTGAAAATTTTACTTTTGATATGGAATGATGAAATTTAGTTATTAGGTGATATTTTGACTTTGTTTGACTTACGGTCAACTTTTGATATGGATCGATGGTTCTTTTTCTTCTCGTCTTTTGGTTTTTATACTTGACCTTCTAAACCAGTAATTAGTATAGCACTAAAGTAAAATAAACGGTCTGGATCAAAACACTTAAAATCTATGATTAAGATCGGGGAAAAAGAAAATCAAAGAGCAAGAAAGATTAATGGCCTGTTTGGAAGTTTAGAGAAGAAGGAGAGTAGAGGGGAGTAGTGGGGAGGAGAGTAGAGGAGAATGGTTTATCCTCTACCTTGTTTGGATGTTTTTAAAATTAGTAAGGGTGAAGGGAGTAATTAACCATTTCTCTTATTTGGATGTTTTAAAAATTAGGAGGGAGAGGAGAAAATGATTTAAATAGGCAAATTTACCGCTATTTGAAAGTGGACTTGCCACATTGGTCTATGATTAATTTATTAGATTAAATAATTATTTAATCAATATTCTCATTCCATCAAATACCACTAATAAAAGTATAAAACTACTATTAACTATCACAAAATAATTTTTAATACCTCAAAAAAAATTATAATAAAAAATCAAAAACCTCCTCCAATTTCCTCAACTTTCCCGAGAAACAAACAATACCCACAGTTTCTCACTCTCCAAACACCCATGGCAGCAGCCACCTTCAAACCCAAAACCCAAACCTACACATCTCCAAGACCACCGATTCACCTCCCCACCAATCTCTTCCTCCTCTGTTCTCATCAGAATAGCTCGCCTCTCACCCTACCTTCTCACTTTACTAGGTTTCATAGTTTTCGTCACAATTCTCTATGGCAAGGACTTTATGGGGATCTTCAGCCAACAACTCCAACTCTACACTAACCAAGGCCAACCCGTTTCCAGAACAGGTGAGTTGACTCAGCCCAAACATCTGATTTAAAACTTATATATACATATTTGTGTATGGCACATGATAATTGTTATGGAAAATTGAGTTGGGTTTTGTTTTGGGGTTAGAGAAGAAGTGGGAGAAGTTGCCCTTTGCGATAGGGAAGACCCAAGAAGGTTGTGACGTGTTCAATAGGAGCTGGGTTAGGTTTTGATTTAAATAGAGTTTGGTTGTTGAGAAAATATTGGATAGAAACTGTAAAGATACTAAATTTAGTAGAAATTATGTTTGGTTTGTAAGAAAGCACTGGGAAGATTTGTCATTTGTAGTGTTAAATTTTCTTAGGAAACAAACAAAGATTATTTATATAATTGGTTTGTAATTTTGTTAATTTGGAAATGGTACATTGGAGAATTCATTTGGTCAATAATTTTTCTACTCTACTCTCCCTCCAAATCTCTCCAATTTTGGGGAATTAAAAATGAGGGGTTAGAGGTAGTTCCAAACCCCTCCTCCTCCTCCCTTAAAAAACTTCCAAACAAGGTAATTAAATTACTCTCCCTCCCTCTACTCTACTCCCCCTCCTTTTTTAAACATCCAAACCGGCCATAAAGTTCGGCAAGACAAGAAAAATAAAAGAAAAGGGATGGGTGTTGAGTGGTTGTACTACATTTTGTGGCGGAGGTCGTGATGGCCTTGCTTCCAAAACGATGGACTATATGTTGTACACTAATTTGAGATATTTTTAAAAGTTGATCTGGCTTTTTTTTTTCTTTCTTTTTTCATCTAAGCACTTATATGACCACTAAAACTTAAACGTTTTAACATCTTATTTAATTTTTTAAGCGTCTAAATTTTTATCTCTTTTTTTCTAAATTAAAAAAAAATCCAATTCATTATTAAATATTCTCCAAAAAAATAAAAAAAATAAAAACTTAAACCAATTAGAAGAAGAAGCAAATAGAGTGATACAAAAATAAAATTCTATGGCATAAAGTATTCATCCACTAAAACTAAGGGAACCACTGAATATGAAAAAAATACGGTCATATGTGATGTTAGTAATGTTTAATGGGAAAATAGAACCATCAAATATAAGAAAAAAAAAAAAAAAAAAAGGGAACCACTGATTGTAACAAAAGTACGGTCACATGTGATGTTAGTACTACCAAATGTGATGATGGAACTGTCAAATATGAGAAAAAATAAATGTACCATCGAATGTGATAAAAGTACGGTTAAATGTGATGTTGGTACTACCTAATGTGACAATGGAACCATAAAATATAAGGAAAAAAATAATAATAAGAGAACTAACGAATATGACAAAATTACAATCACATGTAATATTGGTATTACCCAATGTGACAATGAACTATCAAATGTAAGAAAAAAAAAATTACCACTAAATGTGACAAAAGTACATTCAGATATGATATTGGTACTGCCTAATGTGATGATAAAACTATCAAATGTGAGAGAAAAAAAAAAAGAAAAAGAAGGAACTAACGAATGTGACAAACGTACAGTCACATGTGATATTGGTACCGCCTATTGTGACAATGGAACTGTCAAATATAAGGAAAAAATAAATAAATAAAGGTACCACCAGTGGTAGAGCTAGGAATTTAGGTCGGGGGGACAAGATTAAAAGACTAGATTGAAAATAAAAAATTAATCAATATTAATAACAAAATAATGTAACTGTCATATAAAATCTAACATAAAATGTAAACTTTAATTTATTTTTTCACACCTAGCTTAATTTACTCAATTGCCCTCGACAATTTTTCATATTTTGAAACCACTACATGATTTCTTTACACTTAATAGTCTTAAATATATATTTCTCAATATATGTGACTAAGCAACCATTCATCCATTACTTTTCCATTGAATGCTTTTAAAAACTCTGGGACCCACAACCACTTTACTCATAAAAAAATATTAAAAATGGGTCCCACGACACTATTAGCACATTTAAAAATTATTTTACTACAGTGTTTTCAGTTTTCAGCAAAATAAGCTGTATCCAAATGAACCAAATTTGTATTATATACACTTTTTTTTTCTTTGAGTTCTATTAGTATTAGGTTATTGTGATTCCTATTTCGTATAGGCGGAAAGCAGTAGGTTGTTCATTTTTTTTTTTCAGAGTTCTATTAGTATTAGACTGTTGAGTTCTAATTCCTACTATGTTCATCATTACTAGGTGGAAAATTTTTGAGAGTTCAGGGGGCACTTGCTCCCGCCCCCCTCCCTCCACCCTTGGGTACCACCAAATGTGACAAGTACGTTTAGATATGATGTTGGTACTACTTAATGTAACGATGAAATTATCAAATGTGAGAAACAAAATAAGGAAACCACCAAATGTAACAAAAGTACAGTCATATGTAATTTTAGTATTGCCTAATGTGATAATGGAACTATAAAATGTGAGAAAAAAAAATAATAGAACCATTAAATGTAACATAAATACGGTTATATATGATTTGTGAAATTTGAAGATGGAATCATCAAGTGTGAGAAAAAAAATAAGAGAACCACCGAATTTGACAAAAGTACGATTGGATATAATATTAATACTGTCTAATATGACAATGGAACAATCAAATGTTAGAAAAAAAATAAGGGAACCACCAGATATGAAAAATGTACAGTCATTTATGATATTGGTACTATCAAATATAAATATGGAACCTTCAAATGCAATGTTTTAGTAACCTGTTCTAATAGGTTGACGACTTGTGGGTACCATACCCCCAAAAAAAAGGGGGTACTATATAGAATTACCCCCTATAAATATATCTATATATGCCCAATTGTCCATGATAGGCCACAAATTGAATGACCCCTTGTGATTTAAACTAATTAATTAATTTAGTCAAGTTATTAATTAATCAATTTAACATGCAAATACGTGGTAGCACAAACAAATCACCAAATAACTAAATATGCAACGGAAAATAAATGACACGGTGATTTGTTCACGAATGGGGAAAAACCCTAACGGCAAAAACCCCACCGGGTGATTTTCAGGTCACCACTCCCGAAACTCCACTATTATCAAATCAAGCGGTTACAAATAAGGAATCCCAAGTACCTTACCAACCTACAGTTGAACCCTTACCCCAATACCCAATTGGACTTGATCTGTAGCGACAGTTCCCACCTTTGATGCACGGCTCCCAAGTACGTGACTAACCAGATGCGCGGATCCCAGTACGCGACTTCAATCACCAACTTTAGAATGAGAGGTTGGCTGCAGAGTTCTTCAGATCATCCTATGCATGAAGATCAGGAAGATGCTTGGTTACAAAACCCTAAGGTGCACAATACACAGCAACTTCTTGAAGAAGATGATCTAGGTTAAGAACTTCGTCTTAGAGCACAATTTGCTTGAACAAGGATTGCTCAATGCTTATGCAACTTGTGTCTATGTTGACGGCTTTTAAAACACTCCTTAAATATGTTTAGGGTTAGAAGAAAAGAAGGCCCAAAAACACATTCACGGATCCCAAGAAAATCAGATTGGAATTCTGACTTTTTAATTCTCGACAGCTAGCAGGTGTCGAGATAGGTGTCGAGCAGGTGTCGAGCTTTAAAAATTCTGCACTTCAACTTGCTTTTTCTTGGACAGACTTGATGACTTCAACACTTGAACTTGAAACATTGTTTCTTGAAGTATTAAAAACACCTAGAACTACCCATTACAAGTAGAGTGCATTTTGTCAAAGGATTAGCCAATTTACATAAAATATGACATATGTTCTTAAGTGTGAACACATATGTCCTAACAATCTCCCCATTTGGTAATCCGTGACAAAACCACAACAAACAAATGAACATATGAGAGAAGTCATAAATCACTCAACTCATATTCACTTGTTAAATACAATAAAATCTATCCTAACACAAACTCTTGAAGAACTTTGCAAAAAGAGAGTTTATGGCAAGTAGACTTTGACAACCTGTATTTCTGAAACACTTATAAACAAAACTCATCAAGGCATCTTGTGTGAAACAGAAATAATTAGATTGCATACAAATATAAAGAACATGTGTATAAAGAAAGAAAAGAAACAACACATGAAGAGATAGGTGAATAAGAAAAACATACATCCACATATATAGAAAGATAAGTACAATGTATGTAAAACTGATATACAAGACCAATGTATCTATAAAGAATGAAAAGAAAAGATACATCATAAGCCTCACTACATCCCTCAAAAAGTATGAACACTCCCCCTATCAAAAATGTCCTATACTAACTCTCCCCCTAAGATGACTACTCTCATAATCCAAAACTACTCCCCCTTTTTGTCACGAGTGACAAAGGGTAGAGTGTCATGTAGACATCTCATCAGTAGAGCTAGCATCTCCATCATCATCATCTGAAGCATCATCGTCATCACTATCATCATCATCATCCTCAGCATCAGACTCTGAAGCAACTGGAGGAGGTGGTGGAGGAGAAGCCTCAGATGCAAAACCACCCATGGTCGTCTGCCGTCGTGCAATACGACCAACACGAACGTTCACCTGATACAGCTCAGTAGTGAGTGTATCAAGGCGAGCATCCATGCGCTGCAGCTGCGCCATAATATCTCCAAGAGATACATCGCTGGAGGAAGGAAGAGGAGTCGATGTAGATGGAGCAGATCTGGATGGAGCCGAACGGGAGGGCGGAGTGGAATCCGGCTGTCTTGCCCTGAACTGTGCCTGACTACGTTTTACGGTAGCGGCATCTATGGCAGAGATGTGTATGAAGTGGTCGGACACAGGGAAAGGGATGGAAAAATGGCGTAGAATCCTCGTGATAGCGGAAGGAAAGATAAGCTTATCACGGGACGCCGCATCTAAATGAACATCTATGATAGAGAAAATGAAGTGAGAGGGAAAATCTATCGTAAGATGCTCAAGTAGAGAAAGCAAGAAACGAGCACGAGGCTCTGTGATAGAATTATAGTGAGAAAGAGGATGAAGTACAAAGGTCATCACCATGTTAAGGAATCTAGGACCTTTAGCAAAAGGTCTACATGATGTGTACATATGCTCACCCCACTCAGAAGGGCGCTCACAAAAGGCAGAAATGAGCTCATCCTTGGACACAGTCCTCAGTCGCTCACATGTAGGATAGTCAGGAAACTCTATCCTAGGGACATGAAGCACATCCGCAACCAGCTGCGGTGTGACAGCAATGCGCGTACCTCGAACGCGAGTGAAAAAGAGAGGTACTGAACGATCAATCCCGTGCATGTTGGAGTAAAACTCCTGAATCAGCACGAGAGGACAAGTGACCGGGACGTCACACAGTGACTCCCATCCCCTACTGTGAATGACAGAGGGAAGGTCAGTGTCGGCGAAGTCCGCCAGAACAACGTGGCGTTCCGAATGAACACCTCGTTTAGAAAAGTTCTCAGTAAACGCCTTTTGGGCATCTACATCACGGAACCGAAGAGTATGAGGAGCAGTATCAGAGGATGAAGAAGCTCCAGAACGCAGAGGGTTCCGAGCCGGAGTGGATTTACGTTTAGGTGCCATAGATGCAACTAACGTAAAAGAATGAGAAAAGAGATAGAGAGGTAGACAATCAGAAAAGTCCCAAACAGTTCAAATATGACAATATATTGAACAAAATGGACGTATGCATGGGAATGCATGATCATGTTACATGCAAACATAAAAAGCATCATGGGCTCAGCCCAATCCAATCCTAGCAGCACACATACAAAAATCACACAACTAAATGCATGAAAATATCATTCTAATGCACATGGAATGCAATGCATGACATTTTAAACACTTTTTATTGAAAACCCAACCCAAAATTTCAATAAAAACTCAATGATTTTGAAAAACCCAAAGTTTTCAAAGAAAATCCCAAAACCTAAGTTTCAAATCATGAAATGCATGAAAAACAAAGGATAACAAGATCATACCAGGTGATTCGAAGCAAGGAAGTGCCAAAAATCACGTTGGATGAAGGTTGGAGAGAAGAAAACTGCTCAGGAAGTCGAACCGCCTCGGACAGATCGAAGAGAGATCGAGAAATGAAGGAGAAAATCGCGACAGAAGTATTTATAGAACCTTCAGTAAATCTCGACAGCAGAGGTGTCGAGAGGTATCGAGATGCTGTCGAGAAAGGTGTCGAGAGAATATGCCTTCGACAGCTAAGGTATCGAGGAGGTATCGAGGTACCAAACAGCTGAACCAACACTAGAAGCTCGATCGATCGACGAGGTGTCGAGAAGGTATCGAGCAGACAGAGAGATCTCGATCGATCCACCAGGTGTCGAGGAAGAGTCGAGATTGCGATAAGAAAAAGGCTTTAGAGGCTCGACAACTGACAAGGTATCGAGGAGGTATCGAGAAGGTGTCGAGCCAGTTATGAAATGCAGTTTTTCGAGAAGTGAAAAACACAGACATGAATGCAATCAAGACATGCACCTCAAACATGATCCAACCAACATAAAAGGCTCTCAATTAACATCTCTCAATGAAAAATTAAGCACATGGATCTCCCAAAAACACACACACACACTAAACAAGTCTAACCAATTTTATATTTCAAAAATAAGTCATGACAGTTTAGTGAGCATACAAAAGCACATGTAAACTTTTGTGATGGCCAAATCACATTGTACCTGCACATGTATCAAAAGTAGCAAAGAATATTGCGTGTTGTGTGTGAAAAACATCGCAAGATTGCATATGTGTATACATGTTATGACGATCTGAGATATGAGAAAATAACTTTAACTCACACACAATCATAACTATTTGATGGGGACTATCACCTTTGAGGTACATCCTATAACTCCCACATCTCCTAGAATACACGCTTGCAACCATTTTAAAGCATTTTTAATCTTTTTGCTTTTATTTCTTTGCATATTTTTTTTTTTAAGCATATCATACATGGGCTTATGAGAAAGAAAAGAAATACCCATTGATATTTGACATTTCAATTTTGCTATGCCTAAGCACACAAATGTCATTGACATCACACTTTTGCTATGCCGAAACATACATATGTCATTAATGATTGGCGGGCAACAGTGGTGAGATGGTTATTAATGCCTTTCTCTTAGGATTTTCTAGTCCTACCCGTCAAAAAGAGTGATATGAGTGTTAAGTCTAAGAAATAACCTAATCTTACTCATCACAAACACGAGCCACAAAGCTCACTTGCTTAGTTGTGCATAAAGATGCTCATCTAAGCTATAAGAGATACAAAGTTTAGAAAACTTTGTTTCATTGGCCATCTAAGGTACACAAGTACCAAAGTACACAAAACACACACTGTTTTTGTATTTTTCAATTTTTCAATTTTTTTATTTTTTTTATTTTTTTTTATTTTATATCAAAAACAAAATAAACAAAACTGAAAGTAAACACATAAAAACATGTTAACAAAGCAAAACAATGCATAAAACTAGACTGACTCAAAAAAAATGCAAAACACACATGTAATGCAAAAACAATAAGAAGAACAAGAAGAGAAAAGAAAGTGATGAAATCACTTTGAGTCCTTTTTCTTCCACTCCTTGGAAGAGCCTTTCCTTTGATTAAAACCTTGAACCGGCGGTGAGGGGGAAGAATTGTAACCGTTCAAGTTCGAAAGGAACATGATGGCTTTCAGAAGATCTCCAAGAGAAGCAAGAGAGGATTGAAGCTGACTTTGGCTTCCAGATGCTGTCATACTGTTGCTTTGTTGGGTGGCTAACCACTTGTAGCAATTTGGTCGAGTATGACCGGTAGCTCCACAATGATAACAGAGATGCTGCTTCTTTTGTTTAGGCTTTTGAGAGTTAGCCTTCTTATCCTTAGGGAGTTTAGCATCTTTCTTTTCTAACTTAGGGGGTGCTCCTAAGATGGATTTTTCCTTGTCTATGTTCTCACTAGCTAATTCAGTTTTATCATCAGTGTTCTCAATTTTAACAGTATTAGCAGGAGGAATAAAAACAGTAGAACTAGTAGAAGCAGAATTAGAGATAGAAAGACCATACCCTAAACCTGTTCGATCTGAAGCAGATTTCTGGTTGCTGAGCATCTCATCAAGTTTTGCACTTGAAGTCCTTTCCAGTTGAGCTCTAACTTGCAACAGCTCTGCTTCAAGCTTCTTGGTCTTCTCAGCCAGGAAGTTATTCTCAAACCTCAGTGCACCAATAGTTTGATTCGCCTCATCAAACTTTGTGGACAATTCTTCTCTGTCGAGTTCCACATCACTGAGCTTCTTGGTGGCCAGCCAGTATAGCTTCTCATGCTTTTCAGAAAGCTTGTAAAGCTTCTCATAGGCTGAATGGATATCATCTTTGTCATCCATCTTTTCACATTCAGTGTCCACCAATTCTTCTTCTTCTTCTTCAACAATCCCATCAGTAGAATTGACTGAAGCAGTGAAAGCATTTAGGATTCCGTCATCCTCATCATTGGAATCATCTTCAGGCTCAGTGTCACTAAGGGTTGCAGCTAAAGCCTTGCTTTTCCCAATGCTCTTTAGATAAGTAGGACACTCATTCTTCATGTGTCCAAACCCGTGACACCCAAAACACTTTGGTCCTGCAGGAACAGTGTACTGACCGCCATCCTTGGCATCCTTCCTTCCCTTGTCTTGGCTCTTGAACTGTGAAGAACTGGATTGCCTGCGGTCTTTGTCGAAGCTCCTTCCATTGGCATTCTTCATAAACTTCTTGAACTGCCTTGTAATGTAGGACTTCATCTTTGAATCTTCATCATCGGAAGATTCATCTGTATCACTGCTCTTAGCTTTTAGGGCCATGCTCTTGCCCTTGCTTGACTTGCCTATCCTTGATAACCCTAGCTCGTAAGTTTGCAAGCTCCCAACCAGCTCAGTCAAAGGAATTTTATCAATGTCCTTTGATTCTTCAATTGCCGTAATCTTGGCATGAAATCTCTCGGGTAGAGATCTGAGCACCTTCCTTACAACCTTGGGTTCAGGGATGGTTTCCCCAAGATTGAAGGCTGAGTTCACTATGTCTTTCAGCTTGGCATAGAACTCATCGAACGACTCATCCTCCTCAATCTTAATTTCTTCAAAGCTAGTAGTGAGCCTCTGTAGCTTTGAATCCTTGACAGCCTTTGTTCCTTCATAGGTTGTCTGGAGGATGGTCCACGCCTCCTTGGCAGTTTCTGTTGAGGATATCTTCTTGAACTCCTCATTGGTGACAGCGCTAAATAGAGCATTCAGCGCTCTGCTGTTGAAGTTCGCCGCCTTGATCTTGGCTTCATCCCAATCAACCGGCGCTTCTTTTGGCTTTGTCCAGCCAATCTCCACAGCTTGCCACACCTTCTCATCTAAGGACTGCAAAAAAGCTCTCATGCGTACTTTCCAGTAGGCATAGTTAGTCCCATCAAATAAAGGAGGTATTATTAGAGATTGTCCTCTATCCATGACAAACAGGGGTCAATGGATCAATCACAGCAAAGATTAACACTTAATCAGAGTGTGCCTGCTCTGATACCACTTGATAGGCCACAAATTGAATGACCCCTTGTGATTTAAACTAATTAATTAATTTAGTCAAGTTATTAATTAATCAATTTAACATGCAAATACGTGGTAGCACAAACAAATCACCGAATAACTAACTATGCAGCGCAAAATAAATGATACGGTGATTTGTTCACGAATGGGGAAAAACCCTAACGGCAAAAACCCTACCGGGTGATTTTCAGGTCACCACTCCCGAAACTCCACTATTATCAAATCAAGCGGTTACAAATAAGGAATCCCAAGTACCTTACCAACCTACAGTTGAACCCTTACCCCAATACCCAATTGGACTTGATCTGTAGCGACAGTTCCCACCTTTGATGCACGGCTCCCAAGTACGTGACTAACCAGATGCGCGGATCCCAGTACGCGACTTCAATCACCAACTTTAGAATGAGAGGTTGGCTGCAGAGTTCTTCAGATCATCCTATGCATGAAGATCAGGAAGATGCTTGGTTACAAAACCCTAAGGTGCACAATACACAGCAACTTCTTGAAGAAGATGATCTAGGTTAAGAACTTCGTCTTAGAGCACAGTTTGCTTGAACAAGGATTGCTCAATGCTTATGCAACTTGTGTCTATGTTGACGGCTCTTAAAACACTCCTTAAATATGTTTAGGGTTAGAAGAAAAGAAGGCCCAAAAACACATTCACGGATCCTAAGAAAATCAGATTGGAATTCTGACTTTTTAATTCTCGACAGCTAGCAGGTGTCGAGGTAGGTGTCCAGCAGGTGTCGAGCTTTAAAAATTCTGCACTTCAACTTGCTTTTTCTTGGACAGACTTGATGACTTCAACACTTGATCTTGAAACATTGTTTCTTGAAGTATTAAAAACACCTAGAACTACCCAATTACAAGTAGAGTGCGTTTTGTCAAAGGATTAGCCAATTTACATAAAATATGACATATGTTCTTAAGTGTGAACACATATGTCCTAACAGTCCATCTATAACCCAAAACCAAATAGATGTCTAAATTTTGTTGATGATTAATACAATATATCTTTTTCTTTTTTTTTTAATTTTCGTTTCATAAATAGATGAATTAAAAATGTGAATCAACTCACAAAAAAGAAAACTAAAGGTCAATATTGAATATTTATTCAAAACAATAGCTATTGCAAGTTTCTAATTAGTTTAATTGGTAAAGATTTTTGTCATCAAATGAAAAGCCTTGGATTGATTCTGTTTACCGAAAAAAAAAACTTATTAGTGCCATAATTTGATGTTATAGAGTGCTCATCATGAAGTGGACACTATTAATTCAAGTCATATTGCATTTATATTTTAAAAAATCTATAATATAGAGAAATCAACTTATCTATAATAAAAAATTGAAAAATTGATATGACAACTAATATAATTGAAGCCCTATTAACTACATAATAAATAAATTTCTTAATTATTATTTTTTTTTTGTAAAAAATACACCGAAGCAAAATGTCTGCACTTCTTTTAGAACCAAGTAAAGAAATCCTTCATCATGACATTTTGTGTGAAAATAGAAAAGATGAAAGAGAAAAATATTGCAAGAAGGTGACAAAGTCAATGTGCAAATTATAATAGATAACAACTAATTTGAATGTAAAAAATCCTGCAATTATTTGGCATCAAATCAAATTTAGTTGTATAAAAGTAGTTCAATTCGTTTCCACATAAATATGACACCGAATTTCCCATTCAAGCATCGCGTGCAGTTCTCCTACATGTCATGGCTGTTAAAGCTAGAAGTCCATTCCAGGCAACTCTTTGGCTTCTATGTTTGTTAATTCTCTTTCTCTTCATTACATTCACTTGTGTTTCACCACCAAGGAGATTGAAGCTTGGTGCACTACTGTAGAATGAATATTGCTTAAAGGTGACAAAGTCAATGTGCTAATTATAACATATAAAAGCATTAGAGCATTCACATCCCAAAATTCTATTCCATCCTATTTTACCATCTCAAAAAGCTATTTTATTAATTATACCATACTATTTTACTATACTCTCAGCATCTCAACTTTTATTTTACAATACAACACATTAAAATAATATTTTTACACAATAAAATAATATATCTTAAAACCCAAATAAAAACAAAAACCCAAAACCCGGTGAGAGTGAGAGAGGAATTGATAAAGTTACACGATAAAATATTAGTTTTTTTTTTTTAGCATTGAGCTACAGTGCAATTCTATCTTTAGAATTGCATTGTAGCACTATTGCAAATTTTTTTGCAATAGTTAGTGAATACAAGTCCGGATGAAACTTGGTTCTTGTGCAAAAATTGTAAAATTTGCCAACATATGGCATAACGTAGTGCCAATGCGAATGCTCTTAGTATTGGTGGTGTTAAAAAACCATATCGCAATTTTTAACACCATTAATTACAAAATTGACGCTGCATTAGTGGAGCCAAAGCCAAAAATTTTGGCTTCTTAGCTATAGTGCACAATCAAAGATGGTTGTGCACTGTAGCTCAAAGGTAAATATATATATATATATATATTATTTTATGTTGCATTCACACTAGTTCAAATATTTTAATATTTTTTTCTCCTCCTTTTTGCCCGTTGCTCTTCTCTCCTCACTCTTCACTTCTCCACTCTTCGTGTCTAGCACTCAAATTTTTTCTCTTCCTTCATCTTACCTCACTCACCGATCTCGCTTGCTCAACACCAACCTTGCCAATCTCTCTTCTCTCTTTCATTTTTTTTTCTTTATTTCTTCCTCCACTCATCCATTCCCAATCTTTTCTCTCTCAAACATCTCTATCTAAACTCAATCATATTCAAAATACAAATTCAAATCATAATCTTAAAACTAATCAAATCAGAACGATAAAAAAAAGAGACCAAATCTGACCCATCTGAGAGTGATTAGAGTGAGAGTGAGAGAAAGAGAGAAAAAAAGAAAGAGAAAAACCCATAAGTGAGAGAAAAAACCAAGCAAATCTGACCCTCCGATCTATGCGTGTGCGTGAGAGAGAGAGAGAGAGAGAGAGAGAGCTAAATAGAGTGAAGATAAGGAAGAATATGTGTGTGGAGGAGAGTTAAGAGGAGTATACGTGTGTGGAGGAGAAAAAAAGAGAAAAAAGAAAAAGAAAAAGAAAAGAAAGAAATGTGTATGGATGAAACCAAATAAAGAGATAAAGGGAAAAATAAAATAAATGATAATAAGAAATTAAAATTAAAACATGCTACCATAATATTTTCACAATAAATTTTAAGTGGTACGTTATTACTAGCTAATATTGGTGAGAAAATTTTTTTTTTTGATGGTGGCGGTTGCAGTGGTGGTGGCAGTTGCGGTGGCAGTGACAGTGACAGTGGTCTTGGCAGTTGTAGTGGCAGTGACAATGACAGTGGTGGTGGCAGTGATTGTGATTGTTGTTTATTGTAGAGAATATTTTATTTTATTGTAATGAATATTTTATTTTATTATATTATTTATATTATTTTATTGTATTAAAATTTAAAATAAAACCATCGATGTTAGGTGTTTTGTAAAGTGTAAAGATAAAATAAATAAAGTAACTTTTTGTGATGCCAAATTACTAAATTTATAACTCCAACAACGTGGATGCTCTAACAATGAATTTGAATGCAAAAATCCTTGCAATCATTTTGGGATCAACCCAAATTTAGTTGTATAAAGGGAGTTATTGTCCACGTAAACATGATACCAACAGTTTCCCATTCAATTCGTTTCTCACACATATCATGGCCATTAGAGCTCCTAGATTATTCCAGGAAGCTTTATGGCTTCCATGTTTGCTTATTCTTGTGTTCTTCATTACATTTACTGGTGCTTCACAACCAAGGAAACCGAGACTCAGTGTGCTAGGAGGACACAACAAGGACAGAAATGGTGTACACAGACCATCTCTGATTGCATCTGACTCAAAAAAATGATTATCAAACGTTCTATTATGACCAAACGCTCGATCACTTCAATTATCAGCCCGTAAGCTACACCACTTTCTGGCGAAGATACGTTGTGAATTTTAAGCATTGGCGTGGTGCCCGGGCAGGTGCTTCCATATTTGCATATATGGGAGAGGAGGCTTCCATTGATGATGATGTTGGTCATATAGGATTCATGTCGGAGAATTCTCGCAAGTTTGGTGCTTTGGAGTTGTACATTGAGGTGAGTATAAACATATTTTTAATTATAAAAGGTTAACGGATGCTGAGTATTGATTTAGAAAATATTTTTAGAAACTTTTTATGATTACAATTGGAGAAAGTCGGTTACCTTTACTACTGACTCATATCTCAGTTCTTATGTCTTAGTTCTCCTAATCGAAAACTTTAATTCATATCCTATATCCAATTCTCTATTTTCTATTCAATCAGCCCCCAAATGTGTTTGGAACTTTGGCATCAATTCTTGGCTTATTTTTCAGTTTAAAAGAGAAACTTTAACTCGTAAGTGTGGAGCCCACTAGTCAGTCACACTTAGAACTGCTATTACATCTGTTGTTAAGCACCTGCATGAAACTCTTCCATTTCTCTCCACACTCCATAGAAGAAGAAAAAAATACAGATGCATTTGTATTCCAACCCATATCTCATCTCTCCTTTCTAAACCTTAGCTATCATAATGCTACTTTTCTTCCACTTTAAACACCTAATTAGTAATCACAGTAGCAAAGATTATAATCATCAATAGCTCCATAAGCTCACACAGATGTTAACCAAAGAAAGCCATAAAAAATACTAGATCAATCCAACAAACACTCATAGATATTTAAACAAAGAAACCCAAAAAAAATTCCAGACCAACCCATAAAAAAACCCACAAATCCAAACCAAAGAGGTTTGGAAACAAACAAATCACCAGATCTTGAACCAAACTACCAATAGATCTTGAACCAAACTACCCAAACCAAAGATGAGAGGCCGAGAAAGCTGTGAGGCTAAGAGAGCTGTTGAGACAACTTGAATGCGAGAGAGCTATGAGAGTTGAGTTAGGCCGAGAGTTCCATTTTGAGGTTCAAGTGGCGTATCCAGGTTGAAGAAGAAAGAAGGAAACATTGGTTGAGAGAAAGAGATGAAAAGAAGAAGGAAAGAATGAAGCATCTGGAACTGTAGAAAAAAAAAGTGAAGAAGAAAGAGAGGAAAAGAACAAAGTGGCCATTGGACCACCTGTAGTTTGACTTGATGAGACGAGTCTTGACACAAAATTGAAAATATTTTAAAATATGTCACAAAAACTCAAGGCTTGTTTGGTAGAGGAGTTTGAGTAGCATTGTTTGTAGTTTTTATAAATACGTATGAGTGCAAATATGTGTGAAAATGTGTATAATATTATTTAAAAACTGAAAATGGGTGTTTGAAATGCCCTACCAAACGGGTCCTCAGTTTTCAAAGTTACTCTCATTTTCTGCAACTCTAACTCAATTTTTTGAGTGATAAGTTATGAAAATTAAGAATGAAAACTTAACCAATCAACGACACTTTTGTGAGACTCACAAAAAATGAGTAATAAATTATGAGAAATGAGCGATGAGTGATGAAGACACCCTAAACCAAACATAGCCAGAGGGGCTTTTTAGTTTTTCTTTTTTTTGTTATCACTCATCACTCCTCACTCAATTTTCATCACTCATCATTCATCACTTAAAATACCCCAATTTTCCCAACCCCATCCGTTTGGACATTGTTTTCAGTTCACATCACTCAAAATTTTCAACTTTTTGTGGGCCCCATATCTGTAACTTGGTGCAGCTTTTACTTTTTTTTTTTTTTTTTTTCCTTCAACCGCCAGTACCCAAACTCACCGAACCCAATGAAAAAAAAAAAAAAGATGAAGAAGACCAGACCCGACCCAGCGTGAAAGGGAAAAGAAAAAAGAAGAAGAAGAAGATCACCTAGTGTGAAAGGAAAAAGAAAAAAGAAGAAGAAGAAGAATCCAAACTCACCGAACCCAGTGGAAAAAAAAAATGAAGAAGACTAGACCAGACTTTGCATGAAAGGAAAAAGAAAAAAAAGAAGAAGAAGAAGATCACTTAGTGTGAAAGGAGAAAGAAAAAAAAAAGAAGAAAAAGAACCCAAACTAACCTAACCAAGTGAAAAAAAATAAAAAATCAAAAATCAAAAGTTGCAGTGGAACTCTGACCGTGGGACCCTCAGTGTATGTTTAATTACAAAAAATCAGAGAATTGAGTGATGAAAACAAAAACTGAAAACAAAAACCAAACAGACTTCTCAGCCGCAGATCCCACCATTTTTGAGTTATGGATGATAGAAACAGAGTTATAAGCGATAGAAACATAAAAACCAAACTGCCCTTGAATTTCTATCTTTACTAGTTTCAATCACTAGATTCACTATATTAAATATATGATTCCACAACTGATGATAATTATTTAATTATATAGAAATAATAACATTGTACCTTCAATGACCTTGAAACTTTTTTTCTTTATTGGAACAAATTCACCTATGGCAATCCCATCATGGAACTATATTCTAAAGTTGTGCTTCATAACTATTTTTTCTTGCAGCATCGCTACTACGGAAAATCAATGCCACATGGATTTACAGGAGATGAATCATTGGAAAATGCTACCATTCGCGGGTACTTTAACTCAGCTCAAGCAATAGCAGATTATCTGAAGTAATAATAGACTTGAAGAAAAATTTATCAGCCGATTCCTCTCCAGTTATAGTCGTTGGAGGATCTTATGGTGGAAGTAAGTCTTATGAATATTAGAAATTAAATTTCGCTCAAACTAGACTTTATATATTAATCTCACTTTCTAAAGTTTCCCCCTTTTTTATAACAGCGCTTGCAGCATGGTTCCGCCTAAAGTATCCTCATATTGCAATGGGGGCGGTAGCCTCTTCATCACCCCTTCTTTACTTCGATGGCCTTGTGCCACCTAATTCATATGATGTCGTTGTTACCAAGGACTTTCAGGTAAAAATCAATAGTTTATACTTTGAACTAGTCCTTATATTTTGTGCTAAGAAACTTGTAGCTCAGCGGCATAGTCTGGCTCCTTTATGTATATTGCAGGAGGTTAGTTGGAGCTGCTATGATGCCATAAAGCGTTCATTGCCTGAGATCGATAGAGTTGCTGCCAAACCCAATGGTCTTTCAGAACTCAGCAAGAATTTATGGTTATTACTTGCTGCCAAACCCAGTTGCTGCCTAAGTTCTTCATTTGTCTCCGTATATCCCATGTCTTTGTTAACCATAATTATAATTTATGGTTATTACTTGGACTATATTTTTGTTTTTCCAAGGAAAATGTTATCACATTCATCTTATATAACTGTATTAATGATTAACTTACACATTGTTCTCAACAATATTTCTATTTTCTTTGTCCTATAACATTTTTTTTACCATTAGGCCAATGAAGGCGGCATCCGAATTAAAAGATTACTTAGAATATATATATTCAGTCGTGGCTCAATATGATACTCCTCCAGACCATCCGGTGACTACTGTCTGCAAAGCTATTGACAGAGGATCTAATGGAACCGACATTCTTGGCCGAATTTTCTCCGGAGTTGTTGCTCATCATGGGGAAAGTAGAAATTACTATGATTTAAATGCTATCTCTTCAACAGATAAACCGACTTCTTGGGACTGGCAGGTAATGCACATGCATTTAACTAACAATTTTCTTGTTCTAGTTTAATCAAATTTCATTTGCAAAATTATGGAATTCACAGCTTCAACAATTACCAAACTTTATTGTAATTAAAACCTCTTCTTGGCCTTTGTAGACATGTAGTGATTTGGTCACGCCAATTGGGAGAGGCAATGAAACCATATTTCCTGCATCACCATTTGTTTACAAAGAATATGAGGACTACTGCGTGAAGAAATTTGGACTCGAACCTAAGCCCCATTGGGCCACAACTAATTTTGGTGGTCAAGTATGGCTATTCTCTCTTTCTATGTGTGTCTGTGTAAGTGATTAAAAAATGATGTACATTAAATTTTTTTTTTTTTTTTTTTTTTTGGTTTCTCAATGTAAAATTGCAGCATATAAAAAGGGTTCTCCACAAGTTTGGTAGCAACATCATCTTCTCCAATGGCCTCTGTGACTCTTAGTAGTGGAGGGTAACTTATCAAAAATATATAATCTAGATTTCTTTTTTGGCAAAAATATTTAGCCTTTTATTTCGTCATATTTGGTATTTAGTAATCTAACATTTAATTATTTCACGGTGTTGGAAAACATATCAGACAGCATAATTGCCGTGTCTACAAAAAAAAGGTAATATATAATAAATTATGCAATAAATTTTCTCATACACTCATTAATGTACATTCCAAAAGCATTGCATTCCTAATTTTACAGAGATGTCCACATTTAAGGAAAATTCTTAGGTACTCTCAGAGCAAGGATAAATTGTACTCTCTCCTCTCATATTTATGATGGATCCTATCATAAATTTAATAAGTAAATCCTACCATGAATATGAGAGGAAGAAGTACCATCTTTCATGCTCCGGAAGTATCTAAGAATTACTCTACGTTTAAAATGTGATAAAGATAATATGTACAAGAAAGAATGTGATAATTATTAGCCTAATTTATGATCATAACAGTTCCACTGAACTTTTGGACCCCAAAAAAATAAAAATAAATATAATTATCTTTTGCTGGCCTTTATTCGAGTACAAGTTTACTAATTTAAAGTTGAATTTTGCAGGGTCTCATTGCCTTGACATATTGGGTACAAGGGCAGACGACCCAGAGTGGTTGACTGCACAACAAAAAGAAGAAGTCAAGATAATCAAACAGTGGCTTAGTACTACAAGGATTTGCATAGGTTTGCATAGAAGGGAAACTAAAATTGAAACTGAAAATGTTGTGTTAGGTTCTAAGTACTTAGGAACTAATATATTAGAAATCTAATTTGTATTGTTGGCAAACCATTTTCAAAACAGGTGTTTAGTTTTGTTTTAAACTTGCTCAAAGTATGTTGTTTATGTAAAGTTGGAATCGAGTTAACTGCAGAATTGAGTGTGCAATTCTGACTGACTCAATTGATCGAGAATTAGACTCAATCAATCGAAAGTCGGGTAGAATGTTTTTTCTACAGAATTTCCAACTCAGCCCTAAGCCTATATGACGTTTAGGGTTTTATGTTTTGCCCTAGGTATAAAAGGCAAACCCTAACCACGTTTTTGAGGTTACTCTATTTGCTGTGTGTGTGAATCTCTTGTGAGATCTGAGAGGTGGTTGCCTTCACACATGCTTAGGATTATCAAGAAGGAGATTTCGTTGAGAGCTTGATGATCATTCAGTTGCTACACAAAAGAGATTAAAGCTACGCAAGCGGGTGTGCTTGTACTTGCTGAAGAATCCAAGAAAGAAGGAGTTCGTGGTCTTGGAGCTTACACGTGGTCGTATCAGTAAGTTTTCTACTAGTGGGTAGCGATAGGATGTTAGTGGTCTAAATCGCTATTGTAAAACTTCAATTCTTTCATTAATGGATTCAAGTTTATCTTGAGGATAGCTAGATTAAATCCTCCCCAGATTTTTTACCGGTTTGGTTTTACTGGGTCATGATATCTTTGTGTTATTTATATTCCGCATTTTACATTGATATGATTGTATAATTGTGTTAACCTAGATCTGGAATTTGGACTAAGTAATAACTTGGCTTATTAACTAGGTTAATCCAATTGTGTTTTAAGAGGTCTAAAAACAAACATTTTGCTAAAAGTGCATAAAGATAAAAATTAGCTGAAATAGTACAGTAGTATTCATGAGTACCAAAAAGTGCAGTGGAACCCATGAATAAATATCTTTTGCTGGGTTTTATTCGAGTACAAGTTTACTAATTTAAAGTTGATTTTTGCAGGGTCTCATTGCCTTGACATATTGGGTACAAGGGCAGACTACCCAAAGTGGTTGACCGCACAACAAAAAGAAGTCAAGATTATCAAACGGTGGCTTCGCAAGTACAATAATGATTTGCATAGGTTTGCATAGAAGAGAAACTAAAATTGAAACTGAAAACATTTTGCTGAAAATTCTGTAAATAAAAGTAAAAGTTAACTAAAATAGTAGAGCATTCATGAATAGTACCAAAAAGTGCAGTGAGACCCATAAATAGTAGTAAAAATAAACTGAATAGTAAAATAAGTTGGCAAAAATAATTTTTGCCAAACGGACATAATGTTTTTCATGGATTATAAAGTTTACACCAAAAATCAGATTCTACTTTTAATGTGGACAAAAAATCATGTCAGACCTTATTAGCAATAGGAAGCATGCATGATATTGAAAAAGCTTATAACTATGTCAAATGAGAAACCTTTGTTAATTTATTTATTTGGCCAATAGGATTTGGGGATGGATGGAATCAATGAAATTACTCTTGTATTTCTACGATTCAATTCTTACGGTTGGTGAATATTTCATCAACTAGATTTTTAAACAGGTAGGGCATATTCAAATAAGGCAATCCTTTGTTACCATTCTGGTTATAGATATAGTCAGAAAAATGTTGAGGAATATTAAAATTGAAGCTATCATTTTGTTGCAGTGGGAATAACTTTGATTTGTTGTAGAAAAGGCCGGCCCACCACACAGAGAAATGTTGTTGTCATATTATTATTACTTTCTACTTTAAAAGATGGGTAAATTACAAAATTTTCTCTTGAGTTATGCCTTACGAGGGAATGAATTTCTGCCCCATAACTGAAGTGTCAGTTTAGTTGGGAGGATGGAAAAAAAAAATGAAAAGACATTTTCCAACAACATAGACTATATGAGAAATGATACTTTCCTACCTTAAGGTTTGAGGGAAATCAGCGCATTAGTGTTTCCACTAACAACAGTTACATTATATTCCAAATTTTGAAAAGTTGGTGAAATGTGTATGTAGTTCTTTAAGAATTGTAGAGCGAAAGAAAGAGCTATCAAAGATAGTTGGATCTACGAACCACAACTCAGAATAATACTAAGTTGAATATTATATGGTGGAACTTAAATTTCTTACCAGAATGTTAAGTGAAATTTCAACAACATATGTAATGAAGTTTTGTGATGTCTACTTTCCAAATATGTCCACTTTATGAATCCAATTTTCATATTAAGCAAGCTTGATGCTTTGGAAATTAGGGTGACACAACTTGTTTAGAAAAATCCCTTTTTGATATTATGATAAATTTTTTTTCTTTTATTTTAAGGAATGTTGACAATTAGAACTTACTAAATTGAAATTAGCAATGACACCTTCAAAGAAATACTTCATGACATGTTTGAAAAATAGAAAAGATAAAGGAGAAAAATATTGCAAGAAGGTGACAACTGACAAAGTCAATGTGCAAATTATAATAGATAACAAATACTTTGAATACAAAAAAGAACAAAATTTAGCTACAAAATTGGTTGTAGTTTAAAGTTATAATATTACTCAATAAAATCTAACCGTTAAATTGTATGTTCTTTACACTCTAAGTACACACGTAAAATTTTGTGTCAATCGAATATTATTTACTATATGATCTATAAGTTTATATTTAATGCATAATTTTAAACTACAAAAACTTGTAATTTAAACAATTTAGGACAAAGTTTAGCTACAAAATTAATTTTAGCCTAAGGCTACAACCTTACTCAATATCTTTTTATTTGAGGTGAATTTTGACAAATCTACTATTAGATTACATCTTCTTCTTATATCCTCCATGCTTGCAAAATTTTTAAAAAATTAAAGATCAATAGCTATGTTATCAATAAATTATTTAAATGGCAAGTTTTTGTAGTTTAAAATTGTGCATAAAATATAAACTGTAGGGTCTCAATTTGATGGGCTGGGTACCAACTTTGCGTATCGTGAGCCCAACAATAAATTTGTAGAGAATGGGTTAAACAGCTAGGCTGGTTATGGATTTAGCAACGGTTCATGCATGCCAATAAGGGTAAAAAAGACGTTCAGACTAATATTTAGTAAAAGTTCTCTTCGGTCCGAAGAGGTTTGGTATTTCTTGACTTAGTGAATACAATTTTTTCTCCCCCGTCACTTCAGAGGCCTCTACCCTTTATATATCTCCCTCCTTCTTCATCTACACTGTACATTTGTTCTTCATCCAAGCGTCCACTTCAGTATACGTCACATCAGACATCTGCTTTAGTATGCCTTGGGTGGTGGTAGCTGAGGCTGAACTGTTCAGGTGTCTTCTCCACATAAATGCGGCCAGGAAAGTAGCTGCAGTGCATTAAATGCGGTGGTAGCAGCTTTTCCTTTAAGATATTTTTATGTCCTCATCCCCAGGCACGCTCAGGATTTGCTCTCCTCCGTAAAATCAGTTGAGAATGTCGCTTTTATCCCCAGCATATTTGATTGATTAAGCACCATGATGATCCAACGTTGGGGTTTCTTCGAACAAGAAAGATAGTCTTCGGACGTGTCCCAGTGTTCCTCTGCGAGCGTATTTCCACCAAACAGGCCCAGTCCTGACCCCTTTCACCTCCTCGGACAAACTATGGTATACAAATTGGGCCCTAGGCCCAATTCGCAGCGTTAGGCTCGCCCCCACATAAACTTATAGATCATATAGTAAATTATATCTGATTGACACAAAATTTGATACGTATATTAAGAGTATAAAGAATTTGCAATTCAATGATTAGATTTTCAAAATATGTAATCATATTTATTTTATTGAGTAAGGTTGTAGCCTTAGGTTATAACTAATTTTGTAGCTAAACTTTATCCAACAATTTATTGATAACATAGTTTTTAACCTTTAATTGTTTAGAAATTTTGCAAGCATGAAAGATATAAGAAAAAGATGTTATCCAATAGTAAATTTGTCAAAATTCATCTCCAATAAAAAGATATTGAATAAGATTGTAGCCTAAGGATACAATCGATTTTGTAACTAAATTTTGTCCTTAAAAAAATCATGCAATAATTTTGGGATCAACATAAATTTAGTTGTATAAAAGTAGTTCTTTTCCACATAAATATATATGACACCGAGTTTTCCATTCAAGAAATGCGTGTGGTTCTCCTAGACATCATGGCCGTTAGAGCTCCAAGATCATTCCAGGCAGCTCTTTGGCTTCCATGTTTGTTTATTCTCTTGCTCTTCATTATGTTCACTTGTGCTTCATCACGAAGGAGACCGAAGCTCGGTGCACTACGAGGATACAATAAGGCAAAAAATAGTGCATACAGCCCATCTCTAATTGATCTAACTCAAACAATGATGATCAAACGTTCTATTATGACAAAACGCTTGATTACTTTAATGGTAGCCACAAAAATAAAATAAATATCGGTACTATAGAATGAATATTTCTAGAAGGTGACAAAGTCAATGTGCAATTATAACAAATAACAATGATTTTGAACACAAAAATCTTGCAATCATTTTAGGATCAACTCAAATTTAGTTGTATAATAGTAGTTCTTTTCAACGTAAAATATGATATCAACAGTTTCCCACTACGTGTGGTTCTCCCACATATAATGGCCATTAGAGCTCCAAGATTACTCCAGGCAGCTCTATGGCTTCCATGTTTGCTTATTTTCTTGCTCTTAGTTACATTCACTTGTGCTTTATCACCAGGAAAACCGAGGCTCAGTGTGCTAGGAGGACACAATAAGGAAAGAAATAGAATATATAGCCCATCTCTAATTGCATTGAACTCAAACAATAATGATTATCAAACGTTCTACTATGACCAGACGCTCGATCACTTCAACTATCAGCGCGTAAGCTACACCACTTTCCGACAAAGATATGTTGTGAATTTTAAGCATTGGCGTGGTGCCTAGATAGGTGCTCCCATATTTGCATATTTGGGAGAGGAGTCTTCCTGGACGATGATGTTGGTAATATACTAATATAGGATTCATGCCGGAGAATTCTCGCAGGTTTGGTGCTTTGGAGCTACACATAGAGGTGAGTATAAAGATATTCTCAATTGGAAAAAATTAACAGATGTTTAAAGTGCATTGGCTTAGGAAATATTTTTATTTTCTTAAAAAGAAAATAAAAAGGCAACTGACTTTTTTGAAAACTTTTTATATTTCTCAAGAAAATAGTATTAAAATTTTCCTAAAATGATCTATTAACAATTGCCTTAAAAACATCTATTATAGGACCTTTCTTAATTAAATAGGTATAAAGATTCATATGGCTTTATATGTGTGTGTATAAATAGTTACGTACTTACAATAAAGAATCTCTATGAGAATAAAAATATTGCTAGAAGCCTAGAACCACTCCTAAAATATTATAGGTAAAAATATAATCATAAGAATTATGCAAATGAAAACCCCGCAAGGAGCTCACCCTCTCCCTAAAGAATAATTAGGACGTCTTCGCATGGTGCCATGAAGACATGCCAGGGATTAATCCAAGTGTCATGATCCACAAGCGCAATGTGTGCCCATCCTTCCCTCCTGTCCGACAGAAGAAGAGAGTCTTCGCCCAAGAAATGGACAAAGCCATAGCAGAAGAAGTCCACAAGCTACTCGAAGCAAACTTCATCAGGGAGATATATTATCCTAAATGATTGGCCAACGTGATGATGGTCAAAAAAGCTAAATGGCAAGTGGAGGTTGTGCGTGGACTTCATCGACCTAAACAAAGCTTGCCCGAAGGACACCTACCCACTCCCTCGTATCGACCTCCTCATGGACTCGATGGCTGGACACCAGCTATTGAGTTTCATGGATGCTTTCTCCAAGTATAACCAAATTAGGTTGGACGAAACTAACCAGGAGAAGACCTCATTTGTCACTAGCCAAGGGCTCTTTAGTTACAAGGTCATGCCATTCGGATTAAAGAATGTAGGGGCGACATACCAAAGGCTTGTGAATAAGATGTTCGTCCAGCAGATTGGGTGGAACATCAAGGTGTACGTAGATGATATGCTTGTGAAAAGCACGAAAGAGAATTGTCACTTGGATGACCTTCGAGAGACATTTGAAACCCTACACCTCTAGGACATGAAACTCAATCCCAGCAAATGTGTGTTCGGGGTATCATCAGGAAAGTTTCAAGGCTTTATGGTGTCATAATAAGGTATGGAGGCTAACCCCGACAAAATTTAGGCCATATTGGAGATGACGCCTCTGAAGAACGTCAAGGAGGTACAAAGTTTAAAAGGTAGGGTGGCAACTCTCAACAGGTTCGTCTCCAATGCGACAAACAAGTGCTTACTGTTCTTTAAAACACTAAAGAGGGAATTCGAATGGACCGATGAATGCCAGAAGGCCTTCGAGAAACTAAAGGCATACCTTGCGTCCCAACCACTACTAAGTCCATCCAAACCTGGTGAAGAGCTCTCCCTCTACTTGGCTATATGCCCAATGGCCATCAACTCAGCTCTCATCCAAGAAGAGGATCGCATACAGTTTCCCTTCTACTACACCAGCTGAGCGCTCTAAGGGGAGGAAGAAAGGTATCCCCCCTAAGGAAAAGCTGGCCTTTGCCCTGGTCACAGCTGCCCGAAAACTCAAGCCGTACTTCCAAGCACACACCATAGTGGTCTAGACAGACAAGCCATTACTAAGGGCAATAAACAATCCAGAGGCTGCTGGATGATTAGTCTTATGGGCAATAGAGCTTGGCGAGTTTAACATATTGTTGTGAGAGATCGCGCCCCCGGCCCCCTTTTTTAAGTGATGTTTAGGCCAAACCCACGTGAATGGGTGGAGTCGTGTTATTGCCTCTCAAAATGGAGGTTCGACTAGTTATATTTTCCCCTTTAGATTAAGGATTTTACAATGGAGTCGCCACTTATTTAATTATTGGGATAAAAAAAAAAACCAAAATTGAAAAATTCCTCATTTTATTAATTTTCAATTGAATTTACATTGATCATAGGAAAATTACATGACTTTGGTCCTAGATACAATCTAAGATAAAGTACATGGTTTTATTTCCTAATTACAATCTAAAAATCGAAAATTACATGGATAAGCATTTGATCTACTAACCCTTGATCTAAGTTCGGAAGCTATGTTACAAGGTGGGAAGGTGTTAGGCACCCACCTTGCCCGGTGAAACCGGTCTTCTAGATTATAGTGACCAATATTCATATCACATCATTCAATATGTTGTCAATCAATTTACATGTTGAATTTAATGTGTGTGCATGTGATAAACTCTAATTCAATTTATTAAGCATTTCATTTGGATTGAAAAAATAAATTCTAGTGAATGTATGTGTATGATGATATCCTAGATTCAAGAATTTGAAAAAATTATGAAACAAACATGTTTTTCATATTTTTGATGTGAATTTAAGATCAAAAATAATGTTTATGCATGAACATGTGATGAACAACCAAGAACATGTAAAGAACATATAAGAACAATTAAGAACATTCAAACATATTCAAGGGAATTTAAGTGATTACTATCATACTTTAATCTTAAACTCTCATCATGGCAATACAAAAAATAATTAGGGAAAGAGATTATACCTTCATGCAAGATCCATATGGTGGGGGAGGAGATTTTTGAGGGAGATCCTAAGGGTGGAGGAAAAGAAGAGCTAGGAGAGGGAGTGTGAGTCTCACTCAATACCTTGAGTTTCAGGAAGACCAAGATATGACAAGACTACTCAACTTCACTAGAACTCAAAAGAGAAGAAGAGAAAGGATTTTTGTGTGCCTTGGAATGAATGAGAGGGAGGGTTTATATAGTAGTGGTGGAGGAAATATGAATGGAAGGCCATTTAATGAGGGTTGACAAAGAATCATGAACTTAGATCTCGTTTTAGCCTTGGGAAAAATCTGGTGCATTAAATGGGAAGATTGGTAGGAGTGAGGAACAAGCCAAAATTCGGTTTTCCCATAGCTGCTGTAACAGCTAGTAGAGCCAATTTTGAAAAATCATATCTGACTCAATTCTGATCAAAATTGTCTCGTTCTTGTACTCAAATTAAGCCCCGGATGTCTAGTTTTTGGGAAAATTAACCTCATTCATATATTCAAAATATTCTGAGAGATATTGATGAAAAAGTGAGCAGAGATCATTTGTTAGAAAATGGTTTCAGCACAATTAATATTAATAGGTCCCAAATTAGCTCCCAATTAACATTAAATAGCTCCAATTACTCTCATTTTAGACTTAATTGGTTCCAAATTTACTCTAATTAAAAGATAATTGCACAAATTACTCATTTAACTATCTAATTAATTAAGTGTATGCAACCTCACTATAAAATGTAGTCCTAACCAATCAAATTATGACACATCATTGATCTCTAATCGATTACTCTTATAACCAATCGAAATCAATTGTTCATAATCACGTATAGTCGGACTCAATTTGTGATAATGCATCTCAGCTATTAAAACTTGATTTGATGATAACTTTCAATCTGGTGGTCCGATTAGGGCCTATGACCAGTTGATTTGATCGTTACAACATCAAAATCATTTTGGTGAAATGAGATTAATGATCTAATAGCCAGAATCAAAATGCATATTTCTGAGGTGAAAGTACCCTTTTACCCTCCATGTGAGGTTAAATGCGGGTTGCAAAATGAAGTGTCAACAATTGTACCAACCAAGAACTACAATCAAGGCCCAAGCCTTGGCTGACTTCATTGTCGAATTCACAGAAAAAGAAGATGAAGACAATAGTCTAGTGACATGGATGATATGGACGGACGGTTCATCCAATTAACGCACTAGAGGAGTCAGGGTTGTCCTGCAATCGCCAGAGGGAGATTTTGTAGAATGTATGATCCGTCTCCAATTTCTAACAACCAACAATGAGGCTGAGTATAAAACGGTCCTCTCAGGTCTCGACCTGGCTAAAGCAACAGAGGCCTCGTCAGTAGTCATACACTGCAATTTGCAAGTTATCATCAGACATATCAACTGGGACTACAAGGCCAAAGGGGAACGGATGAAGGAATATCTAAGCATGGTCAAAGGAAGGGTGAACCAGAAGCTCTTAGACAAATTTGTGCAAATCCCGAGGGAAGAGAATGAGCAAGCTGATCGTCTAGCCAAGTCTGCATCCACGGAACACATGGTCATCACCAGTCAGGTACTATCCTTCATCCAATACTCTCCTGCCATTGACAAAATAGATGTACAAGTGATTCTTGTAGGAGCCGACTGGACGACACCAATCATATCCTACCTTGTGAATGGGACATTCCCGGAGGACCACAATGCTTCCTGCAAGTTAAAGGCGCAGTCATCACGTTTCGTACTAATTGGGGATGTCTTTTATAAAAAGGGCTTCTCTCATCCGTACCTAAAATGCTTGGTCCCTGATGAAACAGACTACGTCATGAGGGAAGTCCATGAGAGAGTGTGCGGAAACCATTCGAGAGCATGCTCGTTAGTTCATAAACTCATATAAGTGGGGTACTGTTGACCCACGATTCAGAAGGATACCTAGTCCTACGTAAAAGCATGCGACAAATGCCAACAATTTAGCAATATCATACGACAGCTGTTAAAACAGCTAATCCCTAATGAGTGCTCCCTGGCCATTCGCTCAGTGAAGGCTTGACATAATGGGACATTTCCCCACGGCAATGCAACAACTCAAGTTCCTTATCATGGGTATCGACTACTTCACTAAGTGGGTCAAGGCAGAACCTTTAGCCACCATTGCAGAGAAGAATGTCCGAGGCTTCATCTGGAAAAGCATCATCTGCTACTTTGGTATCCCTAGAGTCTTCGTCTCGGACAATGGCAAATAATTCGATAACGATGCATTCAAAGACTTCTACCAACAACTGGGGATCAAAAACCACCATTCATCACCCACCCACCCACAAGCCAATGGTTAGGCCAAAGTTACAAACCGATCCTTGCTCAAGATGGTCAAGACTCAGCTCAAGAGGGCAAAGGGGATATAGTCGGACGAACTACCAAGTGTATTACAGTTATACTGAACGACGACTCGTACACCTACAGGCGAAACACCTTTCCGCCTTGCATTCGGAGGTGAAGCCGTCATCCCGGCAGAAATTGGGTTAACCAGCTATAGGGTGGCCCACTATGACAAGCGTAGGAATGAAGAGGGAATGCAACTACAGTTGGACCTCCTGGATGAAGTTAGGACTACAGCTAAACAACAGATTGCGCGTTATTAGGAACTAATGGCAAAGCACTACAACAACAAGGTCAAGCCTTGACACTTTCAGGTTGGAGACCTAATCCTTAGGAAGGTGACGACAGCTACCAAAGACCCCACACAAGGTAAGTTAGGCCCCAACTGGGAAGGACCCTACAGAATCATTGACTACCATAGAAAAGGGACCTACCATCTAGAAACCCTCGACAGATGAAGACTTTACCACCCATGGAACACCAAGCACCTATGGAGATACTACCAGTAATGGATGACTACAAACTATGTTATTGCTTTTCTTTTCTTTATGCTATTAAAGTAGGATATTAAGTTTTTTATTATTGAAATAAGACTCTTGAGGATTATCAGACACATTATCTACATTTTTCTACAATTATTCGTGCTTTTTAAAGATCTACCCTTTAAGAGATTGTCCACAAAAATTCTAAGTCCTACCTATGGGGTGGACGATGGACGAATAACCAAGGATATCGACGAGTACCTGGTCACAAAAAAAATCTCTAAGTCCTAGGGCGGACAAATAATATAGGATATTGACGGGTACCTAGTATAAAAAAAAATTTTAAAAAAAAAAAAAAAAAAAAAAAAACACTTAAGTCTTACCTACGGGATGGACGAACGACCAAGGATACCGACAAGTACCTGGTCACAAAAATCCCAAGTCCTATCTAAAGGATGGACGGGCCACTAAGGACACCGACGGGTACCTTGATCTTGAAATTTATCAAGTTCTACCTTCGGATGGGCAAAACACCAAGAACCCTGATGGGTGTCTTAGTCTAAAAAATTAATTAAGCCCTACTTATAGGGTGAACAGATCCCCAAGAACACTAACGAGTGCTGGGGTCCAAAAACTACTAAGTCCTACCAACAAGTCTAAATTATTCTAAGTCCTAAGAAACAGACAAATGATCAGAACTATCGACGGTTACATAGTAACAGACAAACAGTGTTACCTACAGGACGAATATGAAAAATAATGCCAATGGGTATGCAAGCGTGTAGACATAGTCAAATCCTTACGACGGATAGGAGGCATATCCACAATTACAATAGGCATACAAAAGAAAGGCAACAAGCAATAAATAAAGGCGACGGATGAAAAAGCAACAAATATAATAGAAACCCAATGGGGATAAACATTTATACATAAAGCCCAAAATAGGGCCCACCATTGTCTCAAAATAATTTTTACAAAACATCAAAGCAAAAATAAAAAAGGTAAAACTAGGATGGGGGAACGTCAGATGGAGGCTGATCAGAACTACCTTTCACAGTTAACACTGAAATTTGCTCATACTAAATCTAACAATTTTCATCTCTAATGAATTGATTACTACCTTTGATAGTTTACATTGTAGTTTGCTGACACTAAATCTAACAATTTCCATCGTATTACTTTTTTTTTTAATATAAAAAATTATTCCTTCTCTTTTGATGGATCAATTCCCACGGATGGCTTATTGACCTCATAGGTCTTAACCTATAACTTATTGTGTTGTGTAGCTTGTTCCTTTGGTGATGGCGATGGCGAAATTAGGTGAAAGGGTATTTTGAAAATTCTTATATATGTAAACAATATATATATATATATATATATATATATATATAGAAAAGTAAAACTTAGGAATACTTCTTTAAATGTTATATCTTACGTTTTCCAATTGAATTCAACCATGTTATTGCATTGATCAATAAAACATAAGATTGAATTTAACAGTCATTAAAAAAGAAGTTACTATTTTTGTTGCATTGATCAATACAACTATTTGGATGAATTCATTTGCAAAATGTGAGACATTCCACTTAATTTAGTAGTAGAGGGTACCTTTTCAAAAATATATAATTGTGGTGGGCCTTTCTGTATCCTGGGCTGGACTGCTCCTACTGTACTGTGGCCCAATAATTCTGGGGTAGGAGAGTCAGGACTCGCTCAATTAAAACTCATCTTAAGCCAGCTTGTGCTCAAGCTAGGACCCCTGACAAAGATCTTGGTCACGTGCCCATAGTAGGGAATGTTGTCATAAAACGTTATGGCAAAAGAAACATAATGCAGCAAGATAGTTAAAACATTCTAACTAAAGTACTTGCTACTGACCAAAGATAATGTTTAAACGATCTTGCAACAGGAAAATACGATAATATGAGTATGGCAGAAATAAATCAATAACAAGAAAAAATAACATTAGTACTTAAACAATCATGATAAAAGAAGGAAATGGACTAATCTACTAAACTTGGTTCTTTAGCAGATTTAAGTCCAAGAAGGGAACCAATCTCTAATGTAGGTAATCTCACAGGGAAATCATACCTACAAATTACCTACTTTGGAAAATGGACATAGATGGTTTAATCTTCAAATTCTTAAATTGCTAGAGAGTAGGCTATTAAGAGGGAGAGAAGTGAGTAGCCTATTGGTGCATGCTTTCCATTCCTCCCACTCCTATTTGCTTCCTCTCGGTTTTTTCTATTTTCTTTGTTTATCTTCTCTGTTTTTCTATGTTTCCTATGTTTCTTGCTATTCCTCCTTGTTGTTATTTACTGTGCACGGCTAAGGCCTTTTTATACTGCCTATCATGATAAGATTTACCATTTTACCCCTCAACCACTTTTGGCCTGTTGTGGGTGTCCTTCCCGAACTGCCTATTGGTTTGCTGGCTGCCCAGCCGCCACCACTACCCTATGCTGGCTATGCCACGCTTCATTCCTAGATAAAAGTCGTTTTGTTTTGTTTTCTTGCTTCCCGTGGCATTCCCATCCGAACAAAGGTTGGGCTTCTCTCTTACTAACTCCTATAGCATGCATCTAGTTATTCTAGCTCATCTTTGCCTCTTTTTGGTAGTATGTCATCTCAGCAGGACATTTTCCCTAAAAGAGCTTGAGCAGGAACCCTAGAATAGGCTTCCCACTTCTCCTTACTGCCAGACCATACTCTCTCTTACCTCTAACCCATAGCCCACCGCCCCTGTATTGGCTAGGTATAAGTGGGTGATACCTGAGCCTTGTGCTTGCTCCACTCCCATATGAGTCCATGGCTTGTCGGGTGCGCACGTGTTTGCCATTGCTTATGGGTTTGTTTTGTCCTGCTACGTGTTCTGCTACTCGTTTAACTCTTTGTGGTGTGGACGAGTCATTGAGTCTTCATTCTTTGCATCTTGTTTCTTCTTTGGGCTGGGTATTTCTTGGGTATGAGCCTTTTCTTCTTTAGTTCGACCCCTATCTCCTTTAACTTCTGGTTCGTGGGCTAACTGGTACTCCTGCCACGCTACTATATTGTTTCTGCCATGATATCGTTTAACTTGTGTTTACTGGGCTCCTTCTGGGCCTGCCATGCCAGCTTCATGTATTATTTCTTCCTTGGCTTACGTTGTCCAGTATTCTTACTGGGTTAGTTCTCATTGCATCTTGGGCTTCCACAGCCCATTTAATTCATTGGGCATCCTTGGCCCATTTCATCCCTTAGGGCATCCTTGGCCCATTTCATTCTTTCTACTTCTTACATTCCCATGGGTTTTTACTAAATCTTTTGGGCTTCCCCGGCCCAATTATTATATCATTTATTTTTGGGTTTATTGGCCTTTAAACCAATCCCATTTACTAATCCCTTTCTTTGGGTTCCTCTAGCCTGTCTTTGCTTGCTTTCTACTTCTTATGATTCTCATGGGCTTATTACTTCCTTCTTTGGGGCTCCACTAGGCCAATTTGCTTCATTTGGGACCCTTTTACTATTTTGTAGGCTTGTGTACCATTATTCCCACCATTCGGGCTTAATGGTTTTTTTTACTTTGCTAATTCTTCTTTCTTCACCCCTTTTATATTGTTGGGTTTCTTCTGTCATTGGGCCCTTTCACCAAAATGGGCATCAATAATAATCTAGATTTCTTTTTTGGCAAAAATATTTATCCTTTTATTTCATCATATTTGGTATTTAGAAATCTAATATGTGATTATTTTAGGGTGTTGGAAAACATATCAGCCAGCATACTTGCCATGTCTACAAAAAAAGGTAATATATAATAAATTATGCAATAAATTTTCTCATACACTCATTAATGTACATTTCAAAAGTATTGCGTTCCCAAAATTTTATAGGTGATGTCCACATTTAAAAAGTGATAGAGATAATGTGTGCAAAAATGAATGTGATAATTATTAGCCTAATTTATGATCATAACAGTTCCACTGAACTTTTGGACCCCAAAAAAATAAAAATAATTATCTTTTGCTGGCCGGGCTTTATTCGAGTACAAGTTTACTAATTTAAAGTTGATTTTTGCAGGGTCTCATTGCCTTGACATATTGGGTACAAGGGCAGACGACCCAGAGTGGTTGACTGCACAACGAAAAAAACAAAGTCAAGATATGATTTGCATAGGTTTGCATAGAAGTTCACACATAATGTTTTTCATGGATTATAAAGTTTACAACAAAAATCAGATTCTGCTTTTAGTGCGGACAAAAAATCATGTGAGACCTTATTAGCAATAGCAAGCATGCATGATATTGAAAAAGCTTATAACCATGTCAAATGAGAAACCTTTGTTAATTTATTTATTTGGGGCAATAGAATTTGGGGATGGATTGAATCAATGAAATTACTCTTGTATTTCTACGATTCAATTCTTACGGTTGGTGAATATTTCATCAACTAGATTTTTAAACAGGTAGAGCATATTCAAATACGGCAATCCTTTGTTACCATTCTGGTTATAGATATAGTCAGGAAAATGTTGAGGAATATTAAAATTGAAGCTATCATTTTGTTGCCGTGGGAATAACTTTGGTTTGTTGCAGAAAAGGCCGGCCCACGACACAGAGAAATGTTGTTGTCATATTATTATTATTTTCTACTTTAGAAAATGGGTAAATTACGAAATTTTCTCTTGAGTTATGCCTTTTGAGGGAATGAATTTCTGCCCGAGGGAATGAATTTCTGCCCCAAAACTGAAGTGTCAGTTTAGTTGGGAGGATGAAAAAAAAAATGAAAAGACATTTTCCAACAACATAGACTATATGAGAAATGATACTTTCCTACCTTAAGGTTTGAGGGAAATCAGCGCATTAGTCTTTCCACTAACAACAGTTACATTATATTCCAAATTTTGAAAAGTTGGTGAAATGTGCATGTAGTTCTTTAAGAATTGTAGAGCGAAAGAAAGAGCTATCAAAGATAGTTGGATCTACGAACCACAACTCAGAATAATACTAAGTTGAATATTATATGGTGGAACTTAAATTTCTTACCAGAATGTTAAGTGAAATTTCAACAACATATGTAATGAAGTTTTGTGATGTCTACTTTCCAAATATGTCCACTTTATGAATCCAATTTTCATATTAAGCAAGCTTGATGCTTTGGAAATTATGGTGACACACAACTTGTTTAGAAAAATTCCTCCTCTTTGATATTATGATAAATTTTTTTCTTTTATTTTAAGGAATGTTGACAATTAGAACTTACTAAATTGAAATTAGCAATGACACCTTCAAAGAAATGCTACATGACATTTTGTTTGAAAAATAGAAAAGAGAAAAGAGAAAAATATTGCAAGAAGGTGACAAAGTCAATGTGCAAATTATAATAGATAACAAATACTTTGAATACAAAAAAGAACAAATTAAAGTTTAGTTACAAAATTAGTTGTAGCTTAAGGTTATAATCTTATTCAATAAAATCTAACTACTGAATTGCTTGTTTTTTACACTCTTAGTACACACGTAAAATTTTGTGTCAATCAGATATTATTTATTATATAATCTATAAGCTTATTATTTGTGCATAATTTTAAACTATAAAAACTTGTAATTTAAACAATTTATTGATGATATAGTTTTTAATTTTTAATTTCTAGAAATTTTACAAGCATTGAGGATATAAAAAGAAGATGTAATCTAATAGTGGATTTGTCAAAATTCACCCCCAGTAAAAAGATATTGAGTAAGGTTGTAGCCGAAAGTTATAACCAATTTTGTAGCTAAATTGTCAAAAAAAAAAAATCCTCAATAATTTTGGGATCAACATAAATTTACTTGTATATTAGTAGTTCTTTTCCACATAAATATATATGACACCGAGTTTCCCATACAAGAAATGCGTGCGGTCTCCTAGATATCATGGCCATTAGAGCTCCAAGATCATTCCAGGCGACTTTTTGGCTTCCATGTTTGTTTATTCTCTTACTCTTCATTATGTTCACTGGTGCTTCATCATGATGGAGACCGAAGCTCAATGCACTACGAGGATTCTAACTCAAACAATGATTATCAAATGTTCTATTATGACAAAACGCTTTATCACTTTAATGGTAGCCACACACACATAAAAAATAAATAAAACATGAGTACTATATGTTGGAGCATTTTAATATTAAATAATAAAAAATGAATAAATGTTATAACATAAATGTAAAGATGTGGGAGTGAATATAGAAGATGGAGAGTTAGTGAAAATGTTTAATCCCACGTTGAAAATGAGATAGACTATTTTATTCTTTTTAATTGTGGTGATTAATGGGCTAAAATGAATTGTCTTAGATATTGGGTTAGATACGTGCCCAAGAGGGAAGTAAAGAGTGGAGGTAATTAATTAGAATAAATTGGGTAGTAATTTCGTGAGGACCATTGAGCCTGAATGAATTGAGCCTATAAATAGACTCATTCAGACTCAATCCAAGTTACAAAAAAAAAAAAAAAAAAAATACACACAGAAAAAAAATACACTATTTGGACTAAGTGTCGTGCCTCAGTCCAAATAGTGTTGTGTAATTTCTCTCTTTAAAGTAATAAAATTCAGTAGTATTATTCAGTTTCTTTTTGTGTTATTTCTATTATTATTGTATTTGCACTAACAATTTTAAGGAGATTCAATACATAGAGCCTACACAAAAGAAACCAAATGAGCCTGTTGGAGATCTCAACAAGCCCTTTCGCTTTAAGGGAGCCCACTTCAAGAGATGGAAAGGAAAAGTCCTCTTCTACTTGAATCTTCTCAAAGTTTCCTACATCCTCACTAACAAGAATCCATCAAAAGTTCCTACCGATGAGATGAGTGAGGAAGAATATATTCTCCATCAAGAAAAAATAGATAAATATACAAAAGATGCATATAATTGTCGCTCTTATCTATTGAATTGTCTTGCCGATCATTTCTATGATTATTATGATACAACTTACAATTCTACTAAAAATTTTGGAAAGCTTTACAAAGCAAGTATGATATTGAGGAGGCAAGTGCAAAGAAGTATGCTGCTAGCAGATTTTTCCATTACCAAATGGTGGATGGAAAGTCAGTGGTGGATCAAGCACAAGACTTCCAAATGATTGTGGTAGAATTGAGATTCGAAGGCATAAAGATTGGAGACAATTTGGTGGTAGCTGGCATAATTGATAAACTACCACAATCTTAGAGGGAGTTCCAAAAGACTTTGCGGCACAAACAAAAGGAGACATCCTTAGAGACTTTGATCACACGCATCTGTGTGGAGGAGGAGACTTGAGAACAAGATGCACTCATGACACAAGAGAGCAATGGTAGTTCCACCAAGGTAAACCTTACTTCAGCCAATAATAATATGCCCAAAAATCATTTTCCTAGAAATGGTTAATTAAAACCTAAAAAGAAAGCCTTTAAAAATAATTATAAACCTCAAGGAAGGGGAAACCCGAATAAAAATTACAATAAGAACCAAGGACCCCTTTCACAAGATCAATTTAATAGATCATGTTTTGTCTGTGGCAAGAGTGGACATATTGCTCGATTTTGCAAATTTCGGAAACGTGAATCTGTCCCGCAGGCTAACGTAACCGAAGAGCCTTTAGTGGCTATGATTACAGACATTAATATGGTGCAATATGTTGAAGGGTGGTGGGCAGATTCTGGTGCTAATAAGCACGTCTGCTATGACAAAAATTGGTTCAAATTGTACACTCCTATTGAAGAAGAAAAACCAAAGTTCTTAGGAGTGGTAAGGTTGAATTGAAATTCACTTCTGGATGCGTGCTAACATTGAAAGATGTTCTTTACACTCTGTCCATGAGGAAGAATTTGATGTCAAGTTTTTTGCTTAACAAGGGTGGCTTCAAGCAAACTATGGAATCTAATAATTATGTAATCGCTAAAAAGGGATTATTTGTGGGCAAGGGTTATGCTTGCGATGGAATGTTTAAATTGAATGTTGAGAATAATAAAGCATCTACCAGTTCAGTTTATATGCTTTCTTCTATTAATTTTTGGCATGCTCGTTTGTGTCATATAAATAATAGATATGTGGGAATCATGAGTAGTTTAGGATTAATTCCAAGACTGTCAAAAAATTTTGAAAAATGTAAAACTTGTAGTCAAGCTAAAATTACAAAAAGGCCTCATAAAAGTGTTGTAAGAAATACCGAATTGCTTGAGTTAATTCACTCCGATTTATGTGAATTTGAGAAAATTTTAACTCGTGGAGGAAATAGATATATTATCACTTTTATTGATGATTTCTCAAAATATACAACTATTTATTTGTTGAAAAATAAAAGTGATGCTTTTGAAAAAATTTCAAGATTTTTTAAAAGAAGTTGAAAATCAATTCGGTAGAAAAATAAAAAGAATAAGAAGTGATAGAGGCCGTGAGTATGAATCAAGTGCATTCAACTCATTTGTTCAGTCTTTGAGAATTATCCATGAAACTACTGCACCATATTCACCTGCTTCTAATGATGTGGCTAAAAGGAAAAATAAAACTTTAATTGAGTTAACAAATGCCATGTTAATTGAATCTGATGCACCTTTACATTTTTAGGGTAAATGCCATGTTAATTGCATGTCATTTTTAGGGTGAAGCTATTTTAATTGCATGTCATGTTTTGAATAGGGTGCCACATAAAAAGTCACACACTACACCTTTTGAGACGTGGAAAGGACATAAGCCAAATTTGGGATATTTGAGAGTATGGGATTGTCTTGCTTATGTAAGGCTTACTGACCCTAAAATGCCTAAATTGGGTATTAGAGCTACTACCTGTGCTTTTCTTGGTTATGCAATCAGTAGTGTAGCCTATAGATTTTTTTTTTTTATCTTGAAAACAAAATAATTTTTGAATCTGGTGATGCAATATTTCATGAAGAAAAATTTCCTTTTAAATTGAAAAATAGTGGGGGTGAAGAAAATATTTTGTCACAACCTAGTTCTTCTACTTCACATTTACAAAATCAAGAAAATTTTGAAATGGAACCTAGAAGGAGTAAAAGAGCTAGAGTTGAAAAGGATTTTGGTCCTGATTATTATGTTTTTAACATTGAGGAAAATCTCTAAAATTTAAAAGAAGTTTTAACATTACCTGATGCTATATTTTGGAAAGAGACTGTAAATGATGAGATGGAATCTCTAATTTCTAATAGAACTTGGAAATTAGTAGATCTTCTACCGGGTTGTAAGACCATAGGTTGTAAATGGGTCCTTAGAAAAAAGTTGAAACCAGTTGGATCAATAGATAAGTTTAAAGCTAGACTTGTTGTAAAAGGCTTTAAACAAAAAGATGATCTTGATTTCTTTGATACTTTTTCTCTGGTAATAAGAATTACATCTATTAGATTGTTAATTGCTATTGCTGTAATTTTTAATTTGAAAATTCATCAAATGGATGTAAAAACTGATTTTCTAAATGGGGACCTAGATGAAGAGATTTATATGGATCAACCCGAAGGCTTTGTAGAGCCTGGACAAGAAAGCAAAGTATGTAAGCTAACTAAATCCCTATATAGCTTAAAACAAGCACCAAAACAGTGGCATGAAAAGTTTGATTCCTGCATGATTGAGAATGATTATAAATCAAATGAATGTGATAAATGTATTTATTATAAATCATGGAATAATTTACATGATATTATTAGCCTCTATGTGGATGATATGTTAATTTTTGGCTCAAATATGCATGTTATAAATGAGACAAAAAATATGCTTATAAGCTATTTTGATATGAAAGATCTTGGTGAGGCTAATTTTATTTTGGGCATGAAAATTACAAAAACATGTGATGGGATATTTCTTGATCAATCACATTATGTTGAGAAAATATTGAGAAAATATAATTTTCATAATCACAAAAGTGTAGCTACTTCTTTTGATTCTAGTGTTCATTTATTTCCTGTGAATAATGATAATGAGATTTTTAATCAAAAGGATTATGCTAGTATCATTGGTAGTTTGCGTTATGCTACTGATTGTACTAGACCTGACATTGCATATGCAATAGGAGTGCTTAGCAGATTTACTAGCAAGCATAGTAAAGATCATTGGCTAGTTATTGAGCGAGTCATGAGCTATTTAATTGGTACCAAAAACTATGGCTTATTTTATAAAAAGTACCCTGCTGTGATCAAAGGTTTTAATGATGCTGATTGGAATACTTTGTTAGGTGATTCTCTCTCTACCACTGGTTATATTTTTACCTTAGGTAGTGGTGCTATTTGTTGGAAATTTAAAAAGCAAACAATAATTGCTAATTCAACAATGGAAGCTGAATTAATAGCATTAGCTTCAGCTAGTGAAGAGGCAAATTGGCTTAGAAATTTATTATATGAAGTTCCACTTTGGGAAAAGCCAATTCCACCTATATTAATTCATTGTGATAGCACTGCTGCAATTGGTAGAGTTAAAAACCATTACTACAATGGTAAATCCAGACCTATAAGAAAAAAGCACAATACCGTGCGATCTTATTTGAGTAGTGGCATCATAACTGTGGATTATATTAAATTTAATGATAATCTTGCAGATCCATTTACTAAGGTCTTGGCAAAAGATAGAGTCTAGAATACATCGAGGGGGATGGGACTAAAGTCCATAGAATCATGAGCCATGTATGAGGATACCCAACCCAAGGACTAGAGATCCTAAGAATTTGGTTCAATGGGGAAAAACGAATCATACGATGGTCGTAAGAAATGCACAATTTATTTATTTTTAAATATTTATTTTGTAAATAATTTTTTAATTGTTCATCCCTATGATGTAAGTGCATTTATCCTGTAATATGGAGAGGTTGAGTTAAAAAACTCTTAATGAAAATTTGTAGCTCGTATGAGTGGGGTGTCAGAATTACAAGAGAACCCTTGACAAAATTTCACCTATGTAAGTGTGGGGGTGGGGCCGCTCCCTATGAGAGTTGGACTTAGTCTCAAATACACTCATGAAACTGGGATCAGCACATGGCCGTAAAGTGCTAGCTATAAAAGCTCATGTCAACACCTGGGTTATTATGTGTAAGCAGTGACGCTTAATTTCCCTAAAGCAGTCCTAGTTCAAGTCAGAGACTACTACGACTCTGGAGTTGAGATCGCTGTTTTACTAAGTGAAGGTTCAATGCAGAGCACACCTTCATAATGCATAGTGACCCGTGTTTGCCTAGTAATCTCTTTTTAACTAAAAAATTTAATATTAAAATGAGTGGGGGATTGTTGGAGCATTTTAATATTAAATAATAAATGTTATAACATAAATGTAAAGATGTGGGAATGAATATGGAAGATGAGGAGTTAGTGAAAATGTTTAATCCCACATTGAAAAGGAGAGAGACTATTTTATTCTTTTTAATTGTGGTGATTAATGGGCTAAAATGAATTGTCTCAAATATTGGGCTAGATATTGTCTCAGTACAAATAGTATTGTGTAATTTCTCTCTTTAAAGTAATAAAATTCAGTAATATTATTCAGTTTCTCTTTGTGTTATTTCCATTATTATTGTTGTAAGGACTCAAATTGTATTGGACCCAAAAGAGGGATGGGATTCGAGCCCAACAATCCCAAACAATAAAATTTTTAGAGAGTGGGTGTAAGAACTAGTTCCAGTAAGTGGAAAAAAGACATCGTTCTTGTGCAGCAAAAGGAACTTCAAATTAAATCAAAGAAAAACTCTTCCTCGGCTAGGTTTTTAGTGTATATCTCTCTGGATCCTTTCTCTCTCTCTTTCTTCCAAAAATATCTCCCTCTAGTGTACTCTGATTTCACGTTATATACTGTCTTCTTCATCCTGCTTTCACAGTATACATGTAGGTTCCATTCTGAGAATTTCTTTCTGTCCCATCTAGAACTTCCTAGATCCTCCGCTCAGTGGCCATAAGGCTGCTTGATTACTGTTCAAGTATCACCTCCACATTAATGCGGTCAGAGAGTTAGCTAGGAAGTATTTAATGTGGAGATAGCAGCTTTTAGGAAATATTTGTTACCTTTTCCGGTTCCTCCTTTGTTCAATATTCATTAGTTAGCTTGCATGTAATTCTGTGAAGTTCCTTGACTATTAAAAGAGTTAAATCCACCTTGGACATTGGTTTGAGCAATAAATCTTATCCTCGGACGTGGTTTGAGCAATAAATCTTATCCTCGGACGTGATTTGAGTAATTATGTACGACTTACGTCTCTTTGTCTTGTGTTATTCTCACAATGGCTCTATTTAACCATCCTCGGACATGTGAGTGTCCTCGGACTGGGCCGTTGGGCCACAAGCCTACTTCCTGTGAACTCTCTGTTATCTTTTTGGGCAACTGGCCCCACAATAGCCCCTCAAAATCTCACTTTTTGTAACCTCGGAAAAATGGAGATTTTGATATCACGTCCTTAACTCCTTCGTTGGACTTTTTTAAATTTCAGAACGCCTTTCCATCTGCCCAAGACACACCCCTGACGTTTCGGCGTCAGGAGCACGCCATTATTAAATGATGGCGGCTTTTCTGTCCTCCACGTTTCAGCAGGATGCAAATCAAACGGTGGAGGGCCTTTGAAATTTATGAGCGGGATTTTTCCTGCTTACGATTTCTACGCCCCTATAAAGAGCTTTTCAAATCAAATTTCTTTTCAGTTACAAAAAATATTACAATCTTAGCGAGTATTCACTGAACCTGTCCCTCTTTCTTTCTTCTCACCGTTCTCATAAATACCTGAAGTTTGTCCGAGGAGCTCATTTTTGACACCTGTAAGTTTCTTTAACCTTCCTCAATCTTCAATCCTCTTCTCTAATTTTTCTTCACGATTCCTAAGAAATGGGTAGGTTTAAGTATTTAGTTGATTCCGAGGAACAAATAGAGAAATTTGGAGCTAAATATAGGATTCCCCCAACGGTGGGCATGAGGTATGCTTCCCTGGAAGAGTGGTACGATGAGAGGAAAACAGGGGAAGTAGTCATCCCCATGATCGCTTTCATAGAGGGAGGGATGACTATTCCGATGGGCAGTCTCACTAGGAGTCACCTTAGGTTCTTTAGATTGTCCCCCACACAATGCGCCCCAAATATGTTCAGCGTGCTAGGGAGTATAGAAGCCCTTAACACGAGGCTGAACCTGGGCCTTACCCATCACGATGTAAACTGGGTGTACAACCTCCAGCATTTGAAGGGTCAGGGGTATTACCTTAGGTCTAGGTTCCCCAAGGTAAGGCTAATCCAGTGCCTCCCTACATCGAACAAGGGCCTAAAAGATGATTTCCTCATTTTTTTTCTAGGGCATGGCACGATGGTTTACCCTGTTCGACCCAGGAGGGAACACCAGGTGGGGATTTTAGGCTGGATGCCTCTGTACTTTAATTTATATTCCTTAATTCAAGTTGACTTCATTTTCTGACGAAATTTTTTGTTGTTTTATTGGTTTCGCAGATAAGTGCGCTACCAAGCCTCAATTCAGACTAATTAATAGGGAGAATTAGGATAAAATCCTACGGTCCGAGGTGTATGTAAACCCATCCGACGGCCAACTGAGAGCAGCACACATAATCCTGCGATACAAACCAATCTCCACCACCTTTCAAGCACCCAAGTGCGTGATCAAGGCTAGAGATCCTCGGTTGCATCGAATCAGCGTAGCCTTTGAAGGTTTTATAGTTCCTGAGGGTGTTCCAATCCCTGAAGGCACTCCTTTTACCCAGCCGTTACCTGTGGCCACTATCTCCGTAGCAATTTCCTCGTCCCATTCTGTACTTCAGGAAGTGAAGGAAGAGGAAGAAGAAGAACAAGAAGAAAAAGTTGTAGAAGTATCGGATTCTGCGGATGGATTTGAGGTCTTCAACCAACCCCAATCTCCCGAGGTGGTTTCTGGCGACATGGGCATCCAGAGAAAGAGCCAGAGAAGCTTGTTGGATGTTATCGAAGGCAAACCTGGAAAGGAAGCACCAGGGAAGTCCGCTCAAACCACTCTCCCCCCTCCCCCTCCTCCTCAACTTCCCAAATCCCAGGGGGTAGAACCTGCTGATTCTAAGAGGAGGAGAGAACAAAAAGGTAAAGAAGTGGTGGAGATTAGGAGATCTCGCCCAGCCCAGGAAAGTGAGGTCCAGCGGCCTCTAAAATAACAAAAGACAACTCATGGGACTTCAAAAGTTGCTGCCAAGCAAACTATTTAGTCCTCGGAGCCCAAGGCCTGGCTCCCTGCTCCCATGCTTGGCGGTGAGCCCTTGAGGGAAGACGCATCCATCAGAGACTACAATGGTGGGATTGGATGCCACATCGCCTCGGCCCTAGAAGAAACCCTCCTTCTTCCCAGGGACATGGCTGAGCTCAAGAACATGAAAAAAAATGAAATCTTCATGAACATGAAAAGGCATTTGGGCATGGTATAGTATCCTTACAGCTTTACTCGTTCCTTTTAGTTTACTTTATCTCTGACTCTCTCTTTCTTTCTTTTTTTTATAGGCTGTTCAAGCCACTTTCAGGCTAGAGGAGATGACCAATGCCTTTTACTTACAATTGGACAAGGAGCGGAAGAAGAAAAATGCAGCTGCTCAGACACTTACTGTCAGTGAGCAGAACGTTGCAGAGCTGAAGAAAAAGTTGGCCAACGAAGAATACGCTCGAAAGAGCGCTGATTCAGCCTTGGCCAGCTTTCAAAAGCAAGCTGAAGATCAGAGGAAAAGCCTCCGTGATGCCAATGACCAACTGGCAGCTTCTAAGGAACAAGTATCAACTCTTATGAAACAACTGGAAGAAGCTCAAAGGCTAAGGGGTCAGGCTGAAAAAGTAAGAGCCGAGGCTGAGAAAGAGAAGGATGAGGCCGAACAGCAAGGATATGACGTCGGTGTAGCTGAGACTGAGGACAGATTCTGAGCTGAGGTCCCAGTTGTGTGCCATCCATACTGTGCACAAACTTGGGAGGAAGCTCTCAATCGTGCTGGGGTCGAGCCATCATCAGAGCTGAAAAGGCCTGAGAACACTTACTTCCCCCCAACCATACGAGCCCCAAGTCCTTCTTCTCAACAACAAGAGGTCTCCTCTACTACTGTTGGCTCGGCTGAAGAAGCTCTGAATCAGAATCCTCTCTCAACCAATCAGCAGAAGCAGCCTGAAGTGTCTGAAGTGGTAACAGAGACCTCCTCGGCCAAGGCTGTAGATGGACCTAAGGATGGAGCAGCTTCTCAGAGCTTTGAAAAGGACTTAGCTTCTACCATTTTACCTGCTGGGGAAGCTTCAAAGGAGAAGGAGAAAAGTGTTCCTCCTCAGGAAACTGCCAAAGTTCCACCACCCAAGCTACAAATAAAACTAAGCAAATAGTTGATGTAATTTTTTTTTTTAATTTTAATTTAATTTTTTCTTTTTTGAGGATATTCTTAAGTGTGATGTATATTTCCCTTCTCAGATTTATATAAGACATTATGGTTTTATCTATTACTTGTGTAATTTCCTACACGACTATTCTTTTACTTTTATATTATCCCAGGCTATAGAAGAGTAAAATCTGACACTATGAGAGAAAACTTAACCTTATGTATGTTAATTGAAAATCAAAGCAAACTGGAGATAGCATTCCAAACAATTAGTCCTTGGAGATATTGAACACCCTGAAATGCTTTAAGTAATGCTCATGGAATTTGCCTTGATATATAAAGATAATCACACAGAACCCATTTAAGAAGCGTTGATTTTCACTAAGTTAGTAGTATAAACAATCTATCATACCTTAGCCTAAGTATAATACTCTAATTAAAGTCACAGTGTGCATTAATTTTCATCAAGCTATGGGCTAAAAACCTTACATGACTTAAGTTCTGCTTAACACTTCAATAAAAATGACAGTGTATTAATTTCCACCAAGTTGTGGTCCGAGGACCTTACATGATTTAGTTTCTGTTTAATACTTCAATAAAGATGACAGTGTATTAATTTCCACCAAGTTGTGGTCCGAGGACCTTACATGACTTAGTTTTTGTTTAATACTTCAATAAAGATGACAGTGTATTAATTTCCACCAAGTTGTGGTCCGAGGACCTTACATGACTTAGTTTCTGTTTAATACTTCAATAAAGATGACAGTGTATTAATTTCCACCAAGTAGTGTATTAATTTCCACCAAGTTGTGGTCCGAGGACCTTACATGATTTAGTTTCTGTTTAATACTTCAATAAAGATAACAGTGTATTAATTTCCACCAAGTTGTGGTCCGAGGACCTTACATGACTTAGTTTTTGTTTAATACTTCAATAAAGATGACAGTGTATTAATTTCCACCAAGTTGTGGTCCGAGGACCTTACATGACTTAGTTTCTGTTTAATACTTCAATAAAGATGACAGTGTATTAATTTCCACCAAGTTGTGGTCCGAGGACCTTACATGACTTAGTTTCTGTTTAATACTTCAATAGATTTCACAATTGTATTAATTTCCACTAAGTTGTGGCCTGAGGACCTGACATTACTTAGTTTCTGTTTAATACTTCAATAGACTTAAGGAACACAAGTAATAGAATTCAAGTTAAGTTAAAAAAGAGACATATAGCAAAACTGTTCTTATTAATAGTAATACCTCTTTAAGTTGCTTACATTCCAAGGATGGAGTACAGTTTTCTCATCTAAATCTTCTAAGTAATAAGCACCTATTCCTGCCACAAATGTGATACGATATAATCCTTCCCAATTGGGCCCTAATTTTCCCCAAGCTAGATTTTTGGTATTCCCCAAGACTTTTCTCAACACCAAGTCCCCTAGAGCAAACGGTCTCAGCCTCACATTCGCATCATAACCTTGTTTCAGCTTGTGTTGGTAATAGGCTAACTGAACCATCGCTTTTTCTCGTCGTTCATCTATCAGGTCTAGATTCTTACCCAAAAACTTATCATTGCCATCTGGGGTGAAAGTACTAGTCCTTAATGTGGGGAAACCCGTTTCGAGGGGAATCACAGCCTCAGCCCCATATGTCATTGAAAGTGGGATTTCTCCTGTTGACCGCAAGGGCATTGTTCTATATATCCAAAGGACATGTGGCATCTCCTCCACCCATTTTCCCTTCGCATCATCTAGCCTCTTCTTGAGCCCACTCACAATGACCTTATTAACAGCCTCGGCCTACCCATTTCCCTGTGGAGAAGCTGGAGTGGAATATATGTTCTTTATTCCCAGGTCGGAACAATACTCCCTGAAAGCCTTACTATCAAATTGAAGCCATTATCCGAGATAAGAGCCTGAGGAACCCCAAATCGCGTGATGATGTTCTTCCAAACAAACCTTTTGACATCCACATCCCTAATATTAGCTAAGGGCTCAGCTTTGACCCACTTCGTGAAATAGTCCGTGCCAACTAGTAGTATTTCTTATTTCCTATTGCCTTAGGGAATGGACCAACAATATCTAAGCCCCATTGCGCAAAAAGCCAAGGACTAGAAAGAGAGTTAAGGACTCCCCCAGGCTGATGGATGTTTGGAGCAAACCTCTGACATTGATCACATTTTCTAACATATTCCTGTGCCTCATTTTGCATGCCTTGCCACCAATACCCTTGGGTGATTGTCCGATGAGATAAAGACCTTCCTCCAGTGTAACTCCCATAAATCCCTTCATGCAACTCCTCTAGAAGTGCCTCTGATGCTTCAGGGTGCACACAAAGCAGATATGGCCCAAAGAACGAGTGCTTGTACAACTTCTTGTCCTCGAACAGCCAGAACCGAGGAGCTTTTCTTCGTATCTTGTCAGCTTCCAATTTGTCCTTGGGCAGTACATCCTTCTCAAGGAATACCATTATAGGATCCATCCAACTAGGCGCCGAGCTGATTTGATTGACCTAAAGTGAGTCCTCCGCTACTGGAGTGGGTGTACTCAAATCCTCAACCATGATAATCCGAGGTAAGTTCTGCGCCGAGGAGGTAGCGAGGGTAGTCAGAGAGTCTGCATGTGCATTTTCACTTCTGGGGACGTGGGATAATTCAAAAGATTCAAAATCTGTTTGCATACGCCTAACTCGACTCAAGTAACTTTGCATTCTAGTGTCTCGAGCTTCCAACTCCCCTCTGACCTAACCCACGACCAGGCTTGAATCCGAGAACATCTCCGCTGTTTTCCCACCCAGCTTCTTGACCATCATCATTCCTACTAATAAGGCTTCATACTCTGCCTCGTTATTAGTGGCTGAGAATCCCAACCTTAAAGACTTCTCAACGATGGCCATTTCAGGAGATATTAGGACTAGCCCCACTCCTGACCCCCTTTGGTTTGCTGCTCCATCACATACACCTTCCAAGGAGTGGAATGTTGCATGGATATAAGGCCAACCGATTTTTCATCCATGCCAAGCGGACTTGCACCTATTTCCTCAGGGCCTTCAGCAAATTCAGCCACCAGGTCGGCGAGAACCTGACCCTTCATAGAAGTACGAGGCATATACTTCACAGCTCTAAGTGGATACTGAGTCAGAACAACCACAGTATGTGCCTGGAAGTAATTGGGGAGTTTCCTTGTAGCATGCACCACTGCCAAAATGGCCTTCTCCAATGGTAAATAACGCACTTTAGCCTCATGAAGTGATTTGCTCACGTAGTAGACTGGCTGCTGCACACCATTATCCACTCGTATCATAACAAAACTAATAGCATAAGTGGCTATCGCCAAGTAGGCAAAAAGAACCTCGTCCACCTTAGGGCTGGACATAATGGGTGGCCGAGATAGATATTCCTTGAGTTGCTGAAATGCTAGAGCGCACTCCTCAGTCCACTCGAACCTTTTCCATTTGTAGAGTAAAAGAAAAAAGGGTCTGCACCTATCCGCCGACCTGGATATAAATCTGTTCAGCGCAGCGGTCATCCCAGTCAACCTCTGGACTTCCTTAGGATTCCGAGGTGGTTGCAAGCTATTTATGGCTTTAATCTGGTTAGGGTTCACTTCAATTCCTTGGTGGGTCACCATGTAGCCCAAAAACTTCCCAGAACATACCCCAAAGGAGCACTTGGATGCGTTCAGTCTTAACTTATGCTTCCTCAGAACCTCAAACGTGCCGGTGAGGTTCGTCACATGCTCGGCCACTACCTTGCTCTTTACTACCATGTCATCAATATAAACCTCTATATTGTTGCCTAACTGCGGCTCAAGCATCTTCGTCATCATCCGCAGGTAAGTTGACCCCGCGTTCTTCAAGCCAAAGGGCATTACCTTATAGTGATAATTTCCATTGGGAGTGAGAAAAGCTGTTTTCTCTTGATCACCCAGTGCCAGTGGGATCTGGTGATAGCCCTGAAAGGCATCTAGGAAGCTCATCCGAGGATGACCTACCGTTGCATCCACCAGCTGATCTATACGGGGCATAGGAAAAGGATCCTTTGGACAAGCTCTATTAAGATTTGTGAAATCAATGTACACTCGCCATTTTCCATTTTTCTTCTTTACTACAACTGTGTTTGCCAACCACTGAGGGTAAAACACTTCCTTAATAGCCCCAGCCTGCTTGAGCTTGTTCACCTCGTCTTTAATAGCCTCGGCATGTAACTTGGACGGACGTCGAGGTGGCTGTTTCTTAGGAATAACAGAAGAATTGACATTCAAATGATGATAGATAAAATCTGGATCCACTCCTGGGGCCTCATAGGCATTCCATGCAAACACATCAACATTTCTCCTTAGGACCTCGATCAACTGATCTTTCTCCAATGGAGGCAACAATGCTCCAACCTGAAAGTACTTGTCTGGATCATCACCAACATTCACACTTTCCAACTCTTCACACTCCGCTTCCTCGGCGGTCGTGCTGAGAAGGTTTCCTACATTCCTTGATTGCTATAAGTCATTCTCGGCCGTGGCCGACGTACCCACCTCTGGCCGATGTTGAATAGCAGCTACCATGCACTGCCTTACCATGACTTACTTTCCCAATATTTCCAACACTTTGTCTCCTGATGGATATTTCACCTTCTGATGAAGGGTAGAGGAAATAGCCCACAGGGTATGCAACCAGGGCCTACCCAAAATCGCCGTATATGGAAAAAAAACGTCTACCACAATAAAATCTACCTCCACCACATCTGAACTTGTCTGCACAGGTAACCTAATCATACCCAACGAAATGACCGATCTACCCTCGAAACTTACCAACGGGGAGCTATAGGCTGTCAGGTCTTTGGCTGTCAAATTCAACCCCCTGTACAGGTCAGGATACATCACCTCGACTGCGCTCCCCTCATCAATCATCACCCTTCTTACGTCATACCCACCAATCCTAAGCGTAACCACCAAAGCATCATCATGTGGTTGTATGGTTCCTCTCTTGTCCTCATCTGAAAAGCCCAGCACCAGTGAGGTGCTCAGTTTTGCTTTCTTTGATATTGAACTTGAGCCCCCATCCGAACAATGAGACACAGACAGTATCCTGGAGGGACAGGACCCCGTTCTTCCTAGGGTAGCAAATATAACATTTATTGTGCCCAGGGGGGCTCCTGAAGAGGCATCCCCCCGAAATGTCGATCTTGCCTGACTTCCTCGGCCACTGGAATGATGCAGTAAGTGCGTTCACTTTCCTTCTCGGACAAGCTCCTCCAAGTGGTCCCACAGATTTCTGCAATCTTCTGTAATGTGTCCATGGTCCTAATGGTATTGACAGTAAAAGTTCTGATTACGTCTCATCGGATCCCCTGCCATTCTATTGGGCAGTCTGAAGTAGGGCTCGTCTTTTATCTTCTCAAGAACCCGCTGTACTGGCTTTCGAAACACAACATTAACTGCCTGGGAGTTAGCAGATCCTGACTGCCCCCCAAAGTCCCTTCGAGGTCGCTTATTATTATATCGGTCCAACCTAAAATCCCTCCTCTCCTGAGGGATTACCTTGGACTTTCCTCTACCCCGTATCTGATCCTCTTCTACTCTTCTATACTTGTCAATTCGGTCCATAAGCTGTCGCATGCTGGTAACAGGTTTTCCAGTCAGCGAACTCCTCAGATCATGTTCGGTTGTGAAAACTCGAAAATGTGTTGAAAACACACAAGCGGTTTAGACCCCCAAATTAAAATTACGGCTTGGTTGATTTTACACAAACTTAATGATAAGTGCGGAATAGTGTAAACACAAGCGTATAAGCAAAACAACTACTCTAATCCATATTAAAAACAACTCAGCAGTAAAAATGAAATGAACAAGAGTAGGGAAGAAGGATGCAAACACAGATAACACCGAGACGTGTTATCGAAGAGGAAACCGAAGAACTCGGCGAAAAACCTCTCTGCCGCCCTCCAAGCGGAAATCGATCCACTAGACAATCAGTTGGGATACATGAATTAGCAAAAGACCCTCCAAGCCTAGTCTACCCGATGAACCTAAGCCCTCCAAGCTCCTACTCCAACAAGGCTTCTCGAAACCGTGTCTTGTCTTAGTTATCCGAATCCCGCAACAAACTCCATGTTGCATCTGCCATTCAAGGCTCCTTCCAATGCTTCCCAGCAGCACCAAAACGTCACTCAGCACTCTCTAAGGTGTGGTAAGTGTTTAGGCTATCAACCTCTCAAAGATATGGATAATGGAGAGGGAAGGGTTGAGGAGATACCACAAGCAATTGTATAGAGAAAGGTGGGGAAGACAATCTCTAATTACCAATGTGTTTGGCTAGGGTTTTCTCTCTGAAGCATCCCTCAACAATTGTAGGTAATGATGGTATATATAGGATAGGTGCAAAAGGTGTGACTCAAAAAGTATAGGCTGGCAGAACAGATTGCCTCGCGGGTGTCTCGCGGGAAGGCCTTACCCGCGAGATACTCGCGAGACACAGCTGTCTCCACCTAGCCTGACTCTTCGCATTCCAGCATGTGCCTGGCACATGATTCACTTCGCGGGATGCTAAGTCGCGAGACACCCGCGAGAATCCTTCAATCTTCAAATGCTTGAGTCTTCATTTACTCTCTCTATCACACACCCCATACAATAAATCCCACAAAAAATACAGGGTTTAAACGATTGAACATAATTACAATCAAATTTGGCACGGAATAAAAGCCAACAAAAACATAGTTGTAAATTACAACTTTACAATCTCCCCCTTTGGCTATTCCGTGACAAAACCCTAAAACAGACTCTAGACTTAAACGTGAGTTTGGGAACAAAGGCAAAACTCACTCACACCTAATTCTAGATTCTGAAAAGCTCTTGAACATATGAACAAGTATCTCCTGAAACACAACAACACAATAATATCATTGTATGTAGAAAACTTGAAATGCATATGGAGCTAACATAATGTGATCAAGCAGAATGGAATAAAACAGTATACCATGGCAAGATCAAACAAGCAATCACTATACACAAGCAATTACTATGCTCATTCACACATGAAATGAACATCCGAATATGCAAGATGATAAGCTCATTTGAAGAGAATCATTTGCAACTCCAACACTCAACCAATGCGAAATACACGAAGTATTTGCATCTAGGAACAATCCTACTAGGGCACAAGAGTGTTCATCACTCAACCAATGCATAGAACGTATATGCATCTAGGAACAATCCTACAATGGCACAAGAGAGATGTACTTGAAGTAAAATGCATGACATTGAACAACAAGCAAACATGCATAAAGGCTGCATAAGCATGGTATAGCAAATGCATGGCACAAACCACAAAGACCTACAAACTATGCATGAAACAAACCCTTAAAGCTTACATAAGCAACATGGGTACAAAACAAAATGCCACAAAGCACATATGCCACAAAGCATAGGAATCAACATAAAATTCTGAAAATATATTAGTAAACCCGTCTATAAAACCAATAACCAATAGTTAATATAACTATGTTTCTAAGCTGCGCTCCCCCTAAGGCTGTGCAAGCTCTTCTTCATCAGCTCCCCCTCAAAATTTTCTCCCCCTTTTTGACCGGAATGGCCAAAGGACTAGATTTGGTCGGATTCGGAGTCTGATCCATGTGTAGGGGATAAACTCTGAATCTGAGCTGATAATGTGGTGATCTGCTCTTGGAGGTATGCAAACTGATCCGCTGTGTGCTGTACGTGAGTGTCAAGCACTGTAGACATGTGATCCATCTTAGCTAGGATCTGATCAAACTTGCTGAGACCTTGTGTTTGTGCTAGAGCAGAAGACGATGGCTGTGCAGTCTCAGGAGCAGAAGTGAACCTGTCAATCTCCTCCTCTGTATCCCCACCCTCATCTGGCACAACCCGAGGCGGTGGAATGAGATGAGCACCAGTCATGGGGCGTTTAATGTGTGCTGTGCTCCGAGTCAGAGTATTTGCACCAATGGGGTAATCCCTCTGAACAATAGTAAGGCCACTAGGGAATTTCAGCTTCGTCTTGGCAATGAACCCCATGATCAGTGAGGGAAAAGGCATTATGGTTCGTGAATTTTGCTTCGTAATGCTCTTTTTCAGAATATGAAAGATGTGGCTGCAGATATCAATTTCCTTGTGAGTGAAAAGGTCGTAGAGAAACCTCGTCCTTGGAGCAGATAGAGTGGTGAGGTTGGTGACCGGATATAGGTTATGGATCATGACATAGCTCAGAGTCCTCATTTCTGGAGAAAACTTGAGAGTATCCATTGATGATTTCTTTGGAACCCCACCAAGAGTTGATATCATCTCCGAGATATGCCCCAATCTCTCATCATATTGAACTGACATTGGCTGAGAGGGAGGACGTATCTCCAAAAGGTCTTGAATACTATCCCTTGTGATCTCAAATTCTTTGTGCCTCACCCAGCAGATTATCTTGTCATCTTCTACAGTAGCATTGGAGAAGAACTCTCTGATTATTTCTGAGTACACAGTCCCAATTGGATTCAACAACTTGGTCCAAGTTCTTTCTTTGAATGCATCTGGAATGCATGTATGCTCAAGCTCCTCCAATTGAACTACTCGTTCCATGACAATGGTTGCTCTCTTGTAGCAGTCGTTGTACTTCATATCAGCTTCAGCAGATTTGAAGTGATCAGATTCAGTACGAGCACGCTTGGGAGCCTTCTTCCTTGAAGCAGCATGCTTGGTGGGAGACATCTGCACAAGTGGACATAACACATAGAGCACAAGTGCACACAACACAGGAACAAAACTTGATTAGATTCAAGTTAGTTTACATCTAATGAGATACTTCCAAAACAGAGTAAAATGCAAAACAGAGCATGACCAATTCATACAAGCATGCTACACCACATATAGCACTAAAGCATAACACGAATGCATGAAAAATAACACATTTTGCATGAAATTAAATCACTGTGCAAGTGTGTGTGTCTGTGTGTATGCATGTGTGTGCAACATGAGATGCATGAGGATGTGCCTAGAGGGTGCCTAGGTGTTTGCCAAGTGAGTGCAACATATGCAAAGTGTAATACACACATGATCAAAGATCAATTCTAGACCAAAACATGGTAAGACATATGGAAACCCTGAAATTTGGACTCACTTGAGACCAATTAGGCATAACAATGTCACTTAGACAATCAATCAAACACCTAATATGCATAAGAACACTTTAAGTATGAACAATGCATGAACATGGTAAAATCTTGCCTAAATACATGATAAAATGCCACAAGGGGCCAACACAGATGCACTAAGATCAAAAGGAACAAAACCCAATCACAAATTTGACAAAAACTTCACCCAATTTTGAAAAACAACCCAAAGATTCGAAAATCCCCAATTATCAAAACCCTAACCAAAAATTCTGCAAAATCTAAGTAAAAACTTAAAAAGAAATGATTAACAAACATACCTTGAAGAAGAAAATGCAGGAAAATGCTTAGATAGAAGGGGATTGAATGAAATAGTAATTTTTGGGTGAAAGAGTTCGAGAGAGGTTGAGCGAGGGAAGTTTGAGAGTTTGAAAAACTGTCACATCATCTATATAAAAACTGAAAACACGCGTTTTTCGCAGTTTAGGGAGTAGCGACACAATCGCGAGACAACCGCGAAATGAGCCACTGAAGCACAAACATTTCGTGAGAAGCTCTAAGTCGCGAGCCAGTCACGAGACAGTCGCGAAATTCTCTGTCTGATTTTGAGAAAATTCCAGTTTTTGCCAAACAGCATTTCGCGAGAAGCTGTTGGTCGCGAGACAATCGTGAAATTCTCTGAGTGACAAGAAAGAAAAAATATTTCCCTCAAACCTTTTCGCGGGAAGCTTCTTAGTCGCGAGCTTCTCGCGAAACAACCCTTGAACCAGATTTTTGATGAAAAACACACAAAAAGCATTTTGACCAAAAAGAAAAACAAGAAAGTATAAAATCACTTTCAAAAACTAATAAAACTCACAAAAATCTTTTTGGATTTGATCAACAAGTTCATGGGCATACACATCACATTTGGACATATACAATCACACAAATGAGATAAGCATTGATTGAATCAAAGACTTGTGTGTTGTGTGTGAGTATCAAATGTGAAATAGTCCTTAGACCAGAGCGAAGCTTCAATGATCAATTCACACGAGTCATACACAACTGATACGAAATCAAGTGGACTATCTCCATTATAGAAATGAGTATATATGACCTCCCACACATTGAAAACATAACTTAGAAACTTTTCATTTGGCTTCTACATAAAGCATAACAATTGGTCCATTTTATTTTGTATGGACAAAACATCTCATTTTGAGATAGGTGCTTGAAATTTATGATATTTCAACATTGATGATAAGCCTTTGGCTTTTTTAGCACCATAAAATTTACATTAAAAGAGTCGCTTTCCCTTTTTTCTAGTCAAATACTAGTATGTGCGACAGGCTTTTGCAGCTCAATATCTCTTTTCATTTGGAGATTTACAATTGGTGAGCTCTTTTTACAAAAACATAAAAATAAAGTGGGAAGAGATATAGACACAAGTCTATGCAAGTATCAAGACCAACAAGACTATTGACCAATCATTCATGACAAGCTTGAAGATCTATTTACAACAGTCACACATAGTTTTCAAGATTTCTTCCACATAGAAAAGAGTGCATATGGAACAAGCGAAGATCGTAAATGCACTACGCCATAAGTACGAAGGTACTAGGCCAAACTCACATGAGATATGCACAAAACAAGTGATCAAACTTTTAGAGATTTTTCAATTTTTATGGGTTTTTGAATTTTTGAAACACACCCAAAACAAAAACAAGAAAAAAAAGATCAACAAAAACAGGTGCAAACCAGACAAAGGAAAAATTACTATGAAAGCAATGCATGATAAAATGCAACAACAAATGTCCCTAAAAATGGAAAGAATTAATGCATGGACATATTATAGTGCTTATGCATGAGTACCCCTCTTCACCCACACGTCACGTGCGTTTGGGGTGATTTCCTTGACGGATTGGGTACGAGAGTTGGGACTTTCAAACCTCCTGGTAAAACTCTCCAAGCAAGTGGTGAAGGCACCGATCATCTTCATCACGTCTATCACTCTAGGATCACGATTTTGGCTTCTTGAGTTCTCACCACCCCAAGCTCTATTGTCATTCCTTCTTCCTCGTGATCGGGGAACGCTTGCATTATTGTCTGCTCTCAATTTTTGACAGTTGGGTCTGGTGTGTCCTTGCAATCCGCAATAATGACACACATAATCCGTCCTAGGACCCCGTTGTGGTCTTAAGAGAGATCTTGCTCTGGTTTCGTGTCTACCTACAGCTTGATTTCGGGGCTTATTCATCATCCGTTACTCAATTACATTCTTCTTTTCAACCTTAACATTCTCAGGAACGGCCTCCTCTACAATTGGCTCTACGACCTTCACAAATTTTACTTCTTTGGTAGCTTTGACTGATGAGCTACTCCCTCCGGTATATCCCAATCTGGACTTGTCTGAGGAATGTTTTTGGGATGAGATAACATCATCCAACTTTCTGGAGGAGACCCTTTCTATCTTGGCTTGCGCTTGCACCACCTCTTGTTCAAGAAATCTGATCTTCAAGTATGCTTCTGACAGCTCACCATTCAGTCTTTCTATTTCGCATTTGGCCTCCTTATGTCTGATCATGAGACTTCGGTAGTCTTCCTCTGCTTTCTTCATTTTTCTCACAGCTGCCTTGGCTATTCTTGCATATTCCCCTTACTTCTCAAGAAGTAAGGAGTAATTCTCTTGAAGATTAGCTGTATTTTCTTCCTCTTCAGCGTCTGATTCCTCCACAATTCCAACAGATTCTGAATCAGAGTGCTCACCAAGTTCCTTCACAAGTGCACCCAAGTCGTCCGAGGAATCTTCATGAGCAATGGTCATGAAAGCGGAGTAGTTTCCCTCACCGTCACAGCTCTCTTCCGAGTCAGAATCAGAAGAGTCAGAATCACTGAGCGTTGTAGCATATGCTTTCCCTTTTCCCCTCAGAAAATTCGGACACTCCTTCTTTAGTTGTCCATGGCCATTGCACTCATAGCACACAATGTCTGGAGAAGGTTGATAGTCCTTCCCTTCTTTTCTCTTAAACTCTTTCTTATCACCTCTTGAAGGAGAAAACTTTCCTCTATTGAACGGTTTCCCACTGTTCTTCATTTTCAGAAACTTGCGGAAGTTCTTTGCAAGATCTGCTACTTCTTTCTCCACTCCATCTTCTTCGGAGGAATCATTTGTTCTTTCGGTGATGGTTTTAAGAGCAAGCGATTTGCTCGTCTTATGGGAAGGCAGTCCCAGCTCATATGTTTGGAGGGACCCGATCAACTCTTAAATCTTAATCTCATCCAAGTCTTTGCTTTCTTCTATGACTGTAACCTTTGCTCTAAAACTTTCAAGCAGGGACCTCAATATTTTTCTCACCACCTTAGTGTCTTCAATCTTCTCCCCAAGATTAAGTTTAGCAATGACAATTTCATTAAGCTTCCCATAGAATGAATCAAATGGTTCATCATCACTCATCTTGAGTTCTTCAAATTTGGTGGTGAGCATCTGAAGCTTAGTGTCCTTGACTTTCTTTGTACCCTCATAGGTAGTCTCCAAAATCTCCCAAGCTTCCTTGGCTACTGTCATATGAGAGATCTTGTGGAATTCATCAGGGGAAACACCACAAAAGATAGCATTTAAAGCTTTACTATTAGCATTGGCTGCCGCTAGAGCTGCCTTATCCCAAGTGGACTTAGGAGCCTCCAGCTTAGTCCAACCTATCTCAACCGCATCCCAAACGGTATCATCGATAGAGCATAAGAATGCTTTCATTCTAACTTTCCAGAATGCATAATTGTTCCCATCAAAAAATGGTGGAACATTGAGCGATTGAGACCGGTCCATCTCAAGAAGGGTCAAGGATCACACTTAGGTATTTAAACCTCAGCAAGTGTACCTGCTCTGATACCAATTGAAAGCTCGAAAATGTGTTGAAAACACACGAGCTATTTAGACCCCCAAATTAAAATTACGGCTTGGTTGATTTTACACAAACTTAATGATAAGTGCGAAATAGTGTAAACACAAGCGTATAAGCAAAACAACTACTCTAATCCATATTAAAAACAACTCAGCAGTAAAAATGAAATGAACAAGAGTAGGGAAGAAGGATGCAAACACAGATAACACCGAGACGTGTTATCGAAGAGGAAACCGAAGAACTCGACGAAAAACCTCTCCGCCGCCCTCCAAGCGGAAATCGATCCACTAGACAATCAGTTGGGATACATGGATAAGCAAAGACCCTCCAAGCCTAGTCTACCCGATGTACCTAAGCCCTCCAAGCTCCTACTCCAACAAGGCTTCTCGAAACCGTGTCTTGTCTTAGTTATCCGGATCCCGCAACAAGCTCCATGTTGCACCTGCCATTCAAGGCTCCTTCCAATACTTCCCAGCAGCACAAAAACGTCACTCAACACTCTCTAAGGTGTGGTAAGTGTTTGGGCTATCAACCTCTCAAAGATATGGATAATGGAGAGGGAAGGATTGAGGAGATACCACAAGCAATTGTATAGAGAAAGGTGGGGAAGACAATCTCTAATTACCAATGTGTTTGGCTAGGGTTTTCTCTCTGAAGCATCCCTCAACAATTGTGGGTAATGATGGTATATATAGGATAGGTGCAAAAGGTGTGACTCAAAAAGTATAGGCTGGTAGAACAGATTGCCTCGCGGGAAGGCCTTACCCGCGAGATACTCGCGAGACACAGCTATCTCCACCTAGCCTGACTCTTCGCATTCCAGCATGTGCCTGGCACATGATTCACTTTGCGGGATGCTAAGTCGCGAGACACCCGCGAGAATCCTTTAATCTTCAAATGCTTGAGTCTTCATACACTCTCTCTATCACACACCCCATACAACAAATCCCACAACAAATACAGGGTTTAAACGATTGAACATAATTACAATCAAATTTGGCACGGAATAAAAGCCAACAAAAACATAGTTGTAAATTACAACTTTACAGGTTGGAAGGCCCTCCTTGAAGGTATTAATGGCCACGTTGTCATTGGCTCCATCTACCTCATTAAACATTTCCCAATATCTGTTAGAGTAGGCTTTCAGGGTTTCCCCCTCTCACATAGACATGGATAATAACGACCCCAAGGGCTGAATAACCCTCCTGCAAGTAATAAAGCGAGCACCAAAAGCTTAGATGAGCCCCTCAAAGGAGTCAATAGTATTCGCTCCTAAACCGTTGAACCACCTTATCGCCACTGGACCTAGGCTTGAGGGAAAAACCTTACACATCAGGGCCTCATCCCTAGAATGAATGGCCATTCTCTAACTGAAATGGCTAACATGTTCCACCGAGTCCGTCTGACCATTGTAAATGGTGAACGTAGGTTGATGGAACCGCCGAGGAAAGCTTGCATCCTCAATGCGTTGCGTGAACGGCGACTTGAAAACTTGACTCAGTGCTTTGTTCAAAGCATCGTTCCCTTAGCCCTAACGAGGTGGACTCTTATACGTCCGCCCACGGTAATGCTCCTCATCACGTGAAAAAAGCTCACTGGGCGGAGTTCTAGACCTTCGTCTGTAACTGGTGTCATCTGACTCCTCAGAGGATTGCCTCGAGCTATGAGTCGTACGTTTTCGTCGCTCGTAGCGTAATTCCCTTTTTAACCTATTAATCTTACGCTGCATGTCCCCATTGTTCTTCGCATGGGAGATATGGCTCCTCCTCCGAGACTGACTCCTCTCCGTATGGGTTGTTCACGCACTTCCCTCGCGATCCCCCCTTTGTTCATAGATTACCAACGGGTTACCATGTTGAGGCCCCCTGGACTCTGCCTGGTGTGGATTAGCATCCACCTGCTGTGGTGCTCCCTCTGCCATCAGCTGTTGCACTTGTCTTTTCCTACAATTGGATCAAGCTCTCCCCACAGACGGCGCCAATTGTAAGGACTCAAATTGTATTGGACCCAAAAGAAGGATGGGATTCGAGCCCAACAAGCCCAAACAATAAAATTTTTAGAGAGTGGGTGTAAGAACTAGTTCCAGTGAGTGGAAAAAGACATCGTTCTTGTGCAGCAAAAGGAACTTCAAATTAAATCAAAGAAAAACTCTTCCTCGACTAGGTTTTTAGTGTATGGATCCTTTCTCTCTCTCTTTCTTCCAAAAATATCTCCTTCTAGTGTACTTCGATTTCACGTTATATACTACCTTCTTCATCCTGCTTTTACCGTACACGTGTAAGTTCCATTCTGAAAACTTCTTTCTGTCCCATCCAGAACTTCCTAGATCCTCCGCTCAGTAGCCATAAGGCTGCTTGATTATTGTTCAGGTATCACCTCCACATTAATGCGGCCAGAGAGTTAGCTGGGAAGTATTTAATGTGGAGGTAGCAGCTTTTAGGAGATATTTGTTACATTTCCCAGTTCCTCCTTTGTTCAATATTCATTAGTTAGCTTGCATGTAATTCTGTGAAGTTCCTTGACTATTAAAAGAGTTAAATCCACCTCGGACGTTGGTTTGAGCAATAAATCTTATCCTCGGACGTGGTTTAAGCAATAAATCTTATCCTCGGACGTGGTTTGAGCAATTATGTACGACTTACGTCTCTTTGTCTTGTGTTATTCTCACAATGGCTCTATTTAACCATCCTCGGACATGTGAATGTCCTCGGACTGGGCCGTTGGGCCATAAGCCCACTTCCTGTGAACTCTCTGTTATCTTTTTGGGCAACTGGCCCCACAATTGTATTTGCACCAACACTATATAATGAATATTGCTAGAAGGTGACAAAGTCAATGTGCTAATTATAACAAATAGCAATGAATTTGAACACAAAAATCTTGCAATCATTTTAGGATCAACTCAAATTTAGTAGTATAAAAGTAGTTCTTTTCAACGTAAAATATGATATCAACAATTTCCCACTACGTGCGGTTCTCCCACATATCATGGCCATTAGAGCTCCAAGATTATTCCAGGCAGCTCTATGGCTTCCATGTTTGCTTGTTCTCTCGCTCTTCATTACATTCACTTGTGCTTTATCACCAAGGAAACCGAGGCTCAGTGTGCTAGGAGGACACAATAAAGAAAGAAATAGAATATATAGCCCATCTCTAATTGCATCGGACTCAAACAATAATGATTATCAAACGTTCTATTATGACCAGACGCTCGATCACTTCAACTATCAGCCCGTAAGCTACACCACTTTCCAGCAAAGATATGTTGTGAATTTTAAGCATTGGCGTGGTGCCCAGACGGGTGCTCCCATATTTGCATATATGGGAGAGGAGTCTTCCCTGGATGATGATGTTGGTAATATAGGATTCATGCCTGAGAATTCTCGTAGGTTTGGTGCTTTGGAGCTGTACATAGAGGTGAGTATAAACATATTGTCAATTGAAAAAAATTAATGGATGCGTGCATTGGTTTAGGAAATATTTTTATTTTCTTTTTCTAGAAAAATAAAAAGGCAACTACCTTTTTTGAAAGTTTTTTATATTTCAAGAAAGTTGTAGTAAAATTTTCTTATAATGACCCATTAATAATTCCGTTAAAGGCATCTGTTACAAGACCTTTCTTAATTAAATAGGTATAGAGATTCATATGGCTTTGTATATGTGTGTATAAATAGTTAAATACTTACAATAAAGAATCTCTATGAGAATAACAAGATTGCTAGAAGCCTAAAACCACTCCTAAAATATTACAGATAAAAATATAATCGTAAGAATTATGCAAATGAAAAAACCACAAAAATAAAAAATAAAATAAATAGAGGAATCATGCAAAATGTCTGAAATCTTGTGAGACTTTCCAAGAGATTGAATTTCTATTTTTACTTGCTTCAATCACTATATTCACTGCATTAAATGTATGATTCCACTTCTGTTGATAATTATTTAATTATATAGAAATCATAACATTGTGCCTTCAATGACCTTCAAACATTTATTTTCTTTATTTGAACAAATTCACTTATGGCAATCCCATCATGGAACTGTATTAATCTAAAGTTGTGATTCATAACTATTTTTCTTGCAGCATCGCTACTATGGTAAATCTATCCCACGTGGATTTACAGGAGAGGAATCATTGGAAAATGCTACCATTCGTGGGTACTTTAACTCAGCTCAAGCTATCGCAGATTATGCAGAAATAATTATTAACTTGAAGAAAAATTTATCAGCCGATTCCTCTCCAGTTATAGTCGTTGGAGGATCTTACGGTGGAAGTGAGTCTTATGAATGTTAGAAATTAAATTTCACTCAAACTAAACTTCATATATTAATGTTTTCCCAGAGCTGCTCATGTGTTAGCCCGAGATGCAAAACTATCGGGCCAAACTCAGATATGGAAGGGTGTTACGTACCCCACACCCCCCCCCCCCCCCCTCCCCCCCCTTCATTCATCAGATTCTTAGGGATGATTTGATGTAATTTCTCTTGATGTTTTTCTGCCTTGTAATTCAATTTCAGGTTGGAATGATATTTTTCCAAGTTTCACCATCAAAAAATATGTATATATATATATATATTAATGTTTCCACTTTTTTATTTGTCCAACAGTGCTTGCAGCATGGTTCCGCCTAAAGTATCCTCATATTGCAATGGGGGCGTTAGCCTCTTCAGCACCCATTCTTTACTTTGATGACATTGTACCACAAAATTCATATGATGTCGTTGTTACCAAGGACTTTCAGGTTAAAATCAATAGTTTTTACTTTGAACCAGACCTTATATTTTGTGCTAAGAAACTTCTAGCTCAGTGTCAAGGTCTGGTCTCCTTTTTGGATATTGCAGGAGGTTAGTTGGAGCTGCTATGATACTGTGAAGCGTTCCTGGTCTGAGATCGATAGAGTAGCTGCTAAACCCAATGGTCTTTCCGAACTCAGCAAGAAATTCAAAACTTGCAAGTAATAATACTATAAGTTCTTCATTTGTCTTCATATACCCCATTTCTTTGTTAACCTTAACTTACAATTTATGGTGATTACTTGGACTATTTTTGTTTTTCCAAGGAAAATGTTAGCACATTCATGATTAGTTTACACATAGTTCTCAACTATATTTCTCTTTCTTTGTCCTATATTATTTTTTTTACCATTAGGCCAATCAAGAAGGCATCTGAATTAAAGGATTACTTAGAATATTTGTATTCAGTCGTGGCTCAATATGATAGTCCTCCAGACTATCCAGTGACTGCTGTCTGCAAAGGTATCGACGGAGGAGCTAATGGAACCGACCTTCTTGGCCGAATTTTCTCTGGAGTTATTGCTTATTACGGGGAAAGTAGAAAGTGTTATGATTTAAATGATTTCTCTTCAACAGATAAACTGAGTGCTTGGGATTGGCAGGTAATGCACATGCATTTATTAATTTTCTTTTTCTAATTTAATCAATTTCATTTACAAAATTATGGAATTCACAGCTACAAAAATTTCCAAACTTTATTCTAATTAAACCTCTTCATGGCCTTTGTAGACATGTAATGAATTGGTCTCGCCGTTTGGGAGAGGCAATGAAACCATATTTCAAGCATCACCATTTGATTACAATGAATATAAGGACTCCTGCATGAAGAAATTTGGAGTCGAACCAAGGCCCCATTGGGCCACAACTTATTATGGTGGTCAAGTATGGCTACTCTCTCTCTCTCTCTCTCTCTGTTTGTCTGTGTGTGTAAGTGATGTAAAAATAATGGACATGATTTCTTTTGTTTCTCAATGTAAAATTGCAGCATATAAAAATGATTCTCAAGAGATTTGGGAGCAACATCATCTTCACCAATGGTCTCCGTGACCCTTATAGTAATTCAGGGTAACTTTTCAAAAATATATAATCTAGAATTTTTGTTTTTTGCAAAAATATTTATCCTTTTATGATATTTTGTCATATTTGGTATTTAGTTGTCTAATAATGATCTAATATGTGCTTATTTCAGGGTGTTGGAAAACATATCAGACACCATACTTGCCGTGTCTACAAAAGAAGGTAATTCATAATAATTTATGCAATAAATTTTTTCACACTTATTAATGTACTCTCTAAACGCATTGCGTCCACAATTTCACATTCGATCTCCACATTTAAAATGTGAAAGGGATAATATGTACAAAAATGAATGTGATATTAACAGTTCCATTGAACTTTTGGACCCAAAAAAAATATCACTGGCCTTTATTGAGGAACAAGTTTACTAGTTTAAAGTTGATTTCTGCAGGGTCTCATTGCCTTGACATAATGCCTGCAACGGCAGACGACCCAAAGTGGCTTAGCGCACAACGAAATAAAACAGTCAGGGTAATCAAATGGTGGTTTCACAAGTACTACAATGATTTGCGTAGGTTTGCATAAAAGTTCACACATAATGGTATTCATATGGATTATGAAGTTGACACAAAAAATCAGATTCTGCTTTTAGTGTGGACTAAAGATTAACCGCAGCATTGCAGACTTGTGTAATGAAGACAAGATTTAAATGTGTATTTAGAGTCAAAAAAAAAAGTGTATTATGACTCTCTCTCTCTCTCTCTCTCCAAAAAAAAAAAATGACTAGCAGTAGGTTCTAGTTGCCTTAATTAGAAAAGTCTTAGTAGACGCTATAAGTTAGAATTCTATCCTATATTAAAATTTTCAAATAAAAAAAAATGAGAGAGAGACTAGTAAATAGGTTAATAATCTATGGTTAAAGCCATTACCTAAGAGAGAGCCTGTGGTCCATTGACTCATTTTCTTCATTTCTTCAAATATTTTGGTATCTCTATCTCTTTTTTAGGTTTCAATTAGCTCAACCAGTAAAATTTATTATCGTCAAATAAGAAATTTTTGATTCAATCCTCACTTACACCAAAAACCAATTGGCATTTTGGTCTTATGATAAAAGGCAATCATCATCAAAAACTATCTCTCAAAAAAAAAAAGTTAACAAAAAAAAAATAAATGAAAATAAAGTCAAAGTAGTATTGGTTTCAAAAAAATATATATTAGCATTGAATTTTCCATTTGATGAAAGCCTCTCGGGTGAGTTTGGTTCAGCTATTTGTAAAAGTGCATAATGAAAAAGTTAAGTTTTCAAAAAGTGCATAATGAAAAAGTGCATTTTCAAAAAGCTGAGTATTTGGTAAAAACTGTTAAAAAGTGCTTTTTGGAAAAACTGAGTATTTAGCTAGCACTTATAAAAGTGGGAGTTTGAGGGATAAATTACCAAAAAGGACAATATATATATAATGGAGTTTATTTCTTTTTTTTTTTTATATGAGTTTGTTTCATACTTAAATCAACTACTTCATCATACTTAAATCAATTTTTCTCTTTTTAAAAAAATTATTTTTTTCTCACCAATATTAGCTAATAATAACTTATCAATTAAGATTTATTGTGAAAGTATTGTGAAAATATTGTGATAAAAATTGATACTGATTTTAATTTGAACGTACTATTAAAATTATTTTTTTCTCTTTCTAAAAAAATTATTTTTTTTGCACCAATATTAGCTAATAATAACCTACCACTTAAAATTTATTGTGAAAATATTGTGATACCATTTCCTCCTCTCTTTTTTTCCTTTTTTTTCCCCCTCTTTTTTTATCGTCCACACATGTACTGCATTTCTTTCTTTCTTTCTTTTTTTCCTTTTTTTTCCCCTTTTTTTTCTCCTCCACACACGTACCCTTACACTTTATTTTTTTACTTCTTTCCTCTTTTTTTCCCTACCACTTCCTCCAAACTCCAGAATGTTCCAGCTCTCCTTCTCCCTCTTTTTTTTTTTTTTTTTTCTCTTAGCACTTCCTTTCTCCCTTTACTAAGAATATACCCTTACTCTTTTCTTTTCTTTTTTCCTTCTTTCCTCTTTTTTTCCTTTACTCTTTTCTGCTCTTTGTTTTTCCTAGAACGTTCCACAGACTCACAGAGCTCTCCTTTAGTCCTTCTTCCTCTTCTTTTTTTTTTTTTTTTTCCCTTTTCTCTTAGCACATCGTCTGTAACACCCATGCAAGCGATTGATTTTTTTTTTTTTTTTCCTTAGCTGATTTGGGAATTTGTTATTGAGAGGGCAGAGGGCAGAGATGAGAGGAATGAGAAATGGTGTGAAGCTTAACTTTTGATTTATCAAGGGTAATTTGGTAATTTTCCGAAGAGCCCAATGAATAGCTTCAGAACGCGCATGAACTTTTTGTTTATGGACCTCCAGAACTCCATAAGTTTTGCACGTTCTCAGCGCGTTCTCAGCCTTGGCCCAAAACGCAACTTTTTCCAAAAAGTTGTGTTTGGGCTGAACCAAACACACAAAACGCTCCAGCTTTTACAGAAATGTGCGTTTCAGCTCCTAAAAGCTGAAACAAACGGACACTTAGACTGCTTTAAGTTGGAGGTTCACTTTTTAAATAAATAATAATATTCAAAAGACGATGCAATATCAAATTACCAATGCAATAATCATGGCTTTTGAGTGGAGTTGTAGTGTGCCTTTGTGTTGAACTCCTTTCCCTCTCTCCTGCGTGTGTGTTTGTTTCTCAAAAAAAAAAATTACCAATGTAATAAATGTTTATATGTAAAAATTTTATAAAAAAATGTAAAAAATGTTTGGGAATAATGTCTTGACTAGCACCAATGCTAGACCTAGTTTAAAACAACTAACAACTTGTCGTCTAAGCAGTGGTGGACCCAGGAATTTATTCTAGGAGGATCAAGCTAAATATAACAAATTCTTAAATAAATAAATAAAAATTATTGTATAAATTAACTTTAATGGTGTGTTTAGTTGGAGGGGTGGAAAAGTGGGAGGATAGAAAATGGTGAGAGGATAGAAAAGTTGGAGGATATAAAAGATTTTAATTTCCTTCCTTTTTGTTTGGTTGGGAGTGAAAAAGTAGAGAGATAGAAAAAGTGAGTTTGTATAAATTTACTTATATACTCTTGTTAAAAAATGATGTACAATTAAAATAAAAAAATGACAAACAATTATAAAAAAAAAAAACAATCACCCAAATTTATTAAACAATAAAAATTATGTCCAGGAAAAAAAATCATGTCTAATTAAAAAAAAAAAAAAACACATAACACTACGTACAGCCCAGAAAATCAAAAGAAAAAAGGGTTTTAAAAAAAATAATAATAATAAAAAGAGTAGGCATTGTTCTTAGAAAGTGAAAATAATAATAATAATAACAAATAATGCCTTAAAAGGAGCAAACACCCAGGAAAGTAGGCAGAAGAAAAAAACAAAGGAAAAAAAAAAAAAGACAATGGGACAAAATTAGTGCAGTGGGCAATTTTGTCATTTACCCAAAAAACTCCTCCCACACTATTTTGGAGAGACAAGTTTTAGGTGGGCCTGGGTGGAAAATTCTTGGGCCCCACCAAAAATTTTCCTCTGCCTCCCTCCTTACCAAACAACACCCTTTCTCATTTTCTCTCCTATTTTCTCTCCAAATTTTTCCATCCTCCCTAAAATCCACCCATCCAAACATAGTGTAACTCAACAAAGTCATGGTTTATGTTCTTTCATGGTACTAAATTACTATGCATCATCTATGGATGGTTTCTCCCATTAAATTATTCGCTTTAAAACTAAACACACATACTACTAATATAAATATATAATAAACAAACATATATCAATAATATAATTTTCTTCTAAAAAAAATAACATAATTTAATTACAAAAATCATTATCAAGAAAACAAAAACTCATCCAACTGGTAAACGTTAAACCATTTAAATATAATATAAAAATACAACATAAATAGTAGAATAGAAAGGTGTAAGCTGTAAAAAGCCACTAATTTAGATATAAAACTGTGGGGCCAAAGAATTTGGCAATCTCGACCCACTCTATGCTAAGCCCAAGGCCCATGCCGAGGAGAGAGAGGTGTCCGAGGACGAGTCAAGGAAGCCCCATTAGCCAGGAATACCGCTGAGGACAATCATGTCCTCAACCCACACGGATCATTGAAAGGAAGAGCAAGGCACCTCTAGAGGTAACCTTCCAGAGCAATCCAAAACAGAGACAAGTACAACGGGTTGGCCATGAAAGCATGGTGGAGGAGCAATCCTAGGAGGAACTGTCACCTCCACATTAAATGCTAACAACTAACGTTCTGGCCGCATTAATGGAGAAGCGACTCCTAAATAGTGCCACCTCAGCTGCTATCACCCACAAAAAGGATGAGAAGGTGGCTGATGGGACAGGCACTCAAGTGATGACCTGCATGATCGACAAATAGAGGGCCAAGATCAACCAGAATGGGGTATAAAATGTAACAAGTCCTCTAGAGAGGGGAACGGCAGTTTTAGGAGAGGAGAAGGATCATAGCACTTGTGTAATCTTTGTAACCCAGTACTAAAGAAGATATAAGAAATATATTATCAAAGAAAATGGCTGAGGAGCCCAGTTTTATATTTTTAGTTTGTATTCTTGTCATTCGATCCATGTATTACCAAGCTTAATTGTACAACCCTCGCTAGAGTCTAGTTCTTTGACCCGCTCTCTACAAGTTCATTGTATTGGGTCAGCTGGGCTTGAGTCCACTCCTTCACAAGGAATAGTGCTCGAATCAGGTCCCTACAAAAACAAATAGTAAGCATAATGGATATAAATTATAATTATTATGGGTCATTGATTGGAAGCTATATCGGAGAAGAGAGAATCCGACGAAAGTGAGACAACGACGACGTAAGGGGATTTATTGGAGTAGAAGATCGGATGGGTCAAACCGTCAAAAGATGGGTTAATTAATGCTTTTTTTTTTCTTTTTCTTTTTTTTTTTTTTTTTGCTGCTTTGTATCAATTGATTTTTTTTAACTCAAATTTTAATCGAAGACTAAACCAATAATACATTTTTCCTAAAAATTCTAGGGGGGCCAGTTATTCAATTTACATATAATTTATCATTTTTGTTTGTCTATATTTTATAACTGAAATTTTTCAAAAAACCAAGGGCCATAGCCCCCAACTTCACTTATGCATCTAGAATTTGTTATGAAAATGTCACAACTATAGTATTATTCTAAAGTATTTGTATATCTCAATGTGTTTGGCACAATACTAAAAACATGGCATCTATAATTAAAATTTTGAATAAATTAAATGCATTTATTTAGTATGGTATTTAAGATCATTTTTTATTATTATTTATGACCACTACTATTTCTTAATTTGTTATTTATCTACTTATTTTCCTAACCATTCCCTTTCTGAAAATTATTCAAGTATTTTGTTCTAAAAAAAAGTAATTTGTTGAAATATGTGTAACCTAACTATCTATTAGATATTATTGAGATTTTTAAAAAACTTATTTTGGAACCATAATTAAATACATCACAATTAGAAAGAAGCCTAGAAGTCATTTTATTTTTATTTTTTTTCACTTTCTCAACATATAAAATTAAAATTGTACACATATAGTAATAAAATGTATACAATATTCTCCTAACTTTTAGCTTTTGATGTTTTTTTCTTACACAAACGCGCGCGCGTGTGTGTATATATATATATTTTTTCCTTTTGCTTTTATATCAGATCATTATTTTAGCAATTACAATAACATTTACTTCAATTATCTACATGTATAATATTTCATCATCTTCTCTAACCTTTCATCTTCCTCTCATCTTCCTCATCCCCTTTTTTTAGATATAAATACGTTTTCTCTTTAACCCTCTTATAACCAACAAGCTTAGGAATTTTGATGACAAATTTGTTTTACAGTTGCATTTTTAATTTTGATGACAAATTTGTTTTACAATTTCATTTTTGTTTTTGTTCTCCACTATTAGTGCTCTCTCTCTCTCTCTCTCTCTCTCTCTCTCTCTCTCTCTCTCTCTCTCTCTCTCTCTCTCTCTCTCTCTCTCTCTCTCTCTCAGGTATAGAGAGCTAAAGAGAGGTAGAAAGGTATAGAGAGCTTTAGATAGAGAGGTGTTGAGGGGTATGGGTAGAGAGGTGTAGAGGTGTAGAGAGGTGTAAAGGGAAAGTGGTTTAGAGAGGTGTGTAGAGGTACTTTTAATAGTAGATATAAAAACAAACATGTAGTGATAAAAAAAATTCCCACCGCAAATACTAAGCATGTAAATTTTAAGAGAGATAAAAAGAATATACATAAATAAATAAAAATTATTGGAATATATATACATTTTAAGCCATGAAAGGAAATTGAAACCCTTGAACATTTATATTGGAAACATTAAAAAAATTATTTTGAGTGAAATGTTATTGGTTTCTCTTTTATTTTAAAGGTGGTGATAATACAATTCATACTACAATACTCCTTTAGGTTGTGTTTTCTTTTTCTTTTTTATTCTTTTTTGCCAAAGCTTTAGATTTATAAATTAAAGTCCTATTGCATATATATATCAAAAGCGATTGCTATTATAAAGAGAAATTCTAAAAATGTTACAAATTTTACTATAAATAATTTACAGATTGACTTGACAACTAATATAATGAAATGAAAGCCATATTAACAAAAGAAAAAATAATTTTCTAAATTACTATTTTTTTTTAAGTACACCGAAGCAAAATGCCTGCACTTCTTTTAGAACCAAATATAGAAATATTTCATTACATTTTGTTTGTAAATGGAAAACAGATAAATACTGCAAGAACATGACAAAGTCAAGAATCATTACAGATAACATACTTTGAATACAAAAAAAAACTGCAATTTTGTTGGGACCAACTCAAATTTAGTTGTATAAAAGTAGTTCTTTTCCATTTAAAAAATAATACTGAGTTTTCCATTCAAGAACAGTGTGCATTTCTCCTACATACCATGGCCATTAGAGCTCCAAGATCATTCCAGGCAACTCTATGGCTTCCATGTTTGTTTATTCTTTTACTCTTCATTACGTTCACTTGTGCTTTACCACCAGGCAGACCAAGGCTTGGTGTGCGACGAAGATACAACAATAGGGCACAAAATAGTCACAGCCAATCTCTAACTGCAACTAGCTCAAAAAATGATTATCAAACTTTCTATTATGACCAACCGCTCGATCACTTTAATTATCAGCCCGAAAGCTATACCACATTCCGGCAAAGATATGTCGTGAATTTTACGCATTGGGGTGGCGCGAAGAAGGCTGCTCCCATATTCGTATATCTCGGAGGGGAGTCTACTTCAGACGATGATGTTGGTTCTACAGGATTCATGATGGATAATGCTCGCAGGTTTGGTGGTTTGGAGGTGTATGCGGAGGTGAGTATAAACATATTGTTAATTATTAATTGGGTAAACTTGATATATATGGTTTTGTGTGTGTATAAACTTTCTTAAAAATAAATAAATAACCTCATTGATTTGCTTCTTAATGTCTCTAAAACAAAGAAAATTATGGCCACATCACAAAAACAAAAACAAAACAAAAAAAAAATTGCCTTTTTATATCTACACTTTGAATTGAAAATAAATAAATAACCTCATTGTTTGCATACCGAATAAGAAAATGTTCTGCTATGAATTGAAAAAAAAAAAATATATATATATATATATATATATATATAGTAATTATACAAACTGATTTGCTTCTTAATGTCTCCAAAACAAAGAAAATTATGGCCACATCACCAAAAAAAAAAATTTGCCTTTTTATATCTACATTTTGAATTGAAAATAAATAAATAACCTCATTGTTTGCATACCGAATAAGAAAATGTTCTGCTATGAATTGAAAAAAAAAAATATATATATATATATATATATATAGTAATTATACAAATTTATATAATTTATGAGAAATTAAAATCGCTTCAAGAATAATAAGATTGCTAGAATGACTCTTAGAATATCCAATTGTAATATATTGTTTTGATACATACTATAAGATATGAATATATAATAATTGTGTGTTGATGGAACTCGAGCACAAATTTCTTATTCTAGAACAAGAGACTACTATTACAAGCATTAATAAAATTGCAAAAATATTCAACAAGCTCGGATAATTTTGAATTTAGAATAAATTATGTTTTAAAAGTTAATTACTGAACAATGTTTACTCGACATGGGAATAACAAGATTGCTACAAGCCTATATAGCATAGAGATTGAATTTCTATCTTTACTTGGTTCAATCACTAGATTCACTACATTAAATATATGATTCCACTACTGTTGGTAATTAATTAATTATATAGAAATTTAACATTGTTCATTTATTGACCTTCAAATTGTTTTCCTTTTTGTTTAACCTCTATTGGAACAAATTCACTGGTGGCATCATGAAAGAAATATATTCTAAAGTTGTTCGTCCTAACTATTTTTTGTGCAGCATCGCTTCTATGGACAATCAATCCCACATGGATTTACAAGAGAAGGAGCATTGAAAAATGCTACCATTCGCGGCTACTTAAACTCAAATCAAGCTCTAGCAGATTATGCAGAATTAATTGTAAGCTTGAAGAAAAATTTATCAGCCGACTCCTCTCCAGTTTTAGTAGCTGGGGGATCTTATAGTGGAGGTAAGTCTTATGAATATAGAAATTAAATCCCACTCAAACTATAAACTTCATGTATTAATCTCACTTCCTAATGTTTTCCACTTTTTTTCTTTTTTTTTTTCCCAACAGAACTTGCAACTTGGTTCCGCCTAAAGTATCCACATATTGCAATGGGGGCATTAGCCTCTTCAGCACCCATTCTTTACTTCGATGACCTTGTGCCACCAAATTCATATTATGTTGTTGTTACCCAGGACTTTCAGGTTAAAATCAATAGTTTATACTCAGTGACATAGTTTACTTTGAACCATACCTTATATTTAATAAGGGGTTAACTTTTTGTCACGAAGCCTATAGCTCAGTGACATAGGCTGGTCGTGTTTTTTTAAACAGAACTACGGTTGTCGTGTTTTTTTAAACAGAACTACGGTTCAAATCTCCCCTCCCTCACTTGTAATGATTGAAAATTTGAAGCTGACTTTGTATTATGGATAATGCAGGAGGCTAGTTGGAGCTGCTATGAAACCGTAAAGAGTTCATGGTCTGAGATTGATAGAGTTGCTGCAAAACCCAATGGTCTTTCCGAACTCAGCAAGAAATTCAAAACTTGCAAGTATTAATACTGACTTCTTCATTGTCTCCATATCCCATTTCTTTGTTAACTTTAAATTACAATGTATGGTGACTCATTGGACTGTATTTTTGTTTTTCCAAGGAAAATATTGGTACATTCATCTTATACAATTATATTAGCAGCTCCAACTAGCCTCCTGCATTATCCATAATACATTCATCACATACAATTATGTATGTTGGTACATTCATATTATACAATTATGTATGTTGGTACATTCATAATATACAATTATTTTGGTACATTCATCTTACACATAGTTTTCAACTATATAGCTCTTTCTTTGTCCCATAACATTTTTTTCCCCCATTAGGCCATTGAAAAAGGCATCCGACTTAAAGGATTACTTGAACACTCTGTATTCAGTCGCAGCTCAATATGATAGTCCTCCAGACTATCCAGTGGACACTGTCTGCAGAGGTATTGACGGAGGAGCTAATGGAACCGACATTCTTGGCCGAATCTTCTCAGGAGTTGTTGCTTATTACGGGAAAAGTAAAAAGTGCTATAATTTAGGTGAATTCTTTTCATCAGAAATACAGGATGGTTGGGACTGGCAGGTAATGCATATGAAATTTTTATCAATTTTCTTTTTCTTAATTATATAGTCATTTTAATTTACAAAATTAAATCATGGAATTCACATAGCTTCAACAATTACAGAACTTTATTTTGATTAGACCTCTCTCCTTGGCCTTTGTAGACATGTAATGAAGAGGTAACGATAATTGGATGTGGTCCAAATGAAACCATGTTTCCTGAAATATCATATGATTACAAAGATTATAAGCACTACTGCGTGGACAAATTTGGAGTCGAACCTGCGCCCCATTGGGTCACAACTTATTATGGTGGTGAAGTATGGCTATTCTCTCTCTCTCTCTCTCACAGTAAGTGATTTTAAAATGATGTACATGATTTTTTTTTTTTTTCTCAATGTAAAATTGCAGCATATAAAAAGGGTTCTCCACAAGTTTGGTAGCAACATCATCTTCACCAATGGCCTCCGTGACCCATATAGTAGTGCAGGGTAACTTTCAAAAATATATAATCTAGATTTTTTTTTTTTTTTTTTTTTTGGGGGGCAAAAATGTTGTTCCTTTTATTTAGTTAGAATGATTTAATATGTTCTTATTTCAGGATATTGGAAGACATATCAGACACCCTAGTTGCCTTGACTACAAAAAATGGTAAATTCATAATATACACTCCGAATACATTACATTCACAATTTCAGACGCAATGTCCATATTTAAAATGTGAAAGGAATAATGTGTATTAACGTGAGATTGTCATTGTCATATTATATTAGTTCCATTGAATTTTTGTGACCCCAAAAAATATCAAAATAATTATCTTTAATTTGCTGGCCTTTATTGAGGAACAACTTTACTAATATAAAGTTGATTTCTGCAGGTTCTCATTGCCTTGATATATTGGTTGCAAGTGAAGACGACCCAGATTGGTTGGTCGACCAGCGACTAAAACTAACCAAGATAATAGAACAGTGGTTTAACAAGTACTACGAAGATTTGCGTAAGTTTGGATAGAAGTTCACACATAATGGTAGTCATGGATCAATTGTGAAGTTGACACCAAAAATAAGGTTCTGCTTTTAGTGTAGCGCAAAGCCAAACCGCAGAATGTAGACTAGTGTAATTAATGTAGACAAGTTTTTTTTTTTTTTTTTTTGAAATAATAAAGACCAGATTTAAATTTGTATTATCTCTATATATTAAGAGGATTCAAAAAGTTAGTTATGGTTTTAAAAAATGTCAAAAATACTTCTAATCTAATTAAATAATCCTTAATCTTAAAAAAATAAAATAAAAATATGGTTAAAATTGTAATTCAAAAAAATTCAAAAACTATTAGAGAAACTTTTTTTCTAAAAATTAACACTCTCTATTTATAGCATTTCTCATTTAAATATATGGACAAAATTTAGCTACAAAATTAGTTGTAACTTTAGGCTACAAACTTACTTAATATCGTTTTATTAAAGGTGAATTTTGACAAATCCACCATTGGATTACATATTCTTCTTATATCTCCATGCTTGTAAAATTTCAAGAAAATTAAAAATCAATAGCTATGTCATCAATAAATTTTTTAAATTGCAAGTTTTTATAATTTTAAATTATGCACCAAATATAAGCTTATAGATCATATAGTAAATAATATCCGATTGACACAAATTTTAAAATGTATATTAAAAGCGTAAAAAACATGCAATTCAACGGTTAGATTTTCAAAATATGTTGTAATATTTATTTTATTGAGTGAGTTTGTAGCCTTAAGGTACAACTAATTTTGTAACTAAACTTTGTACTAAATATATCTCACTCACGTTTAATACATTTTTTTTCCTAAAAACTAGCACACATTAAACTCAGTAGTTTATTTCATTTCAAATTCTAAATTTTAGTTTCTTAAAAATTCCTTAACCATAGATAAATTCAAATTGAAAAATTACATTAAACTCCCAAAAAAAAAAAAAGCTTCATTGCACGTATGGAGCACGTGTGATAACGCTAGTGAGTATTAAAAAAATTAATTAAATCAAAGCAATTAGGGCATCTATTAATTTTTCCCTTATAATATTAAAAATATATATGTATTAATATTTGAATTTCATAACTCTCAAGCTTCTAAAATCACCTGATTGAGGTGGTCAATTTACTTGGCGACTCTTCTTAATAGTTCTTATTTTTCGATTTATTTATATTTCATTGTTGTTTAAGTCTTGGACTTTGGACACAAAGACAAAGCTGACTCATGTCTTTTTTCTTAGACTTGAAGACATCTTTGTTCTTTAAATTAATGTTTTTTTTTTTCAATGCTGATTATTTTATTTGGATAAGTTTATTATTTTAGTTCATTTATATATTTTTAATTTTTAAAAAATATATATAGTTATATTTTTTGTTTCTCAAAAAGATATAGTTATATTTTTACACTTTAAATAAAATTAAAGCAATAAAGGAACTTTATAAACTTAAACTCTTGGATGGGTTTAGTCTAGTAATGTGAAAAAGTATGTGTATAAAACTATCCATATAAACTTAGCAATGAGAATGAGTTGAGTTTGGAATGAAAAATATCTTTATAAACAACTCTCTAAATAGTTTGAGAAATGCTACATCTAAAAAATTTAAACATAGATGTATTTTATGTGATTTTGGGCTGGACTGCCTCCTGCTACACTGGGCCCGAGTATTTTGGATAAGAGAGTTAGGACCGGTCTAATTGTAACTCACCTTGGTTCAGCTTGTGCACGAACTATGCCTCGTTTGCCAAAACCATAGTCACATGCCCATAGCAGGCGAAATTGCTACAAAAGAGTTATGGCAGATAGATGCAATAAAACAATGGTAAAAGAAATATGTTACTGTTAGGCGAAATAAGCAAGGGATCCTTAATTAAAACAAAGAAAAAGAACACATTATGGGTGAAGTTGCAAAGACGAAATAAGAAATAGTAGCAATAAGTGGTAAAATCAAAGAATGAAAGATCAGTTTGCCGTGTTCAATTGTATTACGGGGCTAGGGCCAAGGAGGGAACCACTTCCTCAACGTGGGTAACCTCACAAGATGATCCTATTGTACAAATAATCCACTTTGAGGGAACGGGCCTAAATGGCTTGTACCCAAATGAGTTCTTTATCCTCAACAGAGGGTAGGCCTTTAGAGGGAGAAAAGGGATTAGCCTATTGGTGCATGCCTGCCATTTTACACTCCCTATTTATTTTCTTTCTCTTTTCTCTCCGTTTTGTTACTTTGATTCTTTCTCACTCTTTTCTTTCTTTCTTAATGCTTGCTCATGTGGTGTTATGGTGATGGTGGTACTGTGATTCTCTTCTAGAGGTTACTATGGTTGTGATGATATTACTGTGCACAGCAAGGACCCTTTATAAACGGCCTGCCATAACTGATTTTACTATTTTAGCCTTTAACCACTTTTGTTTGGTTTAGGGTGTTCCTCCCAACCACCCACTGGTTTGTCAGCTGTCCAGCCACCACCATTTACCTGTGATAGCTGTGCCACTCTCCATTACCAGACAAAGAAGACTATTTTGTTTACTTGCTCACTGTGGCATTCTTATCCACCATAGTGTGGGTATTCTCTTTTGCTATCCCTCATGGCATGCACCTAGTGGTTCCAACTCATCCTTTTTTTGGATGGTATGTCATCCTAGCAAGACATCGCCCCCAAAAGAATATGAGCAGGAACCCCAGAATAGGCTTTCCCTTCTCCCCACCGCCAGACCATACTCTCTCTTACCTCTGGACCCACCACTCCTGTATTGGCTGAGTACAGGCTGGTAGTGCCTGGACCTTACGCGTGCTCCACTTCCTGTGTACGTTGAAAGCTTGTCTGCTGCTCACGCGTTTTCCACAATCTAAAGGCTCATCTATGCATTCTGCCGCTCACCCTTGACCTCTTATGACGTGAATTGTTTTCTAATTTTTCCTCCTTTATTGGCTTGCTCCTTTCAAAGGTCGAGCCTTGTTTGATTGTGGGTTTTCCCCCCTTCAGTCCATTCTTTGCTCCTTCCGTGGTCTTGTTGCCATTCCTGTCATACCACTCTGCTATTCCTGCCATTGTGTTATTTGACCCGTGCTTGCTGGGCCTCTTTGGGCCTGCTACCTATTCTTCTCTCAATGACTCAGTAAGGTCATTGGACTTATATTCATGCCACTTTGGGCTTTCTTGACCCATTTTCTAATTGCATTCCCATGGATTTTTACTAACTCTTTTAAGTTTTCCTCACCCAATTACCTTATCCTTCAACCTTGAGGCTCATAGGCTTTCCATCAACCCCTTACTTCCTTACTTCATTACCTCGAGCTTGCTATGGCCCATTCTTACTTTTCTACATCACATAATGCCCATAGGTTTACTATTTCTCTATTTGAGCTCCTTTAGGCCTATTTGCTTTCCTCAAGGTCCATTTATTTACTTTATGAGCCTATAATCCATTGTTCCTGTCATTCGGACTTAATAGTTTTTCTATTAATCCACTAACTCTACTCTGCCCATACTGTTGGGCTTTTTCCTGCTACTAGGCTTCCAAAACGAGCATCAACAACTGTAAACCATTTAAATATAATATAAAAATACAACATAAATGGTAGAATAGAAAGGTGTAAGCTGTAAAAAGCCGCTAAGTTAGATATAAAACAAATAATAAGCATAATGGATATAAATTATAATGATTGTTGCCGGTCATTGATTGGAAGCTAAATTGGAGCAAAGAGAATCCGACGAAAGTGAGACGACGGCGTAAGAGGATTTATTGGAGTAGAAGATCTAATGGGTCAAACCGTCCAAAGATGGGTTAATTGATTTTTTTTTTTTTTTTTTTTTTTTTTTTGCTGCTTTGTATCAATTGATTTTTTAAACTCAAATTTTACTCGGAGACTAAACCAATAATACACTTTTCCTAAAAATTCTAGGGGGGCCAGTTATTCAATTTACATATAATATATCATTTTTGTTAGTTTATATTTTATAACTGAAATTTTTCAAAAAGCCAGGAGCCATGGCCCCCAACTTCATTTATGCATCTAAAATTTGTTGTGAAAATATAACAAACATAGTATTATTCTAAAGTATTTGTACATCTCAATGTGTTTGCCATAATACTAGACACGTGGCATCTATAATTAAAATTTTGAATGAAATAAATGCATTTATTTAGTATGGTATTTAAGATCATTTTTATTATTATTTATGACTACTAATTCTTAATTTGTTATTTATCTACTTATTTTCCTAATCATTCCCCTTCTAATGATTATTCTCCTAATTTGTTATTTAATTTTCAAAAGCTAAAAGTATTTTGTTCTAAAAAAAGTAATTTGTTGAAATATGTGTAATCTAATTATCTATTAGATATTATTGAGATTTTTAAAAAACTTATTTTGGAACCATAATTAAATACATCACAAATAGAAAGAAGCCTAGAAGTCATTTTTTTTTCACTTTCTCGACATATAAAATTAAAATTGTACACATATAGTAATAAAATGTATACAATATTCTCCTAACTTTTAGCTTTTGATATATTTTTTTTTTTACACAAACTTGTGTGTGTGTATATATTTTCCTTTTGCTTTTATATCAAATCATTATTTTAGCAATTACAATAACATTTACTTCAATTATCTACATGCATAATATTTCATCATCTTCTCCAACCTTTCATCTTCCTCATCCCCCTTTTTTTTAGATATAAATATGTTCTCTCTTTATCCCTCTTATAACCAACAAGCTTAGGAATTTTGATGACAAATTTGTTTTACAGGTTGCATTTTTGTTTTTGTTCTCCACTATTAGTGGTACCTCTCTCTCTCTCTCTTTGAGGTATAGAGAGCTAAAGAGAGGTATAGAGAGGTGTCGAGGTAGAGGGGTAAAGAGATGTTGAGGTGTAAAAGTAGAAAGGTGTGGAGGTGTAGAGGTATGGAGGTGTAGAGGTGTAAAGAGGGGTATAGAGGTGTAGAGGTGTTGAGGGGTAGAGATGTAGAGAGGTGTAAAGGGAGAGTGGTTTAGAGAGGTGTGTAGAGGTGTAGAGGTAGAGGTACCTTTAATAGTAGATATAAAAAACAAACAGGTAGTGATAAAAAAAATAAAAAAAATAAAAAAAAATTCCCACTACAAATACTAAGCATGTAAATTTTAAGAGAAATAAAAAGAATATATATATATATATATATATATAAATAAATTATTGGAATATATATACATTTTAAGCCATGAAAGCAAATTTAAACCCTTGAACATTTATGTTGGAAACATTAAAAAAATTTATTTTGAGTGAAATGTTATTGGTTTTTCTTTTATTTTCAAGGTGGTGATAATACAATTCAAACTACAATACTCCTTTAGGTTGTGTTTTCTTTTTCTTTTTTATTCTTTTTTGCCAAAGCTTTAGATTTATAAATTAAAGTCCAATTGCATATATATATATATATATATATATATCAAAAGCGATTGCTATTATAAATAGAGATTCTAAAATTGTTACAAATTTTACTATAAAAAATTTACAAATTGACATGACAACTAATATAATGAAAGCCATATTAACAAAAGAAAAAATAATTTTCTAAATTACTATTTTTTATAAGTACACCTAAGCAAAATGCCTGCACTTCTTTTAGAACCAAATATAGAAATCCTTCGTTACATTTTGTTTGTAAATGTAAAAGAGATAAATACTGCAAGAACATGACAAAGTCAAGAATCATTATAGATAACATACTTTGAATACAAAAAATACTGCAATTTTGTTGGGACCAACTCAAATTTAGTTGTATAAAAGTAGTTCTTTTCCATTTAAAAAATAATACTGAGTTTCCCATTCAAGAACTGTGTGCATTTCTCCTACATATCATGGCCATTAGAGCTCCAAGATCATTCCAGGCAACTCTATGTCTTCCATGTTTGTTCATTCTTTTACTCTTCATTACGTTCACTTGTGCTTTACCACCAGGGAGACAAAGGCTTGGTGTGCGACGAAGATACAACAACAGGGCACAAAATAGTCACAGCCAATCTATAACTGCAACTAGCTCAAAAAATGATTATCAAACTTTCTATTATGACCAACCGCTCGATCACTTTAATTATCAGCCCGAAAGCTATACCACATTCCGGCAAAGATATTTCGTGAATTTTAAGCATTGGCGTGGCGCGAAGAAGGCTGCTCCCATATTCGTATATCTCGGAGGGGAGTCTTCTTCAGACGATGATGTTGGTTCTTATGGATTCATGATGGATAATGCTCGCAGGTTTGGTGGTTTGGAGGTGTATGCAGAGGTGAGTATAAACATATTGTTAATTATTAATTGGGTAAACTTGATATATATGGTTTTGTGTGTGTATAAACTTTCTTAAAAATAAATAAATAACCTCATTGATTTGCTTCTTAATGTCTCTAAAACAAAGAAAATTATGGCCACATCACAACAACAAAAAAAAAAAGCCTTTTTATATCTACATTTTGAATTGAAAATAATTAAATAAATAACCTCATTGTTTGCATACCGAATAAGAAAATGTTCTGCTATGAATTGAAAAAAAAAAAAAATATATATATATATATATAGTAGTTATACATATTTATATAATTTATGAGAAATTAAAATTGCTTCAAGAATAATAAGACTGCTAGAATGACTCTTAGAATATCCGATTGTAATATATTGTTTTGATACATACTATAAGATATGAATATACAATAATTATGTGTTAATGGAACTCGAACACCAATTTCTTATTCCAGAACAAGAGATTATACTGTTACAAGCATTAATATAATTGCTAAAATATTTAACAAGCTCAGATAATCTTGGATTTAGAATAAATTATGTTCTTAAAAGTTAATTACTGATCAATGTTTACTCGATATGGGAATAACAAGTTTGCTACAAGCCTATATAGCATAGAGATTGAATTTCTATCTTTACTTGGTTCAATCACTAGATTCACTACACTAAATATATGATTCCACTACTATTCGTAATTAATTAATTATATAGAAATTTAATATTGTTCATTTATTGACCTTCAAATTGTTTTCCTTTTTGTTTAACCTTTACTGGAACAAATTCACTGGTGGCATCATGAAAGAAATATATTCTAAAGTTGTTCATCCTAACTATTTTTTGTGCAGCATCGCTTCTATGGACAATCAATCCCACATGGATTTACAAGAGAAGGAGCATTGAAAAATGCTACCATTCGCGGCTACTTTAACTCAAATCAAGCTCTAGCAGATTATGCAGAATTAATTGTAAGCTTGAAGAAAAATTTATCAGCCGACTCCTCTCCAGTTTTAGTAGCTGGAGGATCTTATAGTGGAGGTAAGTCTTATGAATATTAGAAATTAAATCCGACTCAAACTATAAACTTCATATATTAATCTCACTTCCTAATGTTTTCCACATTTTTTTTTAATTTTCTCAACAGAACTTGCAACATATTTCCGCCTGAAGTATCCACATATTGCAATGGGGGCATTAGCCTCTTCAGCACCCATTCTTTACTTCGATGACCTTGTGCCACCAAATTCATATTATGTTGTTGTTACCCAGGACTTTCAGGTTAAAATCAATAGTTTATACTCTATTTACTTTGAACCATACCTTATATTTAGTAAGGGGTTAACTTTGCGTCACGAAGCTTATAGCTCACTGACATAGTCTGGTCTCTTTTATAAACAGAACTACGGTTCAAATCTCCCCTCCCTCACTTGTAACAATTGAAAATTTGAAGCTGACTTTGTATTATGGATAATGCAGGAGGCTAGTTGGAGCTGCTATGAAACCGTAAAGAGTTCATGGTCTGAGATTGATAGAGTTGCAGCAAAACCCAATGGTCTTTCCAAACTCAGCAAGAAATTTAAAACTTGCAAGTAATAATACTGAGTTCTTCATTGTCTCCATATCCCATTTCTTTGTTAACTTTAAATTACAATGTATGGTGACTCATTGGACTGTATTTTTGGTTTTCCAAGGAAAATGTTGGTATGTTCATCTTATACAATTATATTAGCAGCTCCAATTAGCCTCCTGCATTATCCATAATACATTCATCACATACAACTATGTATGTTGGTACATTCATCTTATACAATTATATTAGCACCTCCAACTAGCCTCCTGCATTATCCATAATACATTCATCACATACAATTATGTATGTTGGTACATTCATAATGTACAATTGTGTATGTCGGTACATTCATATTATATAATTATGTATGTTGGTACATTCATAATATACAATTATGTTGGTACATTCATCTTACACGTAGTTTTCAACTATATAGCCGTTTCTTTGTCCTATAACATTTTTTTCCCCCATTAGGCCATTGAAAAAGGCATCCGACTTAAAGGATTACTTGAACAGTCTGTATTCAGTTGCGGCTCAATATGATAGTCCTCCAGACTATCCAGTGGACACTGTCTGCAGAGGTATTGACGGAGGAGCTAATGGAACCGACATTCTTGGCCGAATTTTCTCAGGAGTTGTTGCTTATTACGGGGAAAGTTTAAAGTGCTATGATTTAGGTGAATTCTTTTCATCAGAAACGCTGGATGGTTGGGAATGGCAGGTAATGCATATGAAATCTTTATCAATTTTCTTTTTCTTAATTATGTAGTCATTTTAATTTACAACATTAAATTATGGAATTCACACAGCTTCAACAATTACAGAACTTTATTTTGATTAGACCTCTCTCCTTGGCCTTTGTAGACATGTAATGAAGAGGTAACGATAATTGGGTGTGGCCCAAATGAAACCATGTTTCCTGAAATATCATATGATTACAAAGATTATAAGGACTACTGCGTGGACAAATTTGGAGTCGAACCTGCGCCCCATTGGGTCACAACTTATTATGGTGGTGAAGTATGGCTATTCTCTCTCTCTCTCTCTCTCTCTCTCTCTCTCTCTCTCTGTAAGTGATTTAAAAATGATGTACTCTCTCTCTCTCTCTCTCTCTCTATAAGTGATTTAAAAATGTACATGAATTTTTTTTTTTTTTTTCTCAATGTAAAATTGCAGCATATAAAAAGGGTTCTCCACAAGTTTGGTAGCAACATCATCTTCTCCAATGGCCTCCGTGACCCTTACAGTAGTGCAGGGTAACTTTTCAAAAAATATATAATCTAGATTTTTTTGGGGGGGTGGGGGGACAAAAATATTGATCCTTTTATTTAGTCAGAATGATTTAATGTGTTCTTATTTCAGGATATTGGAAGACATATCAGACACCTTAGTTGCCTTGCCTACAAAAAATGGTAAATTCATAATATACAGTACTCCGAACACATTACATTCACAATTTCACACGCGATGTCCATATTTAAAATGTGAAAGGAATAATGTATACGGATGTGAAATTGTCATTGTCATATTAGTTCCATTGGATTTTTGGGACCCCAAAAAATATCAAAATAATTATCTTTAATTTGCTGGCCTTTATTGAAGAACAACTTTACTAAAATAAAGTTGATTTCTGCAGGTTCTCATAGCCTTGATATATTGGCTTCAAGAAAAGACGACCCAGATTGGTTGATCGACCAGCGACTAAAACAAGCCAAGATAATAAAACAGTGGTTTGACAAGTACTACGAAGATTTGCGTAAGTTTGGATAGAAGTTCACACATAATGGTAGTCATGGATCAATTGTGAAGTTGACACAAAAAATAAGATTCTGCTTTTTAGTGTAGCGCAAAGCCAAACCGCAGAATGTAGACTAGTGTAATGTAGACAAGATTTTTTTTTTTTTTTTTTTTTTTTTAATAATGAAATAATAAAGACCAGATTTAAATTTGTATTATTTCTGTATATTAAAAGATTCATAAAGTTAGTTATGGTTTTAAAAAATGTCAAAAATACTTTTAAATAATTCTTATTCTTAAAAAAAAAAGGGTTAAAATTGTAATTCAACAAAATTGTAATTCAAAAAAATTCAAAAACTATTAGAGAAACTTTTGTCCTAAAAATTAGTACACTCTATTTATAGTATTTCTCATTTAAATATATCTCTCACGTTTAATACACTTTTTTTTCCTAAAAACTAGCATACACTAAACCCAGCAGTTTATTTCATGGCAAAAACACCGTTTTAGTCCCTACATTTTGGAGTCACAGTCAATTTGGTCCCTACATTTTGGTAACAGTCGATTTAGTCTCTATTATTTTTAATTTGCTGTCAATTTAGTCCCTACTGTTAACTCTTTAATGGAAAATACCTACATGGCAAACGATTTGCATTGTTGACGTATCTAATATTAGAATATTAATTCTAATATTAGATACGCCAACAATGCAAACTATTTGCCACGAAAGCATTTTCTGTTAATGAGTTAACGATAGGGACTAAATTGACTGCAAATTGAAAATAACAGGGACCAAATTGACTGCTATCAAAATGTATGGACCAAATTAACTATGACCCCAAAATATGGAGACCAAAATGGTGTTTTCGCCTTATCTCATTTTAAATTCTAAATTTTAGTTTCTTAAAAATTCCTTAACCGTAAATAAATTCAAATTGAAAAATTACATTAAACTCAAAATAAATAAATAAAAGAGCCTCATTGCTCATGCGGAGCGTGTGTGATGAGGCTAGTGAATATTAAAAAAATTTAATTAAATCAATGCAATTAGGGTATCTATTAATTTTTCCCTTATAATATTTAATATATATATATATATATATATATGTGTGTGTGTGTGTATTAATATTTGAATTTCATAACTCTCAAGCTTCTGAAATCACCTGATTGAGGTGGTCAATTTACTTACTTGGTGACTCTTCTTATTAATTCTTATTTTTCGATTTATTTATGTTTCATTGTGGTTTAAGTCTTGGACTTTGGACACAAAGACAAAGCTGACTCATGTCTTTTTTCTTAGACTTGAAGACATCTGTGTTCTTTAAATTAATGTATTTTTTTTTCCAATGCTAATTATTTTATTTGGATAAGTTTATTATTTTAGTTAATTTATATATTTTTAATTTTTGAAATATAGTTATAATTTTTTTCTCAAAAAGATATAGTTGTATTTTTACACTTTAAATAAAATTAAAGCAATAAAAGGAATTTATAAACTTAAACTCTTGGATGGGTTTAGTCTAGTAATGTGAAAATGTATGTGTATAAAACTATCCATATAAACTTAGCAATGAGAATGAGTTGAGTTTGGGATGAAAAATATCTTTATAAACAACTCTCTAAATAGTTTGAGAAATGCTACATCTACAAAAATTTTACAATAAATTATAGGTGACAGGATATTATTAGTTTTAAGATAAACCCACCACTGAATTACTTTCTTGCCCACTAATAACAATATAAGTAATAACCTGGCACCTAAGATTTCTTATAACAATATTGTGAATATAGCATTTCTCAAATATTTTACATATCAAATTTTATATATAAAGTTTAAGAATTACAATACATCTCAAACTCATTTCCATTTATATTTGAAAAACCCAATCATATCCCAAACTCATCTAAATATAGTTTGAGAAATGTTACATCTACAAAACTTTCACCACAAATTATAGGTGGCAAAATATTATTGGTTTTAATATAAACCCACCACTGAATTACTTTCTTGCCTACTAATAACAATATAAGTAATAACCTGCCACCTAGGATTTCTTGTGACAATGTTGTGAATATAACATTTCTTAAACATTTTACATATCAAATTCTATACATAAATTTTAAGAATTACAGTACATCTCAAACTCATTCCATTTATATTTGAAAAACCTATTCATATCCTAAACTCATCTAAATAGTTTGAGAAATATTGTTACATCTACAAAATTTTCACAACAAATTATAGACGGTAGGATATTATTGGTTTTAATATAAACCCACCGCTGAGTTACTTTCTTACCCACTAATAACAATATAAGTAATAACCTGCTACTTAGGATTTCTTGTGACAATGTTATGAACACAGCATTTCTCAAATGTTTTACATATCAAATTCTATATATAAATTTTATGAAATACATCTCAAACTCATTCCATTTATATTTGAAAAACCTAATCATATCCCAAGCTCATCTATATATGCTCCTTATAATATTTTTATAAAAATAATTCAACTTGAATTAACTTTAATACTCTTATTGGTACTATAATTGAATATTATGCCAATTTATGTTATTATTTATCATAAAAACGAGTATTTCCTTGTTCAATGTTTTATAGTTATATTAAACTTAACAAATTTATATTTTTATTACAAATTTCGAATTTATTTATATTAAGATTTTTTCTAATAATTTGGATGATTAGATTTAAAGGCTATTTATAATGTATCATGTATGTATATTAGATTTTAAATACAAAAATCAAATAATTTTAAGTTAATAATGTGAGACAATAAATACTTTTTGTTTTGCTTGAAAATATGACAAAATTTTTATATACAAATATAGAAAACACTTATTTAGTTTTTTTTTTTTTTATAAATCTTCTGAAATCATAATAAGAACATGTGTACTACTAAATTTAAATATCATGAATATATATATATATATATATATTAAATATCCATTATAAAACACATACATTCATTCTTTTAGTCTTAAATTTTTTTATTTATATTTTTTAATTTTTTAATACTAAATTTTAAAATCCTTTTTTTAAGGGAAATCCTATTTTTTAAAGAGATTAAATTCAACAAAGATGTGGTGTAAAACCTAAGTTCTACCCTTCCAATCCTAACATGTCACATTATCATATTACATATTAAAAGAATAGGTAACACCACACTCAATCAATTCTAATACCAATTTGAAAATCCAACTTAACTGTAAGTCTATTGAAATGTTATTACGTGTAATATGATGTATTGGATTTTAACTAAAGTTGATGTGGTAATTTTTTAATAGATGATATAAAATATGGGTTTTACTTTATATCCTTACAAAATTCGGACTTTTTTTTAAAACCTTTTAACCAAATGAAATGTACCTATGCTGTACCATAAATATTTTGTCAAGCTATGGTTGCTATAGCCTATATGTACACGCATGGCAATAAAACTATATTTTTCAAGTGTGTAACCCACTCTAAAAAAAATTGACACTTTGCATATTTATGGTTAGATTAAACTTTTTAAAACCCAATCAATTTTGGGAGAGATTCGGTCTTGAGTGTTTTAGGTACCTTTAATAACCAAACATATTTTACTAAACAAATCAATTTATCATAATATTTATTATTTTAACAAATCAATCAATATATATATATATATATATATATATAATAATAGGTGAAACTAAGAGAAACTCAAATTAGAATTCAATTTTGCGCCATGTGTTCTAAATTATTTATTTTTAAAGAGTTTTGTTAATTTTAGAATCAAATGTGGGACCATATCATAAATATTCATCCAAATAAGTTATTGAGTACAAAAACCAAAGATTCTAAAATAAATGAATCATAAAAAAAAAATAAAAAAAATAAAAAAAGGTACTTCACAATAATAAATTATATATATATGAATTATATTATACATTTTATTGTATATCTTTAATTGTATTCATGCATATGCACAGGGTTACAAGCTAGTCAATAAATCAATCATCAATCAATCAATATATATTTAAAAGCAAAGACCTCATGTGAGAGAGCATGAGGTTCTGCCATGTAGCACACTCTATGAAGAGAATTGAAATACCCTTAAGCCACATTAGAGATAAAAATAAATTTAAAAGTAGAGACTCTTTACTTTTTTTTTTTTTTTTTTTTGAGGATACTAAGTATTTTTTACACACACACACACAGAGGAAGAGGGGAGAAGGTTTTTTAAAGAAATTTACAGTTGTGTATATCCAAAAAGGTCTACTCTTTACTTCCTTTGGTTCAATGTTTTAAGACTAGTTTTGTTACATTATTTATTCAATGTTTTAAGACTATTATTTGTTTCATTTGATTCAATGTTTCAAGACTTTTTATCTCTCACACACACACACAAAATTCTTTGCATTTTCATTCACCTTTTTCACTTCTACTCCTTTATATATACATGTCCATAGCCTTTTCATACCATTCCATTTCAAATATATTTAGACAAAAAATGATGTCATTTACTTTTAACCTTTCAATTACACCTACATAACTCCAACGTTGTAGTATCATTTGATTGTAACCTGTATGAGTAGGCTATAACCAAGGAAGGGGGCTTGCATTTTTTATTCAGAGACCGTAGCTTACAGTTTTGATGTTTTAGTCAGACATTGTAAGTTTTGTGAAGATTATGATTCGCTTGGAGTCTTTGGGTATTTGAGATTTTGGTTTGGGAAAATTATAAATATATTTTTTTTAGAACTAAAGAAAAAGAAAAAGAAACATTCTAATTGATTATTTATGAAGTTAGCTATTTGTGTTAAAAATTTTTGTTAGAGATAAGAATAAATTTAAAAGTAGAGACTCTTTACTTCTTTTGGTTCAATGTTTTAAGACTATTTTTATTACATTATTTATTCAATGTTTTAAGACTATTATTTGTTTCATTTGATTCAATGTTTCAAGAATTTTTATCTTTCACACGCACAAAAAATTATTTGCATTTCCATTTACCCTTTTCACTACTACTCATTTGTATATACATGTTCATAGCTTTTCATACCATTCCATTTCAAATACGCTTAGACAAAAAATGATGTCATTTACTTTTAACCTTTACCATTACATTTCAAATACATTTAGACAAAAAATGATGTCATTTACTTTTAACCTTTCAATGACACCTACATAACCCCAACGTTGTAGTATCATTTGATAGTAACCTGTATGAGTAGGCTATGACCAAGAAAGGGGGCTTGCATTTTTTATTCAATGACGGTAGCTTACGATTTTGATGTTGAAGTCAGACATTGTAAATTTTGTGAAGATTATGATTCGCTTGGAGTCTTTGGGTATTTGAGATTTTGGTTTGGGAAAGTTATAAATGTATTTTTTTATAACTAAAGAAAAAGAAAAAGAAACATCCTAATTGATTAATTATGAAGTTAGCTATTTGTTTAATCAAAAATTGTTTCATAATTTGTAGGTTTCTTTGTAAGTTTATTTTACTGCTATTTTGAGCAGTATGAGCCATAATGATAAAAACAAAAATCGATGGTGATTTAAAAGTGTTTTTTGCTTTTTTTTTTTTTAAGGATACGAAAGCCCAACTAAAGACAATTGAATTTTGATAAATGAATGTGTTTTTGGCAAATTTCTCTTTGTTTAATCATGTTATCTTTATGTTGATAATTACAAATGATTTCCTTAATTTCATTGAGATAATTAATTGGGTGTTTATGATCAAGGTCTCCATATTTGGTGAATAGAATAATTGAGAAAGTGTTTGGTAGGTTGCTGAAATTTATGTAATTTTAGGATATAAAAGTATTATATACTTTAAATTCTTATTTGTAGATTTCAAAATCATTTAATCAGTTTGAAAAATACAGTCTACTTTTAACAGTAAATATTATAATATATTATAATCTTATAGTGTTATACAATTCCTTTTAAAGAGAATATGAATTAAGAAAATCAAGTTTCAAAATCAACAATATTGTGGGCAAACATAAATATTATACAAAAAAATAAGTGTTAAGTATTATATGTACATTTTAATATACATAAAAATGATTTCAAATGAAACTGTAAAGTAATCCGCGCATCGCGCGAGATATCATCTAGTCAATATCAATATCAATATATATATATATATGTATATATGTGTGTATATATATATATATATATAAGTAGAGACCTCATGCGAGAATGCATGAGGTCCTGCCACATGGCACTCTAATGTTGCATTTAGCATTTTTTATCTCTTTTCATTAAGTTTTTTTTTTTTACTGTTACTCAATAGATTATACTAACTTATTTTTACTATTATATAAAATACAGGTTGTTCTTGACAATTAGACCAATTAGACCAAAAATTATTCACTACAAAATAGACTACCTTTTAAAAGTAGACCAAACCTTATGAAAAACTCAAGCCCAGTTATTACCTTACATATTATGACTCAAGTTTGACCCTTCCCACGTGAAAATCAAAGCAAAAACTCTTACCTTCTTACAAACTCTCTCCTTTCTCCCCACGTATAGATGATACTTCTAGAAAATCTCATCCTCATGAAATCATGTCTCCATTTTTCCCCAACTTCAATTTAATATGCTTTTGTCTATTAATAATGTTCTATGCAATTTATGCAAACAAATTCTCTGTCATTGACCAGTGCAACAAAAATATATATAAATCTTGAGATCCCTAAGGTTGCTGAAATAATTGACAAGTGAATATTTCTAAAATTTATAATAACAAAAAGTCTAATAAATAGCATATACTATCTCACAAAATGCCATTAACTTAATATTTTCTTTAAAAAAAATCAATGATAGGAATGGTAAAAAACATGATCCTATACAAGAAATACCAAAAATACGTGCAAAACAATTTTCATAGGAGCATTTATCTTTAAATATGCAAAGCTGCCATGCCGACTCGGTCTAAACCCATCTCAGCCATGGCCTGAAGCTGCAGTCACCGCTTGTTTAATGCACATATCATCCATAGCACGAAGCGAATCTGAGCCACTACCGCCGATCTAAAGCCACCACCGCCGTCAAAGAAAGCCACCACTGTCGGATCTCTCTACCTTTCTTACCTATTTGTTTTTATTTTTAATCTGATTTGTGGCGATTGTGCCTGTGGGTTTGTTGTGGGTATTTGGCTAGAATTTATTTGGTTTGTTTTGAGTTGTGTTTTGGGTTGTGGAGGATGCGGTGGTTGTTGTGTGGTGGGTGGTGGCCACTGCCACTATTTGTGTTTTGTATATTGGCTAAGTTTTGTATTAATATATTATTTTAATGCGTTGTATATATTATTTTAATATATGAAATTGAAGAATAAAACATGTGATGTATGATATATTGTAAAATGATATGCTAAAATAATAAAGTAAGCTTTTTGGTGTGTCAAAATGACATATTTATAGAACACCTTATGGGAATGCTCTAACTACTATATATATACAATTGCAAACTACTTCAGATACAGGATTCAAGTTGAAGTTTTTGATGCAACTGATAAAACAAATTTTGTGATATTTGATCGAGATGTCAAAAAATCCTAAATAAATTTACAAGAGATCTTACTGAAAAACAAACTGAGGTACAACTTATTTAAATTATTGTAAAACTATTGATATTGGAGAAGGAATCTCACATGATTTGAAAAAAAAAAATGTAGGAAAATAATGGATTTTCCTACTTCATTTGAATGATTCAATCTAAAGGACAGTTTTGAAAATTACATAGTTGCTAAGATTTTTTATGCACCTTCAAATGACAAAAAGGTATGGAAGGAAAAAAAAATACACAATCCAATATGCTATATTAATTCTTTTTGTTGTACTATTCCAAAATTAACAAAAATAAATAAATAAAAACGTTTACAAAAAATTGTCACATCATTGAAATTTAATATTAATGCAAATACCTACAAAAAATCTTAGCGACAAAGTCCAAACTTTGTAAGATCCAATCAAGAATCTCCTGATGCCAATTCATTAGTGATTAACACAAATAATGCAACAAAAGGAAAAAGTGATGAAAACTCAAAAAATGAATAAATATGGATGGACTAAATTTCAAACTGAAGATGGAGAAACTGATGATAATAACAAGCGTCATCATATCACAATAACAAAGCATTGAAGGGAAAAAAAAAAAAAAAGATTTCATAATGGAGCTTTTTATTACATCACATAATAAAAATCAATAATATAGAATGAATTAATATGTTGTTATCAACTTTTATTATACAATATTACTCCAAAGTTGTTTTAATTATTGCTCATTATTTGAACAAGATAATTATAATAGATATTTGTGAGCAATTTACATTTGTTACTTTTTTTATGAACTCATTACTAACAAAGTTTTATAATAAATATGCTATAATATATGCATAATATTTTCCAAAAACAAATTTACATAAAACATTATAACATTATTCGTATATCGCTGAGGCAACTTACTAGTTGCTCCTAATAGTGGCAGAGTCAATTTGATTTAAGAGAGAAATAAAATTTATACCTGAGTACACTAGCAAATGGCTCTCTCTCTCTCTCTCTCTCTCTCTCTCTCTCTCTCTCATATATATATATATATATATGTGTGTGTGTGTGTGTGTATATCTCGCTAGGATTGAGCTAATGACATTGTGAATCTTGATTCTTTTAGCATTCAAACTCTATCTTACAAGTTAAAACAAGGTAATAGTGATGTGCATATGACTTTAGTGCTGACCCCAACACTAATGCAAGCTTGGAAGTTTGAAGGTTATAACTCCCGCTACAAATATCAAATTCTGCCTTCCACAATAACACTTTCATTTTCAAAAAAAGTATATATATGATCCTCTTAACCTCAAACCACACAAATTTCTACTAATATGCTCTAAAATTAAATTTCAAAGAATACAAGAAAAAATTAAATAAGCAAAAAAATATGCGATAAACTACACATTCTTGCTTCCTGTTTTTTTTCCAACCTAAATAATTTTGACTTGCATGTTAGTATGCTACAAGACTTTCAGTCTTAAATCTAAAAGGTCTTGAAGATAGAAAAAACTTATTCTGCATCCTGTTTCTGATGCTACTTCGTAGGACTCCTGGAGAATGGCTCATGCAGAGCGCTCACATATCCAATGGACCCCAAACATTTGGATCATCAGAGGATTGTGGATCTCCTAATATGGTTCCAATCTTAGGCTTAGCTGCTTGATTTGGGAACTTCCAAAATGAATCAGAGTTCTCAAAGAAGATGTAAAATACAACAGCTGATGCCAAAAACATTCCTAGCAGCAACATATAGATCTGCCACTCTGCATGTTTGACAGAAATTCTGGTTAAAAGGGCCAAATAAAAACACACACACCCACATTATATATATATATATATATAGAGAGAGAGAGAGAGAGAGAGAGAGAGAGAGAGACAGGCAGACAGACCTTTCCAATCTGCAGGAACATTTAGCTTGGTCACCACAGCTCCCCATTCAGTAGTAGTAGTAAGCACAACCCTGCAGGAATGCATCCCACCCACATATAATTGAGAAGCCAAAACCAGAACGGAAAACCATATAAGATCTAGACTGATGACAATAGGCTTATACCAAGGTAGATTTCAAGAGTATCTCTTCAGAAAACATTTTGCAATCAAGTCTTTTAATTTTGTTTTCTTACAAATTACATTCTACGGCTGATATTTTGAAAAAGAAATAAACATTTTTTTTTGATAAGTAATAAGATATATTGATATCAAAAGGGAAACACCCTAGTACACAGGGAGTGAACAAGGAGCCAAATAGATCAAACACAAAAATTGCAAGAATCTAGGAAAACAAAAAGAGAAGGGAAAGATTTGTTTTGCAAAGCAAACAACCAATCCAACAAAGTTCTAAACAAGAAGAGCTTAAGGTCCGGAATAGATCTCTCGGAATCTTCGAAACAACGACTATTCCTCTCCCTCCAAAGACACCACATTAAGGCATGAGGAACGATGGACCAAATATAACCATTTCGCTGACGACCAAAGCTGCCTTGCCAGCACCCTAACAGCCCCAAAACAGTAAGAGGCATAACCCAAGATACTCCAAATAAACCCAAAACCATAGACCAGAGATCCATAGCAATGGGGCAATGGAGGAACAGATGGTCAACTGATTCAGCGTTACTCTTGCACATGTAGCACCAATCCAAAATCCACACCTTCCTTTTTCGCAAATTATCAATCGTCAAGCATTTCCCTAAGGCAGCAGACCAGACAAAAAAAGCGACTCTAGAGGGAATCTTCTGCTTCCAAATACTACTCCAAGAGAAACCGAGGATAGAAGGACCAGCTAGAATTCTATAATAATCTTTCACCAAGAACCCCTTCTGCTTCCAAATACTCTTGCTTAAGAAATAAACATACCAAGACTTGTGACAAGTGACTTAAAACTTTAGCATTTAAAAACTAAAGAATAAAAAATATCATTAAAATAGATGTCAGGATCAATTATCTGGATGTAGTAACCATAAAGATGCCAGAAGAAACTTTAAGAAACAATCATGTGCGGGCTAGCATTTATCATTCATAAAGCATTCGTGATCACAGAGTATGTTTCCATAGGGTTATAGCCAGATTAATGACTCTAAAAGCTAGACTCCCAAACTTTTAACTCCTCCAATCACTAAACTCATAACAAACTCTAAAATAAAAGAGGGAACAAACTGGAGTCGTATATATTTTTGTTCAGACCAAAGTCCTCCCAGTCAATAATTTTATTCTAGATTTTCTTCTTAGCTTGTTCAATTATGCTGCAATTATATTGTTATGATTCCTTGAAGTGTTTTCCCTACTTCATGCTTGTCACTTTATAAACCGAGAGCTCCAAAGGGGATTTTTCCTTCTAGCATCAATTCCATTCCTACATTTAACTTCTTTTTTTTTTTTTTTTTAGAGAGAATTTCAATCTATAGTGTCTGCTCCTAATAATATCTCATTATCATCAAATCAAGACACCAATCAATTTTTGGTATAGGTGGGAATTGAACCACAGATCTCTTATTCAATTATCAAAGACTTTACCAGTTAAGCTAACTGAAACTCACATAATTATTTATATTTGACTAATAACAATCAATCATTTGTCTCCATGACCTTTAATTATTAGAGGTTGTTAATAGTATGTGGTTTAATTCTGAGCTTACAAACATCACAGTTGTTCACCCAGCCACTTGAAGAGTGTTTTAACTCCTTCAGTTACTACAGAAAACCCTACCATTATGGGAGAACCCTTCATCTAGAACTTTGTAAGATAAGTATTTCAAACTAAATGAGGGCAACCAGGTTTGTCAACAGGCCAGGATTTTTTGTGGTGAACGTCAAAAAAGAATCCATGCAAAGAATTTTGACATAAAATTCCAGATGTGATCCTGGATATTGACATGTAGAGTGGGCACTATCATCTCAGCCATTGATTGTAACTTTATTGACCTGGCAGCTGTTGAGCAAACATGGACCTTGGTGGCCAATAAACCAAAAAGAGTCATATCCAAATGCAACAAGATCTCAACGACTGGCCATCAGGAAGGGAGGAAAAACAACAAAAGAACAATACCAAATGTCAGATTTACCCTCTGTGATCTTTAATAGTGAATAAGGAGAAAGAGAGTTGTTACTTTTCCAAACCAATAAAAAGGTTACAAAGTACACCCAGAATAGAGTAGGCAGGGACACAGGAAACATTACAAACTTCGTAAAAACAAGCATTTTACAAAGATGGGAAGAACATAATTTATGATGCTGATCTGAATTTCAAGAAAAGGGGATACCAGACAAAGTCCTTTGAAGTTGCTTCTAAAAGTTAAAATCTTAGAAATAAAGCAAAATAGACCTTGGAGACACTACAAGAGAGAGAGAAGAAAAAGAAATAATTTTTTTTTTTTAAGTCCAAAGAAATAACTTATCAAAAAAGTAATACCAAAGAAATAGTAAGTTTCTCCATCAATAGATAAGAAATTGTTATTGGTGGAGCTGACCTTTCACTGGGACAAAACTCTAGCGTCTCAATGCCAGCACCCAGGTGTAGCCTCTTACTTGTGTGGGAGATCTCCATTTTCTTTACGTCAACTACACATATGTCTCCATCTTTGCTTCCCCTAAAGGAATAAAAATTAACATATTACTCAAAAAAAAAAACAATCACAAAACTCTGAAAACAAAATCTACTTAACGAAGTCATCATAGCACCATTTTCCACCAAAGAAACAACAAATTGAACTTATATTTCTTCTTTTTACATGTAAAGAACATTTCTCTCTCTTTTATTGCTCCATAAGCTATTTAAAAAAGTTTTCATGTAAGTGTTAGTGGGGCATCATCTGACAAGAGAGACAAATGTGGTGAGTTATTTCCAAATATGCAGTGGTAAAACTTTTAATTGCATGAAGTTACTAGTTTTTGTTAAGAAAGATATTAAGGGTGGTCAAATAATTCAATGTAGCATCCATGCACAGGAAGAGTTTCCTTTATGAAATAGTACAACAACAAAGCCTTAGTCCCAAATTTTTAGGGAAGGCTATGGATCCTCAACAAATTAATTAGGGATGGCCACATGTATTCTTTTCCTTTATTTTATTCTATCTGAAGTCATATTCTCTATTACTTTCCCTAATTAACATGTACTTTTTTATTACTTCTACTAACATTATTTTTGGTCTTCCTCTACCTTTATGAAATAGTAGAGATGAAAGTAAATAATTACAGCAATGTTGAAAATGCAAGCTCATACATCAGTAAAAGCAAGTTTTCCTGAAATTAATAGTAAAAAAATCCTAGCTATCAAATAACAGAAGCCAAAGTACAAAATTAAGTGCTTACAGAGCAAGATATTTCCCATCCAGGCTTATGGACATTATAGAAGCAGGTTTTCTAAGCAGCCTCTTATACCCAATTTTATTCCATGTACTTATGTCCCAAACTCCAGTTACAGCCTTATTACCTGTTCATTTGATACAAATAAGTTGCTGAAAATATGATGAAACAATTTATTCACTTTAAAGATGAGATTGATAATTAATGACCTTTCTGAACAGTGCAAAAAAGGAATGGTTTTGTTCCATCCTTAGAAAACCGACATAATTCAATCTTTTCCTCCTGGAGGAAACAGACACCACATGAGACATCAAGATATAAGGGATACCAGCATAATACCACCACAGACTTTTATATTAGATAAACCATACCGAGTTGCGAGTCAAAGTAGTCAAGGGAGCACCATCTTCTGTCTTCCATATTCTTGCTGCACCGTCAGTAGATGTTGAAGCTAAAAACTCCGAGTCTAGGCTAGAGTATGATAAACAGAGAAAGCCAAAAATTCAGTACTTAGCTCTGCAATATCTCCAACTCTCTTTCAAAATTCTTTTCCCCAACAATTGGTGGGGGGGGGGTTGTGGGGGAAGTAAAGGCAATACTGTTTTATTTACACTTTATATATACAAGTAAAGGATATTCAGTTAGCAATCTGATGGTGTGTGTGTGTAAGTAAAGGATATACAGTTGACAATCTGATGGTTCTCCAATAACATTAATAGATTCTCTATAAGAGTACTACAAGACAATAGTTTGAACTCTCCTCACTCTCCAATACAACCACACTATCATTCCAAGAATAAATTTGTTGAAGGGCTCTCAAATTGCATCTGTAGCAATATATAAAGAAAGCACTTTTTTATAACAAAAGTGGTGGTCTTTCTCTCTCACCTAAAATAAAGAATGAGGACAAAAAAAAAAATACATTTCCTTGAAATCTTCCTAAACTAATGAATAACTTCCTTTCAAAATTCAAATCTCATAAAAAGCTAGTTCATCAAAATACCAAGAGGGAAACAGTCCATATCGTAGTAACTCAACTAAACCAAAAGTGTACTTATTATTTATGTTTTTCCTGCATAAAATTGTTTTTAGTGTCTTGGCACTCATCAACTAAGATAATTAGACATTAGTGGAAAGTCATGGAAAAAAAAGTTTATATTCCGTGTTGTGGATTGCAACACAATATGTTCTATCAAATATGGGGGTTTGAGGGTGCAAAAATTGGGCACATACAATCAGTTCCATACTAGGTAAACGGCTATGGCGTTTTGGGTAGGAAGGCAATCAGTCATGGAGGCAAGTTGTTGGTATGAAATAGGGAGAAATGGGATCAATCAACTAATGGGGTAGTTAGAAAAATAAGCATGCCTGCATGAACCTTTGGAGGAGTATTAGGGAAGATTGGGATAGATTTACGAGTTATGTTAAATGCGTGGTAGGGATTGCAGAATACCGAAGTTTTGGCATGGCACATGGTGTGGGAATTAACCATTGAAAGCACTATTCCCAGAATTGTATGATATTCCAGTAGAAATGGATGCCTCAATTAACTCTTACTTGGAGACTCAAAATGATGGGGCTCACATTTGTAAAACATCATTTGTGACTCTAGTGATGGGGAACTGCAGGCAGATTGAATGAGGTGAGGGTCCAGATCAAATGAGGTGGAGTTTGAATATTAATGGAAAGTTTCATGTCAGATCTTATTATAAAGCTTTAAGAAGCTCTGTAGATATTGCATTCCCTTGGAAAAGTATCCAACGTACTAAAGCTCCAGCAAGAGTTGCATTCTTTGTGTGGACAACAACATGGGGGAAGATCTTAATGGGGGACAACCTTATTCATAGACACATCATTATTGTAGAATGGTGCTGTACGTGTAAGAGTAATGGAAAAACTGTGGATTATTTGCTGTTGCATTGTGCAGTTGCTCATGAATTGTGGGGTTCTATAATTAGGGTTCAAAGTGTAAAGCCTATAAAAGTAGAAGATATTCTCTTTTGGTGAAGGAATTGGTTTGTTGAGCACAGAAGATTGTTTTTTCAGAAAATTTCCCCTTTGTGCTTAATGCGGGTAGTATCAAGGGAGAGAAACAATTGCACTTTTAATTGAGTGGAGGTCTTGATCATTGAACTAAAGTCATTGTTTTTGAGATTCTTATTTAGGTAATCTAGAGTTCTAGGAAGTAGTCACTAGTGAGATACATTCTATTTTAAAATTTATTTACTCTCTCAAAGATTGTAGTGCCATATACTGTCATTCTTTAGCGTCCAGGATGTTTCTCCTCTTCTAGAATAAAATGCATTACTTTAGAAATAAAATAATAAAAATAAAATAACCATAAAAAAACATGTTTAATGAATTTAAAGAGACAATACATAAACATATGACCTAAAGTTACCTAAAATCCATATCCCGCACAGATTTATGTGCTTTTGGTTCATCTAAAATAATCCGCAGGCTTGGCCACTCCAAAATCCTGAGACGTCCATCCTATATTTGATTAAGAAATATATCATCACAGTGGTTTGATATAAAGACAGTTCAAACATGCAGTGCCAAAAGGCATACAATAATGATTGATTAAATTATATGTTATTACCTCCCCACCAGTGGCAAATCTAGATCCATCAACGCTAAAAGCAATGCATTTCAGTGGACCAACACCTTGGAGAGGAGGAAGTTCCTTGGCCAATAGCCTTGTCTGTGAATCATGACTGACTAACTCAAACAATCTGCAAATTAAAAAAGAAATCACCTTATTATAGTTCTAGACCCTTTTGAATGTATGGATAGCTAGCAATGCTTAAAGACATGTAGCTTCCCAAAAAAATAAATAAATAAATAAAGACAATAAAATGACCAGAGGATATTGAGTGGCAAGCAGAACTTGCTATTTTTACAAGAAAATATCCTGAATGCCTTTCACTCTCTTTTTTTAACCCCTTTCTCTTAGAGGTCATTTTAAAGACCTATCATAATATTCACACAACATCTTGAGCACAAAATGATGTTCTGCAGATTAGTGGGAAAATGTTCTCATAAAACAAAATGCCAAGGATCCAGCAGAGAGCACCAGCAAAGATGAAATTATCTTCTGGCTTCCCCATATTCTGGCAAGCAGTAACCATAGAATTAGAGTTTATTAGGTAAGCCTTGCAAAAGCACAAGAGCTTGAACAAAAACAACTAAGCCTACAATAGAAACTGTTGCATGGCTAGAGAAGAAACATCCTCTTTGGAAGCCTAAGATTAAGGCAAAACCAAAAGCCTTTTTGGTCCAAGAACAAGTGCCTATGGTAGTTAACTAGTTTTATTTTCTTTTATAGTAATTGGCTTTTCAATAGTCAAGCATATTTTTGCAATTCCATAATTTCTTGGCGTGAAACTTAAATTTGAAATTATCAATAGGCGAGTCTTATCAGTTTATAGGCTTTTGTGTAGACTTTGGTCCAATCCAATTAGGAGTTTGGTTACTATTCAAAGTAAAGTTGTAGTCTTACTAAGAGAAGTGCAGATATAGAGTATATATATATATATATATATATTTTTTTTTTTTTAATTTATGGAAGGCATGTGTGACCTACTGGGAAGCTTTCTCTCTTACATTCCCTTCTCCCTCTCTTTTTCCTACTTACAGTTCACTTCACTATTTGTAGCATTAATTACACAGCCTCAAACAGCTACCATTTTTTTTTTCTTTTCTTCCCTTTAAGCTCCAAACCATAACCCTTTTCTCATACCTTGAGAAACCCTTAAACCCCAGACTTTTCTCAACCTTCTGACAGCATCTGACCCTTCCAGACTACCTTAAAACCCGAATTTGTTGATACCAGGAAATGCCAGCATCCAGTTTGCTCTAAAAATACAATCCACTACCTATTACTAGGTAAGACAGCCATAAACCAAAATAATAAAAGGCTATCTACATCAACGATGACTGTTGAACATGATGGGCCCAATGCAGGACCGGCTCTAGGCCTAGGCCTAATGGTGTAGGACGTGTAGGTGAACAGCAATATATAAAATAACATAACATTACAGAACAGAAACCTTAAGCATCACCACCTAAGGTTTGGTGTCACCACCAAACAAAACACATTCTCAACTCATAAGATTCGTATTCAAATTCTAATTTCCTTCACAATTACAAGAGCACTAGTTTAATAAGGTTTGGGGATTACATATATATATAAAATAAATAATAATAAAAAAATCTAATTAAATTCCATAAAACCCTCAAAATTAAAACCAAATTCATCAGAATTCAAATTATAAAAATAAAATCTTAAATAATTTATGCACTTTACCATTATTCTAACATTACTAAACTCCATTAACATATTACTATCTATTTTAAAAAGTTCAGATTGGTCAAATAGCTTCCAAACCCCATTAGATATAATCCAGAGGTGAACCTATAAAAGCCACCAGCAGTGCTTGATTAAGAGAGGCCATGCCACTGATCTCAGGGTTAAATGGCACTTCCACCCCCAATTAGAATGGCCCAGTAGGTGAGATCATGGGTTCATGTCCAATTGAGTGCATGAATTGTTGAACAATCAGTAAACAGACACACAAGCACACAGACGGATACAGTAGCACAAGTTCTGAATGAAGCACACCATATAACAAAAGCTCACAAGATTCTGCCCATTAGAAAAAAATAAATAAATAAATAAAACACTTGGTGTAGAGTAGACCCAAGAGTGAGTAGACATTGTCTTCTATGGAGACTGGTATAACCAGCAGAGTCCATGATACCTATTGCAACGTTTGCTGAAGGTGTCTTCCGCAAAGGTCACAATAATATAATTCTTTCTAACTCCCAATGATCAAATTGGCTCTAAAATAACTGTAATTTTGACAAATATCATTCTTCAACTTTAAAGCGAGTGCCAATTTGATTAGACTTTCGATTTGAACAATTAGTGTCAATTTGACCAATTGACATAACTTGTTTAATTTGTCACAAACCTAATCTCCAACGATCAAATTGGTTCTTAGGCTTTCGATTTTTGAACAATTAGTGTCCAATGATCAAATTGGCTCTGAAATAACTGTAATTTTTACAAATATCATTGTTTGACTTTAAAGCGAGTTTCAATTCAGTTCTTAAACTTTCAATTTGAACAATTAATGTCCATTAATCAAATTGAAATAACTTGTTTGATTTTCCAATGATCAAATTGACACTCATGTCAAAGTACAAAGGCGATATCAAAAAAAAAAAAAAAAAAACAATAATTGTCATAAAAATCAATAAGAGCAAAGTAAAGGGTATGAGAACTTGTGAAGATTGATCCCAATGGAATAAACTTACAGTTTAAGAATGAAACCTAATGTCCAATGATCAAATTGGCTCTAAAACTACTGTAATTTTTACAAATATAAATCTTCGACATTAAAGCGAGTGTCAATTTGGTTCTTAAACTTTCAATTTGAACAATTTAGTGTCCAATAATCAAATTGACATAACTTGTTCCATTTGCCAATGATCAAATTGACACTCATGTCAACGTACAAAGGATAATATCAAAAAAACTCAAAATAACCATACTACCCAAAAAAAAAAAAAAAAAAAAAAACAATAATCTTCATAAACATCAATAAGAACAAAGTAAAGGGTATGAGAAAATGCGAAAATTGATGAAAAAGAAACTCACTTGCAGCCACCCTTTGTGGTAGAGCACACAATCTCATCACCGCTTGGGTGCACCGTAATCGAAACTGGATCACCATCTACTTCTTCAAGAACATACGTGGTCTAAACCCCCAAAAAAAAAAAATACAAAAAAAAACCCAGTTAGATAAAAATCCCATAAATCGCTATTCTTTGTTTGGTCGGTGAGAAAGTCATTGACAAAACAGTTGCAGCAACGGTTAATAAAAACAGTTGGAAATTTGTTTTTTTTTTGTTTGTTTCCAAAAAGTCATTGAAAAACCGTTTTCAAAAAATAGAATAATAAACTCCAAAAACGACGGCGTTTTGTAGAGAGAGAGAGACCAGAGGAGAGGAAGAGAGAGAAGCGGTCTTGGGGTCGAAGGAGAAGATCTGAAGCACAGAAGGAGAGGAAGAAGAATCAGAATCGCCACGCTTCTTCCTGGACCTCGCTAACACGGCCAGATTCACTTTTTCGGGTCTCCGGATCCACGACCCGCACGCCACCGGACCCTGACTCGACCCGCTTTCTTCTTCCATCTGAAAATACTAGCAAAAAATTTCTGTTTTTTAAAAACAGTTTTATCCTATTTTTGAAAGACAGTGTGTTTTTACGAATTGGATTGGGATTTTTTTTTTTTTTGGTATATAATGGGGTGTGTGGGGCCTACGTAAGAAATAACGTCGCAATTGGCAACAAATAACAAAACAATGTCAACTCCGTCGAGGCTGGTGTGTTGTGTTTTGGGGTTAGAACTTAGAAGAAGATATTCCCCGAGGATACCGCGGGAAGTGTATTATGACGTTGCTTCTTCGGTGGAGGTTTGCTCTAACATTACATATTTTAAAAAATTAAAAAAAAAAAAAAACATTTTGCATGCCTGCTATAAGGATGAAAATTTAAAATTATTTTATTATTTAGTATATTTTTGTTATAATTTATAAGCTTCACTACACATTTTAGTATTATTCATAAATCTCATTATATTATTTTAACTATCTTTTACCTTTATTTACAGTACTTTTAGCGATAAATTTTCAATTTCAACAAAATAAGCGGTATCCAAATAAACCCAAATGATAGAATTTCTTCTTCTTCTTTTTTTTTTAATTATTTCCCACTTGGAATGATAGGATTTATAATGATTGAATTCTAATTGAAATTATTATTATTTAAGTGAAGGAGGTGGGGGTTCAAATAAGACCCAAATGGAGTACCACTCAAACCCATTTTAAAATGTTATTTTAAGTCATAGTAATAAGAAATTTATAAATAATATAAGAGTTGGACTTTTTTGAACTATATAACTTTTTTTCTCGCTCTTATCTTTATTTTATTCCTACACACAAAAGTTATACTAGATTTTTTATTGGAATTTTAATTTGATAATAAAATTTGTTTTAAATTATTGGTAAAATATAAAAATCATCCTTGAGATTTGGGCTAATGTCAAGCATTACCCATGCTTTTCGGAAACCGCACCTAATATTGTTTGTGCTCATTTTTCTAAATATTAAATTTTGGTCAATTTAATTACCACAATGCGGTCACAACTGATTATATTATGGAAATGACAAAATTTGATTACAAACTTGATCATGGCCTAAGACTACAACTCCCACTAAAAACATTTATATAGCTACATATTTTGAAAATCGAACCGTTAGATTGCATGTTATTTGTGTTTTTAACACATACGTCAAACTTCATGCCAATCGGATATTATTTACTGTTCGATCCATCAACTTATTTTTTATATATATTTTTAAATTACAAAAACTTGAAATTTAAACATTTGATTGATGACATATCTATTAATCTTTGATCTTCTGAAAAATTTGCAAGCATGAAAGACATAAGAAGAAAATGTAATCTAATGGTGGATTTATCAAAATTTACATTAAGTAAAAAGATTTTTAAGTGCAATTGAAACTATAACCAAGTATATAACTAAATTTGTCCTTATGGAAATTATATGCATAGGAGAGTGTTTAGGCAGTAAATACTAAATAGTAGATGGATATAATATCTAGAGATGGAAAATGAAGTCGAAAAAAATAGTAGGATAAATTTTAAAAAAAAAAATCAAACAGTATTAAGTGTGGTTTGTGCTTAGAGAGCAAATTAGATTTTTTTTTTTTTTTTTTAAATTTGAGTAGTGCCTGATATTAGTTCAACCTTAGGATAATTTTTGTACTTATCATTTTTAGTAATATAATTTTACTTTGAAATTAGCATTATTTAAACTTTTTTGTGCACAAACTTTTTTTTTTATCTATTTCTTTTATATTTTTTTTAGAAGAATCCATATCTTTTATTTATTTTATTCTTCACCACGAAACTTCACATCATCAACTAGTTGATGCGGATTTGGTGTTTGACTTTATTTGTTGCTTTCTTAGAAAAATATAAAAAGAGAAAACAAAGTATGTGATATTGAAAAGAAAAATATTTTATTTTCTCGAGAGCACACTTTTTTTTTTATATAGTAATACCTGTGGGGCCAGTTGCCCGAAAACTTAACAGAGAGTTCATAGGAAGTGGGCTTGTGGCCCAACGGCTCAGTCTGAGGACACTCACATGTCCGAGGATAAGATTTATTGCCCAGACCGCGTCCGAGGATAAGATTTATTTCTCAAACCAGCGTCCGAGGTGGATGTAACTCTTTTAATAGTTAAGGAACTTCGCAGAATTACATGCAAACTAACTAATGAATATTGACCAAAGAAGAAACCGGGAAATGTAACAAATATCTCCTAAAAGCTGCTACCTCCACATTAAATGCTTCCCAGCTAACTCTCTGGCCACATTAATGTGGAGGTGATACCTGAACAGTAACCAAGCAGCCTTATGGCCACTGAGCAAAGGATCCAGGAAGTTCTGAATGGGACAGAAAGAAGTTCTCAGAATGGAACCTACACGTGTACGGTGAAAGCAGGATGAAGAATGTAGTATATAACGTAAAATCGAAGTACAAAGAAAAGGAGGAAGAAAAAGGAGAAAATAATCCAGAGAGATATACACTAGAAACCAAGCCGAGGAGAAGAGAGAAAGAGTGTTTTTCTTTTATTTACTTTGAAGTTCATTTTGCTACGCAAGAACGATGTCTTTTTCCACTCACTGGAACTAGTTCTTACACCCACTCTCTAAAAATTTTATTGTTTGGGCTTGTTGGGCTCGAATCCCATTCCTCTTTCGGGTCCAATACAATTTGAGTCCTTACAATACCTATTCACCCATTACCAACCTGGAAAAATGCTATATTTTTCTAGCTAAAAGATTCATTTGCCTTCGTAAATTTATTATATTCTGTAATTCTAATTGAGAATGACTGGAATTCTGGAGGAAAGAAACGAGTAAAAAAAATAGTAGTCATCCCTTTTTTAAGAATTTAGGGGAAAGAGATTGGAATGATATTAAATTCTTTTCCAATGTGAGATAGGGACCAGAATTTTAGGAAAAATCAAATATATATGTGGAGATGAAATTTGGTGATACAATGGAACCACAACAAAGACTTAAAATTACTAACTAAAATGGTCAACTACTTAAAAAGAATACCTTAGACCAACCAATACCATCCGAAAAGGAATTGCTAAGAAGGTTCCGATGGTTAAATCAGAAAACCAATGAACAAGATGATAGGCGAAAGACGAATACAATGCATAATAAAACTTGAAAGCTAGGCATACTTGGTCTAGCTGAGTGAATGTGTATTTAATTATTTATATAGTATGTGGGAGAAGTTTTGGCAAAAAGTCTTCCCTAGAACCGAATTGCCATAAAACTTGCTAATAAGCGGCCTACAGGCTACAACTAGTTGTCTACTCAAGTTTTTTGAGAAACGTCTCCTCAAGTTGATTGAAGAGCTTTGTGTCAATTTAGCATCTCAATCAACCTAAAACTAAGCAATCCGCATGCTAGTTGGTTGTCACCTCAAGCTAGATAAAGGGATGTTTCAAGGACATATTGTGGAGTGTTGACTATAAAAAGTTGGAAGTCATATTTAGGGTCCGTTTAGATATAGCTGAAAACTGAAAACTGAAAATACTGTAACAAAATAATTTTTAAATGTGTGAATAGTGTCGTGAGATCCATTTTTAATGAAAAAGTTGATAAAAAGTAAAATTTGTGACTTCGTGAACAGTGCACAAATGCATTGTTCACAGTTGACTAGTCTACCTTTGCGGCTGAAAGGAAAAAAAAAAAAAAAAAAAAAAAAAGAGCTGAAACGCGTCTAGGTGCAAAACGCAGTACCCAAACGGCCACTTAGTATTTGTTTGGATACGGATGAAAATTGAAAGCGTATGCGTTTTTTTTTCTTTTTTTTGGAGAAGAGCGCCATAAGTAGAATTATGCATTGTTTAGTGTGTCTCGTGCACTGTTCACGAGATCCATAAACTTCTTTTTTGACCAAAACTTTCATTAAAAATAGGTCCCACAGTACTATTCACATATTTAAAAATTATTTTACTACAGTGTTTTCAGTTTTCAGCAAAATAAGCGGTATCCAAACGAACTCTTAGTGTGCATTTGGAACACACAAAAAACGTGCGTTCCAGCATGTAGCTGAAACAATGGTGGGTCCCGTTCACTATTCACAGGACCCACAAGTACTTTTTTCATAAAAACAACTTTAAAATTCGGTCCCACAGTACTATTCACACATTTAAAAATTATTTTGTTACAGTGTTTTCAGTTTCAACAATAAACGATATTCGAACAAACCCTTCTTATCTCATTAAATGTCCAATAGTTGAAAAAATAACAACTATTCCTAAGTTATAAAATAAATAAATAAGTAAAATAAAAACTCAAAGAAAGAGAGAAAGATAGAGCACCCAAGGTCCCAAACAACCATTTAGGTGGCGTTTGGTACAGAGAATCCTCATTACTACTGGCATCCAAATTTATGGGAATGTGATGTCTTGCAATCTAGATGCCTATGAATATGACTTTTCCTATGTTTGGTTTAATTGAGAATCTAATAAGATTCCTAGGAATGTGAGATTATAATGTTTGGTTTATTCCTAAGAATCTTAACTGAATTATTTATTTTTCTCATTCTATTCTTAAATTTGTAAATCCAATATAAGTCTTTTAAAAAAATAATAATAATCTTCATCTAAATAAATAATAAAAAACAAAATATAACCTATAAATTATGACAAATTTATTAAAACAATAGTCTAAAAAAAGAAAAGATGAACATGTTGATGATGCACAAAAAATTAGTAGGCTGAATACTCCGGGCTTCAATGGACTAGTGATTGCTTGGAATGCCCAAAAAGAAAGAAACACAAGATCAAAGGTGATCGAGGTGACTAGTAAGAACCCTCCGATGCTTAAATTAGTTTTCCCTCTAGAATTCAAGAATTTAAACTTTAAGAGTAGTGGAAACTTACTTTCATTTGGTGTGGATGAGTCCTTATATAGTGAGCTTTGCAGTGGTTACTTGTTTAGTAACTTCCTCAACGTGTGTGGAAGTTGAAAGGTTCAGACTTAACTTCCACAGCTGCTATAGAAGTTAGAATGTTCAATCTTATCTTCAACAACTGCCATTGGAAGTTAAGTATTTAGTTGGAAGTTATAACGATGAACAAGGATTTGCTCATACTTCAAAATAGTAGAACGTGGTCTGAATTACAAGCTTTTGTACATAAATCCATTTTTGAAAATTTTCTAAGTGTTGAGGGGTCTTTCAAGTGTTTTCTTGATAGACGACCTTCATGCCCACAGACGACCTCCTGAATGGACGACCTTCTTATGTTGGGCTAACCTTTCTGGCTCTGAACGACTCTTATGGACGAATTAGAGATGGTTTAATTTTTATTAGTTTACTATCAGTTGCCCCCTTGTCCAAGGGTCGTCCAGAGTACTGTAGTATTTATTGTTGACTTTTGACACGCGTCATTGCTTTAATGGTTGACTGTCGCGCCACGTGTTGTCATTTCTCTAATTAAATTTTATTGTTCTAGATTGTACCACGTGTCATAATCTCATTGGTTGGCTGGTCGCATCGATTTATTTTTCAATGAAAATGCCACGCGTCAACCTCCGTTCACCCACCTCTGGGCCTTATAAATATGTTCATTCTCTTTCTTACCCTTTACTGTTCTGATAATTTCCTCTATGCCATTTCGTCCAAGAACCTCATTTTGTTCTCATCTTCTAGTCTCATCAGGTATTTCCTTCCTCTCATCCTTAGGTTTCATCTTTATTCTTACTTAATAGCAGTAATGAGTAGTTTCAATTAGGGGTGGCAATTTTTATCCATATCCATGAACCCACCCATTACCCACCTAATTTTTTTTTTTTTTAGAGATGTTCAACCTATAGTGTCCGCTTTTAATGATAGCTTTTTATTATCAGACCAAGACACCAATCAGTTTTTGGTGTAGGCGGGAATTAAACCCCAGATCTCTTATACAATCATCAAAGACTTTACTAGTTGAGCTAACTAGAACCCACATTACCTACCTAATTTGGATGAATCTTAACCCAACTCATTTGAATATTTGGGTTAAATGGGTAAAGACTCATTAGGTTATTTAATTATATGGATCTTAATGGATAAATCTACTAATACCCACTAAAACTCATCTAAAATTTAAATAAACAACATAAAATCTAAATTTCTAGAAAATGACCAAAATACCCCTGAAACCTAAAAAATAACTAAAATACTCATAAAACCTAAAAATTACCAAAATACCCCCAAAACCCAAAAATAACAAAAATACCTCCGAAACCTAAAAAATGACCAAAATACCCCTGAAACCTAAAAAATAACTAAAATACTCATAAAACCTAAAAATTACCAAAATACCCCCAAAACCCAAAAATAACAAAAATACCTCCGAAACCTAAAAAATGACCAAAATACCATTGAAACCCAAAAAATGACCAAAATACCCCCGAAATCTAAAAATTACAAAAATACCCCTAAAACCTAAAAATTACCAAAATACCCCAAAAACCCAAAAAATAACCAAAATACCTTCAAAACCTAAAAATGACCAAAATACCTCTAAAACCCAAAAAAAATGACTAAAATACCCTCGAAACCTTAAAATTACCAAAATACCTCTAAAACCTATAAAATGACCAAAATACCCCCAAAACCCAAAAAAATAACCAAAATACCCCCAAAACCCAAAAAAATGACCAAAATACCCCCAAAACCCAAAAAATAACCAAAATACCCCCCAAACCCTAAAAAATGACTAAAATACCCCGAAACCTAAAAATGACTAAAATACCCACAAAACCCAAAAAATGACCAAAATACCCCCCAAACCCAAAAAAGACCAAAATACCCCCCAAAACCCACAAAATGACCAAAATACCCCCAAAACCTAAAAATTACCAAAATACACCCTAAACCTAAAAAATTACCAAAATATCCCCTAAACCTAAAAAATGACCGAAATACCTCCAAAACCTTAAAATAATAATAATAATAATAATAATAAAACTAAAATACCCCTGAAACCTTAAAAAAAAAAAAAACAAAATACCCTAAAACCTAAAAAATTATCAAAATACCCCAAAACCAAAAAAAATGACCATAACCCCAAAACCTAAAAAAAATGATTGATAAAAACTTCTAAAACCTAAATTATGACCAAAATACCCCTAAACATGTAAGGACCAAAATACACCTGAAACATCTAAAATTACCAAAATAGAGGTTAAGGGTATTTTGGGTGTTTCAAGGATATTTTCGACAAATTAAAGGTTCAAAGAGTATTTTAGTCATTTTATAGGTTTCGAGAGAATTTCAGTAATTTTTTAGGTTTTGAGGGAATTTCGGTATTTTTTTTGGTTTCAGGGTTATTTTGATAATTTTTTAGATTCTAAGGGTATTTTAGTCATTTTTTAGGTTACGAGGGCATTTCTGTCATCTTTTAGGTTTTAGGGTTATTTCAATAATTTTTATATTTTTTGGTTACTTCGGTAAATTCTAGGGTTCTGAAATATTTTGGTAATTTTTAGGTTTTGAGGTATTTCGGTAATTTTTTAGGTTTTGGGGGTATTTTGGTCATTTTGTGGGTTTTGGAGGTATTTTGGTCATTTTTTTGGGTTTTGGAAGTATTTTGGTCATTTTTTTGGGTTTTGGGGTATCTAATGACAGGTCACATAAATACTACACAGTATTTTAATTATTAAAAATAAAACTCATAAAGCGATCACAACTTCATTAATTTTTTATAAGGGACTTTATCGTTGTTTTGATAATTATTTTGGTGTCAAGATATGCTCTGCAATTCACACTAAGGGAGTTTTTTTTTTTTTTTTTTTGGCATCCAAATAATTTATAACTACAAAGTTCATAAATTTTTGAGAAAAACAAATTTCATAAATTTTTGTTAAAGAGATTTACTAAAGGCCTATATTGCGATGATTTTAAAATTATAATATTATTGAGATTGATACAGTTGAAACTATATAGTTCAATTTAAATATAAGGCCAGAATTTGCAGATTAGTAAAAAAAGGGGTCAAATCTAGGGAAAGCAGTTTATGACTTGATTCTTGAAGGCTTAGCCGCAGCAAGTCGGCAATGGGTTGAGATTAGGAACTGAATCGTAAGCAAGCCCAATTACGGCCCAATAAATCATTTCTTCGATCTTGAGCAGGCGTTAAATCATTTCTTTACTACACTCTTATTATTATTATTTTTTAAAAAATATAGGATTCCTTTGCTACTCTTGGTTTTTTTTTTTTTTTTTTTGAGAAACAAACACATTCACAAGGGATAACTGTATTTTTTGAAATATGGCACACCATAAACTTCACTGTATTTTTTGAAAAATGGCAAAAAAAATTATTCCAAAACTATATTTTATAATTTCCCAAAAAAAAGGCAAATCCGTAGAGTATGAATCCAGTGTCAGCACTAGTTATATAAATTCCCTCTCTTCTTCTCTTTATTTAGCTCTAAAACACACAAATCACAAACATGTGAAGAGCTTTATAGTTTAATAGCATTATTTAGTGCCTCTTATGGCAACATCTAAGGTTTGAATTATCCATCTCCTGCTTACAATATATTCACACACACAATCACATGCGCGTAAAACGGAAAGGAGAAAATAGCCCTAAAGAACAGTAAATCATAAATACTGCCATTGGAACGATGTTGCAGATGAAATAACACTTTCGTTGTATGTGTATTTTTATATTTGGTCATTAAATAAACATGGAATTATCAGCTAAGTCAAAAGAGAACGTTTACTGCATACGTTTTTGGGTTTTGCCAATTATAGAAGGTTTGAATCTAATTAAGGAGAGCAATATTTACACAACTCAATCCAATTTCGTTTGATTAAATTCCAAACTTTATTGTAACCACAGTACTTATTAAAAAGAATTATTTTAACCAAAATATTATATTATAGTAATTTAACCAACAAATTGCTTTGCATGACATATATACTATGACATATGTATTAGGAGTGTCTGTGGGTCGAGTCAAGTTGAGGCTCAATTTGTTACCCGACCATACTATGTCAGGTTGAGGGGGAAAAAGGGAACCTGCTACTGACCAAGTAGAAAGGGCCGATTGATTGTTTGAACGTCCAAGGTTAGTTGTTGGATGTGGTTGACGAGATCGAAAATAATTACAATGAAAGCTTCATATAGGTTTTTTTCCCCACTCTAAAAACTCATTCACCTAGTAGATTTGAACCCCAGCCTCAGTCATCACCCTATTCTTTTTGGGTACATATTGTCATCGTAACTTTCATCTCTTTTTTTTTTTTTTTAAAGTTTGGGGAAGTCATGTGGGCAGTCAGAGAGCTTTTTGCGATGCCTGCAGAGCTGTTACTACCACACAAAAACAATATCTTAAGAATAAAGAGGCACTGAATGTTCTTTGTAACATAGTACTTGAAATGAATCTAGCTCCATCGTTCTTTTGACATGAATCCTTCTTTTATTCCTCGGCAATGTTGACAACATTTCCCATGGAGACATATCTTTTTAATGTTCTCATTCTGAAATTGACTAGCAATTTTGCAATATTATTGAGGAAAGATGGGAAACGATTTCAGTTCAATGCATTTATAAGGTTATCCTTAAAAATACAACTCTGTTTTGAAACCTCAATAGATGCTTCATTTTTTATCAATAGTATTTGAAGTATGTCAATTTGTCTATTTTCTCAAAAGTTGTTTATATTTGATCATCCTGGAATCGAAATTAAAAAATAATAATAATAATATATTAAAAGTCACCAATTCCTCATAAATAAGAAGTTGATGTGCCCAAATGCTATTTTATGTGGGATGTCCAACCATTCAATTTGACTTTGCTCTGTTATTGAAAACAATTAAAAAGGATTATTACACAAGTTTGTCCCTTGGGGGTTTGGTTTAGGTGGGATCAGGTGCGATATAATTTTAAACTCCTGTTGAAAAAAGGGCCAAAAAAAAAAAAAAAAAAAAGGAAAAAGGAAAACAGACAAGCTCCACCTGCAAGTAAGATATTGAGTGTGCAGCCTTTTATCAATTAATTTTATATATTTATTTTTAAACAATAATAAAAGAAATCCTTTAAACACGCACATCTGTAAAGGGGTAGGTCACAATATTTAGTTGGAATAAAAAATACACTTCCACATAATAACATTATCCTTAATTGAAAGTATTTAAAAACTCTAAAAACTAAGAACACAATAGATATAATTGAGAAATTTAACATGGTCAATAAAATTTTACTTCCATTCAAACTCTCATGCCCATTAATTCTCCAAATAAGTTAAAATGAAACTATCTTTTCCAACTATGCGATTGGTGTGTTTAGAAACTTTTCTTTTTTAATTTGAATATAATAAAAAGTTGAGGGGTGTGTTTTTTGAAAAAATATTTAATAAAAAAAACTATATATATATATATATATATTTAATTAAAATAAAACCCTCTAAATTAACTTTTATTTGGCTGCTAAAATTCTAAAGTAACCCAACATTGAGAAGTATGAAATAGCAAAGTTGACAGGTGAAGTTCTTGGAGGGTGACTGTAATTATCAAAAAAAATGACAATGACATCCTATAATAATTTTTTAGTAATCTATAAACGGTGACCTTAATTATATTATCAATTGAAAAGTAGATGTTAATAAAACTTAAATTTAAAATATTAATTAGTTTTCAAAAAATATATATTAACTAGTAATTTTGTACATCAAAAAGTAGGAAAAGTGGCTTCAATGAAAAAATTATAATATAGAAAATTAAATAAATATTATTTAAATGATATTCAACAAAAAAATAAGTACATATTTTTCCTTCAAACTATATGTAGCCAGTCTTGATGAAAAGTTTCAATTATAGTTGGTAAAAACACTAGCCATAATAGAATATATTGATGCACAAATTTATAATTTTACATAAATACAAATTATTCACAGGCTATTTTGAAGATAAAAAAATTTATTAGTAAATACTGGATAGAAGGAAATGTGGTTTAAGCCACAAACATAAAACACCACACCAATTAAACTTATCACTTGAATCCCACCTCTTCACAACTTAGTACTTAAAGCATATATTAATTCACAAGTTTCAAGTTTTTTTTTTTTTTTTATTACAAGATAGAATTCTACCCTAGCCTAATCTAAGTGTATATATGTGTGAAGCTCCCTCCTAGAGACTTGAACCCCGACCCTTGCCCCCTACACCCCACAAGCACTTAGGGCATGTTTGGTAGACTGTAATAGGCACTGTAATGTAATAGTTATTCTTATGGTTTAGTTATTCTTTAGTTTGGTTATGTTTTTATTACAAGGAATAATCATTCCTTATGAATAGCTATTCTTCAAAATGAAGAATAACTATTCATCTTTAAAAAGTTGTATTAGTTATTCCTTAGTAAGTGCAATAATTTCAAAATTTAATATATTTCCAAATAAACAAATTTTCCATATACATCTAACAATTATAAAAATAAAAAATTATAAAAAAATAACACTTATTTCTCTTAAATTTAAAAAATAACAATTTTTAAGAAAATATAATTGTATAAGTAAGATATTTCCTAAAATAAATGTTAAGTTTCATTCTAATATTATAACTCACAACCAAACTAATAAATATGTTTAGTTATTACATTACAACACACTTTATTACTAGTAATAAAGATTACAATTCCTGTTGTAATCCTCATTCATTGTACCAGACGTACCCTTAGGGTATGTTTAGTACGCTGTAATAGCTCCTGTAATGGAATAGTTATTCACGTGTAATATCAATTCGGTCATTTGGTTGCATCTTTATTATATGGATTAGTTATTACATTGGAATAACTATTTTTTAAATTGAAGAATAGTTATTCATCTTTAAAATAGATGTAATAGTTATTCCTTAGTGTATATAATAGGTTTTAAAATTAATATATTTTCAAAAATATAAAGTATCCTTATATATCATCTTTTACAAGTTTTCCATATGTAACAACCAAATTTATGAATAGTAATAGTTATTCCATTACAATGTCTTCTATTCCCAGTAATAAAAATTACTATTCCTAATATAATCTACATTCAGTATACCAAACGTACTCTTATATTTGTGAAGTGACCATCGCACCAAGGTTTGCGGTGGTACAAGTTTCAAGTTTTAACTTATTAATATGTCGTATTGTTATATAAGAGCATCCGCAATGGGACATGGATGTGCCAAATGTCCACAAAATTTAAGCATTGAGCAACAATTGGACCCAACAACTGGAATGCCAAAAGTGGGAAAGTGTAAATTTTTTTGGCATAGTGCTACAGTGCCATCTTACATGTAAGATGGCACTATAGCACTATGCCAAAAATAATATTAATATTTCATTCCACTATTTTCTCTCTCATCTCTCTCTCTTTCTCTCTGTCTCTGTCTCTCACACTTTCCTCTCTTTCTCCCTCTTCTCTATCACACCTTCGATTTGTCTCCGATGCAAGGTCCAAAAATCAGACGTCGTCGATTTCGGTCCGTCGCTGCCGTTGAGTCCGTGCAGATCACTGGTGCTTGGAGCGACACGAGCTGATCTCTCTATGACATGAGACAATCTCTCCATGATGATGCCATTAGATAGCGTGACGATGAACGCTGTGAATAGGAGGAAAGCGATGAACGCGAGTTTGTAGGCGCTGAAGTGGAGAATCTAGTGTCAAAAAGCGTTGCCAAAGTGGGTTACAATTCGGTTCTTCTGGGTTGCAATCTGGGTTCTGTGTGTGTGTGTGTGTGTGTGTGTTTTTTTTTTTTTTTTTTTTTTTTTTTTTTTCTGTTGTGACCGATGGCTTAAGGAAGAGGTGGGTATGGCTGAATTAGGTATGGATTTGATATGGATGGTGGTTGAATTTTATCTTTACTCTTTCTTTCTTTGTGAATATGGCTGAATTGGCAGTGAAGAGAAGAAAAAAAATCAAGGAATTTTTCAAGTTGCAGGCGTGTATTGGTGGGTGGTTGTTCTAGGTTTGGGTTGGTGGTAGGTGGATGAGAGAGGGAAAAACAGAAAGACGGAGAACAAAGATGAAGAGAGGAGAGAGAGAGATTTTTTATATTATTTTATTGTGTAATTTATATTATTTTAATAAGTAAAATGGAAAAAATGAAATATGGGATGTTGAGTGTATTGTAAAATAGTATGGTATAAGTGATAAAGTAACTTTTTGGGATGGTAAAATAAGATGAGATATGAGATTCGGATCTGGATGTTCTAAGGATGGTAATTTTCTCCCGCCCCGCTTAACCTTCCCCTCCCCGCTTTGCTCCACGTGGGTTTTCCCCGTCCTACAAAGGTAGTGGGGCGGGGATGGAATAAGATTTTAGCCACGCCCAGCGTTGTTAAGGGTTATAATTGTAAATTCTTCAAACCCTAAAACCCTACTATTTAAACAAACATATCAATATTAACTTATTTTATTCTACCCAATGTGATTTTCTACCTTTATTTTATTATTTCTTATACTATGAGATTTTTTTTTTAATTTTTATTATTATTATTATTTTTTATGATTGTCTTGTTAAACACTTAGATATATTATTCAATTTTTTCTAAAAATTGATTTGATTTGATGGGATAAATTTAGTTGTAATTTTAAGTATATTTTTATTAATGAAATAGGTTTCATTAAAAAAATTGTACTAGTTGTAAGGTAAATTAACAAAAAGTAGAGTTTTATAAGGTGGGACAGGGTTTCGCGGGGCCCCAAGGAGCGGGGATGGGGTGAGAAAATTTCCCCATTATGCGGGGTGGGGTGAGGATAGGGTAAGACAAAACCATGTGGGACGGAGACGAAGACCCCATCCTTCAGCCCTACTCAGCCCCATTGCCATCCCTACTATTATAGGTTTTGAATAAAGAGGTCAGTGAACGTGATAGTGAACGCACCAAATAAATTAATTATAAAATATTCATCTTTTGGATAATAATGAAGTGGGGCAATATATATATCCCCTACATGAGCCTAAATGAGACTTCTAGTTGCTAGGACTAGCCTTCCTCATTTGATAATTAAAAATTATATACATTTAGACTTTCTCTCAATTTTGACTTTAATTACACACACACACACACATCATATCATATTATATATAATAAAAGTTGGGCTTAGAAGCCGTGGTTGCGCCACGTGGCTTTACCAAATTACAGAAATTTTAATAAATTTTTAGATTTTAAGAATAGATATATATACATATTTTTTGGATAATATGACAAATCAAGTAATGAAAGAATGTAGCATTTGATTTACAACTAAAACAGTTGTGTCTATCTAAAATGTTATCAACAAACCCTAAAATCAAAAATCATATTATATATAATAAAAGTTGGGCTTAGAAGCCGTGGTTGCGCCACGTGGCTTTACCAAATTACAGAAATTTTAATAAATTTTTAGATTTTAAGAATAGATATATATACATATTTTTTGGATAATATGACAAATCAAGTAATGAAAGAATGTAGCATTTGATTTACAACTAAAACAGTTGTGTCTATCTAAAATGTTATCAACAAACCCTAAAATCAAAAAATAGATATATATTGTTTTGTCCTTATCTTTTTCTCTTATAATTTATAAGTTGATAAAAATTTTAATTTGATTACAATCCAAATTCTTCATATAATCCTTTTATTATTAATTTATCTATAATTTCAAAAAAAAAAAAAAAATTAGAGTATACATAGAGTAGTTAAACTAAAGTAGTTAAAGTGAAAGAATTGATGAAATTTTTTTTCGTCCGTTTCTTTAAAAAACGTAAAAGCAAAAAAAAGAAGATAGAATTTGCTTTTTTTTTTTTTTTTTTCCTACGTTTATTTTTTTCTTTTTTGGTGGATAAATTTGCATTTTATATCATCTTTTTCCTAATAATAAAGTAAAAAAAAAAAAAGTATTTGAGTTTCACCTAAATAACTTCTTTTTGTTCATATCTTCTTCATAACCTAAATTTCCCACTATATATACACACAGTTTTTTTGGTGTTTGATTATTTTTACTACGTACTTTACAATTATTTGTTATATCCTTCCTTTCTCCTCTCTGCCTTACTTACAACCTTGCAGGTATTTTTTTTTTCTTTCATCAAATTGAATAGATTGTGTGTATTTGTTACCTTTTTATTATATATAATATGATTTTTATCAACAAGTTTTATAGATAGGTTGAAATTCTATGTTTGATCACACCTTTTATTGTTTTTTTTTAAAAGTCAATATAACAAGCAATATTTTTGTATTTTTTAATTTCTTATTACATGATTATTTGTTGTTGACATCAATATTTTATTATGGATTTAATTTGTTATGGCTTTTGTTTGGTGCTTTATTCCATATAATCTATATTCTTTAATTAAAAGCAAAATTTGCTGTCAAACATGAAATTGGATACGAAAGAATCCATCCGTCCAAATTTCTATGTAAGTCTATCTTTACTTAACTCCATTTTTTTTTTTAAGTTCAAAATTTTGGATATTTTTTCATTAATGAATTGAGGTTTTGGCTTAATTTTGTTTTCAACCGTTTCAATTATTGAATTCATTATTTTTTTCATGTATAATATTAAAATCTGGGTTTTTTTTTTATGATAAAAAAAATAATATATGTGTTCTTAAAGGCTAAAACACAATACAATTACAAACATTACTTTAAGTTAGAGTATTATATTTATTTATTAGTAAGTTAGAATGTTACATTAAGTTAGAGTATTATATTTTTATTTGTTATTAATTCAGTTTAGGGTTGATATAACTTATAACCATTTGAATGAAATCAACGCTAAAACAAATAATTTAAATATCAAAATAAGAAATAAAAATTAAATTTCATTTAAGTGTACAAGTACAATTTATTTTTAAATCTTAAATTTTGAATGAATTCTTTTTTCATTTTATTTGTTATTAAATTTAATTATATTATCAAAATATTTTTAATTAAGTCGTGCACTGCACGGGCATAATACTAGTATATATATATATATTACAATTACACATATATGAGTTCCAATTATATTTGGTGAAAAAATTATACATTTTTCAAGTCATAAATAAATTTTATTCTCTCTATTTTTTTTAATTTTTAATTTTAGATTTTTTTTTATATACACATGAGTTTACTTTTTTTTTTTTTCCTTTTCTTTATTGGGTTTTTGACTTTTTATTTTGTAGTTTATATCATCCTCTTCATTTTTTTGCACAGCATGAACAAAAATTTCAAAAAAAAAAAAAAAAAAGTATAACACGTGCGTTAAAACAAAATATGTGTAACCTCATTTTTTATTATTTTTTTTGGGGTAAAAATTGCTTCTCCTTTCTTTTTTTTTTCTTCTCTCCAGCTTCATTTTCTTTTTCTCCCTTTCTCCACTGCCGTTTGTTCCACTCTTCTTCCAAGCCCCCAAACCCTTAAAATAACGATCTCGGAATCGAAGCAGAAAAACCCAAACCCAAAAATCGCGATCTCGGCCGTGCTTCGCTCTCCGATCTGCCACTCCACCACCATGATTCCATTTGTTTAATTAGAGTAATGACTACGGAGTTTGTAGCTGAGACTGACTGTCGTCATTGTGAAATGGGTAAATCAACATCCTCTCTTTTTTTTATATGCAATCGTTTGATTATTAGAGTAGTAAGCCTTCCATTTCCATTTCGTGCTTTTACTTCTTATCATTATTGTTCTACTATTGGAGAAAATGCGAAAACCCCATATCAGAATCAGAACCAGAATCAGTTGTTGAAATCTATGAGAGATCACTGCAAATCTCGAACCTTTAAGAATCTTCATCATGCCTTAGGCCTGTTTGATACAATGCTTCACATGCACCCTTTGCCTTCCATTGTGGATTTTAATCACATGTTTGGTTCCATTGCAAGAATGAAGCATTACTCCGTAGTCATTACTCTAATTCAACGAATGGAATCATTCGGAATCTCTCCCGATGTTTATACTCTCAATGTTTTGATTAATTGTTTCTGCCACTTGAACCGGGTCGATTTTGGTTTCTCTATCAAAACCCAAACCCAAAAATCGTGATCTCGGCTCTGCTACGCTCTCCGATCTGCCACTCCACCACCGTGATTTCTCCTTTCGAAGCTAAGCCTGTGGTTAGCTGAGACTGTGTGTCGTCATTGTGAAATGGGTAAATCAACATCCTCTCTTCTTTTTATATGCAATCGTTTGATTATTAGAGTAGTAAGCCTTCCATTTCCATTTCGTGCTTTTACTTCTTATCATTATTGTTCTACTATTAGAGAAAATGCGAAAACCCCATATCAAGTAGTAAACTGCTGCTTTGTTTATTGACTTGCTATTGTCTAATCAAGTAGATGAAAATATTCAAGAGCTGCTTCCAAAGTTTGAGTGAAGGTTATTTAGTTTTTATTTTAACCCATCACTAGTCATTATGTAAGTGATGTATCTTTGCTTACAGTAAAATTTAATACTTTTTATGAGATAGTATTTTTTTTCCCATTCTGTGCACAAGATTGTTTGTTCCTTTTACTATTCGATCTTTTGTTGCGATTGTGTTGTGCTCTCATTTTATTGCATTAAACCCTTTCTCATGGATTGGTGTTTCAAATTTTTTCTAATGTAATTTTGATGTGAAATATCATACCCCTTGGAAGCGCATTTGGAAGTAGAAGATTCATTCGAGAGTGACTTTTTTTGTATGGATTGTTGCCTTGGGGAAACATCTTACAATTGACAATTTAAGGAAAAGAAAGGTATGCATTTTGCATTGGTTTTATATGTGCAAGAGTAATAGTGAAAATGTTGACCATCTATTCCTTCATTGTCCGGTTGCTTTGGAGCTATGAGATATGGTTTTTGGTTTATTTGAAGTTTGTTGGGTTATGCCAATGCCTGTTGTTGAGCTTCTTGCTTGCTGGCAAGGTCGATTTGGTCGCCATCGTAATGGATATATATGGATTGTTGTTCCTCTTTGTTTGATGTGGTGTATTTGGAAGGAAAGAAATAGTAGGTGTTTTGGAGACGGTGAGTGTTCTATGCTTGATCTCAAGCTTTTATTTTTTAGAACCTTGATTTATGTGTGGAGAAACCAACCCTTTTCTTCAATTTTGGATTTACTTAATTTATGTAATTTTTGAATTTGATATGTACGCCCCTGTATACTCCTTGTGTACTTGGGTGTCTCTCTTTTTTATATCAATAAATCTTTATTACTTATCAAAAAAATCATACCCCTTGTATAGATATGCACCCTAAACCAGCCCCAAAATTCTTAAACCCTTAGTGATCAGGTTCTGCACCAAATTAGTTCTTGAATCAGTTTCAGTTTTACAAAAGTAGTCTAGTTATAATTTGCTCATCAAATTTAGTTTTAGAGCAAGTTACTTATGGGTGCTTGTAAGTTAAGATATTGTTTTAAAACCACAATAGATTAAGCTGTCAGACTTCTGATTAGTTTAAGTTACTGTCTCTTTCATTTTCATACCTTTTACTTGTCTTTTACCAAAAGGCACGATCTATTTTGTGTTCAACCTTCATAATTCTAATGTTTTGTTTATGCTTACCATGATTTGAGTGTTACTAGAAATTCTTGAACCTTTATTCATTTGAGGGTATATAGGATAGCTGTTCTAAAGTAAGAGTGCCATTATTAGTAAATTTTGTTATTTATTTATTTATTTTTTTCATAATGAGGAACCTCACCAAGGCAGGGCCCTTTGGACCTACCCCTGAGGAAAATTTTAGTTATTTTTACATAACACTTGGACAACAGTGAAAAAAATAGTATAATTAGTTTGGTTCTTTTGGTTACTTCATGCCTCCTTCCCTCCCCCATTAGAAAAAGCTATCTTTATATTGGAGTAAACTTATTGTTTTACTTTGTACTGTATGTAATCATATCAACTTATTGACTAATGATTAAGGACTAGGTATTTTCGTTGCAAGTTATTCTTTTACCTGGTGATATTTATTTTCTTGTATTGGCACTAGGTTGTTTGTTGCTATTCTAGTTTTGTTATCTTTCCTTGGAATTATGTTGAGCACTAGTGTTGTAAATTTGAACTTATTTTTGTGAAAATTATCTTGAACTTCAGCTGATGCAACATTGTGAATGTGCAATTAGTTTCATGTATTTGTGAAATGATAGAATAATTTGTTTGCAATTGGTTATGCTCATGGGGTAATTTGGGAGCTCGACATAGGTCATTGAATATCAGCCAAAGACCATTGATACTAGTAGATTTTCCTTACTTAGTAGTTAATATTAGAGATCATCTTCTTTCTACTACCATTAATATTCTGACCTTTGATGGATCTGGTATACCTACAATCCCCCTGTTACAATTACTTGCCTCATATGTAGAGCTTTTTTATCTCACCAAATTTGTCATTATAGTTTATACACATTTTAGAATAAAACATAGGTAGGATTAGTGTTGTTAAAAGTGCGCTTAAAGCGTAGAGCCCTTGGGGCTTTTTCCCTCTAAAGCGAAGCGCCCTCACAAAAGTGCGTTTTAAGTGTGCTTTTTTGAGCTTTTTGTAAATTTTTTTTAAAAAAAAATCCTGATATGATTTTTAACGATTAGATCTAAATATGTTTGATATAAGCCATTGATTTAACATATAAAAACTAATAGTGTGGTGTGCTACCATACACCTAAGCCTATCTCTTTAGATATTTTTGAACTTTTAATCACAACCACACAAACACTAAATCAGACACTCACAAAGATAACATTACTTAACATTCTAGTACTTTTAGCCTTTGCCTTCTTGGTTCTATACTTCAATTTTGATTCAACCATGTTTTGTAATCATGGCCATCAAATATCATGATTGCATATATTTTGTAAAGCACAATAGAATTATATAAATGTTATATAAATTATATAAAATGTTTTATTGTAATTTATATGATTAATTGATCACTTGATTGTTGTATTGATCATTAATAATTTTTTTTAATTTATTAATTTTTTTTTAAATGAGCGCTTCACATCGATCAGGCGTGCGCTTGCGCTTTGCACCTAGGCTCCAGGAGGCCTTTGCACTTAAGTGCACTTAGCGCTTTTAACAACATTGGGTAGGATATACATTTATCCTAAATTGCCAGATCAAATCTATTGATACAATATTATGAAAATGTACAATGGAGAGTCGTATCTTACTTTGAAACTGGAATAGAGTTTAAGGGTTGGGAAAGAGGGAAAAGGTTAGAAGAATGAAATAAAATGTGAAATGCAATTCCAAATAAAAAATTTCCTGTATCTGTGTGTGTGTGTGTTGTGAAATCTTTGGTAAGCAACAGGCTTCTATGTTGAAACCTTTTTTTTTTGGGTGGGGGGGGGGGGGTGTGGTGGGGGGGAGATCAAGGCTGTACTGAATGTGTGCAAGTTATTTTACTTGGTAGAAGATAAAAGAATAAAAGATGGGGAGGGTCAGGTTTTGCTATCATAGATTGAGACGGCAAAAGGATTGTAGCTGGCTGCCATAGTTGGAAACTCAGGACTAGCAGACAATCATCTGTCTGGCTGTCGAAGAAGCTCTGGAGGTAACAAGAGATCAGTGCTAAAAAACTATTAGGATCGAAAACTTATATTCTAATTTAAGAAGAGGAGTTATCATCTAGACTCTGTAGACTAAGAGACTAAAATACATTACAAGAGCAGTGATGTAATGGGCTGCTACAAAAATCCAACAACAAATAAAAAGGGAACAAAACAAATGAGTTTTGTTTTGATCCTTACTTTCTTCACATACATACATGGATTTACAGAGGTTTATGTATGTATAGAACTATTAATATCACAATCCAGTGGTATGAATTTAGGATTTGAATTCATTGATATCCAAATAGAAAATAAAGCAAAACCCAATCATAACTCAAGGAAATTTGCGACTTCAACTTACCTATATCTAGAAAATAAAAAACTAAAGCAACATAATGCTGAAATATTGTGCTTTAGTAATGAATTCGAAGGATCTAAAATTAATGATATCCAAACACCAAAACCATATATTAGGGAGTTTAGGGTTCCAAATACATTCAAATACACGAAACAAAAAACCGCAAATGAAAAGAAAGAAAGAAGACAATGAAGTTTGAAATTTCAAACGAAAAACAACTCAGAGTTCACACCTTGCCAATCTTGAACTTCATGGAAGCAGTCTTGAGCATCGACTTCGTTGACATTGCCTTTGAACTGAATGAACGAGAGAGAGAACGCAACATCTTCTTCTTTTCTTTTCTTTTTTTTTTTTCTTTTTTTTTTTCAGCTTTTATGCTATAACTTGTACTCTTGGAAATCGGTAAGCCACTAAAACTCAGTTAAACGGCCAAGATTAAAACATTTAGAATTAATGGTCCAGATATGAGTGGGTACCGTAGAATGACTCTTGTTTTTAAAGCTAAAGTCGAACGGTTACATATATGCCTCATAGCTTTGTTTGACGCTAGTCACGTGCCAATGCAATCACATGCAACAGAAGAGAAAGAGACCAGGCTCCACACATATACATAATATATACTGTGGCTTTTGGAAACCCTTACTCCCACTCTCACTCACTCTTCAAGCCAAGGTACTCTTTCTCTCTGTGATTTTGATTTTGATTTTGCTTTTGCTTTTAAGTTTTGGGTTTAACAGCTCTGTTGAATTATTAGTCTGATTCTCAACTATTCCTATTTGGTGTTTAGTCTAATAAAATTTTTATTTCTTCCGAGTTGAAATCCATTTCCTGCATAGTATATATGTGATATAGCCTAGATTCAGTTGGGAGTATTTGATTAAGTTCCCAACGATTATGGAATTTGGGAGGAAGTGTTATTTGAGCTAGAGCTCATTGAATTGGTTTAGCAATCAAATTATCAAACTAGGCATTTAGATTTAGTGAAGGGCTCTTGTTTTTCTATTTTTTAGATAAAGAAGAATTTGTGGTGAAAACTAAAAAGTGAAAACCTCACCTGCAATTTTTGAGCTTCAGAGGTCACCATGTCTTTTGATGCCAACATGGTTTATCTACACATATATTTTAGGTGAGATTGTGTATATAGCCTATGTACATGAAGTTCCCTTCTATTCCATGATATATGAGAAAATTCACAAGGAAAGGCGTGCTTCTATATACAACTAGAACATAAATCTTTAGTGTCTGCTTTTCTTTACTTCCAAAAATACCCTATTATTCGATTGATTAAAAATGAGTTAGCAATAAGAAAAATTAAGGATATAATGGTTTTTGTGAAATTTAAAATTCAGTTTCAAATTTTATAAATTTGGGAACACGTTTTATACTTAAACTATATATATATATATATATATAGATATAGATATAGATATAGATATATACGAGCCTCTAAATCCACACATAGTGCATGTGAATAGGGTAGTTTATTTTACTTTATCAGAATAGGTTCTATCAACCTCCAACATGGTATTTACTAGTTGGCTTGTTAACTTGGTATACCTATTGTGTTAAAACAGATACTTTCTCATGTCATTAGCCTAGGTAACATGAGGATAGGAAGGTCTTCCAAGTCCAATTGCATAATAAAGTAGGGTGCATAGCTTCCAACGATTAACCTAGTGAGAAAGTGAAAAGGGAAAATGAGCAGCACCGCCAAAAGCAATGGCACCAATGCAGGAGCAGGAGGAGGTTTCATGTCCAAAATGAATCACTTCCTCTATAGCGGGGACAAGAAGCACGTCGTGGCTGGCATTGTTGTACTTACTGTCATCTTTGGCATCCCTTGGTACTTCATGAACTGAGGTTTGTACTTCTTTCTTTTCTACCACTGCATTTTGATTTGGCAACAAAAATAAATAAAATCATTGTTTGGTTGCTGTGAAAATTGCTGGATTGTTAGGGATTAGGGAAATATATTTTTTTTTGATAGGTAATCTGAAAATTATTATTAAAGAGAACAAAAAGGGAAAGTACAAGTTGTTCATGATGATGAACAACAAGAAAAAAACAAACAACACAACAAACTAGAAATTAGGAAACTAAGCTAAGGGAAGACTTAGGGAAATATATGGAAAGCATGAATCTTATTACCTCTCCTATTTTTCATCTAATTAGGACTGCTTTATATTGGATTGAGAATTTCACTACTCTATATTGGATTAGGTTTTAGAGTCTGTACTTAGGGGAAAATTGTGATATTTACCCAATAAATATTATAGATGCAATATGAACTTAATGATTCACATTTTGTTACCACTTAGAAATAGTGTCACAAAAAAGAAGAAGAAAGTTATAAGATTGATGCTATCTATGTTAGTTATTACTCTCAATTGTTGTGCAAATTGTCTGCATTTGATTAATTATCTTTGACAAGTACTCTTCCTTAATTATATTTATGGCTGGAAAAATATGCACAGAATAAAAAATATAAAAACTAGTTTAGTGTTTCGTTGCCAGGAGATGGGTACATTAGAACACTTTAAAATGCAACAACGGAAGCACACATGTCAATCTAATACTAGTCTGCACTTTTTAAATTTGATGTTAATTAGACTGATTTGCATTCATTACCTTTGTTTCTTTGCTTATGTTTTAGCCTGCCACTATAGACGAAGATGTCTCTTTATTCCAACATATAATTTCTACTTGCTTTCTAGTAAAATGTAACAACCTTGAGTGTTGGTAAGTGGTAATTGCAATAAGTGAGATGCCTTCCCTTGTTTAGTATCTCATATACTTGAGAATTCCTAACATACTAAGTAGGAGATGTTCATATACATTTGAATTTATGTTCACTACTAAATTTTTGTTATTGAGCATTTAAGCCAAACGGGCTGTTTTGGAACTCAAACAAATGTTGAGTATTTATTGTTGTTGATTAGACTAATATACTGTCCCAAAGTTCTTGTAGATGTTTGCATTTGATTGTAATCTCTTTCTCCCAGACCACTCCTTTTGGTCTCATTGAGCTTTTGGCTCTTATATGCAACTGGGTTGCTATGTTATACAGATGCTATGTATGACATAGTCTGATCCATCCATGCATGCTCCATATGGCTTAGTGTGATTTGGCTAACACAATAAGGGTTCATCAATCGTCATCTGCTTCAGACTCTCAAAAGCTCTCTGACATTCTTCCAATCAGTGCAATGCCATTATCTTTCTGAACATCCTTTAAAAGCTTTTTGAATTTAGCAATCCTCTTCGAGAAATTTATGAAAAATCTTCAGTTATAGTTCATGAGCTCTAAAATTGATCTTAGCCACTCATTGATGGCTATAGTGCCGGTCCAATATCATAGGAATTGGATCTCCATCTGTCCAAGGAGCATTTCTTGTTCGTTATACAGAGGTGAATCTTCCCTTAATACCTTAAAAATGGTCCAGTGGTGGCTATATGGTCATTTAATGGGAAAGTTGTAGCCCACAATCAGTTAATCACCAATGGTCCAAGTATAGGTAGAGTGGCTTTCTTTATGGAAGATACCAGCATTAGAGGATGCTAGCAATCCGTTGTACAGGTAATAACATTATTGATCACCAAGGGTGAGTGGTCCAATGGTGAAGTCTTCTAATGTGGTCTGGTTGGGGTCAACATCTTGAGTTTGAATCTTTGTGGGGTTGAGGTTAAGGCATTAAGCAATGCTTGAACCACCATCCACACCCCCACCCCCACCACCCCCCCCCCCCCACCCCCCCCCCCTCCCTTGAGGGAGCTCATGTGTCCTCCAATCCTCCATCCCCCTAACTAGGCTTCTTAGGCTTTGGTTCCTCAACGAGTAGGTGCTACTATGATCAAGCCTAGGCAAGATCTTCTACAAACTGGTTGCTTCCCTTACCCATTTTTCTTGAGCCAAAAAAACAAAAAAAAAAAAATTAATAACATTACTATATAAGCAAGCATTGCCTTCCCTGTTGCTGCAAATTGTCATTATCACAGATTGCCTCCTTTCAAATTGCAATGTTTTGGTTCAGTGTTTGTAGATTGCCGTAAACCATCTTTTAGTCTATACAATTAACAATTACTAATTGAATTTGTACTTTGGACTGTGGTTGTTATGTGTTGCTCACATTTTTATATCAGTATGAATTGTGTTATGCGATTTTGTTTACCTCTTTGATAATTGCTAAGAAGAAAAATCTATCCTTTATACTAATGTAGGAAATATTGGGAATTTGAGAAGCCCCAAAGGGACTTCCTGTGGGGAGACCCTAAGACAGATTTATTGGGTTGGGATAAGGTGTGCATGCCTATGGCTAAAGGAGGCTTGGGTATTAGGAAATTGACCACTTTCAATAAAGCATTACTAGGAAAGTGGCTTTGGTGTTTTGGGGTCGAGGAGAATAGGCTTTGGAGGAGGGTGGTAGCTTTGAAATTTAGGGAAGATTGGGGGGGGGGGGGGGGGGGTGGACCTCTAAGTTGGGAAGGGGTGGCCATGGTTGCGGTTTGTGGAGAAGTTTCCGAATGGGCTGGGAAGTTTTTAACAAAAATGTCTAGTATAAGGTTGGAGTGGGGGATAGAGTGAAATTTTGGAAAGACAGGTGGTATGGAGATCTTCCTCTCAAATTGGCTTTTCCAGTCTTGTACAATTTTGCTGCGAACAGAGAGGCTTCCGTAGAGTCATCTTTGATTTGTCAAGTGGCAGGGGATAGGAGAATTTGGGATGTTCATTTCAATCGTGGTCCTAATGATTGGGAGGCAGATGTGGTGGATGAGTTCCTATGTCTCTTGGCATCCAATCTACCTTCAGGGACTAATGGTGATCGTTTGAGATGGAGGTTGACAAAAAACGAGGATTTTACTATCCGTTCATTTTATCATAAGTTACATGGTTCTTCTTCTGCTGTTTTTCCTTAGAAAGGCATTTGGATGGTTAAGGCACCCCATCGTGTCTCTTTCTTTGTTTGGACAGCTGCATGGGATAGGATCCTCACAAGAGATAACCTGCGGCTTAGGGGTTTTAACTTCATCAACTGGTGCATTATGTGTCGTCGTTGTGGTGAGACAGTGGATCATTTGTTGTTACATTGTGGAAAGGCTCATCGGCTGTGGTGCTTTGTCTTTAGGAGTTTTGGGATTTCATGGGCTCCCTCATGTACGGTGTCAAATTTTCTATTTAGTTGGTGGAATTAGTTGGGGAAGCATTCTTCTTACATCTGGAACTTAGTTCCGTTGTGTTTGATGTGGTGTATTTGGAAGGAACGCAATCGGCGGACGTTTTAGGATTTGGATAGATCCGAGGACCAAATGTTTGCTCTCTTTCCTGGTTCCCTTTTTGATTGGGCCAGGGCTTGGGGACTCACATCTAGTGACTCTCTTCCTCTTTTCCTTAGCTCTCTTTCTTTGTAATTTTTGTTTTTTTTTATGTTTTTTGTTTTCTTATCTTTTTTGTACCTCTGATATGCTGATGCTATTTTGCATCTAGCAATTTTCTTGAATATATTTTTTCTTACCTATAAAAAAAAAAGGTTTTGCGGATCTAGGGTTTAGAATTGTCAAAAAAAGGTTAGGGCTCAAAATTTGAGAGGGTTTGATGAGATTTTTTTTTTTTTTGGCTATATGATAAAGAACAACATAGGTTTTTAAGATTTTTGATCAATAAGAGGAAGGACTTGAATTGGGGTTCTAAGAAAGAAGGAAAATTGAGAAATTTATTGTGTTCAAGGGCTGTACGAACATTATCTATGAACAATACCACAAGAAAGAATAAAGGAAAGAGGGAGAAAAAAGGGAGGGGGAAAAAAGAACAATTAGGCCAATGTGTCTCAATACTCACTAAATATTTTTATTAATCAGCTACATCTATTTTTTTTTTTTTTCAAATAAATTGAACATAAATATGTATATTAACTCTTTCTTGTAGTGTTGGGATTCCTAATTTGACTAGTTAATTGAAAAACCTAATAAGGTAGTAATAACTAATTAAAGACTAACTTGGATTCAAAGAAAATAAAATCTAAGATACCTAAGATGTCCTTTAGAATTTTAGTCTCAATCAAATTATCAAAATGCCCTTGATTTTTACAGGTTTATCCTTGAATACAAAATTGACCATATTTTATTAAATAAAAACCCAACTTGTACTTTTAGAATCACGTGACTTTTACTTCAATTGGATTTTATATGTAGATCCCATAAAATAAAATCTTGATTGGACAATTTATGTAGCAATTTAATCTTCCATGACTGCATCATGTATGTTCTTCCTATTGAAATTATTGAAGCACTATTCTATGGCAGGAGTAATTGTCAGGCTCGGAATATATTTGGGACCCATTTCAGTTTGCTAATTGTGGTTCAAAAGTATTGGAAACTTGTAATGGTGGCCTCTTTTTTAGTGTTTCATGTAGTGCAGATCATTCATGCATTATACCTTGCATTGCTTATATGAAAATTAATGAGACTATTGTCATGTTAGTGTTTCTTACTGTTAGTAACAACACTTGTTGGCCTAAATTATCTTGTTGTACCATGTGAAAGTATCTTTGACAAATGGAGGTTATAGGTGAACTGGACTTGGTTTGGTTTTAGTGATCCTTGAGGATTGGACCATTGGTTGGTGGGTGCTCTACCTGCATGTTGATTTATTATTCCATTTCTACTGTTCCCGCCCTGCTGGGGTGTGTGGGTAGTGCTGCTGTCATTTATCTGCTATATCTAATAAAATTGCTATCCCATTTTTGGAAAAGGCTGATAAAGCACAGAGTGAAAGACTTTCTTCAGGTTCATCTTCTGCCAAATGATTTTTGAGAGCTTTCTGTTGAACTAGGGTGGCTTCCAACTAGCATTTTGACAGTTTTTGATGATAAATCTATTTGGGGTTGTGTTTCTCTTTCAGCCTTATGTGTAGAATGGCTTCTGTTAGTCCTTGTAGAACTCCCAATTTGGGATGAATTTTTGTTTCTTATCAATCCCCCCTCCCCCATAAAAAAATAAGTCAACTCAGATCGAAGCTCAAAATTGTTTGAAGATTTCTTTTTCTTTTTTTAAATAAAAAAAAAAATCTGAACATTTTCACCAAATACACCATTTAGGCAGAGTGGTATGACCATTATAAATTCCATTATTGTTGTGCCTTGCACCTTCCATCCCCACCATCCTATATCTCAACAACCTACTTAGGCGGATGATAAACCCTAACAAGGAAACATTTGCAGCATAAGTGCATAACCAAGCTATAACTAAACACTGCAACAATATCTTCTCAACATTTTCATTCCACTGCCCTTGAACATACAACAGCAGTACATAATAACTACTTAAAATCTCTCCTAAAGCTGAAGTCTAGCACATAGAAACATTAGAGGACACTTGTGGACTCCGTGGAAACATAGCTACAATAGGTGCTCTGCTAACCTACAACAAGAGTGGACTTCAAACTTTCTATATTCCATTAAATTCCAAACCATGTCAACCTCTCCTCCAAGATGAACCATCGTTGAATCTAACAATTAAGAAAAGGAAGGCATTAATTCTAGCTCCCCCAACTCTGCTCTGTTCAGCAAATCTTTAGCTATGATGAATATTCTCCAATGCAACAAAATAGAAAGCCAATTTGGCAATCTTACCAAATTTGGCTATGATGAAATTTTAAGTTTGAATTTTGCTTAACCTCTCTAAGCCAAGGAATTGATATTTGATTATTTCAACTTCAATCTTATTAAAATAACGGTTACATTCCTATAAAAAAATAATAATAATAATAATAAATAACGGTTACATGATTTAATCGAAATAAATTAAGCTTTTGAAAGACTATATTTTATCATGGGGTAAATTGCAAATTACACCCCTGAAGTTTGGGGTTGATTGGATTTTATACCCCAAAGTTTCAAAAACTTGATTTTACACCCTGAAGTTTGGTTCCTTTAGCAATTCAAACCCCTCGGTTAGTTTTTGCTGTTAAATGACACATGCGCATGCTGACACGTTTTATTTTTGCCAAATCAGCTCCAAAAGTACGTCATTTTAATGATGACCAAGCGAAGAGCTAGCATGCATCAAAACCACGTAGTTTCAAGTCTAAACTTAACTTCTTGCACATCTCCATAAACGACAAAGTTTCAAGCAAAGTCCTAAAATCTAAAAGCAAGGACTCACGAACAACTCAAGGATCTCACAAACCCAAACCCTTCATCCCAGGCGGCAGCGTTGAAGGCTCCAGGCTGCCTCTGCGGCGACATCTAGACCCCCTAGCTTCAATTGCACGTGTGAACCAAAACCCCACGAACCCATTGGCTCTTGTGAACTTAGGCAGCCTCGGCAGCCACGATGACAGCCACAGTGATGGTAAAACCATTGGTTCTCTTTCTCGTTTTTATAGATTATGCATTTTTTTTTTTGATAATTTAATTGTTAGAAGTTGTAGATTATTATTAGGGTATATTTCATGATTGTGCTTATTTCTGATGCATTGGCTTAGACTATGCACAAAAATTGGAGTTAGGTTCCACAAATGATTAAGAACATATGCAATATGTCTAGGCTTCACTTATTCCAACGATTAGAGTTGCAGAATTGTATGTATTCAAGATATGTAGATGAAAGGTTGAGGTCCAATAACAATAATAAAAGCAATCAAATTGCAAGATCAGATCAGAAGCCACAACATTAGAAACTCTATAAATATTTTAGGTACCTATTGATCCATGAAAAATACAAACCCCTACTTACAGACACACCCTGCTCCCTTTCTAAAATCCTATTTCTAGATATTACTAGAAAGTGTAATATCAATGGCCCCTTACAATGCAATTAAATTAGCATATGTCTTAGGAACACAGTAGGAATTCTTGATCTTGAATATTGGACATATCACTGTTATCTTATATTCTTGTGGTGATTTGGGCTACTATTTTACTTGAGATCTTTTGTCATCCTTATGTTTGGGTAAAATAATCAATAACTACTCTTGAGGTTTTAGTGATAACTCAATTTTCATAGAATTGAATAACTATTTTGGAATTGGCAAATGACCACTTTGTGAGTTGCTTGAGATAACCCTAAATTCCTTGTGAGTTGCTTGAGATATATACTATGCTTTACTAACTAATATTTCGGCTCTCCAAAGAGCTCTTAAAGCAAATGATACACTTTTACCCCCAAAATATAGTTTTGATTGTGCTTTGTCATCCAAACTATAGAATTATGTTCCACCTCTTTGCAGTTGTTCGTTTACATGCTGTTAGTATTTTCCTACATTAAATTGGTGTGCATGACTTCATGTCTTATGGAATTTCGTATTGGCAAATCTATGTCTATACATATCTAAAAGTTGAAGCGTAACATTTATTGTTGCTACGCTCCTGTTAAGCCACCTCATCCTCCATGCCATTGCCACATCATTATTGTTTTTCATATTTATTTTTTACCTTTAATTTTTTTTGACAATATTAAATATATAAATGCATTGGCTTTACAAATTCATCTTAGACGGTTTTAACTTTACATATTCACCTACTTTAATTTTGATGTTATAACTAAGTATTGTCTATATATATTTCTTTTAGACGATTTTAACTTTACATATAATTTTGTCCATTTATCTTCCTTTATTTTGACTTTTTTTATTCTCATTTTTTTACTATAAATTTGTCACTCACTCCCATTTTACTCATATTTTTCCCACACAAAAAGGTTATTTCTCACCCTCTCTCTCTCTCTCTCTCTCTCTCTCTCTCTTTTTCTTTTTTGGTTGGATTTTTTATGAGGTTTGTACTCCCATTGTCTTATTATTAACTAATTCATATGTGTTACTTGATGCAAATATTTTTTTTTATCATTTTATTTACAACACAAAATAGTTTTAATGTTGTTGACCAAATTTAAGGAATAATCATATTATAATATGTCCATATTTTGTGTTGTTGTTAGGTTTTAATTTATTTGGAAAATAACAGGATAGTTTGGACAATACGATGAAGAACAGTTAATGCAGTTGAAGAAGATGGTATTTGTGCAGTTTCCTTTCATTATTTGTAAATATTTTGATTACCAAATTAGTAGCAAATTGTTATGTCTTTATTATATGATATTTTTAGATGCTTAAGTAGTTTTTTTAAGCATTTACAAATATTTTGTATTGCTCATATTCTTTATCTCATTTGTGTATTATTTGATATTTTTAAGAAAAAAAATCAATTTTGTGTTTAAAATTATTTATTTATCTACTTATTTTTCATATGTTGGATTAGGTGTTAGATTAGATTGTGATGGTATTAACACAATACTTCTTATTTGTACGAAAAAATTTCTCTAAATTTCCCCTTTGTACTCTTGGTTACAATCATTATATATAAAGTTATAACCAACACTTTTTTTCTTGTGAATAATGACATATTTCTATTGGGTCACATCAAAATCTTATTAAAAATTTTGAATTTGATTATGCATTGGGTGTTTGGCTCAATCACACCACGTTTGAAATGTTTTACATATTCGGAAGAAGAAGTTTGACTTTGATGTGATTTTTATTTTTCCCTTTTTTTTTTGAATTGTAATTTTTGTTTATTTTTTTTTAATAAGTTTTTTGGTGTTTTTGATTGAACAGTAGATACAATTGGATTTGAAAAAGTTTTTTTTAAAATAAAAAATAATAATTTTCAAATTCTATATACTTTTTAATGATACACAGAATGTTATAAATAATTTTTATTAAAAATTAATATTTTTGCTACCTTTTGAATTCTTGAGAAAAATTGTATTGTTTTCATTATGGTACGACAAAATTTATATATATTACATTTGTGATTGTTCCTATAATAAATGAAAATATAATTATGAAATACATTACTATTTATTAAATTAGTCTAAACTGAAAAAAAAAAATAATGAGATCATCCTAAAAATATTATCATGCGTAACGTGCGGGTTCGCAACTAGTTATTTGAAAAATTGTCTACAGCATTTATGACTGTCGACATACTAATTACCAAAAGATTGTTTATTTGGGATTGTTATTAGAAAATTGTTATTATAATGATCTAAGATTACAAGCATTAATCTGACTACTTTAAGTCTTGCTTCATTTTCTTATTGCCAAATTATATTTATTTGGTCACAGGTAGACAATCTATCTTCCACCCAAAGGAAGACATGTGCTGCCCTTCACGGAGAATCTTTTAATTCTGCCATTGGTAACATGCATCTAGCAGCATTAGAACAATTGGAGAAGTGAAATTTTGCACTGTTCGATAGATTTATTATCAGTTGGTGTTCTCGTGTCCAGGACCCTTCAAATTTTCCACTGTTCCATAGATTCATGATCAGCTATACATGTGCCTCTTATCTCTTGCAAACTGACAATCTTGAAATGAGAAGAAGTGAAATTGTAGAAGTAGCAGCTTCTCCTAGAGAACCTAAATTGTAGAAGTTGGTTTGTTGTTGTGGTGGTCATTTTAGTTTATTTAGTGAATGCAAAAGGCCAAGGAAATAACTTGTATTTAGAATAGGTGAATTGTAATTTCATCATTGTGAAAGATTGAAATGATAATCGGTTTGAGAGAGTATATAGTTTCTTATCTTGTTTAATGTAATGACAATTGTAATAGCCATTGGCTTTATTATATTGTAATGGAAATTGAAATGCATTTCTTGCAAAGGAAATTGTCACTTAATTTTGTCTCTTATTAGAATATTATTTATTATAATGGAAATTGGCTGAAGGTTTTTAAATGTGGCTTTTTCTCCTGACTTAGAACTTAGAAGAAGTCTACCAAAGCCACATTACCAAATTAACTCATCAACAAGAAAGTACCATGGTTTTATTTATTTATTATGTAGCTATCAATCAGCTAGAGAGAAGAAAAAGAAGGTGAGGCAGGTCAAACGCAATAAATTCTAGTTCAAACCATACTAAACTTATGCATTGCATGTGCCAGACTCATAAATGAAGAAAAAATCTTTCATGAATAGTACTATTTTCTTATGGTAATATTTGCAACACATGCATGCATAAGTTTTATTTAGTTATCACTTAGCTGCTAATGTAGAAATATGACTGGAATAGTAAGTAACTGACGGACTGAAATATGCAAAAATGTGACTGGAATAGTAAGTCATTGCTATATGACTAAAATATGCAGAAATATGACTGAAATATGCTGCTATATATTTTTTTTGCTCATGTCCAATATGACTAGAATAATAAGCTTATGAAAGCTTTACAAAACAGTGACTATCAAAGTTTACCAAAACAAAGGTCCTAAGACTAACACAAAATAAGTTATTTTTGTCCAGTAACACCATCAAATAAGCTTATGGGCAGCTTTATGAAACAGTAACCACAAAAGGTTCTAACAATCAAAGGTCTTACAAACTACCAACTCCTGATCCACTTCCTTCCAACTCCAGCTCCAACTCCATCTCATTTTCCATATCTACCAACTGCACTGCTTCTAGCAACACTTGTTTGGGTTGAGACCTATAATAATAGATACATTGGACCATATGGTAAGTACACAACAAACTCAATAACTAAATACTGGCAATATGCAAATAACAAGCACAATGTGAAGTATATATATAATATGGAAATTACTATATTGGATTGGCTTCTAGCAACACTTGATGGGTGATGATCCTCTTTCTCTCTTAAGCCTATAAACACATGATCGCCTTGATTCTCCTAACCTTAAACAAGTTCAAAAATTTTGTAGTTAGCAACTACAGTAGGTAAGTAGCACAATAAAAAACTTATTTAGCAATAAGCAAGTATTAATACATGGTTTTGGCTCCTTGTATTCGTTGTTGCTCCTTGTCTTTGCTTAATCTAGCCCTCACTAGCATCATTAGATTTGGGAGGTAATTTGCATCATCTTTTGTTGTGACCCAATTGTCCACAATTGCCACATTTTTGTGCGGCAGATGATTTCTTCAACTTATGTGAAATCCTTGGTGCCTCATCAGCAACTTTCTTCCTCTTGTTCTCCTTTGGTCTTCTAGGCTGTACTAGCATCTTTGGAGGCAAAATCTTATCACCTGTTGCATTTGGCCAAAAGTCCTCACCATTGGTAGGCTGGATAAAGTGTGAGTATGTTTTAAGGTAAGCCTCAAACTTGTAATAGCTATGCTCATAGTTTTCTGCCTTTTTTTTCTTGTAAGCAATTGCTAAAACTGCATGCATGCAAGGGATGCCGGTTATATCCCATTTGTAGCAAGCACATTTATGCTTCTCCAAATCAACTGCAAACTGCTTTCCCTTACAATGCACTTCAAACTTTGATCCACCAGACCATGTAGATGTGCAATCCCTAGTTACTTCTTTGTTAACTTCTAATTTATCTTGAATCTTAGGACAAATTAGGCCAGACTTCTTCAACATTCTCTCCCTATTTCTTGGGATCCTTTTCATAAGATACCTCCTAGAACATGTAGGTTTTCACTAGTAAAGAGTTTTCTTCACAGTCCCATGAGGCATAAATATACCACTCACAATTTTCACATTTGTAAATCACCTTACGAGATTCGTTCTTACCAATTAACAATGGATATCCCTGTTTGATTATATGAGATTGCACAGCCCTCTTAAATTCCTTGTGGTCACTAAATAACATCCCCTTCTCAAAAACGGGGTCGGGCATATCCACCTCAGCCCTAAATTTAGTGTACTTGGGGTGTTCTTCATCATCCTCAGAGTTGACAGGTGTGCACAAGACATCAGAGTGCCCATAATCACTTTCCCCACTTCTTATATCATGCTTCTCATCGCTAAAACAAGTGAATGCCCAATTTGATGTTTTTTTCTCATAAGGGTTTAGGTTGGATTGGTCATGGGGAGTGGATGGACAATGTGAGTGGATGAGACAATGTGGGAGGATGGGTCAATAGGGGAGGAAGGTTTTTTATATCTATCAAATTCACTGTCACCTACCAAATCAACATAGTCCTCATCAAAAAAATTGTCATCTACTCCAACCCCTTCATCAACTTCTTTATAACACTCATGCTCATCATCACCTTCATTACCTTGATCCTCATCAACTTGTTCCTCAACAACTTATTCAACATGCTTCACATATATGCGTATAAACTTTTCAGGTGCAAATTCTAACTAGTCACGTAGGGCCTTCACATCACCATTTTTATTCAATGAACATAAGCCATTGTGAAGTTCCATCTAAGGAATCTAGTAAAGAAATTCTGTTACAGTTGTAATACCAAGATTTTTGGCATACTTAGGCATATCAAAAGTAGCAAGAGTGTCAACATCAACATCAGGGACCCTTGATTCAATCCCTCTAACATATTCAACATGTGTATCACTATGCATAATGAATACCCCTCCATGATGTATACACATATCAAATAGTTGATCCATATTCAATGCCCTGCACACACGTATAAATGCATTACTAAAATATAACCTTTAATTAATATATTACTAAAATATAATACACATAAATGCAACAAAACATACATGCAGACATGAGGCACAAAGCACAACACATGTATTGCTCATTTGGACCACAACCATTGCACTATGTCAATTTACCAATAAAAAATACACGTTATTTTACATCAGACAATACATACAACTAATCATCATCCAACAAGCTGACCCACCAAAAATAAAGATCAATAAAGTAACCAGAACAAGACAAAATACAACCAACTATATTATAATCCATTGACAACAAAATAATACAAAACTAATCCCAATCAACAATATTCAAAGTGATACAGAAACCCAAAAAAAAAAAAAAAATCAAAGAAAAACAAACTTCACCATAAACACACAGTTTCAATAAAGATGAAAGTTGTACAATATGTTTAAATCATACACATATAGACAGTTCCAGTAACAAATCAATCACCCAAACATTTATACAAAAACCCCCCACCAAACCCAATCAACAAATCAGTCACACGAGAAGAGCATCTCGGGGTTTATGTAGTTTTACCGTCGACGTGGATGCCAAGGCTGCCTAGAGCCGCCGCCGCTGCCTGGGTTCACAATCTTCAAGTTGCTGTGGCTGCTGCCGCTGGGATGATGGGTTCACAATGAGCTGGTACCTTTTAGGTGGATGGGTTCACGATAAGGTTTGCTCAGATGGATGGGAATAGGTAATGATTCACTGATTGAGATTTTAGAATTAGGCTGAAACGGTGTAGTTTTAGGATTGGATTTTTTGTGTTTTAGCTTAGGGAAAACAATACCATTTGTATTGTGCTAGGTAAGTTTTTATTTTTCATTGAAATGATGTAGTTTGGGGGCTGATTTGGCAAAAATAAAACACGTCAGCATGCGTATGTGTCATTTAACAGCAAAAACTAACCATAGGGTGTGAATTGCTAACGGAACCAAACTTCAGGGTGTAAAATCAAGTTTCTGAAACTTTGGAGTGTAAAATCTAGTCAACCCTAAACTTCAAGGGTGTAATTTGCAATTTACCCTTTTATCATGGTGTCAGAGTGGCATTGGCTCTAGCAGGAATCAAAGTAAAAGAGAAAGCCACTACTGTTGTTGAGTTTGTGTGCAAGGTTTTTACATACCTGAACCCTCATCTATGTTTTCAATGGCAGCCTCTTCAGGATGTCAACCATGACATCACTAGAGAAATGGTTGGTCCTAACTTGGAGGACTAGCATATATGGCTCCACAAATTATGGGTAGAGAATGAATGAGCGTAGAGAATTGTGATTTATGATTTGTAAATGAATGAGTGTACTTAGGCAGGGCTGGCATCCAAACAAAATTCCCAACATAAAACAGTTATCTTATTATGACTAGAGAAAAAAGGGTTCTGAACAGTTGTGAAATAAAAGTAGGGAAAAATGGAATTAGTTTGATGCTTTTATGAAATGATAGAAAGTTTATTTGCAATTGATGATATTATGTGGGAAGGGGAGGAGGTGCCAGTTGAGCTTAAGCTCATTGGAAGGAGAATTGACAAGTCGTTGTAAGTATTTGGACTTAAATCTAAATTTTGAGAAAAGATCTGTGATGTTTAAAGTCAGTGGACAAAATCTCTAACAAAGTCTACAACTGGAAGGCCAAGCTTTTAACCCGGCTGGTAGGCTAACTCTAATTAAATCTGTATAATTCCATCTCCTTTATCTCTTTTCTTGTTTAGAAATTCTTGATAGGAAAACCTATGAATTATGATGGGGTCATACTCACAGTAAAAGGAAAATTTAATTTTTGAGTTGAACAACTCGATGCTTGCCTAGGAGAGGGGGGACCTTGGGTGTAGGAGCACTGCTGGGTTTTATAATTCCGAAATTCCTTTCTATATGAAACACTTAGGTCCTATCTGGTAGTGTGTTGAAGAGCCTTCTAAACAGCTTTTAAGTTGCAAAAGTTTTTTAATGTTCACTCTTTTGCTACTATATCAGCTTTTCGAAATAAAAAACAAAATTTTGAAAATGAAACCTGATGGCCTTCCCATCTCTAATGTAAAGTTAATGCGAAATATCATGCCCCTTATATAGGTATATACTCCCTAAACCAGCCCCAAATTTCTTAAACCCTTAGTGATTAGGTTATGGACCAAATTAGTTCTTGAATTAGTTTTAGTTTTACAAAAGTAGTCTAGTTGTAATTTGCTTATTAAATTTAGTTTTAAAGTAGTTTATGGGTACTTGCAAGTTAAACTATTGTTTCAAAACAATAATAGATTGAGCTGTCTGACTTCTTAAATATCAATTAGTTTAAGAAACTTTCTGTTTCACTTTCATATCGTTTAGTTTCCTTTTGTCAAAATGCTAGATGAAATTTGTGTCAACCCTTACTAATTTTGATTCTTGTCTTGTTTGCACTTACCACTATTTGAGTGTTATTAGGGGTTGTTGAAGCTTTATTCATTTGAGTGTACATAGGATAATAGTTTTAAAGTAAGAATGCCATCATTAGTAATTTTATTTATTTTTATATCATTCAGCAGTAGTGAAACAAATAATAATTAGTTTGGCGCTTTGGTTGTTTCATGCCTCCCTCCCTTTGGGATAAAGCCATCTCTACAATGGAGAAAATTTATTGTTTTACTTTGTACTGTAATCATATTAACATATTGACTAATGATTAATGGGACCTACCAATGTTAAAGTGCATGGGAAATCTTGAAGGGTCTTTTTTTTTTTTAGGTAAGAAAGGCTAGAATGGCCTTGTAGACAAGACAATATGTCCTTATTCTAGAAAATGATAATAATAGTATGAACTATGAAGTCTTCAAATATTTCCTCTTCTGTAGACAATTGACTGAGGGAGGTTAAACCAAACCATGTTTGGGGATAGTATTGAGTGAAAATGGTTAAGGTTGTGGAGGTTCGATAGTTAAAGAGAAATCTATTATTTTGTTTAGAATATTTGTACAAAAGGCACTACTTATTAGATCTGCCAGAAGGAAAAAAAAAATAATTGTACTAAGCTTGAGCCTTGTGTTTTGGCTTGGATATCATTATCATAAAGATTGTACATCACCTCCATCCCTACAGTAGTGGAGGAAAAAACTGACTAATGGGGGTAATGATAATTGTAAGGAATATCTTAATTTTTCATTCATTTTTGCAGGGGAAGTTATAAAACTTGTGGTGCTTCAAGTACAAATATGATTTTTAGTGAATGCTCATCAATGTTGAGGCTGTCCCAGTCTTCTGCATAATTTTTGTTTTTGCACTTGTAGGGAAGCCTTTGATTAGCAACAATAATCTATAAAGGGGAAGCTAAACCAAGGCCTTGTGGAATCTATGAGCTGACAAGGTATTCTGTTAGTGTCAGATTGTAGATCAAAGAATAAAATATAAGCAGGGCTAGGTTTTGTTTGCAGAGATCAAGACAAAAGAATCTTAGCTAGCTACCAAGGTGGCGATCATCTGTTTGGCTGTGAAAGAAGCTCTAGAGGCAACAAAAAACAAAGGATTTATAAGGTTATTACTCTTCTAGCTAATGTTGAAGCAGTGACCTTATGGTAGAATACAAGGCTTCCTAGATAGCAAAATGCAAGCAGTTGTGAAGGATGTATGAAACAGAGGCTGTCAAATGGAAGGAATATGGCTAAGAAATTTGAATGTTCAAAAACTACAAGATACTTGGGAGGCATGTTTTGGGAGTGGCTATCCGTGATGGTGGGTGTCATTGTATTGGGGCTATGTGTGCAAGCATAGAAGCAGGCAATGATTGGATTGAAGAATAGGCTCTAGGATTATGCAGTGCGGTAGAGCTGGGGCATTTTCATTTCTTAGTTGGCAAGGACGGACCCACTAAGGGGCAGGGGGGGCCATTCTCCCCCCCCCCCCCCCCCCCCAATTTTTTTGAAAAATTTAAATAGTATATACTATATAGGATGAACAAAAAATCCCCAATTCACCAATATCATAATTCAATAATTCATAACCAAAAAAATCTCATAGAAAAAAAAATTCCCTTACCGGGGTTACAACAATTTATATGACTTTTTTAATTGATTTATAAACTATGGGAAAGTGAATTACAATATTTATATTTTTTTCAAAGGATAAAATGCCAAAATTCTTTTAGAAGCGAATATTAATGACATAGCATTGCTAACTCTTAATATTGATATCCCAATTTTTTTGAATCCTCAAACAAAGTTTTGAAAAACTTCATTAGTGTGATTTTCAGTTGCATCCAAAAGTATGAGATTATCATATTGGTGAGTTGGTTAACATGATAAAATCAACATATTAATTCCAATTACCCAAAATCTGGAGATCTGAAATCCTCTTCTTCTTCAAAAAAGGTTTGAATATCATGTTGTAACTTTCAACTTTTTTGGTTCATATTATATCCTTCTTGACTTAAATATTTAGGTAATAAAGTGCAATTTTTTTGTCTACCATGAATTTTTTTTTTTAATAAACCATGCCACATGAAATTTTTTTGGTTCATGCTTTGGGCCCTCGTAAGTTCAAATCCTGGTTCCATCCCTGTTAGTTGGGATTTTTGTGTACTACTACTACCACTATTATTTTTTGTCTTTTGTTTACTGTTTTTGTACTGTTGACTGTGAATATTATCATTATTTTTTATTTAGAAAAAGGGAGATTGTTGTAGCATACTAGCAAATTTGAAAGTTGTTTCTGGATTAGGAAACAAGGAAAAGTTTAAGAGAGTAAACAAGCTACAGTCGTATACACACACCAATATACATCAATGTATATGTGTTTATACTTTATACATATAAATCGAAAATATATACACACAAATATATATATATATATATATATATATATATGTGTGTGTGTGTGTCTTATTCCAAATGAAGCTCATGATAAAGTCAGTAATATATATATACACAAATATTTTCAAACTCCCAAAGAAAATTATTAAGTCTATTGCGCAAAAGTTTAATCATTTTCTTTGTAGGGGTACAAGTCAACATGTTTAAGAGGTTTTAATTCCCCCCCCCCCCCCCCCCCCCCCTTCAAAATTAGGAGCTACAGAGTATTGAGGTGATTTCAAAAAAATTAGTAAATAGTACTCCAAAGATACACCAATTAATAAATAGGGCAAATTACAACTTGTCTATTGGTGGTTTGGCTGAAATTTAAGTTGCCTACCTGTGGTTTGAAATTCCATTATGCAAGTATTCCAATGGATAGTTTTTGATCTTATATTTTTATTTTTTTGGGTTTTTGCAGGTGAGAGATATAAAAGTGAAGTAAAATTACATATTTAGCTCTCTTTTTAACCGAGGTGGGTTACAAAAATCTAACTGAGATAACCACAGGTGGATAAAGTGTCAACTTAAGTTTTGGTCAAACCACAGGTAAGTAAATTATAATTTTCCCTAGCTAATAATATTTAGTATAATATATTTTATACTAATTTTTGGTTTAAAAAAAAACAATTATGTAATATAAAACAAAATCAATTAAAAATAAAATTATTTTGTTTTGTTTTGTTTAGGCTCTTTAACTAAACAATATTTTTTCCAAAAAAAGAAGTGGGCTTGAACGCTTCCCATTAACAAATACAAATCATTCTCTCACTCTTACTTTCTTGTACTCGCAATTTGGAGACAAAAAAAAAAAAAAAAAAAAGATATTTTAAAGGAAAATAATATATATGTACACACACATGCTAGACTCATCACACACACTTTGTCAATAAGACTCTTTATTTATTTATTTTAGGTTTAGTGAAATAATGTTTAAAAGTGAGATAAAGATAGTTTCCTAATTTTTTAGGATTTTGTTAACAGTTTGAAAGCCTAAAACTTATGAACTTTTAAAAAAAATAATAAATTACTCTTTTAACCAGATTGTGTTTTTAAGTTTAAAATTATTGACCTAAAAGATAAATGTATTTTAGAGAGTTTAAGAATTTGTGTGTGTGTATTTTAGTATGCAAAATGTTAAAAACCAAACCGGCAATATATATATATATATATTTAAAATTTAGAATTTAATTGGATTTAGACTCTTCGGTTTTTGTACCCAATAATTCTCTTGCCACAAAATTTTAAAAATTAGATGGACAAGTGGCACAAAATTAGACTTTAATTGGATATGGACTCTTCGATATTTACACTCAATAATTCACTTGATACAAAAATTATAAATTAGATAAGACATATGGCGCAAAATTGAGAATCTAATTGGATTTTCTCTAAATTTTGACTTTTAATACACACACACATATGGATTCAAATTATACCTAGTTTAAGAGTTAGACATTTTTTAAGTCATAGACGACTTTTAGTCTCTCTCTTTTAATTTTTAATTTTAGAATGTTTTATATACACATGATTTTACTCTCTCTCTTTTTTCCCCTTTCTTTATTTAGTTTTTGATAGTTTATTTATATTATACTTTTTGTCTTTTGCACAACATTAATTCACCTAGAACAAAAATTTTAAGAACTTAGAAAAGATACGTGGCGTAAAATTAGATAACAATTGGAATCCGATTTAGAATCTAATTGGATTTTCTCTCACATTGACTTTAATTATTTATATAGTCACAGATGAGTTTACTCGCTCCCTCTCTCTCTCTCTCTCTCTCTCTCTCATTTTTTATTTTATTTCTATTTTTGGATATGCACATGAGTTATTATTATTATTATTATTGGGTTTTTTTTTATGATTTATTTATATTAGACTCTTCATCTTTTGCACAATATTAACTCACTTATAACAAAAATTTCAAAAACTTTGAAGCAAAATTAGATAATAATTAAAATCTAATTTAGAATTAAATTATATTTTCTCTCAATTTTGAATTTAATTATATATATAAATTACAATTACATATATATATATATGTGTGTGTGTGTGTGTATTCAAATTATACCTGGCGTAAAAGTTAAACATTTTTGAAGTCATAAATGAGTTTTACACTCTCTCTTTTTTAATTTTTAATTTTAGTTTTTTTTTATATGCACATGAGTTTACTTTTTCTTTTTTTTTTCTTTTCTTTATTGGGTTATACTCTTCATTTTTTGAACAACATGAATAAAAATTTCAAAAAATTTAGATAGGACACGTGCAGTAAAACAAAATATGTCCAACCTTACAAGTTTTTATTGTTTTTTTGGGGGTCAAAAAGGGCTCTGACCGAGTTTCCAATTAATTCAGAAATACAAATTCGATCTGCCACTCCATGACTTCTCCTCCTTTCGATTTTTGAAGTTCCGAAGCTAAGCCGAAACCAAACCCGACCCACCCAAGTTGGTAGCTGAGACTATTGTCTTTGTGAAAACTTGAAATGGGTAAATCAACATCCTCTCTTCTTTTTATATGCAATCGTTTGATTATTAGAGTAGTAAGCCTTCCATTTCCATTTCGTGCTTTTACTTCTTATCATTATTATTCTACTATTAAAGAAAATGTGAAAACCCCATATCAGAATCGGAATCAATTGTTGAAATCTGTGAGAGATCACTGCAAATCTCGAACCTTTAAGAATCTTCATCATGCCTTAGGCCTGTTTGATACAATGTTTCACATGCACCCTTTGCCTTCCATTGTGGATTTTAATCACATGTTTGGTTCCATTGCAACAATGAAGCATTACTCTGTAGTCATTACTCTAATTCAACGAATGGAATCATTCGGAATCTCTCCCGATGTTTGTACTCTCAATGTTTTGATTAATTGTTATTGCCAACTGAACCAGGTCAATTTTGGTATCTCTGTCTTAGCAACAATTTTGAAACTTGGTTATCTGCCTACCCAAACCACTCTAAACACTCTTCTTAAAGGTCTCTGTCTTCAAGGTAATATTTCTGGAGCTGTGAGTTTGATAGAGGAAATGGAGAACAAAGGGTACCAACCTGATGCAATTACTTGTGGAACATAACTAAACGGTCTGTGTAAGATTGGCCAGACTGGTGTGGCTATTAGGTTGCTCAGGAAGCTTGAAAAAGGGAATTTTGAACTAAATGTGGTGCTCTATAGCACGGTCATTGACAGTTTATGTAAGGATCAATTGGTAACTGAGGGTTTGAAACTTTTATCTGAAATGATGAGTAAAGGCATTCAGCCAAATGTTGTCACTTACACTTGCGTAATTCAAGGACCATGCAATTTTGGCCGGTGGAGGGAGGTGACTACTTTGTTGAATGAGATGGTTCAAAGGAAGATCATGCCAAATGTAAGAACCTTCAACATATTGGTGGACACACTTTGCAAGAAAGGGATGTTGACTAAGACAAAAGAAGTTTTTGAAGTGATGATTCAAAGAGGCACTGAGCCTGACAAAGTCACTTACAATTCTTTGATTGATGGTTATTGTTTGCAAAACCAAATGGATGAGGCAGTTAAGGCATTTAATATGATGGTTGAGAAGGGTTATTCACCTGATGTGTTTAGCTATAACATATTGATCAATGGATATTGCAAAAGTAAAAAAATTGATGAGGCAATGCGTTTGTTTCATGAAATGTCCAACAAGGGAATGATTCCTGATGTAGTGACATTCAACACTCTTATAGGTGGGTTATGTCAAGTGGAGAGACCCCAGGCTGCACTAAAGCTATTCCATAAGATGTGAGCTTGTGGCCAACATCCAGATCCCCATACCTATGCCATCTTGTTAGATGGCTTTTTTAAGAATAGACGAATTGCTGAGGCAATGGCATTGTTTCAGGAGATGGAAGAAAAAAGGCTGGATTGTGATATTCTGATATATACCATCTTGATTGATGGTTTCTACAATATTGGGGAACTTACGACTGCAAGAGAAATCTTTAGTAGTCTTTTGGCAAAAGGATTGCAACCTAATGTTCAGACTTACAATATAATGATCAAAGAATTTTGCAAGAATAGACTAGTTGATGAAGCGAATGAGCTACTTGAGAAAATGGATAGCAACGGTTGTTCACCTAATGAGCGCACGTATAACACAATAATTCAAGGGTTATTGTAACATAGTGAGACATCAAAGGCAACGAAATATCTCAAAATAATAGTTGACAAGGGTTTTTCAGCAAATGCGACCACTGCAATCATGTCTATTGACTTGCTGTAATCGAATCAAGTAGACGAAAATATTCAAGAATTGCTTCTGAAGTTTGTGTGAAGGTTTTTTAGGTTCTCAAGATCAAGGACAACATTCATATTTAACAATCACAAGTCATTATGTGAGTGATGTATATTTGCTTCTAGTAAAATTTAATACTTTTTATGAGATGGTATTTCTTTCCAATTATGTGCACAAGATTGTTCGTTCCTTTTACTGTCCGATCTTTTGTTGCGATTTTGTTGTGCACAAATTTTGTTGCATTAAACCCTTTCTCATGGATAGGTTTTTCAAATTTTTTCTAATGTACTGTTAATGCGAAATATCATACCCCTTGGAAGAGCATTTGGAAGTAGAAAATTCCTTCTAGAGTGGCTTTCTTTGTATGGATTGTTGCCTTGGGGAAATGTCTGACAATTGACAATTTAAGGAAAAAAAAGGTATGCATTTTGCATTGCTTTTATATGTACAAGTGTAATAGTGAAACTGTTGACCATCTATTCCTTCATTGTCCCGTTGCTTTGGAGCTGTGGGATATGGTTTTTGGTTTATTTGGAGTTTGTTGGATTGTGCCAATGTCTGTTGTCGAGCTTCTTGCTTGCTGGCAAGGTCGATTTGGTCACCATCGTAATAGATATATATGGATTGCTGTTTCTCATTGTTTGATGTGGTGTATTTGAGTGTTGTATGCCTAATCTAAAGCTTTTATTTTTTAGAACCTTGATTTATGTGTGGAGAAACCAACCCATTTCTTCAATTTTGGATTTAATTGATTTATGTAATTTTTGAATTTGATATGTACGCCTCTGTATACTCCCTGTGTACTTGGGTGTCTCTCTTTTTTATATCAATAAATCTTTATTACTTATCAAAAAAATCATACCCCTTGTATAGGTATACACTCCCTAAACCAACCTCAAAATTCTTAAACCCTTAGTGATCAAGTTCTGCACCAAATTAGTTCTTGAATTAGTTTCAGTTTTACAAAAGTAGTCTGGTTATAATTTGCTTATCAAATTTAGTTTTAAAGCAGGTTATGGGTGCTTGTAAGTTAAACTATTGTTTTAAAACCACAATAGATTGAGCTATCAGACTTCTGATTAGTTTAAGTTACTGTCTCTTTCATTTTCATACCTTTTACTTGTCTTTTGCCAAAAGGCAGGATCTATTTTGTGTTCAACCTTCATAATTCTGATGTTTTGTTTGTGCTTACTACAATTTGAGTGTTACTATAGATTCTTGAACCTTTATTCATTTGAGGGTATGTAGGATAGCTGTTCTAAAGTAAGAGTGCCATTATTAGTAAATTTTGTTATTTATTTATTCTTTTTTTTTTCATAAACCTCACCAAGGCAGGGCCCTTTGGACCCATCCCTAGGGACAAATTTAGTTATTTATCCATAACACTTGGACAACAGTGAAACAAATAGTATAATTAGTGTGGTTCTTTTGGTTGCTTCATGCCTCCCTCCCTCCCCCATTAGATAAAGCTATCTTTATATTGGAGTAAACTTATTGTTTTACTTTGTACTGTATGTAATCATATCAACTTATTGACTAATAATTAAGGACTAGGTATTTTCGTTGCAAGTTATTCTTTTATGTGGTGATATTTATTTTCTTGTATTGGCACTAGATTTGTGTGTGTGTGTGTATTGAAATCTTTGGTAAGCAACCGGCTTTTGTGTAGAAACCTTTTTTTGGGGGGGGGGGGGGGGTGATGATCAGGGCTATATTGAATGTGTGCAAAGTATTTTGCTTGGTAGAAGATCAAAGAATAAAAGATGGGGAGGATCAGGTTTTGCTTTCATAGATTAAGACGGGAAAAGGATCGTAGCTGACTGCCATAGTTGGAAACTCAACACTAGCAGACAATCATTTGTCTGGCTGTTGAAGAAGCTCTGGAGGCAGCAAGAGATCTATGCTAAAAAACTATTAGGATCGGAAAGTTATATTCTAATTTAAGAAGAATAGTTATCATCTAGACTCTGTAGATTAAGAGACTAAAATACATTACAAGATCAGTGATGTAATGGGTTGCTGCAAAAATCCAACAACAAATAAAAAGGGAACAAAACAAACGAGTTTTTTTTTTTTTTTTTCTCCTTACCTTCTTCACTTATGTACATGGATTTGCGGAGGTTTATGTATGTATAGAACTATTAATATCACAATACAGTGGTTAGAATTTAGGATTTTAATTCATTGATATCCAAGTGGATAATAAAGCAAAACCCAATCATAACTCAAGGAAATTTGCGATTTCAACTTGCCTATATCCAGAAAATAAAAACCTAAAGCAACATAATGCTGAAATATTGTGCTTCAGTAATGAATCCGAAGGATCTAAAATCAATGATATCCAAACACCAAAACCATATATTAGGGAGTTTACGGTTCCAAATACATTCAAATACATGAACAAAAAACCGCAAATGAAAAGAAAGAAGGAAGGCAACGAAGTTTGAAATTTCAAACGAAAAACAAGTTAGAGTTCACACCTTGCCAATCTTGAACTTCATGGAAGCAGTCTCGAGCATTGTCTTCGTTGACATTGCCTCTGAACTGAAAGAACAAGAGAGAGAGAATGCAACATCTGTTTTTTTTTTTTTCCCAGCTTTTATACTATAACTTGTTCTATCGGTAAGCCACTAAAACTTAGTTAAACGGCCAAGCTTAAAACATTTAGAATTAATGGTCCAGATATGAGTGGGTATCATAGAATGACCCTTGTTTTAAAAGTTGAAGTCGAACGGTTACATATATGCCACGTAGCTTTGTTTGACGCAAGTCACTTAGTGAGTTTCAATTAGCTCAACTAATAAAGTATCTGATAGTTGAATAAGAGATTTAGGGTTCAATCCCCGCCTACACCAAAAACCAATTGGTGTCTTGGTCTGATGATAAAAGAGCTATCATCGAGAGCGGATGTCATAGATTGAAACTCTAAAAAAAATATAAAATATAAATAAAAAAAAAATCTTCCCACTTTTCCATCTCCCTAACTAAAGGAACTCTAAAGGTGTTTGTTTCCTAACAAAGTGAAGGAAAGTCAAAGAAAGTTGGATAAATTTTTTTTTCTAAATGGGAAATTAAGATTTTTTTTTTCTTTTAAACCTTTTTTTATGTGTTTTGTAATATACTAACATGACTTTTTAAATACCGATTAACTTTTTTATATTATTTTTCTAGTAACATTATATTTGATCATGCCATATCAACATTTTGTTAATCACTCTATCATTTGCCTCAATAAACTTGATAGTCAAACTAGTTTTTGAATAGTAGCTAGATACAAGAAGTGAGGACATGAATTGGGTAATGGGCTAGGTAAATGGGTTTTGAATTGTGATCTAGTGGTGGAGAACTGTTGATACCGTATTTTGTCTTGCCCCAATCCACACGTTAGAATAAAAACCAAAAAAAAAAAAAAAAAAATGAAAAATGTGCAAAATCATAAAATTTCAAAGCCAAAAGTGTGAAGAAAAGCAATGTGGGTGAAGGTGCAATCGTACATGAGTATTTTCGTCCAAAAAATGATGCCCAATTTCTCTCTTCAGTTTTCTCTCCATTTTGGAAAGAAAACTTTTTGGTGGGCCATGAGAGAAAACATCTAGGCCCTACCATTTATTTTTCTCCTCCCCACCCAACCAAATACGCTCCAAAAAAGTATTCCTTCTCATTTTCTCTCCAAAATTTTTCATCCACCCTATTTCACCTCCAAACAAACATAGTATTAAGGTTGTAGTGCTTATTACTTTTTTGGGAAAAGTTTACGAGTACTTTAAGGGTATTGGTTTAAGAAATATTTTTTAAAAATTTTATGGAAGAAAAAAAACTAATTTTTTTGACAATATTTCTCGTTAACATGGTACTAAAACTTTCTCAAAATGGTCTATTAAAAAACATCCTGAGGAAATACCAAAAAATAATAATAATAAACAAATGTCCTAAGGGCACCCAATTTTCTTTTGGTCCATTTCCATACATGAGTTATATTGATGGGGTTATATGGTTTGTAACAGTTGATACGTGGTTTGAATGTTGTGCGTTGCTAGTTCAACCCATGTTAAGTCTTGATTTGCTGCCAAGTAAAGCAAATTGGATATGCTAATGGTGTAATTTGGGTGCTCGTGATAGGTCAATTGAATATCAGCCAAAGACCATTGAAACTCGTTGATTTTCCTTACTTAGTAGTTAATATTAAAGATCATCTTCTTTCTACTACCCCTAATATTCTAACCTTTGATGGATTTGGTATACCTGCAATCCTCCGTTTACTATTACTTGCCTCCTATGTAGAGCTTTCTTTTCCCCCTAAATTTGTCTCAATACACATTTTAGAATAAAACATAGGTAGGATATACATTCGTCCTAGATTGGTAGATCAATTCGATCAATACAATATTATGAATGTACAATGGAGTGTCATAGCATACTTTGAAACTGGAATAGAGTTTATGGGTTGGGAAAGAGAGAAAAGGTTAAAAGATTGAAACGAAATGTGAATTACAATCCAAGATTAAAAATTTCCTTTATATATATATGCACGTGTGTGAATTTGTATATTTTAAAATAATCAGCAATTATGCATGTGAATCTATATTTGTTGCCAAAAAACAATTATTTTGTAGTCATCATAAATACAATGCGTGGTGGACATGTATCATTGTGTGTTGAACAAGTGTTGGTGTCACTAGAGGATCCTGTTAAGCCATCACATTTTAAAGAAGTATCAATATCCTGTTAGAATAATTTTAATTATTGCAAGCTTTTTTATCTTGTAAAAAACAACTAAAGAGAGTTTGGTAGTTCATATATGAAAATTAATTTTTAAAAAATACATGAAAAACCATAAAATAAATTTTTTTTTTTTTTTTTAACAGAGTAGAGGAGAAGAAAATAACATAAGAAGAGCTTATAGCTCTACTCGGTTTAATATATATATATTGGGGTTTACTTTGCTTTTATAGTGTTCATGATTAACCTCACAAATTTGGAGATAAATTATCAATATTTGAGTTTAAATTTAAGTTGGACTTGTTAGAGAGATAAAGTTTCACTCCTTGTTAAGTTTGGATTAAATAAATTTTTTTTTTTTAAATAATAATGATGAGTTTGAGTTTAAGTTGGACTTGTTAGAGAGATAGAGTTTTACTCCATGTTAAGTTTGGACTAAACAAAAATAATTTTATTTAAATAAAATGATAATTTTGACTTTAATTATATATATAGAGATTACAATTACACATATATGAGTTCAAATTATATTTGGTGTAAGAATTATACATTTTTCAAGTTATAGATGAATTTTACTCTCTTTCTTTTTTAATTTTTAATTTTAGTTTTTTTTATATACGTGAGTTTACTTTTTTTTTTCTTTATTGGGTTTTTGACTTCTTCTTTTTTATATTATATATTATCCTCTTCATTTTTTGCACATCATGAACAAAAATTTTGAAAAAATTTAGATAGAACACGTGCAGTAAAATCAAACGTGTCCATAGAGATTACAATTACCCATATATAAGTTCAAATTATATTTGGTGTAAGAATTATACATTTTTCAAGTTATAGATGAATTTTACTCTCTTTCTTTTTTAATTTTTAATTTTAGTTTTTTTTTATATACGTGAGTTTACTTTTTTTTTTTTTTTTTCTTTATTGGGTTTTTGACTTCTTCTTTTTTATATTATATATTATCCTCTTCAGTTTTTTGCACATCATGAACAAAAATTTCGAAAAAACTTAGAGAGAACACGTGCAGTAAAACCAAACGTGTCTAACCTCACAATTTTTTATTGTTTTTTTTGGGGGAAAAAGTGCTTCTCCCTTCTTTTTCTTCTCTCCAGCTTCATTTTCTCCACTGCCGTTCGTTCCACTCTTCTTCCAAGCCCCCAAACCCTTAAAATAACCACCATGATTTCTCCTTTCGAAGCCAAACCCGACCCGAGTTGGTAGCTGAGACTGTCTGTTGTCATTGTGAAATGGGTAAATCAACATCCTCTCTTCTTTTTATATGCAATCGTTTGATTATTAGAGTAGTAAGCCTTCCATTTCCATTTCGTGCTTTTACTTCTTATCATTATTGTTCTACTATTAGAGAAAATGTGAAAACCCCATATCAGAATCGGAATCAGTTGTTGAAATCTGTGAGAGATCACTGCAAATCTCGAACCTTTAAGAACCTTGATCATGCCTTAGGCCTGTTTGATACAATGCTTCACATGCACCCTTTGCCTTCCATTGTGGATTTTAATCACATGTTTGGTTCCATTGCAAGAATGAAGCATTACTCCGTAGTCATTACTCTAATTCAACGAATGGAATCATTCGGAATCTCTCCCGATTTTTGTACTCTCAATGTTTTGATTAATTGTTACTGCCATCTGAACCGGGTCAATTTTGGTATCTCTGTCTTAGCAACAATTTTGAAACTTGGTTATCTGCCTACCCAAATCACTCTAAACACTCTTCTTAAAGGTCTCTGTCTTCAAGGTAATATATCTGGAGCTGTGAGTTTGATAGAGGAAATGGAGAACAAAGGGTACCAACCTGATGCAATTACTTGTGGAACATTACTAAACGGTCTGTGTAAGATTGGCCAGACTGGTGTGGCTATTAGGTTGCTCAGGAAGCTTGAAAAAGGGAATTTTGAACTAAATGTGGTGCTCTATAGCACGGTCATTGACAGTTTATGTAAGGACCGTTTGGTAACTGAGGCTTTGAGCCTTTTATCTGAAATGACGAGTAAAGGCATTCAACCAAACGTTTTCACTTACAATTCCTTAGTTCAAGGCCTATGCAATTGTGGCTGGTGGAGGGAGGCGACTACTTTGTGGAATGAGATGGGGCAAAGGAAGGTCATGCCAGATGTACAAACATTTACCATATTGGTGGACACACTTTGCAAGAAAGGGATGTTGGCTGAGGCAAAAGAAGTTTTTGATGAAATGATTCAAAGAGGCATTGATCCTGACATAGTCACTTACAATTCTTTGATTGATGGTTATTGTTTGCAAAACAAACTGGATGAGGCAGTTAAGACGTTTAATATGTTGGTTGAGAAGGGTTGTTCACCCAATGTGTTTAGCTATACCATATTGATAAATGGATATTGCAAAAGTAAAAAAATTGATGAGGCAAAGCGTCTGTTTCATGAAATGTCCAACAAGGGAATGATTCCTAATGTAGTGACTTACAACACTCTTATAGGTGGGTTATGTCAAGTGGAGAGAGTCCAGACTGCACTAGAGCTATTCAATACAATGCATGCTTGTGGCCAACATCCAAATCCCCAAACCTATGCCATCTTGTTAGATGGCTTTTTTAAGAATAGACGAATTGTTGAGGCAATGGCATTGTTTCAGGAGATGGAAGACAAAAGGCTGGACTGTGATATTGTGATTTACAGCATCTTGATTGATGGTTTCTGCAATGTTGGGGAACTTACGACTGCAAGAGAAATCTTTAGTGTTCTTCCTGCAAAAGGATTGAAACCTAATGTTTGGACTTACACTATAATGATCAAAGGATTTTGCAAGAATGGACTAGTTGATGAAGCAAGTGAGCTGCTTGAGAAAATGGATGACAATGGTTGTTCACCTAACGAGCACACATATAACACAATAATCCATGGGTTTTTGCAGCATAGAGAGACATCAAAGGCAATGAAATATCTCAAAATAATGGTTGACAAGGGATTTTCAGCAAACGCAATAACTGCTGCCTTGTTTATTGACTTGTTGTTGTCTAATCAAGTAGATGAAAATATTCAAGAGCTGCTCTCGAAGTTTGAGTGAAGGTTATTTAGTTTCTCAAGATCAAGGACAACTTTTATATTTTAACCCAACACTAGTCATTATGTGAGTGATGTATATTTGCTTACAATAAAATTTAATACTTTTTATGAGATAGTATTTCTTTCTCATTCTGTGCACAAGATTGTTTGTTCTCTTTACTGTCCGATCTTTTGTTGCAATTTTGTTATGCACTCAATTTGTTGCATTAAACCCTTCCTGCAAAAGGATTGAAACCTAATGTTTGGACTTACACTATAATGATCAAAGGATTTTGCAAGAATGGACTAGTTGATGAAGCAAGTGAGCTGCTTGAGAAAATGGATGACAATGGTTGTTCACCTAACGAGCACACATATAACACAATAATCCATGGGTTTTTGCAGCATAGAGAGACATCAAAGGCAATGAAATATCTCAAAATAATGGTTGACAAGGGATTTTCAGCAAACGCAATAACTGCTGCCTTGTTTATTGACTTGTTGTTGTCTAATCAAGTAGATGAAAATATTCAAGAGCTGCTCTCGAAGTTTGAGTGAAGGTTATTTAGTTTCTCAAGATCAAGGACAACTTTTATATTTTAACCCAACACTAGTCATTATGTGAGTGATGTATATTTGCTTACAATAAAATTTAATACTTTTTATGAGATAGTATTTCTTTCTCATTCTGTGCACAAGATTGTTTGTTCTCTTTACTGTCCGATCTTTTGTTGCAATTTTGTTATGCACTCAATTTGTTGCATTAAACCCTTTCTCATGGATAGGTGTTTCAAATTTTTTCTAATGTAATTTTTATGTGAAATCATACCCCTTGGAAGAGCATTTGGAAGTAGAAGATTCTTTCTAGAGTGACTTTCTTTGTATGAATTGTTGCCTTGGGGAAACGTCTTACAATTGACAATTTAAGGACAAGAAAGGTATGCATTTTGCATTGGTTTTATATGTGCTAGTATAATAGTGAAACTGTTGACCATCTATTCCTTCATTGTCCAGTTGTTTTGGAGCTATGAGATATGGTTTTTGGTTTATTTGGAGTTTGTTGGGTTATGCCAATGTCTGTTGTTGAGCTTCTTGCTTGCTGGCAAGGTCGATTTGGTCGCTATCGTAATGGATATATATGGATTGTTGTTCCTCATTGTTTGATGTGGTATATTTGAAAGGAAAGAAATAGTAGGTGTTTTGAAGACACTGATTGTTCTATGCCTGATCTCAAGCTTTTATTTTTTAGAACCTTGATTTATGTGTGGAGAAGCCAACCATTTTCTTCAATTTTGGATTTACTTGATTTATGTAATTTTTGAATTTGATATGTACGCCCCTTTATATTTCCTGTGTACTTGGGTGTCTCTCTTTTTTATATCAATAAATTTTTATTACTTATCAAAAAAATCATACCCCTTGTATAGTGCGTGTGAATAAGGTAGTTTATTTTACTTTATCAAAGTAGGTTCTATCAACCTCCAACATGGTATTTACTAGTTGGCTTGTTAACTTGGTATACCTATTGTGTTAAAACAGATACTTTCTCATGTCGTTAGCCTAGGTAACATAAGGATAGGAAGGTCTTCCAAGTCCAATTGCGTAATAAAGCAGGGTACATAGCTTCCAACGATTAACCTAGTGAGAAAGTGAAAAGGGAAAATGAGAAGCGCCGCCAAAAGCAATGGCACCAATGTAGGAGCAGGAGGAGGTTTCATGTCCAAAATGAATCGCTTCCTCAACAGCAGGGACAAGAAGCACGTCACAGTTCATAATAACTTGGTATACCTGTCGTTTATCTGCTATATCTAATAAAATTGCTATCCCATTTTTTGGATCTAAACATCAGTCCCATCAAGATTACTTGGAAAAGGCTGATAAAGTACAGAGTGAAAGACTTTCTTCAGGTTCATCTTCTGCCAAATGATTTTTGAGAGCTTTCTGTTGAACTGGGTTGGCTTCCAGCTAGCATTTTGACAGTTTTTGATGATAAATCTATTTGGGGTTGTGTTTCTCTTTCAGCCTTGTGTGCAGAATGGCTTCTGTTAGTCCTTGTAGAACTCCCAATTTGGGCTGAATTTTTGTTTCTTATCAATCCCCCCTCCCCCATAAAAAAATAAGTCAACTCAGATTGGAGCTCAAAATTGTTTGGAGATTTTTTTTTTTAAATAAAAAAAAAAATCTGAATTTTCACCAAATACACCATTAAGGCAGAGTGGTATGACCATTATAAATTCCATTATTGTTGTGCCTTATGCACCTTCCATCCCCCCCATCCTATATCTCAACAACCTACTTAGGCGGATGATAAACCAAAACAAGGAAACATTTGCAGAACAACCAAGCTATAACTAAACACTGCAACAATAGCTTCTCAACATTTTCATTCCACTGCCCTTGAACATACAACAGCAGTACATAATAACTACTTAAAATCTTTCCTAAAGCTGAAGTCTTGCACATAGAAACATTAGAGGACACTTGTGGACTCCGTGGAAACATAGCTACAATAGGTGCTCTGCTAATCTACAGCAAGAGTGGACTTCAAACTTTCTATATTCCATTAAATTCCAAACCATGTCAACCTCTCCTCCAAGATGAACCTTCACTGAATCTAACAATTAAGAAGAGGAAGGCATTAATTCTAGCTCCCCCAACTCTGCTCTGTTCAGCAAACCTTTGGCTATGATGAATATTCTCCAATGCAACCAAATAAAAAGCCAATTTGGCAATCTTACCAAATTTGGCTATGATGAAATTTTAAGTTTGAACATTGCTTAACCTCTCTGAGCCAAGAAATTGATATTTGATTATTTCAATTTCAATCTTATTAAAATAACGGTTACATGATTTAATCAAAATAAATTAAGCTTTTGAAAGACTATATTTTATCATGGTATCAGAGTGGCATTGGCTCTAGCAGGAATCAAAGTAAAAGAGAAAGCCGCTACTGTTGTTGAGTTTGCGTGCAAGGTTTTTACATACCTGAACCCATCATCTATGTTTTCAATGGCAGCCTCTTCAGGATGTCAACCATGACGTCACTAGAGAGATGGTTGGTCCTGACTTGGAGGATCAGCGGATGTGGCTCAACAAAGAATGAAGAAAAAGTGATAGAGAATTGTGATTTGTGAATGAGTGAGTGTACTTAGGCAGGCTAGCATCCAAACAAAATTCCCAACAGAAAACAGTTATCTTATTATGACTTGAGAAATATGTGTTTGCAGGATGTAGAATGCTGGTTATGGAAATCATGTCAATGGGCAATGTACAAGGTTATAGGGAGAATGCTATTGCTCTAATAGAGGTTCAGGAATGAATTTATTCTTTTCTATCTTTGTTCAAAGAAAGTACTTTTATTCCACACACTTATAGGGAAAATTACAATAAATTGCTCCAGTATTATCAAAAAGTGGGTATCTGCTATAGAAAGAGAGTTTGAGAATTAGAGAATATTTGTCATTTTCAAGATGTTGACACTTGAAAGTATAAGCAAAACACCTCCAGAATGTATCCAAATATATAGATGACTAGTTGATGTCCATGCAAGAAGTCAAATAAGTTCCAAAATTAATCTTGGGATGACATACAACGAAATCAGTATATGGATGCTTCATCAAACAAATTTTCTCATAAATAAATTGGGTCCCTAAAGTCCAATCAATGCCCAAGAGAAAAGCAAATGGACCTCATAACCTAACGGTTCTATATGACTTTAAAATTCTCCCTCATTAACCAAACATGTTTAGTGGATAACCCCTTACTATTATAAACCGCAACATGTTTCTTTATCATAAAGAAAACAATAGTACTAACAAAAACTCAACATTTAAGCACCTAAACATCTTGATCCACATCAGCTGACAATAACATTCCTTACCAAGATACAGCTCTCAAAGGCAAGAGTTAAGATGATATAGCAAGATCACATATCTTGGAATAGATTCTTTGTCATATAAATTAGCTTCTTCTCATCATTATTAAGGTTAAACGTAATATAAAAACCATCAAAGACCATGTACCTGGTACAAAGGAAATAAGAACATGATATTGGAATGGTAACACTTGTACTAGATAAGCACTTGGCTACTCCTTGGTGTATCCCCCCAAAGAAAACTACGTATTGACTTATCTATAAGTTTTGAAACTCCTCTTGGGAGAATAGCAGTTTGCATCTGGTAATAGGTTAGTGGTGATAAAACTGATTTGATTAGTGTAAGTCTGCCTGCTTGGGTCAAAAGTCTGGATTGCCAATGCCTAATTTTGTTGTTGATTCTATCAACTAGAGGTGTGAAAGCATTATTTGTTTTCCTTGTCGTAAGCAGAGGCATCCCTAAATATTTTCCTAAGTCTGTAACTATTGGCATTTGAAGATGGGTGGCAATGGTTTGTTGCACCTATGCTGGTGTGTTCCTAGAAAAGAAAATTTTTTATTTTTCTTTACTACAAACCTGACCAGAGATGTTACAGAAATTATGAAAAATATTTAGGAGAGTGTTGCACTCAGGAATGGTGGCATGAGAGAAAAGAAAAATGTCATTAGCAAATAATACATGATTAAAGAGGATAGGATGTCGACCAACTCTAATTGGGTTTAGCTGTTTTGAATGAAGAGCTTGATCAAGAGTTAAGGATAACTAATTTAGACAAAGAAAAAATAAATAAGGTGATAAGGGGTCTCCTTGTCTAATACCACACGATGGTTTAAAGGGAGAGTTTGCTTTGCCATTCCATAAAATGGAGATAGTAGAAGATGATATGCAAGCCATGATCAAATCAACTAATTTTGCAGGAAAATGATAGAATTGGAGAGTATACTTTATAAAGGACCATTCTAATTTATCATAAGCCTTTTCAAGATCAATTTTTTTCCACCATAAGGTTTATGTTACCTTTTTCTTTGAGAAATATAGTGGATCATCTCCTGGGCAACTATATAATTATCAGTTGCTCGGCAGCCAGGAACAAAACCAGATTGAGAGGGATGAATCATGGCAGGTAGAAAACGTTTAAGCCTATTTACTTGTAGCTTGGTCAGGAGTTTGTATAAGGTATTACAAAGACTTATTGGTCGTAGGTGAGAGACAGTTTCTGGATTTGAGATTTTTGGAATTAAGACAAGTTTAATCCGAGTTAAATCTTCTGGGATACGAGTAGTTATGAAAATAGTTTGGATAAATTTGGCAACATTATTTCCCAAACTATTCCAGTTGCTTTGAAAAAATTGTGCATGAAAACCATTCGGCCCTGGAGATTTTAAAGGATGCATGTTCCATAAAGTAGCTTGGATTTCATTTCTACTAGGAAAATCTAACAAGGTGTTGTGAAAGTTTTGAGTATTAAAATCTGAAGAAGAATAAAAACTCTGGGGAGGAGAAAGTTGCGAGCTGGAAGAAGATTGGAAGATGCTTTTAAAGGTATTGAGAAAGAGGGTGTGAAGTGTTGTTCACTGGACCCAAACATCAGCTTCATTTTTTAAAGCAACAATATGTTGTCGAGCTCTCTTTATTTTTGTTTGAACATAGAAAAACTTTGTGTTAGCATCTCCATAAGAAAGCCATAATATACGAGATTTCATTTGCCTAAGAGTTTGTTCCTGATGGGTATAATATTGTATTGATGGATGAGGTGTTGTTCCAGTTACATTAAAAAGGTAGAAGGCTTTGTTACTTAAAGCTTTTTGGGCTCCCACTAATCTAGACTGGATTCGTTTTTTATTTAGGCCTACTTGACCAAATCTGTTAGCATTCCACACTGCGAGGCAGTCTTGTAAATGATTGATTTTTTTTATTTATAGAAATTGCCAGTAAAATTATTTGAATTCATGACCTGTGGCTTATGATTGGTCCAACAGTTTTCCACCGTTTGTTTAAAAAGAGAGTGAGTTTGCCACATGGACTGAAAAAGGAATTGTTTGTACGTACTATGGGTCCGTTTGGATTGAGCTTATTTTTGCTGAAACTGAAAACTGAAAACTGAAAACTGAAAACACTGTAGCAAATAAGTAAAAAACGTGAGTGATGTGGTTCCCTCCCTGTTGTAGATACAATAATTGGGTTATGGTCAGAATGAAGCCTGGGAAGAGTGAGGCAAGAAACCACACACTAATGTTTGCCCCGATACAACCATCAGGCATTGCTAACTTACTGAATTGCTCCTGTTGGGTCGCTTTTTTTTTTTTTTTTTTTTTTTTTGGGATAAGGATAAAAGTTACTACTTTTACAATTTAGTGGAGGTGCGGTTTATTATGTTTTCTAATAAAATTTAAATACATTGGAACATAAATTTAATTATTTAATTATCCTTATTATATAAGTAAAAGATAACATTGTTTTTACAGCATAAAAAAGAAAAAGAAAAAAAGATAACATTGTTTATGCCATATATATATATATATATTGGTCAAATGACTTGAAACAATTTTGAATTTAATTAGAACTATAATGTACATTGAATCATAAAAGAAATTGTATGACTTGGTCTGAGGGTTGGATTCACAAGCCAAGGAGCTAGATGGGTTCACGAGCCCAGGAGCTAGATGGATTCACAAACATATCACTTAACAGCCTAAACTAACTAAGAGTAAGATTTTGCTAACAAAATCAAATTTTATGGTGTAAAATCAAAATTCTCAAACTTTAAGATATAAAACCGAAGCAACTCCAATCTTCAGGGGTGTACTTTGCAATTTACCATTCTTTTTTTTTTTTTTTTTTTTTTTTTTTTTTTTTATCAAAGATAGATTTACCATTCATTTTAAGAATTATATATTATAAAGAAATTAAATATTTAAATATTCAATTTAAATATAAATATGTAAGTAGACCAAAGATTTAAAGTAATATAACAATTTTTATTTAAATATATAATTTAATTGTTTTTGTGTGTGTGTGTGTGTGTATATATATTTGGTTTCAAAGAGAGAAAGCTGTGGATTCTAATTAGCTCAACTAGTAAAGTCTCTGGTGGTTGAATAAGAGATTTGGGATTCAATTCCCACCTACATAAAAACTGATTGGTGTCTTGGTATGATGATAAAAAACATTTATCAGGAGCGTATGCCATAAGTTGAAACTGTCTAAAAAAAAAAAAAAACTCAAATAGAGAAAGTACCATTTTTGTTTGGAATTATTGAGCCATGACTTGTGCACTCTTTCGTCTTCACTCTTCATTCTTTTTTTTTTTTTTTTGGTAAAATTCTTCACTCTTCATTCATTGTTCTCTAGCTTTCTTTGCCACGTCACATTAGCGGTCCTCTTCAAATCTTCACAGCCCACACTTTTCTTTTCTTCTTCTTTTTAGTTTTTACCCTTATTATTTTTGGAATAACAAAAAATTTTAGTGCTAGGAAAGTTGATGATTTGGTTATTTTGATGTTTATTATGATAAATAAAATTTTCCCACCAAACTCAATGGCTCAGCCATTAATGCTAGAGGTTTGGTGACCGGACTGGTAGCTTCGATAACCGTATAATTAGCAATAATTACCAATCCGAACCATCAACACTAGCCACTGGATTGGTGATCCAACCACCAAATGGAGGGAGAGAGCCACTATTTGTTTTTTTGTAAAATATTTTACCAATTTTTAAATATAAAAGTACAACATTTTATGATCAACGGAATATATTTTTAAGTTTGACCAAATTTTACAAAAAAGAAAATACAATAAAATGCTGAAAATATCTTCTATAAAATATTTTACAGTGAAATAAATGGAGCAGAGTTGCAAATCTAGAAGAAAATGGTCCACTTTACTTTCGATCGAAACTAGTGACATGGGCTTCGTGGAAGGACTAAAGAATAAGTCCAGTTGAAAGCAAGCGAGAGAGAGAGAGAGAGAGACAGGGAGAGTTTGGGTTATTTGGTTAAGGTGGATCTTAGTTATATTTTCAATTGAAGTGGTGACTTCTAATTAGGCCACCTAAGTCATATTATTGGGATCACATATTAAGACATTACAAGTAATTTGGTCCCAAAATGGTAGTAAAAATAGGAAAAAGTAAAATTAGTTTACAAGCACTATGACACATCAAATAATAGATAAACTTATGTGAATGCTCTAAATGCCAATCCCATATTAATTTTAAGGATAAATTACACCACTCTCTTTTGAGGTTTTATAAACTTAAACTCCCCCAAACGATTTATAAAATGATACTCATTCCTTGAGGTTTGTATAAATGTGACAATTAAGTATATAACGTCTCATTAAAGATTCTTATCCATACTATGGACAGCATGACAACCTCTTTTTCTTAAGATTTGTTGGTGAATGACACTCTCACCCTTACAGTGCATTTGATTGGAGTGAAAATTGAGGGATAAAAAATGGAGAAGTGGTAGGGGAAGTGTTTGGTTAAAGAGAGGAAAATAAGAGAGAAAAATGCTTGGCTCAAGTGTTTTATCCTCAGACCCACCAAAATCATGTCCCTTTGAACAGGGGAGAAATTAGGGGGTGGAGAGGGGTTTGGATGGTAAATTACTCGTGTACCCCTTTCTTCCCTCCACACACGTCCAAATTTCAAGCTTTTTTTTTTTTCAAACTTATTGTTAATTTTTTTTTTATCAAAAAGGGTATGAAAGTAAATTTATAAAAATTAAATTTTATATCCTTTCATTTTTCTTCTCAAAAAAAAAAAAAAAAAAATCCATTTCTCAACATTTTCATCCTATCAACCAAACATATATCAGATAAATCTAAATCCACTTTTGTCCCTCCATTTTTTCACCCATCAACATTTTCTATTCCCCCAACCAAACAAAGCTTGAGACACAAGCATATATATTGAAATCTAAATTATTATCTGATATGGGTGTGAGAGAAAGAAAAGAAGGGAAGATTATATATGGTGCCTTTCCTTAAACCGATTTACTTGTGAACAGTCTTCTGAAATTTCCTCTTTTTGGAACATTGACCAAAAAAAAATGTATATGTAATGGGGCCCAGGAAATAGACCTGAAAATGGAAAGAAAACAACCACCCAATGGCAAATGCAATATCAATGAATGGTTGAGATTGAAAATTGGAAAAAATAATTTTCAATCTCAACCATTAAATAGAAAATATTAAAAATAAGGAAAAAGTTAAAAATGTAAAAAAATTTGTGAAGGAAATTGGGTAATTGCATGGACTGGATCTCAATCCCTCACCACTGGTAACTTCATCCCTTGCTGGCTTGTTGCATTATCTTCTTATTTTTCTTGTATATATATATATATATATATATGAGATAGGTTCAAGTTACACCTGGTGTAACTTGACTAAAGTTGCACCTATTTTAGACCATTGATTCTCATTAAATCCAATGGTCAGCAAAAGACTACCTCTCACATCATTAATATGCAATTATTATTTACCATGTCTAACTCATTTAAATTAAATTCCTCACATTCATCGCCTTACTATTAATAATCATCTTCCTATCCATCAAGCAAATCACCTCGGCAAAGATTGAGGATTGGCAAGCAGTACTAATATTAGATGCAGTTGGTAGTTTCAAGAGGTTCATTGAACAAGTAAATTCAGCAAAACACCTTGGCAATGATATTAAAATTATGTACATTCAAGCAATATAATCTGATTCTATCGACCAATAGTTCAATACTCTAATATACTAATGTGAATTCCAGCAATATATTCACCACCAATGGTCCAATATTACACCAAAGAAGGAGGAAGCAAAAAGAATTATTGAATATTGATGAGATGTTTACAAACATCTTTTATTAATTTCAAGGCCGGATTCTATTGACCTAATTGAACAGAATTAGAAGTGGTCGAGGAGAATAAGATTTTTTATTTTTTTAAATAAGTGGAAAATGATTATTAAGGAGAGAGAGGTGGTGAATGTAGGGGGATTTAATTAAAACGAGTTGACCTATCAAATAATAATTACATATTAATGATGTGAGAGGTAGTCTTTTACTGACCGTTAGATTTAATGAGAATCAACGATGTAAAATGGGTGTAACTCTGGTCAAGTTATACCAAGTGTAACCTCTGAAGCACCAACGTAGCAAAATGGGTGCTGTACCTGTGTCCGACGCGGGGTGTGGCGGGCGACGTCGCTGCCCACGCGTCAATGCCTTGTCCAGTTTTTTTTTTCCCCCGATACGCGCCGATTCAATCCATTCGGCCGAAACCGTCGAAATAGACCGATTTAGTCCGTACCGGCACCGAACCAACCGATTCAAGCCAAAATTCAAAAAAAAAAAAAAAAAAGTGCAAAACGCACCATTTGATCTTAACAACAAAACCCTAATGCTTAGTCTCTCCGATTCATTCTCGTCTTAGCTCCTCTCACTCTTGCCTCTCTGTGCTCCAGCTCCACTGCTCCATCTCCCCTCCCCTCTCTGCTCTCCGCCTCCCTTCTCACAATCTCACTCTCCGTCTATTCTTTGCATGACTCTCGGTCTCAAGCTCACCTCACCTCAGTGACCCATTCTCAACTCAGGTATCAAACTAATCAAAGCTTTCAATCTCAGTTTTTCAATCTCAAGCTCATTATATTCTCACATTCTCTATTACTGATTGTGAATATGTGATCTAATTTTTTTAATTTTTTATATAAGCTGTAGTAGTGTAATGTTGTGACGTGGGTTTGATTTTTTATTTAGTTAATAGTTATTATATATTTGTCAAATTATTTGTAGGTTAAATTGAATCTATTGAATTTGCAATGGATGAAGTTACTAGCACTTGTGGGTTGTATTTAATTTAAGAACATCATGTTTTAGTTATTATCTACTATTACTCTTAAATTTGGTATATGTTTATATAATGTGAAAAACTATGCTTAGCAATATATTAAAAATATAAATAAAAATATTTTTAGAAATTTTTTAATCGCCACACCCGCACCCAAATCCGGAAACGCACCTATGCTTCATAGGGTATAACTTGAACCCATCTATATTTTTTTGAGCACTTGAACCCATATATATATATATGTGTGTATATATATATATATATATATATATATATATATATGTATATATATATTAACAAGTCCAGGCTTTATTTCGTTTCTTAATGAACCATTTTAGGAAAATTTTAACACTATTTTTATGGAAAATATAAAAAGCTGTAAAAAAGTTAGTTACATTTTTATTTTTCAATAAAAAGTTTTTATAAATCAAAATCCTTAGAATATTCATTAACTAATTTAGCAAACAAAAACCATTGGCTCAATTTGTTGAAAATATATTTACCCTGCTAATTTATTGAAAATATATTTACCCAAAAAAGCAAAATGGAAAAGTAAATAGAACATATTGGTGGAGATTATCAAATAAAAAATAAATAAATAAACTATTGTGGTTGTTGAGATTTAGGGTGTGTTTGTTTGGAGGTGAAATAGGGCGGATGAAAAATTTTGAAGAGAAAATGAGAATAAGAACTTTTTTGGAGTATGTTTGGTTGGGTAGGGAGGAAGGAAAAAAAAATAGTGGGGCTTAGGTGTTTTCTCCCCAGGCCCACCAAAAAGTTTTCTCTTCAAAATGTGAAGAAAACTGAAGAGAGAAAATTGAGCTACTTAATGGACTAAAATATCCATGTGCACTTGCGCATGAGCTTCATCCGTATGTTGCTCTTCTTCACTTTTTTTTTTTTTTTGTTTTCCTTCCTCCTAGACGTTGCCTCTTTTTCTTCTTCTTTTTTTTTTTTCCTGGACATTACCTCTTCATTCCTTTTTTTTTTTTTTTTTCTTATTTCTTTTGATTTAGTGGGCAAGCTTCGTCCAGTGTTGCTCTCTTTTTTCTTTTGCTTTCTTTTTTTTTTTTTTTTTTTGGCTAGTATGTGATTTTTTTTTTTTTAGACATGATTTTTTAAAAAAATAAATTTAGGTGATTGCTTTTTTTTTTTGGTTGTTTGTCACTTTTTTTGGTTTTAATTGGACATCATTTTTTAACAAGGGTATATGAGTAAATTTATACAAATTCATTTTTTCCATCTGTCCACTTTTTCACTCCCAACCAAACAAAAAGGAGGGAAATTAAAATATTTTCTATCCTCCCACCATTTTCTATCTTCTCACTTTTCCACCCCTTCAACCAAACGGACCCTTAAGAGAAATGGAGAAAGAGAGTTTTTTTTTTATTATTTTTTTTTAAGAAACGATCAGCACAACAGTATGACTGTAAATGAGTTTGGCTCATTAAAAGTTTAGGGTGATGCATTGAATATTATTTTTGTTAGAGGTATTAGGTTCATATGTGTAGGCCCAAGAGGCCCAATTATATTGTAAGCCCATATATATCTAACCCAAGCTCATAATCCCAATGTAAGTCTAGCTTAAAGTCCATTGTAGCTATAGAATTGAGATTATAGTGAAGATGTAGTTGTCAAGAGCTTCCTTCGTGGACGTAGACCATTAGGCTGAACCACGTAACCTTTGTGCATTCTCTCGCCTCCTTTGAAGATGAGTTAAGCTTGAGATTATTAGTAAATTAGATTACATATTCAAACTTTGTTTACTTTCTTGTCGAACAAACTCGAACTTGTTCATGAGTAAAGTGTTGTCATGCTGTTAGAGTGACTTTTTGTACACCCCTAGCGCCGATTGGAATATTTTCCCCCTATTTTCCTTGGGTTGTTATATATTGTGAGGCTTGAAATTATATGAGAAGGAAGCAAATTCACATTCTGGTGGATCACATGACTTTGCATAAAACCATGAAGGAAACTTACATTTATCTAATATTTATGAAATTATGCTTTTAGTTATAACATATCAATTGATTGATTTTGAATCAATATGTTATAACATATAAAATCGATAACAACCAAGCCTTGGAGTTGGAGGAGGCACAATTCAAAATTAATTGATATCTTTTAACATTCAATAACAATAACGGTAGAAATAGTATAAAAAAGGGCATGTTAATTATAAAAGTAATAGTAAGTATGACTTTGGATAACATAGAATGGTGGAAAATTACATCCTAATTAGTCTGTTAAAGATTCATAGCCAATCCAAAAATTTTGATACTAACACTTAGTTATTGTTGTTATATCTATTGATTTCATAGCCGATCCACATATTAATTGAGTTTGAATTTCGCCTCTTTTGAAGTGAAATCATGATCTCATCTCTAATATTAGGAGAATTGGCTATTTCACATGCACAAACAAAGATTTGTGCACTTGGCTTAATATTTGTGTCATGAGGCACAATGACAAATTGATTTCACACTCTTATTCTTTTGGAGTTATCTTATTTAACATTATTATTCGATATTGATTAAGTGATTCAACTTAGGCTTATAGGATAGTCTTGAGTTTGAATAATTTCTCCACTTTGTACCTCTTGTTTAAAGTTAAAAATCCCACATTTTGAGCCCACTTACAAAGGGGGAGTACAAATATTGATTAAGTGATTGAATTCACCATGTACCATCAGGTTAAGCTTTTAAGTTCTAATTTGTCAACTCCACATGTGTTGCTATGTTACTAAATGACATCTGTGTCTTTGTCCACCAATTTGTAGGATATAATTTACATCAGGGTTTTCTTGAAAGCCTTAAATTTACTCAAAAGATCCATTATTTTTCCATTGCTGAACTTTTAAAAGAGAGAAAAAATTGAGATAGGGTTGCTCACTTACATATGTTGCCATGTCGGGCTTGCCTATCAGATCCTTATAATGTTAGAAATACAAAAACATTGACCTTGCAAGTTGTAATTTTTTTGAATCCATCAAAGTTCAGGTTTTAGAGCCAAAATACTTACATCTAGTCAAACTAAGGAAGATAGGCATCTATATTTTGCTAAGGAAACCAAGAATCCATGTTTTGTTCATTTTAGTTTTAAAGTTAGTTTGAAGGACTTTGCAACAACTATTGTAACATGAAGTATCTTAGTTGGATTTATTAACTGGTGTCCAGTTAGTGTTGGACTCCAAGCATAGAGTGCCTTCCAAATGCATATATTATGGAAGAGTCATTGTGGTAAGGTGATTTCCTTGTAGCAGTTAAAAGGTATATGCTGTGCAGATCAATAAACTGAAAAGGTTCAGGGGCATTAAGGAATTGGTAGTGGTAGCCTACTTTAGTGAAATTTGGAAAAAGAAGCTTTGGGTGAAACGGTATTCATTACTTGTTAAAAATGATGCCATTTATTTAGCAGAGAAGATATATAATAGGTTTTTGTGTATTTCTATTGACAAATAAACCTTAATCAAGCAGAAAGCAAGCATTGCACTATGCTTTTAAGAGTGTTTACATATTCTCTCTATCATAACTTTGCTTTCTTTTTGAAAAATTTTCATATCTCTACTGATTGGAGCAAAGCTTAAGCAGAAAGCTGGTTCATATATTGTCTGGGTTGTTTTTCATAGTTTCTTGGCCAAATTTCAGGTATTGCTTCCCTCTGTATATGAAATCCTAACTGGTTTTATTCATAAAAAAATACTAGTGGTTTGAACTGCCGTTTTCCTTAACCACTTCAGGTGGTCATTTTAATCCTAGAATAGCACCACAACAGAGGCTCGGTACTTTGCTTGTTTAGTTCCTCTTGTGAACTGTTTGAGGCTTGTCATCCACGGCCTCTCATTGGCTTTTGATGAAGGGCTCATAAAATCTGTTACTCGAGAAGGAAAACCAGAGTAATTTTTTCAGTCATCATTACAAAGCTATTTGGATTCATCTCTTTGTGATAATAGAGATAAGTAATTTCGCTTCAATATCAATATTTTTGCAGTGAGTTGCTTAGAGGTCCTTTGTATTATGATCTGATGTTGATTTTATGTGCTCTTATCTTTTGGCGTGAGTCTCCGGTTGGAGTGATCTCGTTGGCAATGATGTGTGGTGGTGACGGTAATACTCTTCTTCCATCATCCAAATTCAGCTGCCCCCGACTCCTTCCAGTTACTAATTTTCAACGGTAATATAGGTATTGCCGATATCATAGGTAGAAGATTTGGGTCCTTGAAGATCCCTTATAATCAGCAGAAGAGTTGGGCGGGTAGCATATATATGTTTATTTTTGGATTCCTGATTTCCATCGGGTGAGTTTGAAACCATCATTGTGGTCAACCAAATAGGTTATCAAAATTTAAATTGCTTTGTATGGATTTTGGCATTGACATGAAAATTATCTTTATAATGTAGGATGCTGCAATACTATTTAGTTCTGGGATATTTACATTTGGATTGGGTCCAAACAGTGCAAAAGGTCGCTCTAGTTTCTTTGGTGGCAACTGTGGTGGAGTCCCTTCCAACGACGGAGGTAGTAGATGACAACATATCTGTTCCTTTAGTAAGCATGGCAATGGTGTTTTCAATGTTTGGTTATTAGCTTGTTGCACCCTTTTTTTCTCTTCCCCTTCCATTAGTCCCATTATTGATATGTTTAGTTTTTCATTTTTTGTCTATTGCGGGTATCCTTAAATGCCCTTTAAATCATTGCCTCTGTGAAATACGTGTTAATATAATGAAATTAATTAAACAAATACAATCTTTCAAAAAAAAAAAAAAAAAAAAAACAAATACAAAGCTTCTCTTTTATTCTTGAGCCCAATGAACCAGTGATCATATAGTTTATTACTTCACTGTCTTGAGTTTCAATATGAATCCTATGGCTTTATTTCAGATTTTAAGGACCCTTGCTTCAACATGATTCAACAAAATAGTCTTATTCCAAACTATTTGGACTTGACCATGTGGAGTTCATCTGTTTGTTTATAACCCTTTTAATTTTGTATTTTCATGTACAGCTTATCTATATGACTGTTTGATTTGTACCTTTTCTTTTTAGTGTTCTTGAATACTCCGATTTCTTATTGCTTCAGCTCATACAAATGGGGTATTCCAAACCATTTTTCCCCAATAATTTGATAGTAGACAAGCAAGATGTCCACTGGGCTAACTCTTTTGCTTATTAGACTGTCATGTTTTTTAGGCAGTTTCTGTCTCTTACGTAATGAGAAAAGATGAAACAAGTACCGAAAGCAAAATAGTTTAAGGTTACTTTTAAATCGGTCCCTTGTTTTTCAATACTTGCAATATCAATGTCAAAGTGCTCCATCCATCATGGTTTGTCACATTTTCACTCTTAATTAATCTGCCTAAAATTGATGTTTTTATTTTTTTTTTTCTATCCAAAATTTCGTTTTTGTGTGTGTTAACACTTAACGATATATTCTAACGGATGTTAATAGAATGACTACATTGATATTGTTGTCATAGTGGAAGATGTAAGTTGTAAGGTTTTGAACATTTCGGGACTGATTTAGAAGTAACATCAAATTTAGAGGATGTAAATAGTATCTTAGTCTATTTATTATATGAATTAATAATGTAATAAGCACAATGTGATTGCACCCAAAGTTATTGACAAAAAACATGATACACTGAGCCATATATATCATTGCTACTTTGCTACTTGCATGTGGAACAAGCTTATTGAAGCCTTTAATCCCATAAATCTTTGGCCCATTTATAATGGTTCAAAGTTCAAAACTTAGATAATTGATCATAAATTCAAAACCTTTTTTTAAGAGAGGAGATTTTGAGATTGAGAGGACATGCAATTGCATTTAATTTGCACTATTCTGGGCTATCACAAGAAACTACAAGCTTCACCCGATGTTTGTTTAAATAAGCCCAATTACTTCTGTGTTTATTGATCTTTGTCAAAGTTTAGAGTCCAAACCTAAGCTTGTGCAAAACTGACTAAAAGCCAGGCCTGACTCCAATGGAACTTCAGTCAGTTTAAGCCCAATTGGTTTGTTAAAGTTTAATTCATTCTCAAAATAGCCAAAGCCAATATTGAGTTCCTGTTCAACCCCATAAAGATTAGGTTTAGCAACGTCAACTCTTTTTTTCAGAACATCTCATAATGCCTTCATGGAAAGATGGAAAAGCTCTGTATTCATACCACAAAATTTTAGGTCTTGAAATCGAGACCAAATTAGTCTAATGCAAGAAATAAAGGAAGAAAGTCTAAGGTCTTTGGCCACCAGCGGTTCGATGTTTAAGTCAAATTTCTTTCTTTCTTTCTTTCTTTCTTTTAGTGGATAAATGGGTTATACTCAAAAGGTATATACATTTTTACTTCATGTTCACCTCCTTTTAAGGTTGTAGTGCTTATTACTTTTTTGGGAAAAGTTAACAATACCTCAAGGGTATTGGTTTTGGAAATATTTTTAGAAAATTTTATGGCAAGAAAAAAAAAAAACTGATTTTTTTTTTTGACTATATTTCTCATGAACATGGTACTAAAACTTTCTTAAAATGGTCCTTTAATAAATATCTTAAGGAAATACAAAAAATAAAATAAAATAAAATAAAATACAGACAAACAAACAAATGTCCTAAGGATACCTTATTTTCTTTTGGTCCATTTCCATACATGAGTTTTATTGATGGGGTTATATGGTTTGTAACAGTTAATACTTGGTCTGAATGTCATGTGTTCAACCCATATTAGGCCTTGATTTGTTGCCGAGTAAAGCAAATTTTGCTATGCTTAGCTTATCCCTATTACTCAACAACATTGATTTTATGTTGATACATGGGCTACGTGTTTAGAATAAAAATATTGTTTCTAGTTTTGCCAAGATATCTTGATAACTAAGTATTTGATCTAGAGATCAAAGGCTGTTAAGACCATGTATCTTCACCCTTCAGATTTTAGGGCAATATCTTATAGAATATGGAGCGATTCATAGTATGTGAAGCTTATGTGTTGTGATGAAATGACTATATAAAGGCACTTTATAAGACAAGTTTCCCTAAATTTAGACATATTAAATGAAAGCCCAAAATGCCTCGAACATAGTGAGCCCAACCTCTCTTGAGTTATATCAAAATGGCAACCCTCCTATACGTTTGTATAATTAACTTCCTCTCCTTGAGGTTTCTATAATTACAACAGATGAGTCCATGCCAAATTTTCATAACATAATATTTTAAAACTTTAAAAAATAAATCCTATCCAACAAATATGGACGAAATGACACTTTCTTCTTGAAGTTTGTAAAAAAAAGTAAGAATATTTTTTATTAAAAAATATAATATTTGGTTAGCTAAGTTAATGCATGAAAGTACATAGATTTATCTGTTTCATTTATAAAAACCTTAAATGAGATAGTGTCTTTCAATAAATCTTAAGAGAGATTGGTGTAATTTAGGATCCATTTTGGAACAGCTTATCTAATTTTTTGTTGAAATTTTTACTAAAAGTGTTCTAAAGTATACTTGTTCCTTGAAATTTTTTGAAAAAAGTAAGAAAAGATGAGAAAAGCTAAAGCTGTACATAAAATTTAAAAGTTAAAGTTTAAACCTAATGCCAAATTCACCCTTAGTCACTTTTTTTTTTTTTTTGGGTAGGAAAGGATTAGAACTTAGATTAGCAGTTAACAAGTTTGTTACAAAATGTATTAGCCTTATCATAGGCCAATAATAAACTCACCCTTAGTCTCTCTCTCTCTCACTCTCTCTTCTTTTTTTTTTTTGTAAGTCAAAATTCATTAATCAAAGAAGGGAATAAACCAACCCATATAATATACATGATTTGGGCCAAAATCATCTCAACCATAAAAAAAAAGGGACAAAGAGGCAAGTCCAAGAGAATATGGACCAAACTCTATTATGACAGGAGGTCCACTACCTGAGTTATGGGCAGCCCAATTCACATTCCTACTAACAATAGGGATTTTCTAACAAAAGCACTGATTGAAATATATGGGATTAATTAAGCCTAAAAATTCTATGTATTATTGAAAATCATTTTATATACATTTTTAGGTATTTCTACCATCTTCCACTCAATTTATATATGTGTGTGTGTGTGTGTGTTTTATGATACCTTAGTCACACATAATATGCATTTATTATATAACTTAAAAGTAAAATATTCATTTATTTTTAAGTAAATTAATAAAAAAATTTATTTACATATGAATTTTGATTAAACCATTGTTGAGGGGAAAATTTTGATATTCCCAAATAGAATATGGGGTAGCCAAGCCGAAACTCGACGATGGACCCTTTAAATAAAGCCCAAAGGCTTTCGGTGTTGTGTAAGTCCACCCAAGTAAGAGATAGAGGTTGCACCCTAACAAGAAGACAACAATAAAGCACAATAAACACGTTACTGTTGTTAGTTTGTTATATTATTAGTCCTTTTATAGCATCATAGTTCAAATCAGTCTTCTAGCGGTACGGTATTATCTCCAGCGGTAGGGTTATTCCAGGTTAATAAGTGTGTTTACATGGTAAAAATCATATATTTTCCTTATTATTATTAAGTTAATATAAAGGAAAACTTTCATAGTATCCAAAACATTATGGCCTTCATCATAATAATAATAAATAAGGATTAAAGGCTCCATAGTTACAAATAAAAAAGGAAAAATAGGATGGAATGAAAGGAAAGAAAGATCCTCAGCTCAGTGTAGCAAGTATTAAGCTAAGATTTTGGTGAGTGTGTATTTATAAGGCATGAATGAGATGAATGTGAGCTATTTTTGAGTGAGTGAGATGGGATTAATGCTAAGATTATGGCTTTTTGTGTGTGGTGGTCTGTTTATGACTAGTTGAGAGACATTTATGGGCTGTGATTGTGTGAAAGGGGGAAATAAGTATTTGAGATTAGATGAGTGTGGGCTAAAGATGATGAGTGGTGAGCTTAAGGGAAGCTAAACCACGGGCAAAATAGCAAACAAACCCAGAGTTTCAAAGAGGGTAGCTCCCCCCCTATGGGCTGAGGTGCGTATGTTTTTATAATGGGGCTTTAGAGAAGCATTAATTGACAAGAATCCAAAAACGTATGACTAATCAGAGGTGATGAATCAAGGTTAAGCTTCCTGAGATTTTTGGTCAGAAGTAGGAGATTTACTTTAGGGGCTGCCTTGCTTCTTTGGGTAATGATGGGATTTTAGAGTGTTTTGCATTAAATGCCAGGATTTCTGGGGCTGAACTTAATTAAGGCATGTATCAAGAACAAATCCTAATGCTGCAACTGAGATTTGGTCCCCAAGAAGTAAGAACCAACACCCTAAGCCAGGTGTCAAATTCTTAGTCCATTTCAGGGGGTTCCGCTAGAGATCCCTTTATGCCCTCCAAATCACATGTTCCCAATTTTCCCATTTTAAGATTCATGGGCTTGGCACATGAATCACGTCTTCAAAGTTTTTAACATTTATAACATCAACTTGTTGAAGTTTGGATAATTTGGTTTCAGCTCCCTTTCCGCTAGAGGTATAGTCCTGAGAAAGATGATAGAGTCCCATCATCTTTTAAACTTTAGCTGAAATGACAGCCTTCGGGCACTGTTCACGCTAGGTAGAATGTGGCAGAAAACTGATGGGACAACCCCTAGTTTATCTTCAAAAACTTGGTTCTCTTGTAGGGGCCTCTAGTTGTACTTTGGTTAGGGATGAACAAGGGCTGGTTGCCCACTTTCAAGCCTCTTTCTGGGACCTTTTTGGGCTGGAACTTTGCTCAATTTTAGCACTTTTAGTTGGGCCACATGGCCCTTTCTTTGCTTGGGCTTGTTCCTTACTTCATGAGATTCTTGGGCCTACAAAATGGGCATTAAAAACATGCTTTGCCATGAGTTTTTTACTCCTCGATCATGGGCTTTAGTTGTTAGTAGAAATAAAATGAATCCATGAGTTTTAATAAATATTTATGATAGATTTTGGGTATTAATTTCCATGAGCTTTAAATAACAACTTGTATAGTTTTTCATAATTTTTGCTATGGATTATTTTGTAAATGATATTTTATTTGGGGCTTTTTAAATAATGACCTCCAATATTTTCTTGAGAATAATATTTACCATGAGTTTTAAATAAATATGGTAACAATCACTATAATAAGATAATGTGATGTTCTCATGAGTTTCTCTATAGATAATCATAATGGACATGTAGGATGAATAATTATCATGAGTTTTGGTAATAAATATTATGAATGTTGTGATGTAAGATAAATAGTGAACATGAGTTTATAATATGAAATAAATAAATGTCATGGGTCTATTAATCATAACTTTCCATGGGCTTTTATAAGATGATTGTCATGGGTTTTGAGAATAGATAATTCATAAATTCTATGAGCTTGTAATATTATAGTAATAGGTTTAAGAATCTAAAGTATTGTTCATTATTGGACTTTTACGTGAAATAACTATGATATAGTAGTTTGCCAAGTATTAATAACCTTGAGCTTTTGATAAAATAGTGCTAAGTAGTTAGCTTGAGTTTTTAATAGTGCCAACGTAAGTTGTGTTTTTGATATTGCCAATGAGAATTGAGTTTTAAATATCGCCGCGAGAACTGGGTTTTGATATTGCCAATGAAAATTGGGCTTTGATATTGCCAATGAGAATTGGGCTTTAATGTTGCCAATGAAAATTGGGTTTTAAATATTACTAGTGAGAACTGAGCTTTTGATATTACCAATGAGAATTGGGCTTTTGATATTGCCAATGAGAATTGGGTTTTAAATATTGCCAGTGAGAACTGAGTTTTGATATTGCCAATGAAAATTGGGTTTTTATATTACTAATGAAAATTGGGTTTTAAATATTGCTAGCGAGAACTGGGTTTTGATATTACTAATGAGAATTGGGCTTTGATATTGTTAATGTGAATTAAGTTTTGGATAAATAAATTGCCATGGGTTTAAACCATGGGTTTTGATTATAGATTTGAATTCCATTGATAAAATTGTTTTATCATGGATTTGAATCATGGGCTTTTCAAATATTGCCAAGTATAAGTATTCTTGGGCTTTAAATAGAATATGATATGTGTATTGGGTTTATAGGGTCGGTTTTGGGCTTAACTAAATAATGATAATAAAATTGGATAAAATATAAGTTTTTTGGGCTTTTGTGATAGTTTATATCATGACCTAATTTAGATAATGAGATATGAAATATTTGTAATTAATATAATAATAGAGCAAAAAATATTTGGAAAAACCCAATAACTTATTAGTGGTATAAATAGGTGATACTCAAATAAAATTAGGTATTAAAAAAAAAAAAGTACCCTAACAACCGTGTATCGCACTAGCATAATGCTAGTTATTTATATAGTCATAGATGAGTTTTCTCTCTCTCTCTCTCTCTCTCTCTCTCATTTTTTATTATTTTTTTAAAATTTTTGGATATGTACTTGAGTTTATTCTTTTTATTATTATTATTGGGTTTTTGATAATTTATTTATATTAGATTTTTCGTATTTTGCACAACATTAACTTACTGATAATAAATTTTTTTAAAACTTAGATAGGACCCTGAAGCAAAATTAGACAACAATTAGAATATAATTTAGAATTAAATTAGATTTTTTTTCAATTTTGATTTTAATTATATATATATTACAATTACACGTATATGAGTTCAAATTATATTTAATATAAAAGTTAAACATTTTTTAAGTCATAAATAAATAAGTTTTACTCTTTCTCTTTTTTAATTTTAGTTTTTTTTATATACACGTTAGTTTACACTTTTTTTTTTTCTTTATTGGGTTATTGACAGTTTTTATTATTTATTTTATATTATACTCTTCATATTTTTTTCACAACGTGAACAAAAATTTCAAAAAAATTTAGATAGTACAAGTGCAGTAAAACAAAAAATGCCTAACCTTACCATTTTTTATTGTTTTTTTTGGGGGTAAAAAAGGGCTCCGAACGAGTTTCCAATTAATTCAGAAATACAAATCGTTCCCATTCTTTACTCTCGCCTCCGAACCGGTACAGTCGTACTCACTGCTTCGCTCTCCGATCTGCCACTCCACCACCATGACTTCTCCTCCTTTCGATTTTTGAAGTTCCGAAGCTAACCCGACCCGAGTTGGTAGCTGAGAATCTCGTCTTTGCGAAAACCTGAAATGGGTAAATCAACATCCTCTCTTCTTTTTATATGCAATCGTTTGATTATTAGAGTCAGCCTTCCATTTCGTGCTTTTACTTCTTATCATTATTGTTCTACTATTAGAGAAAATGCGAAAACCGCATATCAGAATCAGAATCAGTTGTTGAAATCTGTGAGAGATCACTGCAAATCTCGAACCTTTAAGAATCTAGATCATGCCTTAGGCCTGTTTGATACAATGCTTCACATGCACCCTTTGCCTTCCATTGTCGATTTTACTCAATTGTTGGGTGCCATTGCAAGAATGAAGCATTACTCCGTAGTCATTACTCTAATTAGAGATATGGGCTCCTTTGGAATTACTCCCAATGTTTATACTCTCAATGTTTTGATCAATTGCTACTGCCATCTGAACCGGGTCGATTTTGGATTCTCTGTCTTAGCAAGAATTTTGAAACTTGGATATCAGTCAGACTCTATAACTCTAACCACTCTTGTCAAAGGCCTCTGTCTTAAAGGTAATATTTCTGGAGCTGTGAGGTTGGTAGAGGAAATGGAGAACAAAGGGTACCAACCTAATGCTTTTACTTGTGGGACGATAGTAAACGGTCTGTGTAAGAATGGCCAGACTGGTGTGGCTATTAAGTTGCTCAGGAAGCTTGAAAAAGGGAATTTTGAACAAAATGTGGTGCTCTATAGCACGGTCATTGACGGTTTATGTAAGGATAGATTGGTAACTGAGGCTTTGAACCTTTTATTTGAAATGATGAGTAAAGGCATTCAACCAGATATTGTCACTTACAATTCCTTAGTTCAAGGCCTAGGCAATTTTGGTCGATGGAGGGAGGTGACTACTTTGTTGAATGAGATGGGGCAAAGGAAGGTCATGCCAGATGTACAAACATTTAGCATATTGGTGGACACACTTTGCAAGAAAGGGAGGTTGACTGAGGCAAAAGAAGTTTTTGATGTGATGATTCAAAGAGGCATTGATCCTAACAGAGTCACTTACAATTCTTTGATTGATGGTTATTGTTTACAAAACCAAATGGATGAGGCAGTTAAGGCATTTAATATGATGGTTGAGAAGGGTTGTTCACCCGATGTGTTTAGCTATAACATATTGATCAATGGATATTGCAAAAGTAAAAAAATTGATGAGGCAAATTGTCTGTTTCATGAAATGTCCAACAAGGGAATGATTCCTAATGTAGTGACTTACAACACTCTTATAGGTGGGTTATGTCGAGCGGAGAGAGTCCAGACTGCACTAGAGCTATTCAATACAATGCGAGCATGTGGCCAACATCCAGATCCCCATACCTATGCCATCTTGTTAGATAGCTTTTTTAAGAATAGACGAATTGTTGAGGCAATGGCATTGTTTCAGGGGATGGAAGACAAAAGGCTGGACTGTGATATTGTGATATATAACATCTTGATCGATGGTTTCTGCAATGTTGGGGAACTTACGACTGCAAGAGAAATCTTTAGTGGTCTTCCTGCAAAAGGATTGCAACCTAGTGTTCAGACTTACAATATAATGATCAAAGGATTTTGCAAGAATGGACTAGTTGATGAAGTGAATGAGCTGCTTGAGAAAATGGATAGCAATGGTTGTTCACCTAACGAGTGCACGTATAACATAATAATTCAAGGGTTATTGTAACATAGTGAGACATCAAAGGCAACGAAATATCTCAAAATAATAGTTGACAAGGGTTTTTCAGCAAATGCGACCACTGCAACCATGTTTATTGACTTACTGTCATCGAATCAAGTAGATGAAAATATTCAAGAATTGCTTCCGAAGTTTGTGTGAAGGTTTTTTAGGTTCTCAAGATCAAGGACAACATTCATATTTAACCAATCACAAGTCATTATGTGAGTGATGTATATTTGGCTTCCAGTAAAATTTAATACTTTTTATGAGATGATATTTCTTTCCAATTCTATGCACAAGATTGTTTGTTCCTTTTTATTGTGATTTTGTTTTGCACTTATTTTGTTGCATTAAACCCTTCCTTATGTATAGGTGTTTCAAATTTTTTATAATGTAAAGTTAATGCTAAATATCATACCTTATATAGGTATGCACTTCTCCCTAAACTAGCCCCAAAATTCTTAAACCCTTAGTGATTAGGTTCTGGATCAAATTAGTTCTTGAATCAATTTTAGTTTTACAAACGTAGTCTGGTTGTAATTTGCTTAGCAAATTTAGTTTTAAAGCAGGTTATGGGTGCTTGCAAGTTAAACTATTGTTTTAAAACCACAAGAGATTAAGCTGTGGGACTTCTTAAATAGCAATTAGTTTAAGACTTTAAGTTATTGTCTCTTTCATTTTCATACCTTTCAGCTGTCTTTTGCCAAAAGGCAGGATCTATTTTGAGTCCAACCTTCATAATTCTGTTGTCCTGTTTACGCTTACTACGATTTGCGTGTTACTAGAGATTCTTGAACATTTATTCATTTGAGGATGTGTAGGATAGCTTTTTTAAAGTAAGAGTGCTGTCATTAGTAAATTTTATTTATTTATTTTCATGACATGGTACCTCACCAAGGCAAGGCCCTTTGGACCCGCCCCTAGGGAGTAAATTTAGTTATTTTATATAACACGGGGACACCAGTGAAACAAATAGTATAATTAGTTTGGCTCTTTTGGTTGCTTCATGACTCTCTCCCTCCGCCATTAGATAAAGCTATCTCTATATTGGAGTAAACTTATTGTTTTACTTTGTACTGCATGTAATCATATCAACATATTAAGTAATGATTAAGGACTAGGTATTTTCGTTGCTAGTTATTCTTTTACATGATGATATTTATTTTCTTGTATTGGCACTAGGTTGTTTGTTGCTATTCCAGTCTTATTTTTGTGAAAATTATCTTGAACTTCAGTTGATGCAACATTGTGAACATGCAAGTAGTTTTTTATATTTGTGAAATGACAGAATAATTTGTTTGCAATTGGTTATGCTCATGAGGTAATTTGGGTGCTTGTTATAGGTCAATTGAATATCAGCCAAAGACCATTGATACTAGTAGATTTTCCTTACTTAGTAGTTAATATTAGAGATCATCTTCTTTCTACTACCACTAATATCTTGACCTTTAATGGATTTGGTATACCTGCAATCCCCCTGTTACAATTACTTGCCTCATATGTAGAGCTTTTTTTTTCTCACTAAATTTGTCATTATAGTTTATACACATTTTAGAATAAAACATAGGTAGGATATACATTCATCCTAAATTGCCAGATCAAATCTATTTATACAATATTATGTAAATGTACAATGGAGAGTCGTATCTTACTTTGAAACTGGAATAGAGTTTATGGGTTGGGAAAGAGGGAAAAGGTTAGAAGATTGAAATAAAATGTGAAATGCAATTCCAAGCCCAATCAATACAACACCGTTGCACCCTTCATCACCTACCTCCCTTGTTTTTCCCACAAGTCTAAGCCCCATCTGCTACTGTGTGACCTCTCTCTCTCTCTCTCTCTCTCGAGCTTCTTTCGTTTCTGTATTTTCATGTCTAATGTTTGTTTGATAATTTACTGCTTCAAAAATTGGATGATTGTTGTGGTGGGTGGGTTTCCATTTCTATTGTTAGATTTCATTGTTCTTGATTCTTGATGACTAGTCAACGTTCATATTCTAGGGTTTTATTTTGATTTTGATTTTGATTTTTTTTTTTAATCTTGAATATGTTGCTTTCATTGTCTTAACATTATTGATTGAATGGAAAAAAAGGAAAATTCCACTTAGAACAGATTTTATTTTATTTTATTTTTGGAATTTTAATGTTTTGTAATCTTAACAGTGCTTAATATTACTATTTTGGGAGAAAAATTAACAAATTAGAACTTAGGATATAATAAAATGGCAAAAAAGAATACATGTGTCGAAATTTTAGGACTAAGGTTTGGTTGTTTTTGTTGGAGAAATTAGAAATTTAGAGTTTTCATTTTATATTTTTTTTACACTTCAAAATTTTTGTTATTTTTAGTTTTCTCTACAAAGTAATGGAGGGTTACGTTCATTTCTATTTTGTTTTTTGAGGAAGATTGTTTTTAACTCATTATTATTATGTTTTATAGGTTGGATGAGCTTATAGTTTTATACTTTGTGGTTTGAGGTATTTTTTTTGTCTCATTAACTTTATATGGTATAGGTTTGGGGATCCTATAAAGTTTACCTGTGGTGGCCAGTGAAATGGTGATTATAAATCAATGCATGTAAATTAAGTCCTTTTTTTTCCCTGATTAAAGCTGCATCTTACCTCTTTTGGTTTTACTCTAATCAGATAAAGGTGGTTTGTTTGTACCGACTTGCATCTAGTTGGATGTTAATAAATCAGAGGGAAAGAACGAGACTCAAATTTCAACTTTCATTTTTGTTTTTGTTTTTTTTTTTTTTCCAAAATTAGAAACTAATCTCATCCAAGAGTTGTAACATGACTCCCACTTGTGTTGAGGACCTGAGGTTTTTTTTTTGCATGTTAAAGCAATGAAAACCCCTATATTCCATTTCTTGTTTGTTCTTCAATGGTAAAAACAAGTCTGATTCAGTTACTTTGCTTTTGAACAGAATAGAAATTGCTAATTTCCGCACATCTAGTGGTGCTGAGTAATTTAAGTTGTTCATTACAAGTTGGCGAGTCTTTAGGAAAAGATAACATTTGTTTCAGCAAAGTTGGGACTGGGATGTAAACGCAGTGTACTCATTATACAAGTCTATGTTTTTGTTACTCCCTACTGGGTTGGTGGACTTAGATGGGTGTTCCCTCAACGGAACTACATTGTGAAGGAACTGATACTTGTCCATTATTAATGGAGCGACCAGAATTCACGGATAGTAGTGAGCACATTATTGACATAACTGGGAGTGATAATGCTTCCCCATCTAGCTTGCCTCTTGATAGACATTCCAATACCATAAATGCATTGCAACTTGAAGACAGACCTTCAATTGTTGTGAGAGTTCCCATTTCTCAACCCACAATTTCTTCCACGAATGGATCAAATTCTAGGAATTCCTCATTCATAAGGAGAGGGGAAGCCCGTCGGCGTAGGAGTCCTTTGAATTCTGGGTTATGGATATCTATTGAACTAGTTCTCACTGTGAGCCAGATTGTTGCATCTGTTGTTGTTTTTTCTGTGTCAAGGAATGAGCATCCACATGCACCATTGTTTGCATGGATTGTCAGATATGCATCTGGATGTGTTGCCACCCTCCCACTTCTTTACTGGCGCTATCGTCATCGTAACCAGGCTTCAGAGCAAGATTCGTCTCAAGCCCGTCAGGCTTCTTCTCAGATTAATGTTCCTGCAGGGCCATTTTCTCTGTCTGTTACTACGAATGCAGAAGGAGAAAATCTTCAGGCTGCTGTTGGATCCCCTGGAAGCAATCAACATTCAGCCATATTGAGTGCAAGGTATGGGTTTGTAATTGTTGCTTTAAGCTGATTATGCTTGGATTTTTTTGCACATGTTTTCCTTGTTGGACAAATGTATTCTACCATTTGTGATGAAGCGTTAAATTGCATGAGTGATTTTTGCCATTTCAGACCCCTTAGTTCAAAGATTGACCTTAGTTTATGCAACACTTACTGCTATGCTTTGGCTGGTGTAGTAGATGCCAGGTTCTTTGAAGGATTGTGGCCACAGTTTTGGCTATGAATGCAATACTGATGTTTCAGAAGATATAATGATTATGTGGTGGATTTGGAAAATTTTATATCACACGTAACATGCATATGAAGTCTTTCAGTTCCACACCCCCATCCCTTTTTTTTCTGAGTGAGTTCTGTGAGTTTGAGAAGTGTACACCTTTTTGGGCTGTCAAAATCAAGTTAGTTGGTCATCTTGTGATGTCATGAGAATTCAGTCACTAGTGGAGACACTAAGGAAATAGAATTTCATTAGAAAACCACAGTATCTTTTGCGTGGCCATTTTCTAAAGAACATTGGATGTATTTTAATTAGTCCCTTATCTGCACTTTTAGCCTTGTCGATATCCAGTTAAAGAGACAGCACAGAAACAATTTAGTGCATTGGCCTTTAGCTAAGGGCTAATGTAATAGATTTCTGAATGTTAGGAGCCCTTGCTGCCTAGAACTTAGAATCCCTCAGTTCTTGATGTTGGTGTTAAAAAATATTGGCAGTGGCCCTGGATCTTTGTGGAATTTTAGTTATTCAAATGTTTGTATGTGGTCCCTCAGAGTTGTTCTTTGAAAAGGTTTTTTCCTACTCATGTACAACCAAATGGAACACTTTTATAAGACTTCCCTCTTTCTGTTTTAGCTATGTTCTTTCTTTCTTTTCTTTTCTTTTTTTCCTGAAAGCATAGTTTCATAGTTATTAAACCCAGACCCTTCACACCTGTTAAATTGATGAACCATTACCTAGACCAATTTGAGTCATTAATCAGACCGTTAAACGGATGGGTTACTTGTAACTTGTTTAACCCAGATGGTTTCTTAAAACCATCTTGATTTTTTCATGTACTCCAAATCACTTATTTGTATGATTTTTAAAATGAATTTTAATTATTTTGCATTTTTGTTTTGTGAAAAAAATTGCTATATTAAGGAAAGAAATTAACAAATACAAAATCTTCCATGATTTTTTTTTAATATAAAATTTCAAAGTGGTTTAAATTATTTTCTTTTCAATTTTTTTGACTTTTTCATAATATTTTTCTTCAAATGAATTATTTCTTATATTTGTGCTAACATTCTCAATAATATAATTTCTTATTTCATAATTGTATCTTTTGATCATATATTTACTTAATAAGTTAAACTCGATATTCTTTTGTGTCTTATCTTTTAGGCATTTGTTTGAATATTGACTCTATATATTTAATATAATGTAATTTAAGGATTTGATCATTAAAAAATGTTGTTGAGCTCTTTATGTTTACCTTTTACAAAAAGTGCTCAATAATTAATATTGTGTTAAGGGGTGTATTAGATATCAATAACATGAGAGAGAGAGAGAGAGAGAGTATTTGTGGATCCTAGGAAAGCGGAAAAATTTTCTTTCTTTGGGTGAGCAACAACAAACAGTGGGGCTTTTAGGATTTAATTTTTTAATTGTAGGTTAAAGAATAATTATCACAGACCTTTTGTTAAGAAATAATTGTTTCTCATTTGAAAGAGTAACTATTGTTAAGGAATAGCTATACCCTGCAAGCAAAACATAACCAAACAACAAAATAGTTATTCCTTAGGAATAGCTATTCCATTAAAGTGTTTATTCCTATGTGCTAAGCGTGCCCAACTTTGGTAGGAGAGTCAATTTGGATTTTTTTTTTTTTTTTTTCTTTTTAAATAAGCTCATTTTTGTTTAGCAGAATTAAGGTACTAGTGGAATACTTTAAAATGGCCTTGGATTGCTTCTTTGCAGTTTGGTTTGTGGATGGCAATGTATGGATCTTTGGAGGTCACTCATCTGCTGACGAGGCTCCTAATGTGTACAGGTATCACTCTGACATCTATTACTTTTGAGCCTTTTTGTCTCTGCTTTTTGTTAGAGCACATCCCATTTCTGTCTTTTGTAAGAGTTCTTCCCATTTATGCTTTTGTGAGAGCGCTTCCCATTTCTGCATCTTTTTGTTTTTCAGGTTATGTATATTGTTTCTTACCTTCAGCTGTATTGGATATGCTATGCCCTTCAATTTATGTGCAACAATCTGCTGTTGTCTGCCTTGTATAATGTCCTTGGGTTTAGAGAGGATCTGACACAGACTAGAGGTGCCACCCCTGAATCCATTGATTCTCTTCCAACATACAAGTTCAAGTTGAAGAAAAGTAGAAGTGGTAATGATAGAGAAAGCAACTCAGGTGTCAGTGAAGGTGGAGTTGTGGCTACAGGAACTGAAAAGGAGCACGTGATCTCTGGGGAAGATGCTGTAAGTCTTTCTAATTTTCTTCTTGGCCTCCATTGTGAGCCTCCTGTGTTTCTTTGTTTCAGTTACAATATCACAACACACCTCATCATTGTTAGAGGACTGTTTCTTTTTCTCCTGAATGAAAGCGGAACTATAATTGCTATTCCTGTTAACATTTTGGTGAAGATCAGCAATGCCTTCCACATAGTGATCCATATCATGTGATTTAGATCTAATGAAGTGAAAGGCTCATGCCAATGAGTTCTAGCTTAAATGTCATCTCCTATGCTTGTAAGAGCAAGGTAGACTAGAGGGTGAAGTCATGGGTTCAAGCCCATCGAATGTATGTGTAATTAACCAACAAAAATGAAATAAATTAAAGGCTTATACCTTAGAGTTTCATTGTATTTGCATAATGGTGCTTCTGTGCTCGGTGGTTCCCAAGGACTAGTCTTGCATGGCATCTTATATGACTTCGGGATATTGAGTGTTTTCCGCTGCATAAGGAATGTGTGAAAGGTTTAAATGGTTGAGGGACATTTGTTATCACAATTAGTAATATAGCTGGAAATATGTTGATGTACTTGCTCGTGATTGATAATCAATATTTTAGATAGGATAGAATGACAAAAAAGAGTACACCTATCTGGTGAACAAAGATCTCACTCTTGCGGGGTTTGGGAGAGGTGATTGGTAGGCAACCTTATCCCCAATTTTTTTGGAAAGACTGATTCTCGAGCTTGAACAACAAACATAGACATGTCGTTTTTGGTGGAAGGCATTTGCGTCGCCCCAAGACCCAACCTCTACAAAAAAGAATACATATGGGTAACCTCGATTTGTTTGTTAATGATCAATACGCAGCCCCAAAAGTTTTGGCCTAATATTTTGTTATTGTTGCTGATTGTGGCCTGAGTTGCATGTTATGGTTTTCTATTTAGTCAGGTCAAGTCCCTTGTCAAAAGTGGTTAAAAGATACTGAGGATATGGAATTTTGAATCTATTGGACTCTTTTTATAGTATTAGATCGAGAGAGCCAATCTTGAATGTTGTGGAGGTTGACCAGTTGGTAAAAATTGACTATGACCAGCATCTGATAGTCAGATGCTTTTCTGCTCTGTTTTGTAAGTTGGAATGCTAATATTCAACCTGTATAATGCTATTGAATAGATTACTCAAATATTGAAATCATTGCATCACAATTTGCTGTTGTTACCAGTTACTGTAATGAGCACATGATTGTCCATTACACTTCTGAGTGCGTTTGGCAAATATGAAGAACCAAAAAAAAAAAAAAACAGCAATTTAGGCATTTTTTGAACTTATTTTGACAGGTCCCATACCAAAAAAAAAAGGGCTTTTCTCCCTCCTTTTCACAGTACTTTTATCCAACAAAAAGATCAGTAAAACGCATGCAAATGTGCAATAAAAATGGTTGATTGCACCTTATTGTTCCTGTTATATGGCTGCATATGTAAATGGCTGGTGGAGGTGGTGTTTTTCTTGTTTATCTTCCTGTCGTATTAATCATTTAGAAATTCTCTGCAGGTTTGTTGCATCTGCTTGGGAAAATATACAAACAATGATGAGCTAAGAGAGTTGCCATGTTCCCATTTTTTCCACAAAGAGTGTGTCGACAAGTGGTTGAGGATCAATGCGTTATGTCCCCTTTGCAAGAGTGAGGTGGGTGGGAGCCTTTTGGGTTCACTCTCTGGGGCTAATGGCAGCCAAAGTCGGGGTTGAAATCAAGATAGGGAATGGCTTGGTGAGCGACGATCTGAAGGGCTATATAATTTGACCGATGATACTAATATCCATATGAACTGCTGCTTTATGAACTTCCAGATGGATGGATGGATGAATGGCCAAATTCACCCATTTTATTCTTTCAGCTTGGTTTCCAAACCCCACCCACCCCCCCCCCACCCCCCCCCCCCCCACATTTTGGGTGAGATGTAGCTTTTGCTAGATAATGGAAATTACCTCTAGATAATGGAAATTACCTCTGACAGCCTCTGCTTTACAGCATCAAGCAGTAGCCATAAGGAGCACTTTTATCTGGCAGTAAAAATGAAAATGATTTTATGTAATTATGATAGGGATGTGTAGAACAGACTTGTCGCAAGATGGTAATAGATTGTCTCTTGCTTATATATTTATTTCCTATTAATTTCCCTTTTTTCGTCCGTAGACAAATTTCAATCAATGCTTAACCTGGTTGAAAATTATTATAGTCATATTGGGATCTTTTCTATTTGAATTGGATATAGTAAAAAATAAAGTAAAATTGTTATTCTGTATCACAATCTTGTTTTCATTAATCTTTCTTTTGGTATTCACACAGCATACGGTCTTCTCCTATGCTAATGACATTAATTTTAGGCCAATGAGATCATGTATCAGATTTGCTAAGAGAAGTTATAAATTAAAAGAAAAACTAATGTTTCTATGGATTAAGAGTGGTGCTATAGGTAACTATAAATCTTACTACCCAGCCTTTATAGACTGATATTTTGGTTTTTAAAACATACAATAAATTAGTATCAAGATATATTTTTATGTTATTAATGTGGCACCAATCATATTCATTGCTCTATTGGTTTGCAAGCGTTTTGTAGTATAAATCGGTAATACCTTCAGCATTTCTCATGGATTAATTATCTCAATTATCTGCTGAGTTTTTTTTACTTTAACCCATCATGTTTGCCCAAGTGGTTGCATCATTGACTATTTGGTGAAAATAATAAACATATTTAAGCATTTGAATAAAATTATACTGCTTGAGGCTTTTGAGAAGAAAAAGACATTCTGCAGGGCTAGCTAAAACAGCTGGGGTTGCGTTCCTGTTTATGCTGGTTGAACAAATAAAAAGGAGTGCCCTCATTATTTTAAAGTATTGGCTTTAATCAATTGATGATGAAAATGCCAATCACATAAAATAATAAGAAAATTGTCCAGTGGATGTGACTTTGTTGGACGGTTTCTTTTAAAGAGAGTCAGAAGAGCAACGAACCTGACATATGTAAGTGAAAGATGAAAGAGTAAATTAAAAGACAGTTTTGAGCATAGTATATGACCTGTAACTAGCAACTGAACCATGTAATTGCCGAAGGCACTCTTGCTTTAAAAGCAAAAAGATTACTAACAAGTGTTGGGAAGAAAAGGAAAGCAAAAAGGTCATCCCATGTGTTATTTGGAAGACGATATTTTAAAATACGAACAAAGTCCTGCTTATATTCTGTTATCACTATAATTGAAGGAATTCTCTCTTTTATTAATATATATATATATATATATATATTTTATAAATTTTTTGTAGGTTATGCATTTTTCTGTGAAGGAGGGGTCCCTAGAGAGCGAGCATGCAAGTATTCAGGAGGCAACAGTTGTCATTATACTCTACTTTGTCTACTACATGTTTTTGTCCACCTTTGGTTTGCAAACCATTCGCATTACCTGAATTGTATATATACCTCTCCTGCAGGTGGCAGATTCTTATGTTGTGGATGAGAGAGTGGGTTTTGCTGAGCCTGCTAATGGAGTGGAACTCTATCTTTGTGCACCGCATAAAAGAACACGTGAAATGCTCAGCAGGATCCTCTCGTCTGAACACGTTGAGGCACTTAATAATATTGATAATGGCCTAATTGGTGTTATTGTATGGAGAAAGGCTCAGTTAACTTCCAAGATATCACCCACCTCATCATTACACCAGAAACATAAAAAGCGAAATATCACTTCTAGGAGACAGCAAGAAACAAATATGCATGTGAATTTCGCACCTAAACCAACTCAACCTACTAGTAGCTTAACCCCCACCAAGATGATGGTGATATTCCTCCTGGGTTTGGCCCTGCTGCCGCCCGGGATGAAGATGATATTCCTGAGTATAATTTTTCTGGTGGTGGCTCTAGACCTGTGGACCAAATGAGGGAACTTATACACAAATATGGACAACCTAAAACTGGTGTGCCTTCAGGAAATTGGCAGGACAACAACAATAGAGGGTTCGGGGTTGCGCTGCAACCTTGGAACGATGATGATGGTGACATACCAGAGCGGCAGCCACAAGCCCCTCAGCACCAACAACAACAACAACAACAATCAGCTCAAGGCTTTCATCAACCAACACTGCGACCACACTCTGTAAACCAACAACAACAGCAACAGGCTTTGCCTTTGGGATCAAATCCTCAACAGTCAATGATGTCATTGCAATCTTTATAACCTCAAATGAATGCGACACAAGGGACTTGGTGGGTTCCTCCAGTCCAAGGGAATGGTCAGCAACCGAATAATATAGGTTGTCAACCCAATGTAGTAGGGCAGTTCTATGGGGCACATGGACGAGGTGTTGGCCAACAAGGCCTGTCCTGGCGACAAAATGCACCCAAAAGTAGAGGCTTTTAGCATCTTTTTCTTTATTTTTCTTTTAATGTAAAGTTAAATGTTCTTTTCCTTTTTCTCTTTCCCCCAATTTTCAACATTTGTGCAAATTCTGTAACCATAAAGGTTTTACATGGTTGTTATAGCTTCTTTTTGTTCCTGGAGCTAACCAAAAACCATTTTTACCTCTCTTTCCCTCTCTAATTTTTTATTTTATTTTTATTTTTGGATATACACTTGAGTTTATTCTTTTTTTTTATTATTATTATTGAGTTTTTAAAGATTTATTTATATTAGACTTTTCATCTTTAACATAACATTAACTCGCCTACAACAAAAATTTTAAAAAGTTAAATAGGACATTGAAGCAAGAATAGACAATAATTGGAATCTAATTTAGAATTAAATTAGATTTTTTCTTGATTTTGACTTTAATTATATGTATAAATTACAATTACATATATATGAGTTCAAATTATAATGGGTGTGAGAATTAAATATTTTTTAAGTTATAAATGAGTTTTAATCTCTCTCTTTTTTAATTTTTAATTTTAATTTTTTTTTATATACACGAGGTTATTGACGGCTTTTTTATTTTATATTATACTCTTCATATCTTTTTTCACAACCTGAACAAAAATTTCAAAAAAATTTAGATAGGACAAGGGCAGTAAAACAAAATATGACTAACCTTACAATTTTTTATTGTTTTTTTTTTTTTTTTTTTGGGGTCAAAAAGGGCTCTGAACGAGTTTCCAATTAATTCAGAAATACAAGTCATTCTCATTCTTTACTCTTACCTTCGAACTCACTGCTTCGCTCTCCGATCTGCCACTCCACCTCCATGACTTCTCCTCCTTTCGATTTTTGAAGTTCCGAAGCTAAGCCGAAACCAAACCCGACCCACCCGAGTTGGTAGCTGAGACTGTCGTCTTTATGAAAACCTGAAATGGGTAAATCAACATCCTCTCTTCTTTTTATATGCAATCGTTTGATTATTAGAGTCAGGCTTCCATTTCGTGCTTTTACTTCTTATCATTATTGTTCTACTATTAGAGAAAATGCGAAAACCCCATATCAGAATCAGAACCAGAATCAGTTTTTGAAATCTGTGAGACATCACTGCAGATCTGGAACCTTTAAGAATCTTGATCATGCCTTAGGCCTGTTTGATATAATGCTTCACATGCACCCTTTGCCTTTCATTGGAGATTTTACTCTATTGTTGGGTGCCATTGCAAGAATGAAGCATTACTCTGTAGTCGTTACTCTAATTAAACGAATGGAATCATTCGGAATCTCTCCCAATGTTTATAGTCTCACTGTTATGATTAATTGCTTCTGCCATCTGAACCGGGTCGATTTTGGTTTCTCTATCATAGCAACAATTTTGAAACTTGGATATCAACCAAACCTTATAACTCTAACCACTCTTGTCAAGGGGCTTTGTCTTAAAGGTAATATTTCTGGAGCTGTGAGGTTGGTTGAAGAAATGGAGAACAAAGGGTATGAACCTGATGCATATACTTGTGGAACGATAGTAAATGGTCTGTGTAAGATTGGCCAGACTGGTGTGGCTATTAGGTTGCTCAGGAAGCTTGAAAAAGGGAATTTTGAACAAAATGTGGTGCTGTATAACATGATCATTGATAGTTTATGTAAGGACAAATTAGTAACTGAGGCTTTGAACCTTTTATTTGAAATGATGAGTAAAGGCATTCAGCCAAATGTTGTCACTTACAGTTGTGTAATTCAAGGACTATGCAATTTTGGCCGGTGGAGGGAGGCTGCTACCTTGTTGAATGAGATGCTTCAAAGGAAGATCATGCCAAATGTGCAAACCTTCAACATATTGGTGGACACACTTTGCAAAGAAGGGGTGTTGATGGAGGCAAAAAAAGTATTTAAAGTGATGATTCAAAGAGGCATTGATCCAGACATAGTCACTTACAATTCTTTGATTGATGGTTATTGTTTACAAAACCAAATGGATGAGGCAGTTAAGGCATTTAATATGATGGTTGAGAAGGGTTGTTTACCCGATGTGTTTAGCTATAACATATTGATCAATGGATATTGCAAAAGTAAAAAAATTGATGAGGCAATGCGTCTGTTTCATGAAATCTCCAACAAGGGAATGATTCCTGATGTAGTGACTTACAACACTCTTATAGGTGGGTTATGTCAAGTAGAGAGAGTCCAAACTGCACTAGAGCTATTCAATACAATGCGAGCTTGTGGCCAACATCCAGATCCACAAACCTATGCCATCTTGTTAGATGGCTTTTTTAAGAATAGACGAATTGCTGAGGCAATGGCATTGTTTCAGGAGATGGAAGACAAAAGGCTGGACTGTAATATTGTGATTTACAACATCTTGATTGATGGTTTTTGCAATGTGGGGGAACTTACAACTGCAAGAAAAATCTTTAGTGGTCTTCCTGCAAAAGGATTGAAACCTAATGTTTGGACTTACACTATAATGATCAAAGGATTTTGCAAGAATGGACTAGTTGATGAAGCGAGTGAGCTGCTTGAGAAAATGGATGGCAACGGTTGTTCACCTGACGATCGCACATATAACACATTAATCCAAGGGTTTTTGCAACATAGAGAGACATCAAAGGCAATGAAATATCGCAAAATGATGGTTGACAAGGGATTTTCAGCAAACGCAACCACTGCTGCCTTGTTTATTGACTTGCTATTGTCTAATCAAGTAGATGAAAATATTCAAGAGCTGCTTCCAAAGTTTGAGTGAAGGTTATTTAGTTTCTCAAGATCACAGACAACTTTTATATTTTAACCCATCACTAGTCATTATGTGAGTGATGTATATTTGCTTCTAATAAAATTTAATACTTTTTCTGATATGGTATTTCTTTCCCATTCTGAGCACAAGATTGTTTGTTCCTTTTATGGTCTGATCTTTTGTTGCGATTTTGTTGTGCACTCATTTTGTTGCATTAAACCCTTTCTCATGGATAGGTGTTTCAAATTTTTCCTAATGTAATGTTAATGCGAAATATCATACCCCTTGGAAGAGCATTTGGAAGTAGAAGATTCCTTCTAGAGTGGCTTTCTTTGTATGGATTGTTGCCTTGGGGAAATGTCTGACAATTGACAATTTAAGGAAAAGAAAGGTATGCGTTTTGCATTGGTTTTATATGTGCAATTGTAATAGTGAAACTTGACCATCTATTCCTTCATTGTCCCGTTGCTTTGGAGCTATGGGATATGGTTTTTGGTTTATTTGGAGTTTGTTGAGTTATGCCAATGTCTATTGTTGAGCTTCCTGCTTGCTAGCAAGGTTGATTTGGTCGCCATTGTAATGGATATATATGGATTGTTGTTCCTTATTGTTTGATGTGGTGTATTTGGAAGGAAAGAAATAGTAGGTGTTTTGGAGACGGTGAGTGTTCTATGCTTGATCTCAAGCTTTTATTTTTTAGAACCTTGATTTATGTGTGGAGAAACCAACCATTTTCTTCAATTTTGGATTTACTTGATTTATGTAATTTTTGAATTTAATATGTACGCCTCTGTATACTCCCTGTGTACTTGGGTGTCTCTTTTTTTATATCAATAAATCGTTATTGCTTATCAACAAAATCATACCCCTTGTATAGGTATACACTCCCTAAACCAGCCCCAAAATTCTTAAACCCTTAGTGATCAGGTTCTGCACCAAATTAGTTCTTGAATCAGTTTCAGTTTTACAAAAGTCTGGTTATAATTTGTTTATCAAATTTAGTTTTAAAGTAGGTTATGGGTGCTTGTAAGTTAAACTATTGTTTTAAAACCACAATAGATTGAGCTGTCAGACTTCTGATTAGTTTAAGTTACTGTCTCTTTTATTTTCATACCTTTTACTTGTCTTTTGCCAAAAGGTAGGATCTATTTTGTGTTCAACCTTCATAATTCTGATGTTCTGTTTGTGCTTACTACAATTTGAGTGTTACTAGAGATTCTAGAACCTTTATTCATTTGAGGGTATGTAGGATAGCTGTTCTAAAGTAAGAGTGCCATTATTAGTAAATTTTGTTATTTATTTATTCTTTTTTTTTTCATAACGAGGAATCTCACCAAGGCAGGGCCCTTTGGACCCACCCCTAGGGACAAATTTAGTTATTTTTACATAACACTTGGACAACTGTGAAACAAATAGTATAATTAGTTTGGTTCTTTTGGTTGCTTCATGCCTCCCTCCCTCCCCAATTAGATAAAGCTATCTTTATATTGGAGTCAACTTTTTTTTTTTTTTTTTGATAAATAACGTAAGAATATTATTAATAATAAAAAGATTGCCAAACCGAGTACATTGGGGATGTACTATGGAGGCACAAATCAGAAAACAAAAGAACAACGGTCAAGAAAAAAAGAAAAAGAAGAACAAGAAAAATGAGAAAAAACCACACTCCATTCAAAGAGAGTGTGTAAGAAAAAAGACTTAATCTCCAGCAAAGGTCGTTCACAACCCTCAAAACTTCTAGCATTCCTTTCATGCCAAATGCACCAAATCAAGCAATGAGGCACTAATCTCCAAACATCAATGTGACGATGTTGCGCAAACTTTCCTTGCCAAGCCTCAAACAACTCAAGAACAGTGCGAGGCATAAGCCATTGAATACCAAACAAGCAAAAAACCAAGGACCACAACTCCCAAGCTATGGAGCAATGAAGAAGAAGATGATCCATCGACTCCCCACACCTCTTACACATATAACACCAGTCAAGCACTAACACTCTTCTTTTACGAAGGTTATCTGTTGTTAAGATCTTTCCTAAGGAAGCAAACCAAGAAAAGAAAGCCACCCTTGGAGGAACCTTCGATCGCCAAATCATTCGCCATGGAAAGGAAACAAAAGTAGGAGGGTAGAATGAGCTATAATAACCTCTAACCTCAAAACCTCTATTCCTTGCAGGTTTCCAACAAACCTTGTCTGGACCAAACCCTCGCACTGTTGAAGAATAGACCAACCCCATAAACTAGTCAAAAGCTTCTTCTTCCCAATCTTGTGGTGGACGACGAAATTGCACATTCCAGTGAAACCTCCTAACAGACCAACCCATAACTTCAGCCACCCAGGAATCCTTTGACCTACTAAGATAATAAAGCTCCGGAAAGGCCTCTTGGAAAGTACACTCTCCACACCACACATGCTTCCAAAATTTCACTCTAGTACCATCCCCCACATCATAAACCAGAAATTTAGAGAAGTTCAACCAGCTGCTTCTAATATATCTCCACAAGTTGACCCCATAAGGACTTGTCACCTTTTTCGTACACCAACCACCCCAAATGTTCCCATATTTTGCCTCTATAACCCTTCTCCATAAAGCCTCAGTCTCCATGCCATACCTCCACAACCATTTACCTAGCAAAGCAGAATTAAAATTCTCCAACCGACTTATACCCAACCCCTCAACTTGCAAAGGCCTACATACCTCAGCCCAATTAACTAAATGTATTTTAGGTTCACCACCAATCCCATTCTATAGAAAATCTCTCTACAATTTCTCCATACGCTTTGCCACCTTACCGGGTAAAGGAAAAAGAGAAAGAAAGTATGTAGGTAAAGATGAGAGTGAGCTTTTAATGAGTGTCACCTTACTCCCTTTAGATAGATACATTCTCTTCCAACCTGCTAATCTCCTCTCCATTCTCTCTAGAATAGGATTCCAAACAGATAAATCCTTAAATTTTGCGCCTAATGGAAGGCCCAAGTATTTCAAGGGCAAAGAAGACTACCCACACCCCAATAGACCCACCAAATCCTCCAAATTGCGTACCTCACCAACAGGTACTAGTTCAGATTTTCCCAAATTAATATGAAGCCCTGACACCTCCTCAAATTTAGCAAGAATCGCCCTCAAATTAGCAATCTGAGAAGGTTCAGCATCACAAAAAATCAGAGTGTCATCTGCAAATAAAAGGTGAGACACCGTCATTGATGGACCAACCATACTACCCACAGAAAAGCCTGATAATTGCCCAACGGAGGCAACCACATCCAACATACGACTTAGTGCCTCCATCACAATATCAAACAACAAAGGAGATAAAGCATCCCCTTGCCGAAGCCCCCTAGAACTTCCGAAGAAATCTGATGGGCTACCATTGATCAGGATGGAGAATTTTACAGTTGAAATGCAAAACCTTATCCATTTTCTCTATTTCTCTGAGAAACCATAGCGCTGAAGCATATACATTAAAAAATCCCAACTCACATGATCATACGCCTTCTCCACATCCAACTTACACAACACACCTGGAACTCCTGACTTCAATCTACTATCAATACATTCAGAAGCAATCAAGACGGAATCCAAAATCTGTCTACCCTTCACAAAAGCATTTTGTGAATCCGAAACAATCTCATGCGCCACCCTATGAAGCCGATTAGCCAACACCTTAAAAATAATCTTATAAATCCCACCAACTAAGCTGATAGGCCGAAAGTCCTTGACCTCCACAGCCTCCACTTTCTTGGGAATAAGAGCAAGGAACGAAGCATTAAGACTCTTCTCAAACACCGCCTGAGTATGAAAATTGTGAAATACAGCCATAATTTCTGTTTTCAAAACACCCCAACAAGACTGGAAGAATGCCATTGAAAAGCCATCCGGGCCAGGTGACTTGTCACCATTAAAGTCAGTGATCACCCCAAACACCTCTTCTTCCTCAAAAGGCCTATCTAGCCAACTCGCATCTTCCACAGAAATACTAGAAAAATCCACTTCATCTAGGACAGGTCTATGAGCCACATCCTCCAAATAAAGCCGCTTATAAAACTGAGAGATACAATCTGCTATAGCAGCCGAGTCCGAAGACAACACCCCATCCACCATAAGCCTATCAATAGAATTAACCCTCCTGTGAGAGTTAGCCATGCGGTGAAAAAATTTCATATTCTTGTCTCCTTCCCTAACACAAAGAACTCTAGATTTTTGCCTCAAACTTATTTCTTCCAACAGAGTAACTCGCTCTAACTCATCACGAATTCTTCTCATTTCTACCATTTCCTCCGATGATAAACCTCTTCCTCCGATGATAAACCTCGACTCTCCTCCAAATTCTCTAGAACACTTAGGTCCTTCCACAATTTTTTAATCCGCACTTCAACATGACCAAACATCTCCACATTCCATCTTTTCAAATAATTTTTTAAGAGCTTTAATTTATTGGCCAGAATGAAACTTGGAGCACCATTAATCTGATAAGAATCCCACCAAGACCGGACCCTATCCACAAAACCTTCATCTTTAAGCCACATATTCTCAAATCTAAACGGCATACTCCCTCTCTGAAAAGACCCACCCTCAAGGACAATTGGAAAATGATCCGAGCACAACTTGGACATCCGTTTTTGAGAAACTGTTGGAAACTTATCCTCCCAATCTGCAGAAAACAAAAATCTGTCTAACCTAGCCTTTGAAACAACTTCTCTAGAATTTGACCAAGTAAAAGAACCCCCTTGCAATGGCAGATCAATGAGACCCTATTCCGAGATAAAATTGGAGAATTCCCTCATAGCCGTAGTGAAAGAATTAGACCCCAATCGTTCGGAAGGGAACCTAACCACATTAAAATCACCACCCACACACCAAGGGACACTCCACGAACTATTCAAGCTACAGAGCTCCTCCCATAAAAACCTCCTATCTCGGTGTAAATTAGGACCATAAACACCAGTAAACGCCCAAACAAACTGATTTGACACACTTGTAAACTTACAAGAAACCGAAAATCTCCCCACTGCCTCCTCCATTTTATTCACTACCCGAGTGTTCCACATCACCAACACCCCACCAGAAGCTCCACAAGAACCTAAGTAAGACTAGTCAACATGTTGGCCACCCCACAAGCTACGAATCATTGCTCTATTAATCAGCCCCATTTTGGTTTCTTGAAGACAAACCACATCCGGCCTCCATCTCCTAATCAAATTCCTTACCCTGAGTCTTTTATCCTGCTCATTCAACCCCCTAATGTTCTAGGAAATAATCTTCACATTCATTGATAAGGCACAACAGCCCTCTCAGAACTTGCACTCCTTGCTTTTTTTGAATCATACTCCACATTCAACGATGACAACAAATTCTTCAACTCCCGTTGACCTTTTTGGCCTGACTTGACCAACTTCATTTGATCACCCACCCCAAGTTTTTGTTTATCTTTTTTTCTGGCCTCAATGGCTAGTAACAATCCTGTAATCTGCTCCTCAAAACCTTCCAGTGAAGTACCCACAGATTTCTTGAAAGCCTTTATCCTATTGGTTACCCATTGTGATAGTTGACAATTATCCACACTCTCCTTACTCCCAATCTCCTTCACAAGACTCGTCACCATCTCCGACGGACCTTCAGTGGCCAAAGGTACCACGACTAAAGGCTCATCACCACCCTCACAAGAACTCAACCTTCCACCAAAATCCCACAGCTTACTTTCTGACCCAAGAACCACAGACAAAGAATCTACTAACCCCTCACCCTCGTCTGCCCAACTAACCCTCTGCCCTTCAATATTACAAGATTCATTACCTGGTACATACTCACCCTCCAAACTTGAGCAAACTGACATATTATCTGGAGAACGATACAGTGACAATGGGAGCACTAATTGCCTGCCATCACGCAATTGTAAAATCCAGTCTTTAGAATTACCCCAAGACTTATCCAAATCACCGACCAAATCCTTTATAGTTGGGCCAGGTACTTGAGCTCCCTCAAAAACAGAAGTACCTGATCCTTCCGAACCCACAAAATCCTCATCCCCATCCTCCGATGCTACTGAAGAAGACAAAGACACCATCGCCGAAACTTTCTGGTCAGCAAGAGTCAACACTGGTTTCGATATGGTGGCCGATGAGACCACCGGCACCAACCTCGGCCCATTCAGATCACTGATCGGCGATATCTGAACATGGGAGGGTTGGGCCACCACTGCTGGTACTGTCGACGCAGTGGGTGGCTGAGCTAGTGCCGTCGTGCTGTCCTCTCCGGCATAACCCACCACTTCCGACGCAACTAAGGCAGAAAACGTGCCCAGCAATACCTTTGGCAACTTCGCAAGGTGCTCCGATGCGGTGGGTATGCTCCCTGAGCTCGCAACGTCTTTCGTGGCATTATTCTCGCTCCCATCTGAACTCAGTTTAGAGAACCCAGTCTGGTAATAAGTCTCCAGAGGCTTTGGTCCTCTAAAGGAACTCTCTCCAGCCTCAAAAATAAATGGGCTTGACTTACCCAGGCCCAAAATGGGTTCTTTATTACCCAACAAGGCTTGGGCATTCTGCTTGGCTAGGCCCAGACCCACGTTTTTATCAGCCTCACTTATCACCCATTTACCAGCTTTTTTACCACCCTTAACAATATCCCAAGATACCCGCCTCTTTCCATATTCATTCACATACACAGTCAACCCTCTCCCAAGCCAACGTGACTTCCTTCTATCACTCAACTTTCCAAACTCAACCATATTTGAATTCAAATTAGTCTTCAAAGGAATCCTGAATTTATTTCTTACCGAGATTTTCTCCTCAAATTTATTCCTACTGTTAATACCACCTTCTCCACCCTCTCCACCATCCATGACTGCCTGTGGAAAACTTCCAGCCTGAATTTTAGAAACAACAACTTGTGCTTGAGAATTATCACACGGAATCTCCTCAACATTCTTCACCATACCAGCCTGAACATTCTTCACCATACCAGCCTAAACGTGCTTCAACCTTGCTTGCACTGGCACTTTGGCAGCTTCCACATATGTCCTTGCAGGTTGGTATTTTGGGATTTGCTTAGGCTTGTACGGTACAAACTTCAATGCTCCCACCGCATATTGAGAAGGTTCCAATAGCCTTCTTAATTCAATCCCAAAAGTTCTCCATCCTTGTTGTAGTTTTCCGGCAGGAATAATGATAGTTCGCCGTAACCCACCTACCTTAAGCTCTGTCATTGATAAATAATGCCCAAACGAGTTGGACCCCCGTTGCAACATGTAAGCAGTATCACCGTCCCTAAAGGTGAAGAATTGCTTCGGACTAACCCCACTCACAGTGTGTTCCAGAGACCGCATTGTCCAAAGAGCTGCACTCTTGCCCATAAAGACTGATTGCATGTGGTATTTTCCCCGTTCAAAAATCTTAAGGGAGAAAAAATTCCCTCCTTCCTCAACCACCAACTGAAACAACTTAGATTCAATAAAGAAACTTCGAAATCCCCCCATACTGGCCCTAGTAGATGAAAACTAAAACAGAATTTGTGGCTAATTCGAGGTAGCCGGGCCTCCGCTCAACTCAGAGAGAGAGAGAGATCATACACTGCAAATTCTCATGAAAATATTAGGACCGGTGCTATATGTGTCGGTGTAATGGGGAGACAATGGACCACATTTTGATTCATTGCAAGGAAACCAATCATTTGTGGAGTTTTGTTTACAGGGCTTTTGGAATTCTTTGGGTCCTACAAGAGAGTGATTGATCCTATGTATGGATGGATAAATTAGATGGGTAAACATTCATGGAGTAAACTTATTGTTTTACTTTGTACTATATGTAATCATATTAACTTATTGACTAATGATTAAGGACTAGGAATTTTCGTTGCAAGTTATTCTTTTACCTGGTGATATTTATTTTCTTGTATTGGCACTCGGTTGTTTGTTGCTATTCTAGTTTTGTTATCTTTCCTTGGAATTATGTTGAGCACTAGTGTTGTAAATTTGAACTTATTTTTGTGAAAATTATCTTGAACTTCAGTTGATGCAACATTGTGATCGTGCAATTAGTTTTATGTATTTGTGAAATGACAGAATAATTTGTTTGCAATTGGTTATGCTCATGGGGTAATTTGGGTGCTCGACATAGGTCAATTGAATATAAGCCAAAGACCATTAGATACTAGTAGATTTTCCTTACTTAGTAGTTAATATTAGAGATCATCTTCTTTCTACTACCACTAATATTCTGACCTTTGATGGAATTGGTATACTTACAATCCCCCTGTTACAATTACTTGCCTCATATGTAGAGCTTTTTTTCTCACTAAATTTGCCATTATAGTTTATACACATTTTAGAATAAAATATAGGTAGGATATACATTCATCCTAAATTGCTAGATCAAATCTATTGGTACAATATTATGAAAATGTACAATGGAAAGTCGTATCTTAATTTGAAACTAGAATAGAGTTTATGGGTTGGGAAAGAGGGAAAAGGTTAGAAGATTGAAATAAAATGTGAAATGCAATTTCAAATAAAAAATTTCCTATGTGTGTGTGTGTGTGTGTTTATTGAAATCTTTGGTAAGTAACAGGCTTCTATGCTGAAACTTTTTTTTTTTAGGGGGGGGGGGGGGGGGGGGGGGGGTGAGATCAGGGTTGTATTGAATGTGTGCAAGGTATTTTGCCTGGTAGAAGATCAAAGAATAAAAGATGGGGAGGGTCAGGTTTTGCTTTCATAGATTGAGACGGCAAAAGGAATCGTAGCTGGCTGCCATAGTTGGAAACTCAGGACTAGCAGACAATCATCTCTCTGGCTGTTGAAGAAGCTCTGGAGGCAGCAAGATATCTATGCTAAAAAACTATTAGGATCAGAAACTTATATTCTAATTTAAGAAGAGGAGTTATCATCTAGACTCTGTAGATTAAGAGGCTAAAATACATTACAAGATCAATGATGTAATGGGCTGCTGCAAAAATCCAACAACAAATAAAAAGGGAACAAACAAACGAGTTTTGTTTTGATCCTTACCTTCTTCACATGCATACATGGATTTGCGGAGGTTTATGTACGTATAGAACTATTAATATCACAATCCAGTGGTTAGAATTTAGGATTTGAATTCATTGATATCGAAATGGAAAATAAAGCAAAACCCAATTATAACTCAAGGAAATTTGCGATTTCAACTTGCCTATATACAGAAAATAAAAACCTAAAGCAACATAATGCTGAAATATTGTGCTTCAGTAATGAATCCCAAGGATCTAAAATCAATGATATCCAAACACCAAAACCATATATTAGGGAGTTTAGGGTTCCAAATACATTCAAATACACGAACAAAAAACCGCAAATGAAAAGAAAGAAAGAAGACAACGAAATTTGAAATTTCAAATGAAAAACAAGTTAAGAATTCACACCTTGCCAATCTTGAACTTCATGGAAGCAGTCTCGAGCATCATCTTCGTTGACATTGCCTCTGAACTGAAAGAACGAGAAAGAGAATGAAACATCTTATCTTCTTTTTTTTTTTTCCAGCTTTTATACTATAACTTGTTCTATCGGTAAGCCACAAAAACTCAGTTAAACGGCCAAGCTTAAAACATTTAGAATTAATGGTCTAGATATGAGTGGGTACCGTAGAATGGCCCTTGTTTTTAAAGCTGAAGTCGAACGGTTACAAATATGCCACGTAGCTTTGTTTGACGCAAGTCACTTGCCAACACAATCACGCGCAACGGAAGAGAAAGAGACCAGGCTCCACACATATACATAATATATACTGTGGCTTTTGGAAACCCTAACTCCTACTCTGTCTCACACTCACTTTTCAAGCCAAGGTACTCTTTCTCTCTGTGATTTTGATTTTGATTTTGCTTTTGCTTTTAAGTTTTGGGTTTAGCAGCTTTGTTGAATTATTACTCCGATTCTCAACTATTCCTATTTGGTGTTTAGTCTAATAAAATTTTTATTTCTTCCGAGTTGAAATCCATTTCCTGCATAGTATATATGTGATATAGCCTAGGTTCAGTTGGGAGTATCTGATTAAGCTCCCAACGATTATGGAATTTGGGAGGAAGTGTTATTTGAGCTAGAGCTCATTTCATTGGTTTAGCAATCAAATTATCAAACTAGGCATTTAGATTTAGTGAAGGGCTCTTGTTTTTCTATTTTTTAGATAAAGAAGAATGTGTGATGAAAATTGAAAAGTGAAAACCTCACTTGCAATTTTTGAGCTTCAGAGGTCACCATGTCTTTTGATGCCAACATGGTTTATGTACACATATATTTTAGGTGAGATTGTGTATAAAGCCTATGTACATGAAGTTCCCCTCTATTCCATGATATATGAGAAAATTCACAAGGAAAGGCATGCTTCTATATACAACTGGAACATAAATCTTTAGTGCCCGCTTTTCTTTACTTCCAAAAATACCCTATTATTCGATTGATTAAAAATGAGTTATCAATAAGTCAAATTAAGAATATAATGGTTTTTGGGAAATTTAAAATTCAGTTTCAAATTTTACAAATTAGGGAACACGTTTTATACTTAAACTATATATATATATATAGAAGAGCCTCTAAATCCACCCATGGTGCATGTGAATAGGGTAGTTTATTTTACTTTATTAGAATAGGTTCTATCAACCTCCAACATGGTATTTACTAGTTGGCTTGTTAACTTGGTATACCTATTGTGTTAAAACAGATACTTTCTCATGTCATTAGCCTAGGTAACACGAGGATAGGAAGGTCTTCCAAGTCCAATTGCATAATCAAGCAGGGTACATAGCTTCCAACGATTAACCTAGTGAGAAAGTGAAAAGGGAAAATGAGCAGCGCCGCCAAATGCAATCTCACCAACGTAGGAGCAGGAGGAGGTTTCATGTCCAAAATGAATCACTTCCTCTACAGCAGGGACAAGAAGCACGTCGCGGCTGGCATTGCTGTCCTTACTGTCATCTTTGGCATCCCTTGGTACTTCATGAACTGAGGTTTGTACTTCTTTCTTTCCTACCACTGCATTTTGATTTGGCAACAAAAATAAATAAAATCATTGTTTGGTTGCTGTGACAATTGCTGGATTGTTAGGGATTAGGGAAATATATGGAAAGCATGAATCTTATTACCTCTCCTATTTTTCATCTAATTAGGACTGCTTTATATTGGATTGAGAATTTCACTACTCTATTTTGGATTAGGTTTTAGAGTCTGTGCTTAGGGGAAAATTGTGATATTTACCCGATAAATATTATAGATGCAATATGAACTCAATGATTCACATTTTGTTACCACTTAGAAATAGTGCCACAAAAAAGAAGAAGAATAGTGCCACAAAAAAGAAGAAGAAAGTTATAAGATTGATGCTATCTTTGTTAGTTATTACTCTCAATTGTTGTGCAAATTGTCTGCATTTGATTAATTATCTTTGACAAGTACTCTTTGTTAATTATATTTATGGCTGGAAATATATGAACAGAAGAAAAAATATAAAAACTAGTTTAGTGTTTTGTTGCCAGGAGATGGGTACATTAGATTAGACTCAAAAAAAAAAAAAACACTTTAAAATGCAACAACGGAAGCACACATTTCAATCTAATACTAGTCTGCGCTTTTTAAATTCAATGTTAGTTAAACTGATTTGCATTCATTACCTTTGTTTCTTTGCTTATGTTTTAGCCTGCCACTATAGACGAAGATGTCTCTTTATTCCAACATATAATTTCTACTTGCTTTCTTGTAAAATGTAACAACCTTGAGTGCTGGTAAGTGGTAACTGCAATCAGTGAGATGCCTTCCCTTGTTTAGTATCTCATATACCTGAGAATTCCTAACATACTAAGCAGTGAGATGTTCATATACATTTGAATCTTATGTTCACTACTAAATTCCTTTGTTATTGAGCATTTAATCCAAACGGGCTGTTTTGGAACACAAACAAATGTTGAGTATTTATTGTTGTTAATTAGACTAATATACTGTCCCAAAGTTCTTGTAGATGTTTGCATTTGATTGTAATCTCTTTCTCCTAGACCATTCCTCTTGGTCTCATTGAGCTTTTGGCTCTTATATGCAACTGGGTTGCTATGTTATACAGATGCTATGTATGACATAGTTTGATCCATCCATGCGTGCTACATATGGCTTAGTGTGATTTGGCTAACACAATAAGGGTTCATCAATCATCGTCTGCTTCAGACTCTCAGAAGCTCTCTGACACTCTTCCAATCAGTGCAATGCCATTATCTTTTTGAACATCCTTTAAAAGCTTTTTGAATTTAGCAATCCTCTTCGAGAAATTTATGGAAAATCTTCAGCTATAGTTCATGAGCTCTAAAATTGATCTTAGCCACTCATTGATGGCTATAGTGCCGGTCCAATATCATAGGAATTGGATCTCCATTTGTCCAATGAGCATTTCTTTTTCGTTATACAGAGGTGAATCTTCCCTTAATACCTTAAAAATGGTCCAGTGGTGGCTGCATGGTCATTTAATGGGACAGTTGTAGTCCACAATCAGTAAATCACCAATAGTCCAAGTATAGGTAAAGTAGCTTTCTTTAAGGAAGATACCAGCATCAGAGGATGCTAGCAGTCCATTGTACAGGTAATAACATTATTGACCACCAAGGGTGAGTGGTCCAATGGTAAAGTCTTCCAATGTGGTCTGGTTGGGGTCAACATCCTAAGTTTGAATCTTTGTGGGGTTGAGGTTAAGGCATTAAGCTATGCTTGAAACCAAAACAACCCCACCCCCACCCCCCCCCCCCCCCCCCCCCCCCCAGGGAGCTCATGTGTCCTCCAATCCTCCATCCCCCTAACTAGGCTTCTTCGGCTTTGGTTCCTCAGCAAGTAGGTGCTGCTATGATCACGCCTTGGCAAGATCTTCTACAAACTGGTTGCTTCCCTTACCCTTTTTTCTTGAGCCAAAAAAAATAAATCAATAACATTACTATATAAGCAAGCATTGCCTTCCCTGTTGCTGCAAATTGTCATTATCACAGATTGCCTCCTTTCAAATTGCAATGTTTTGGTCTAGTGTTTGTAGATTGCCGTAAACCATCTTTTAGTCTATACAATTAACAATTACTAATTGAATTTGTACTTTGGACTGTGGTTGTTATGTGTTGCTCACATTTTTATATCAGTATGAATTGTGTTATGCAATTTTGTTTACCTGTTTGATTATTGCTAAGAAGAAAAATCTATCGTTTATACTAATGTAGAAAATATTGGGAATTTGAGGTTGTTAAGGTTTAGGAGGTTTTGTAGATCTAGGGTTTAGAATTTTCAAAAAAAGGTTAGGGCTCAAAATTTGAGAGGGTTTGATGAGTTTTTTTTTTTGGCTATATGATAAAGAACAACATGGGTTTTTAAGATTTTTGATCAATAAGAGGAAGGACTTGAATTGGGGTTCTAAGAAAGAAGGAAAATCGAGAAATTTATAGTGTTCAAGGGCTGTATGAACATTATCTGTGAATAATACCACAAGAAAGAATAAAGGAAAGAGGGAGGAAAAAGGGAGGGGGGAAAAAGAACAATTAGGCCAATGTGTCTCAATACTCACTAAATATTTTTATTAATCAGCTACATCTATTTTTTTTTGAATACATTGAACATAAATATGTATAATAACTCTTTCTTGTACTGTTAGGATTCCTAATTTGACTAGTTAACTGAAAAACCTAATAAGGTAGTAATAACTAATTAAAGACAAACTTGGATTCAAAGAAAATAAAATCTAAGATACCTAGGATGTCCTTTAGAATTTTAGACTCAATCAAATTATCAAAATGCCCTTGATTTTTACAGGTTTATCCTTGAATACAAAATTGACCATATTTTATTAAATAAAAACCCAACTTGTACTTTTAGAATCACGTGACTTTTACTTCAATTGGATTTTATACGTAGATCCCATAAAATAAAATCTTGAATGGACAACTTATGTAGCAGCAATTTAATCTTCCATGACTGCATCATATATGTTCTTCCTATTGAAATTATTGAAGCACTATTCTATGGCAGGAGTAATAGTCAGGCTCGGAATATATTTGGGACCCATTTCAGTTTGCTAATTGTGGGTCAGAAGTATTGGAAACTTGTAATGGAGGCCTCTTTTTTAGTGTTTCATGTAGTGCAGGTCATTCATGCTTTATAACTTGCATTGCTTATATGAAAATTAGTGAGACTATTGTCATGTTAGTGTTTCTTACTGTTAGTAACAACACTTATTGGCCTAAATTATCTTGTTGTACCATGTGAAAAGTATCTTTGACAAATGGAGGTTATAGGTGAACTGGACTTGGTTTGGTTTTAGTGATCCTTTAGGCTTGGACCACTGGTTGTTGGGTGCTCTACCTGCATGTTGATTTATTATTCCATTTCTACTGCCCCCGCCCTGCCAGGGGTGTGGGTAGTGCTGCTGTTGTTTATCTGCTATATCTAATAAAATTGCTATCCCATTTTTAGGATCTAAACATCAGTCCCATCAAGATTACTTGGAAAAGACTGATAAAGCACAGAGTGAAAGACTTTCTTCAGGTTCATCTTCTGCCAAATGATATTTGAGAGCTTTCTGTTGAATTGGGGTAGCTTCCAGCTAGCATTTTGACAGTTTTTGATGATAAATCTATTTGGGGTTGTGTTTCTCTTTCAACCTTATGTGCAGAATGGCTTCTGTTAGTCCTTGTAGAACTCCCAATTTGGGCTGAATTTTTGTTTCTTTTCAATCCCCCCTCCCCCATAAAAAAATAAGTCAACTCAGATTGGAGCTCAAAATTGTTTGGAGATTTAAAAAAAATAATAAATAAATAAATTAAAAAAAACTGAATTTTCACCAAATACACCATTAAGGTAGAGTGGTATGACCATTATAAATTCCATTATTGTTGTGCCTTCTGCACCTTGCATCCCCCCCATCCTATATCTCACCAACCTACTTAGGCGGATGATAAACCAAAACAAGGAAACATTTGCAGAACAACCAAGCTATAACTAAACACTGCAACAATAGCTTCTCAACATTTTCATTCCACTGCCCTTGAACATACAAAAGCAGTACATAATAACTACTTAAAATCTTTCCTAAAGCTGAAGTCTTGCACATAGAAACATTAGAGGACACTTGTGGACTCCGTGGAAACATAGCTACAATAGGTGCTCTGCTAACCTACAACAAGAGTGAACTTCAAAATTTCTATATTCCATTAAATTCCAAACCATGTCAACCTCTCCTCCAAGATGAACCTTTTACAATTAAGAAAAGGAAGGCATTAATTCTAGCTCCCCTAACTCTGCTCTGTTCAGCAAACCTTTGGCTATGATGAATATTCTCCAATGCAACCAAATAAAAAGCCAATTTGGCAATCTTACCAAATTTGGCTATGATGAAATTTTAAGTTTGAATATTGCTTAACCTCTCTGAAATTCCTTTTGGCTATTAGTTTTTCTTAGTGGCTGCTTGTGGCCACTTGTTCACTACCGTGAACCCTTTGTATTTTCATGCTATTCCCTTATTAATAATATTTTCTTCTTACTAATAAAAAAAAAAAAAAAAAAAAAAATCTTATTAAAATAACGGTTACAAGATTTAATCGAAATAAATTAAGCTTTTGAAAGACTATATTTTATCATGGTATTAGAGTGGCATTGGCTCTAGCAAGAATCAAAGTAAAAGAGAAAGCCACTCCTATTGTTGAGTTTGCGTGCAAGCTTTTTACATACCTGAACCCTCATCTATGTTTTCAATGGCAGCCTCTTCAGGATGTCAACCATGACGTCACTAGAGAGATGGTTGGTCCTGACTTGGAGGATCAGCGTATGTGGCTCCACAAAGAATGAAGAAAAAGTGATAGAGAATTGTGATTTTTGAATGAGTGAGTGTACTTAGGCAGGCTGGCATCCAAACAAAATTCCCAACATAAAACAGTTATTATGACTTGAGAAATACGTGTTTGCTGGATGTAGAATGCTGGTTATGGAAATCATGTCAATGGGCAATGTACAAGGTTATAGGGAGAATGCTATTGCTCTAATAGAGGTTCAGGAATGAATTTATGCTTTTCTATCTTTGTTCAAAGAAAGTACCTTTATTCCACACACTTATAGGGAAAATTACAATAAATTGCTCTAGTATTATCAAAAAGTGGGTATCTGCTATAGAAAGAGAGTTTGAGAATTAGAGAATATTTGTCATTTTCAAGATGTTGACACTTGAAAGTATAAGCAAACCACCTCCAGAATGTATCCAATATATAGATGACTAGTTGATGTCCATGCAAGAAGTCAAATAAGTTCCAAAATTAATCTTGGGATGACATACAACAAAATCAATATATGGATGCTTCATCAAACAAATTTTCTCATAAATAAATTGGGTACCTAAAGTCCAATCAATGCCCAGGAGAAAAACAAATGGACCTCATAACCTAACGGTTCTATATGACTTTAAGTTCTCCCTCATTAACCAAACATGTTTAGTGGACAATCCCTTATTATTATAAACTGCAACATGTTTCTTTATCATAGAGAAAACAATAGTACTAACAAAAACTCAACATTTAAGCTCCTAAACATCTTGATCCACATCAGCTGACAATAACATTCCTTACCAAGATGCAGCTCTCAAAGGCAAGAGTTAAGATGATATGGCAAGATCACATATCTTGGAATAGATTCTTTGTCGTATAAATTAGCTTCTTCTCATCAATATTAAGGTTAAACGTAATATAAAAACCATCAAAGGCCATGTACCTGGTACAAAGGAAAAAAGAACATGATATTGGAATGGTAACACTTGCACTAGATAAGCAGTTGGCTACTCCTTTTCAACATTCCTAGTTTTAGAGCTTCATATATTTGTCTGTTCTTTTTTTCATTTCTTCTTTTAATTTGAACTCATGAGAGCTGTAATCTAGGTCTTTGTCACACTACCAGAGGAACACACTAGCAACAAAGGATCTTGTAGGCCAAGTATTGTTTTTTGTTAACATTGCTGGACTTGGGTATGTGCACAACAACCATCCTCATACAAATATCAAACACTAATATGTAATAGAGCCACAAAAGGTTAATGTAAAGCAAGGATAAAAATGAAGTTTTTAGCAATACTATCATGCCTAATACTAAACTAGAAGAAAAGGAATAACAAGGGTTTCACGTTGTCCATACCACTAATGACTTCAATTCTTATATGCATGCCACCATCTGCTTAGAAAGATGCAACATTTGCTCCATCAAGTAAGATAAGGCTCTTCATAAAAGTAACTACAAATGATCTTGGATATCAAGATCCTTCTCATGTAGACTTTCAGTGTCAACTAACGCATGCTTAAGTCCAAACCTTTCTACTTGTTCCTTAATGTAGAAAACCACAAGTGAACCATACTCAGTATAGGCAAGGCAATAAGCTACTCTTTCAAATAGTACAACAAAGAGTTTATTCCAAGACTCAACCACACCATAATCCTTCATCACCCATATGGAGGTTTTTTTTTTTTTTTTTTTGCATAAAACTGGGAACTTTATTGAAACTAAACACAGAACAGAGTTTACAAAGTACAACTACATATTACTGAACAACATATCACGTAAACAAAGACTAAACAGAAACCACAACTACACATTATTGAACAACACAACACATAAACAACTACTACTCCCTTGCAGAAACTACACGGGATGAAGCAAAGCCCATGGAATCCCAGTAAAGACATTGCAGCAAAAAAGCGGGGCATGTGTCATATAAAATTTCTATCTCACTTTGAGATGTTCCCCTTTTTGCCAACCGATTTGCACATTGGTTGGCTTCCCTCCACACATGCTCAATGTGTACTGTCCAAGGTCTGGCTAGGAGCCACCTGCAATCCAAAATTAAGTTAGTGTGTTCAAGTGGGCACTCAATATTGTCATCTTTTAACCAGGTAGTTGCTAAAAGCGAATCAGTTTGTAGATAAACATATCTGTGCCCCCTATGCCATGCTTGAATTAAAGCCTCACGAATGGTCCAAAGTTCTGCCACTGTATTGTTTGTATTACCTAAGTGCAATGAAAAACCCCACAACCAATTTCCGTCATGATTTCAAGCAAATCCCCCAGCATTTCAAGCAAATCCCCCAGCACCAGAATTTCCTGGATTACCTTTGGAACTGCCATCCGTGTTTATGGAAATATAAGGTCTTGGGGCTTGAGTCCAGGAAAATAGGATCCTCGATGAGTTCTTTGCAGTGCTGGTGGGAACATAGCTCAGGAAGTAGAACTCCGTAGCATGGGACAAAGCATTTTTCTTTATGATTTGATTAGTTATATCTTGATTATTAAACACTAGTGAGTTGTGTCCTAGCCAAATAGCCCAGATAGTGAACGCAAATATTGTATTCCATGGATTGTAGTTTGTAACAAAAGTGGAACGAGAATTTAGTTTGCACCAGAAATTAATAGGAAGTAAGAAGAAGTTTGGAATAAGGAATTGAGAAGGAAATGAAAGCCAAATATTTCAAGCAAAGATACAATCCCTAAGCATGTGGATGGGGCTTTCACAATCATTGCAGCGTGGACAATATTGGTTGGTGGAGTTTAGGTGAGGGAAGAGGATGGCTCTTGTAGGAATTCTATTGTGAACACATTTCCATATAAATATTTTGATCTTGGGACGGAGTTTAAGATTCCAAATCCATATCCAAGATTCATCTCTATTACTCATAACCTTTGTGTTCAGATTTTGGACTAGATGATAAGCAGATTTCACAGAGCAAATACCTGAATGCAAATTCCAAATTTGTTGGTCCTGAGAAGAGTTATAGTTTTTATAGGTTAAAGGTATAGCATGAATGAATTGGGTCACTTCATAGGGTAATATTATACTAGTGACGAATAAATCCCATTGGTGATTAACAGTAATATAGTTTGATACAGTACTGTCAAGCTCATGCTGCAAAAGAGGTCCTTGGATGAGGCTATGGATTGGGCCTGGTGTAATCCAATGGTCAGTCCAGAATTTAATCTTTTGGCCATTTCCTACAATCCATTTAAGCCCTCGGATTAGTAATTCTCTTCCTCTGAGCAGGGCTTTCCACGAGTGGGAGCCTCTGGTGGAATTGGATTGAAGAAAGTCAGTATTATGGAAGTGTTTTTGTTCTAAAAATTTTGTCCAAAGGCTATATGGGTTTTTCCATAGGCGACACGCTTGGTTGGTAAGGAAGGCATCATTACTATATTTTGTATCTCTAATGCCTAAACCCCCAGAACTCTTAGTTTTGATTATTGTTTCCCAGGCAAGAAGATGCACATGTTTTTGTGTTGGAGTATCCCCCCAAAGAAAACTACGTATTGACTTATCTATAAGTTTTGAAAATCCTCTTGGGTGAATGGTAGTTTGCATCTGGTAATAGGTTAGTGGTGATAAAACTGATTTGATTAGTGTAAGTCTGCCTGCTTGGGTCAAAAGTTTGGATTGCCAATGCCTAATTTTGTTGTTGATTCTATCAACTAGAGGTGTGAAAGCATTATTTGTTTTCCTTGTCGTAAGCAGAGGCATCCCTAAATATTTTCCTAAGTCTGTAACTATTTGCATTTGAAGATGGGTGGCAATGGTTTGTTGCACCTGTGCTGGTGTGTTCCTAGAAAAGAATTTTTTTTATTTTTCTTTACTACAAACCTGACCCAAGATGTTACAGAAATTATGAGAAGTATTTAGGAGTGTTGAACTCAGGAATGGTGGCATGAGAGAAAAGAAAAATGTCATTAGCAAATAATACATGATTAAAGAGGATAGGATGTGGACCAACTCTAATTGGGTTTAGCTGTTTTGAATGAAGAGCTTGATCAAGAGTTAAGGATAACTGATTTAGACAAAGAAAAAATAAATAAGGTGATAAGGGGTCTCCTTGTCTAATACCACACGATGGTTTAAAGGGAGAGTTTGCTTTGCCATTCCATAAAATGGAGATAGTAGAATATGATATGCAAGCCATGATCAAATCAACTAATTTTGCAGGGAAATGATAGAATTGGAGAGTATACTTTATAAAGGACCATTCTAATTTATCATAAGCCTTTTCAAGATCAATTTTTTTCATAACTACTTGTATCCGAGTTAAATCTTCTGGGATACGAGTAGTTATGAAAATAGTTTGGATAAATTTGGCAACATCATTTCCCAAACTATTCCAGTTGCTTTGAAAAAATTGTGCATGAAAACCATTCGGCCCTAGAGATTTTAAAGGATGCATGTTCCATAAAGTAGCTTGGATTTCATTTCTACTAGGAAAATCTAACAAGGTGTTGTGAAAGTTTTGAGTATTAAAATCTGAAGAAGAATAAAAACTCTGGGGAGGAGAGAGTTGCGAGCTGGAAGAAGATTGGAAGATGCTTTTAAAGGTATTGAGAATGAGGGTGTGAAGTGTTGTTCACTGGACCCAAACATCAGCTTCATTTTTTAAAGCAACAATATGTTGTCGAGCTCTCTTTATTTTTGTTTGAACATGGAAAAACTTTGTGTTAGCATCTCCATAAGAAAGCCATAATATACGAGATTTCATTTGCCATAAGAGTTGTTCCTGATAGAGTATAATATTGTATTGATGGATGAGGTGTTGTTCCAGTTACATTAAAAAAGTAGAAGGCTTGTTACTTAAAGCTTTTTGGGCTCCCACTAATCTAGACTGGATTCGTTTTTTATTTAGGCCCACTTGATCAAATCTGTTAGCATTCCACACCGTGAGGCAGTCTTGTAAATGATTGATTTTTTTATAGAAATTGCCAGTAAAAATTAAAATTATTTGAATTCATGACCTGTGGCTTATGATTGGTCCAACAGTTTTCCACCGTTTGTTTAAAAAGATGCTGAGCTTGCCACATGGGCTGAAAAAGGAATTGTTTGTACGTACTACGTGTTTCCCTCTCTGTTGTAGATACAATAATTGGGTTATGGTCAGAATGAAGCCTGGGAAGAGTGAGGCAAGAAAACACACACTAATGTTTGCCTCGATACAACCATCAGGCAGTGCTAGCTTTGTGAATTTCTCACTATTGACATCAAATGCCATAATCAAGTCACTTCCGTGATCCTTTTCTCCTTCTGTGATATGTGCCATCCAGTGCAAAGCTCCACTAACCAATGGGGCTGGCAAAACAGCATAGAACCTTACATGGAAGGCTCTCAACAAGAATTTAACTCTTCTACATGAATCCGAACTTAAAGAGTACACCTCAATCTCCAGTGCAGACAAAGGAGTATTTGAAATGTTCACAACCTTGTAGTCATTATATTCTCAGAATGATAAGCAAATCCAAGTGTAACATAGTCTAAGTTTCCTAGACAAGTATGAGGCAACTTCTAATGATGGGTTTACACACATATAAAACACCATCGAAATCTGCAAAACACAATAAGCCATTGCACGAACCCAGTAAACCGTCAAACCAAGGATGTAAGTCAGAGGGAATTTCAAACGTGCGATATAAACCCACAGTACAGACTCGTCTAGTAGAAGGCGAAGAAGAAGGATTCGACCCCATGTGTATGACATAACCATTATCATTACCTTTGTTGTTGTTGTTGTTGTTGATATTACTAAGGTGGGTGGAGATGAAATAGGGAGTGATGATTGAGGAGTTCCAAGATTTACAAACGAACCTGAATCTTAAAATTGATTTCACCGGTAGCTTTGCTAGGATGTTGAGTACGATGTCGTGCGGAAGATGGTTGTTCCTCCATCGGAGACTCGGTGGTTGTGGAAGAGGTTGTCTCATTTGGTCTCCACTGCGAGAGAGAGCGTGTGATGAAAACGGTGACCTAAACAAACTAGTCTTCTTCATTGAACATAGTTTGCTCCTGTTGGGTTGCTTCTTTTTTTTTTTTGGGATAAGGATAAAAGTTACTACTTTTACAATTTAGGTGAGGTGCGGTTTATTATGTTCTCTAATAAAATTTAAATACATTGGAACATAAATTTAATTATTTAATTATCCTTATTATATAAGTAAAAGATAACATTGTTTATGCCACATATATATATATATATATATATTTTATTGGTCAAATGACTCAAAACAATCATGTGTTTGAATTTAATTAGAGCTATAATGTACATTGAATTGTGAAAGAAATTGTATGACTTGGTCTGAGGGTTGGATTCACAAGCCAAGGAGCTGGATGGGTTCACGAGCCGAGGAGCGATTCACAATGGGTTCTGTAATACCCAAAGAAGAAAAAAAAAAAAAAAAAAGAAGAAGAAGGGTATTTAAGTAAATCCCTTGTGTGGTCAATTTGATAATTTATAATTATAAGGGAGTTTTTAGAAAATAAGGTTGAAACTCTAACTATATAAAAGTTTAATATGTCAACTTATATGGAGATGTTTTTGAGAGAGGAGACTATCCAAAATACTCAAGTAGAGAAAGTTTGACTGCATAATTGAAGTAAGAGCCTAAAAATCTCTTTCTTGTCAAATCTAAGCTTTATTCGGAATTAGAGTACTTTTTATGTGGGTATTTTGGTCAATAGTGAAACTATTTAATCATTCAAGAGTTTTAACGATGCAAACGAAGAAAAGTTTAGATTTATTTTCGGTAAACTAGATACTGTTACTGCATATTTTTTTTAGGTTCAGTAACTCAATCTTATCTACGTCTTTTGTTGCGTTGAGCAGAGAAAGAACTTTTAGGCTTCGTGGGTCAGGTTTCTGCATAGGCCTTTATACCGAAGTGATGGAGTTAGGGAGCATGAGAAATCAAAAAGAATAGTAACTAGTCTAGGCTTTGAGGCGTGGCAAGTTATCAGTTATCACATGTTTAAAAAAAAAAAAAAAAATAGAAAGGTGTTAACGTAATTTGTGTTCAGGTGGTGTTTCTTTATAAATTGACTTTTGACCCTATAGGTATTCTATAGTCTATAACCCTAGGAAACTATTTGTGGCAGAAAGTAAAGAAAGTATATGATATGAATTGGTGGATTTTTGGTGTGAGATAAAAGTGGAGAATTATTGGATATTTTAGAAAATTTTCTTCTGGTTAGTACGTTGCAAGTTAATTTTAAAATTTTATTTTGGAGTAAATTGTATTTAAAAATTGTTTTAGGTGATATCTAAGGATTTTAGAGGAAGAATTAAGAAGAAATTCTTTTGTCGTATGCTAGTTGATGTAAGTAACCCTATCTTAATTGGTTTTCTTTTGCATATTTTAACTACTAAAAATTGTTTACAGTTGTTACAATTTTATTTCTATTGTATTACTGATTTCAAGTAAAGAATTATCACAAATATATTTGATTACTGAATATATAATGTATATTATGTAATTGCTTTTAGCTACACTAATTCAAAGTAAAGAATAAAGAATTTTCACAAATATACATAAGTGTGGGGTCCAGATTTGTTGGGCCCGGTACCAGCTCGGTATTGTGAGCCCAACAAATGCCCAACAATAAATTTGTAGAGAATGGGTTAGATAACTGGGCTAGATTAGGATTTAGCAACGATTCGAGGCAAGCTCCAGTAATAAAAACGATTGAACGCTAATGTTTTATTGATAATCTCTCTGGTCCGAAGAGGCTTGATACTAGAGAAACTTCTACTTGTACAAAATTACCGTCCCTTTTCTTGGGAGACCTACTATCCTTATATAGACCCCCTCTTCTCATCCTCACCGCACACTTGTCCCTCATCTAGGCGCCTACTTGAGTACTGGTCACATCAGCCGCTTGCTTTAACCTGCAGTGAGTGGTGGTGGGTGAGGATACACTGTTCAGGTGTCTTCTCCACATAAATGCGGCCAGGATAGTTGCTGCAGTGCATTAAATGTGGCGGTGGCAGCTTTATTGGCAAGATATTTCATGATAGCCACGTAGTTAGGCACGCTCGGGGCTCAGCCTTTGCAGAGAAATCTTTAGCATAGATCTTCGATCAAGCTCTGAGCAGACCCGTTGGAGATGGCCTCTTCGGCCCGAAAAGATTGCCTTCGGACAGAACGTTTGCCCTTTGTGGGTTGTACTCTTACCATGACGGCAGAGCCTTGATGCTTTCATCTTCTTCGGATGGGAGCCTCGTCTGGATTGGGCCTCAGGCCCAATATGCGACATTGGGCTTTCTCCCCCACAATAAGCATTGAATATAAGATTTATTTTATTTTATTGTTTTTTTTAAGCTATATTGATTTAAACTAAAGAATTATAGAAATATCACAAATAGATTTGAATATTGAATATATGATTATATATGTATTTGAATAAGATATATTTTTGTTAGAAACTATGATTTCATATATATAATTATGAACAATTTGACTATGAATTTATTCTGATACCCAGCCAATGGGGGTTATTCATTAGTACTCTGATACCCAAACCAATGGGGATTATTCATTGGTACTCTGATACCCAGCCAATGAGGGTTATTCATTGGTACTTTGATACCCAAACCAATGGGGGTTATTCATTGGTACTCTGGTTATTCATTGGTACTCTGATACCCAGCCAATGGGGGTTATTTATTGGTACTCTGATGCCCAGTCATGGAGATATAGCGTGACCATATTCATAAGATTGTTAAGAATATGAATTACGTTTGAGTATTTGAACTATTTTGAGTCATTAAAACTGCTTGTATCTTTTTGGAACATATTGTAAGTTATAGCTTTGATATATGGAAAACTGACTACTTTCTAAACCATCTATGATAGATTTGTCAGATTAAAGTATGTGATCTATTTGCAACATATTATTTTACGACTATGAAACTTCTTTAGTTATTTTTGAAAACCCATAGTATATTATAACTTTTGAAAACTCATATTACATCTTATTACTTTACAAATTTATTGCTTGATAGAACTTATTAAGATTTTGGTTACTTATTGAGTTGTCAACTCACCCCCCTTTTTCCCCTCCAGTTTCAGATTGTGAAGAATAGCAAGTTTTTGGAGTTTTGATGTTGTGTTATGAACGGGAAAAGAAGCTTAGTGATTTTGGGATTGAATGGTCTTCGAATAGTTTTATATTTATTGGCCAATTGGCATTATGTACATAAGATTTGGATTTTGTTCCTATAGAATTATTGGAGATCTATTCATAAAGAAATTGTTGAGGTATTTTGGATTTAATTGATTTAATTTTTAAGGATAAATTTTAGTTGCTAAGAAGGCCTTGCACACTTGTAAGGTGCTTACTTTAAAAGCGTGCGGCAATTGTCACGTGCCTATCTTTATAGTTGGGTTCGAGGCGTGACAGGTTCGTATGCAGGTAAAGGTTCGTAAGCAAGTTCGTGGGGTTTTGATTTAGGAATTGAGTTGCTGTGAATAAGTGTCGTAAGTTTAAGCTACGTTTTATGTTTTCAGATTGGTGGAACGATACCATTTTGGGAGCTGCCAACTAGCTCTTCTCTTTGTTTTAAGTGAAACTGCTTCGTTTTGTAGGGTTGACTTGGCCCACACCCAAAAAAAAAAAAAAAAAAAAAAATGTCAACATGCCAACATATCACTATTTTGCTAACAAAATCAAATTTTATGGTGTAAAATTAAATTTCTCAAACTTTAAGATATAAAACGGAAGCAACTCCAATATTCAGGAATCAAGGGTGTACTTTGCAATTTATCATTCTTTTTTTTTTTTTTTTTTTTTTTGATCAAAGATAAAATTTTCCATTCATTTTAAGAATTATATATTATAAAGAAATTAAAGATTTAAATATTCAATTTAAATATAAATATGTAAGTATACCAAAGATTTAAAGTAATATAACATTTTTTTTTATTTAAATATATAATATAATTGTGTGTGTGTGTGTGTATATATTTGGTTATTTTCAAAGAGAGAAAGCTATAGGTTCTAGTTAGCTTAACTGTTAAAGTCTCTGATGATTGAATAAGAAATCTGTGGTTCAATTCCCGCCTACACCAAAAACTGATTGGTGTCTTGGTCTGATGATAAAGAACGCTCATCAAGAGCAGACGCTATAGGTTGAAAGTATCTCAAAAGAGAGAGAGAGAGAGCTCAAATGAAGAAAGTACCATTTTTGTTTGGAATTATTGAGCCATGACTTGTGCACTCTTTCGTCTTCACTCTTCATTCATTGTTCTCTAGCTTTCTTTGCCACGTCACATTAGTGGTCCTCTTCAAATCTTCACAGCCCAACACTTTTCTTTTTTTCTTCTTTTTAGTTTTTACCCTTATTATTTTTGGAATAACAAAAAATTTTAGTGCTAGGAAAGTTGATGATTTGGTTATTTTGATGTTTATTATGATATATAAAATTTTCCCACCAAAATCAATGGCTCAGCCATTGGTGCTAGAGGTTTGGTGACCAGACTGGTGACTTCGGTAACCCTATAATTAGCAATAATTACCTGACCGAACCATCAACACTAGCCACCAGATTGGTGATCCAACTACCAAATGGAGGGAGAGAGCCACTATTTGTTTTTTTGTAAAATATTTTACCAAGTTTTTAAATATAAAAGTACAACATTTTATGATCAACGGAAAATATTTTTAAGTTTGACCAAATTTTACAACAAAGAAAATACAATAAAATGTTGAAAATATCTTCTATAAAATATTTTACAGTGAAATAAACGGAACAGAGTTGCAAATCAAGAAGAAAATGGTCCATTTCACTTTTGATCGAAACTAGTGACATGGGCTTCATGGAAGGACTAAAGAATAAGTCCAATTGAAAGCAATTGAGAGAGAGAGAGAGAGAGAGACAGGGAGAGTTTGGGTTATTTGGTTAAGGTGGATCTTAGTTATATTTTCAATTGAAGTGACGACTTCTAATTAGGCCACCTAATTCATATTATTGGGATCACAGATTAAGACATTACAAGTAATTTGGTCCCAAAATGGTAGTAAAAATAGGAAAAAAGAAATTAGTTTTCAAGCACTATAACACATCAAATAATAGATAAACTTATGTGAATGCTCTAAATGCCAATCCCATATTAATTTTAAGGATAAAATACACCACTCTCCTTTAAGGTTATATAAACTTAAACTCCCCCAAACGATTTATAAAATGATACTCATTTCTTGAGGTTTGTATAAATGTGACAATTAAGTATATAACGTCTCATTAAAGATTCTTATTCATACTATGGATAGCATGACAACCCTTTTTTCTTAAGATTTGTTGATTAATGACACTCACCCTTACAGTGCATTTGATTGGAGTGAAAATTGAGGGATAAAAAATGGGGAAGTGGTAGGGGAAGTGTTTGGTTAAGAGAGGAAAATAAGAGAGAAAAATGGTTGGCTCGAGTGTTTTATTCTCAAACCCACCAAAATCATGTTCCTTTGAACTAGGGAGAAATTAGGGGGTGGAGAGGGGTTTGGATGGTAAATTATTCATGTACCCCTTTCTTCCCTCCACACATGTCCAAATTTCATGCTTTTTTTTTTTTTCAAACTTATTGTTAATTTTTTTTTTATCAAAAAAGGGTATGAAAGTAAATTTATAAGAATTATGTTTTTTATCCTTTCATTTTTCTTTTCAACAAAAAAAAAAAAAAAAAAAAAAATCCATTTTTCAGCATTTTCATCCTATCAACCAAACATATATGAGAGAAAACTAAATCCACTTTTGTCCCTCCATTTTTTCACCCCTCAACATTTTCTATTCTCCCAACCAAACAAAGCTTGAGACACAAGCATATATATTGAAATCTAAATTATTTAGTACTTTAATTTGGAAGGAGGGTAATTTGTAAAAGGAAATGTTAGAGTATTAAACTATTTTATAAATTCTTTTACAAATCATTAATATAGTGAACGATTATTAATAGGAAAAAAGTAATCCGTATTAAACCATTACTCATTTTTTAAGCCCAAAGAACATTGATATAATTTACCCAAGATAAGACTTGTGAGTGGTTGTCTCGTGAATGTGGGGATCTTTGTGTGTCTCCTTTTGTTCTTTTACTTTTTTTTTTTTTTTTTTTTTGCCTTATTTTGTTTAGGGGGGGAAAAAATCTCACTCACTTCGATGACTATTCAATCTGACAAATGGAGCATCTGAGGGTAATGACCGTTGGTACCCAACACCAACAGGAACAGCTCACAGCATTATCAAACAACCTCACTCACTTTCAACTCCATTGAATTTTTCACATAATTTTACCATACTCTGATTATCAACCACTCTAAGTCAACACGCAACACTCAATACTCTCTCTCTCTCTCTGTCTCTCTCTCTCTCTCTCTCTCTAAATCATGAGCCTCTTAGTTTCCACCGGACCCTCTCTCTCTTTCCGATCAAATTTCAATCTCTTATGCCACCCACCACCACCACCACCACTACCACAAACCTATTAATTTCAAGGCCGGATTGATTAGAACTATTGAATATTGATTAGATGTTTACTAACATCTTCTATTAATTTCAAGGTCGGATTCTATTGACCTAATTGAACAGAATTATAAGTGGGCAGGGAGAATAAGATTTTTTATTTTTTTAAATAAGTGGATGATGATTATTAAGGAGAGAGAGGTGGTGAATGTGAGGGGATCTAATTAAAACGAGTTGACCTATCAAATAATAATTACATCTTAATGATGTGAGAGGTAGTCTTTTACTGACCGTTAGATTTATTGAGAATCAATGATGTAAAATGGGTGTAACTCTAGTCAAGTTACACCATGTGTAAACTCTGAAGCATTGACGCAACAAAATGGGTGCCACAACTGCGTCCAACGCGGGTTGCGGGGGGCGACACTGCTACCCACGCGTCGGTGCCGCATCTATGTTTTTTTCCCCCCGATACACGCTGATTTGGCGCCGACTAGGCCCAATTTGCACAGAATCCATCCATTCTGCTGAAACCGCCGAAATAGACCGATTTAGTTCGTACCGGCTTCGAACCGACCGATTTAGGCTGAAAATCAAAAAAAAAAAAAAAAAGGTGTAAAACGCATCATTTGAACTTAACAACAAAACCCTAATGCTTAGTCTCTCCGATTCATTCTCGTCTCAGTTCCTCTCACTCTCATCTCTCTGTGCTCCAGCTCCACTGCTCTGTCTCCCTTCCCCTCTCTACTAGCTCTTTGCCTCCCCTCTCACAATCTCACTCTCCGTCTATTCTTTGCATGACTCTTGATCTCAAGCTCACCTCAAGTCTCAAGTCTCAAGCTCACCTCACTGAACCGAACCACTCTTAACTCAGGTATCAGACTAATCAAAGCCTTCAGTATTAGTTTTTCAATCTCAAGCTCATTATACTCTCACATGCTCTATTACTCATTATGAATCTATGATCAGATTTTTTTAATTTTTTAAAATTTTTTTATATACGCTGTAATAGTGTAATGTTGTGACTTGGGTTTGATTTTTATTTAGTTAATAGTTATTATATATTTGTCAAATAATTTGTAGATTAAATTGAATCTATTGAATTTGCAATGGATGAAGTTACTAGCACTTGTGGGTTGTATTTAATTTATGAACATCATGTTTTAGTTATTATCTACTATTGCTCTTAAATTTGGTATATGTTTATATAATGTGAAAAGTATGCTTAGAAATATATTAAAAATATAAATAAAAATATTTTTAGAAAATTTTTAATCGCCACACCCGCACCCTACTTTTTCAAAAATTTCCAAGTCCCACACCCGCACCCGAATCCGAAAACGCACCCGTGCTTCATAGGGTGTAACTTGAACCCATCTCTCTCTCTCTCTCTCTTTCTCTATATATATATATATATATATATATATATATATTAACAGGTCCAGGCTTTATTTCATTTCGTAATGTTAAAAATATTTTTATGAATTTTTTAATTGCCACACCCGCACCCTACTTTTTCAAAAATTGCCGAGTCCCGCACCTGCACCTGAATCCGAAAACTCTCTCTCTCTCTCTATATATATATATATATATATATATATTAATAGGTCCAGGCTTTATTTCGTTTCTTAATGAACCATTTTAGGAAAATTTTAACACTATTTTTATAGGAAATATAAAAAGTTGTAAAAAAGTTAGTTACTTTTTTATTTTTCGATAAAAGGTTTTTATAAATCAATATCCTTCAAATATTCATTAACTAATTTAGCAAACAAAAACCATTGGCTCAATTTGTTGAAAATATATTTACCCTACTAATTTTTTGAAAATATATTTACCCAAAAAAGCAAAATGGAAAAGAGAATAGAACATATTGGTGGAGATTATCAAATAAAAAAAAATAACTAAAACTATTCTGGTTGTTGAGATTTAGGGTGTGTTTGTTTGGAGGTGAAATAGGGCAGATGAAAAACTTTGAAGAGAAAATGAGAATGTGAACTTTTTTAGAGTGTGTTTGGTTGGGTGGGGAGGAAGGAAAATAAATGGTGGGGCTTTGGTGTTTTTTCCCCAAGGAGAAATTATAGGGTCCTCTGGTGGACCACAACATTTGTCCACCATTCTACTAAAAAACTTCCACTTGTTTAAAATTGCTGAGTCAGTAATTAATTTTTGTTTAAAAAATTTTTCTAACTAACAATTTTAGACAAGTGGCAGTTTTTTAGTGGAATGGTAGACCACATCACTTATCCACTATGTAGATCTTATAATTTCTCCTCCCCAAACCCACCAAAAAGTTTTCTCCTCAAAATGTGAAGAAAACTGAATAAAGGAAATGGAGCTACTTAATGGACTAAAATATCCATGTGTACTTGCACATGGGCTTCATCCGTATGTTGCTCTTCTTCACTTTTTTTACTTTTTTTTTTCTTTCCTCCTGGACGTTGCCTCTTTTTCTTCTTCTTCTTTTTTTTCTATTTTCCTAGATACCTCTTCTTTCCTTTTTTTTTTCTTTTTTCTTTTTTCTTTTGATTTAGTGGGCAGGCTTCATCCAATGTACGTTGCTCTTTTTTTTTTTTCTTTTTTCTTTTTTCATTTTTCTTTTGTGTTTTTTGTTTGATTTTCTTTTTGCTTTTTTTTTTAGTATGTGATTTTTTTTTTCTAGACATGATTTTTATTTTTTAATAAATTTAGGTGATTGCTTATTTTTTTTTGGTTGTTTGTCACTTTTTTTTGTTTTAATTGGACATCATTTTTTAACAAGTGTATATGAGTAAATTTATACAAATTCACTTTTTCCATCCCTCAACTTTTTCACTCCCAACCAAACAAAAATGAGGGAAATTAAAATATTTTCTATCCTCCCACTTTTCCATCCTCTCACTATTTTCTATCTTCTCACTTTTCTACCCCTCCAACCTAACAGACCTTTAAGAGAAATGGAGAAAGAGTTTTTTTTTTATTTTTTTTTTTAATTTTAAGAAGAAACAATCAGCACAACAGTAGGGCTGTAAATGAGTCTGGCTCATTAAAAGTTTAGGGTGATGCATTGAATATTATTTTTGTTAGAGGTATTAGGTTTATATGGGTACGCTCATGAGGCCCAATTATATTGTAAGCCCATATATATCTAACCCAAGCTCATAATCCCTATATAAGTCTGGCTTAAAGTCCATTGTAACTATAGAATTGAGATGATGGTGAAGATGTAGTTATCAAGGGCTTCCTTTGTGGACATAGGCCATTAGGCTAAACTATGTAACTTTTGTGCATTCTCTCGCCTCCTTTGAAGATGAGTTAAGCTTGAATTTATTAGTAAGTTAGATTACATATTCAAACTTTGTATACTTTCTTGTCAAACAAACTCGAACTTGTTCATGAGTAAAGTGCTGTCGTACTGTTACAGTGACTTTTTGTGCACCCCTAGCGCCGATTGGAATATTTTCCCCCTATTTTCCTTGGGTTGTTATATATTGTGAGGCTTGAAATTATATGAGAAGGAAGCAAATTCACATTCTGGTGGATCACATGACTTTGACATAAAACGATGAAGGAAACTTACATTTATCTAATATTTATGAAATTATGCTTTAAGTTATAACATATCAATTGATTGATTTTGAATCAATATGTTATAACATATAAAATCGATAACAACCAAGCCTTGGAGTTGGAGGAGGCACAATTCAAAATTAATTGATATCTTATAACATTCAATAACAATAACGGTAGAAATAGTATAAAAAAGGGCATGTTAATTATAAAAGTAATAGTGAGTATGACTTTACATAACATAGAATGGTGGAAAATAACATCCTAATTAGTCCGTTAAAGATTCATAGCCGATCCAAAAATTTTGATACTAAGGCTTAGTTATTGTTGTTGTATCTATTGATTTCATAGCCGATCCACATATTAATTGATTTTGAATTTCGCCTCTTTTGAAGTAAAATCATGATCTCATCTCTAATATTAGGAGAATTGGCTATTTCACATGCACAAACAAAGACTTGTGCACTTGGCTTAATATTTGTGTCATGAGGCACAATGACAAATTGATTTCACACTCGTGTTTACTCTCTCTTGTTCTTTTGGAGTTATCTTATTTAACATATTATTCAATATTGATTAAGTGATTCAGCTTAGGCTTATAGGATAGTCTTGAGTTTGAATAATTTCTCCACTGTGTACCTCTTGTTTAAAGTTAAAAATCCCACATTTTGAGCCCACTTACAAAAGGGGAGTACGAATATTGATTAAGTGATTGAATTCACCATTTCCCATCAAATTAAGCTTTTGAGTTCTAATTTGTCAACTCCACATGTGTTGCTATGTTACTAAATGACATCTGTGTCTTTGTCCACCAATTTGTAGTCTATAATTTACATCAAGGTTTTCTTGAAAGCCTTAAATTTACTCAAAAGCTCCATTATTTTTCCATTGCTGAACTTTTAAAAGAGGGAAAAAAATTTAGATAGGGTTGCTCACTTACATATGTTGCCATGTCGGGCTTGCCTATCAGATCCTTATAATGTTAGAAATACAAAAACATTGACCTTGCAAGTTGTAATTTTTTTGAATCCATCAAAGTTTAGGTTTTAGAGCCAAAATACTTACATCTAGCCAAACTAAGGAAGATAGGTATCTATTTTTTGCTAAGGAAACCAAGAATCCATGTTTTGTGCATTTTAGTTTTAAAGTTAGTTTGAAGGACTTTGCAACAACTATTGTAACATGAAGTATCTTTGTTGGATTTATTAACTGGTGTCCAGTTAGTGTTGGACTCCAAGCATAGAGTGCCTTCCAAATGCATATATTACGGAAGAGTCATTGTGGTAAGGTGATTTCCTTGTAGCAGTTAAAAGGTATATGTTGTGCAGATCAATAAACTAAAAAGGTTCAGGGGCATTAAGGAATTGGTAGTGGTAGCCTACTTTAGTGAAATTTGGAAAAAGAAGCTTTGGGTGAAACTGTATTCATTACTTGTTAAAAATAATGCCATTTATTTAGAAGAGAAGATATATAATAGGTTTTTGTGTATTTCTATTGACAAATAAACCTTAATCAAGTAGAAAGCAAGCATTGCACTGTGCTTTTAAGAGTGTATACATACTCTCTTTGTCATAACTTTGCTTTCTTTTTGACAAATTCATATCTCTACTGATTGGAGCAGAGCTTAAGCAGAAAGCTGGTTCAAATATTGTCTGGGCTATTTTTCATGGTTTCTTGGCCAATTTTCAGGTATTGCTTCCCCCTGTATATGAAATCCTAACTGGTTTTATTCATAAAAAGAACTGCCGTTTTCCTTAACCACTTCAGCTGGTCATTTTAATCCTAGAATAGCTCCACAACAGAGGCTTGGTACTTTGCTTGTTTAGTTCCTCTTGTGCAGGGGCGTAGCCAGGAATAATTACTTGGGGGGGGGGGGGGGGGTTGTAACAGAGATATACTTTGCCATTTTGACATAGCTTCTCTATTGAGGTTTTGAGTCGCAACCGATTATTCTCTAATTCTTTGACGTTTGTTTCTCAATTAACTTGTCAGTATGTCTTGAATAATTCTTTAAATCCTTGCAACATTTCACAGCAATTTTATGTGGGGAGTTTTGATCTTTCCCTACATGACGAATTAAAGGACAATTCATTCCATCTTTCACCTTTTTCCAATTATTAAAACCTGTTGAAATGAATGCATCTGATCCGAGACGACCTATTGGTTTCTTACTAAAAATGTAGCAAGGTAGACAATATATCGCATCCATTGAAGGTGAGTATTCCAACCAATCCTTATGTGATGCAAACCATGAAGGTTGAAATCAACGATGATGAGTATCATCATTGTATGGATAGTCTATATTTTTAGGTTGATATGGACCTTTTTTGAGATAAGCTCATCGGATTTCATCTTGTTTGTTGATATGGAATTCACATATTTATTTACGTAATCTTGGATCACGATCTATCTCTTCAGATTGAATTCTTGAACATTTAGAGGGGTGTTCATTAGGCATTGAAGTATTAACATTTGTTTCTACAGCCACAGGTGTCCTAATTTCTGAATTGCCAACATCTTTTTTCTTAAAGAATGCATCAATTGTTTTTAGTTTGCTCATAATTCTTTTAACTTTAAGAATATGACTCAAAAATTAACCTGAAAATAATTTTAAAAAATAAAATTTTAATTAGAAATTTTTACTTAGTTATATGGATGTTATTCATACTTAAAAAACAAAATTTTCACTATAATTTAAACAGTCAGCCCATCAATCATCATCATTCCTATTATTAAAATTTTCATGTATTTTAATTTTTTTTTAATACAACTTTAATTAATAATAACCCCTCAAACAAAAACAAAAATTAAACACCCAAGTATTTGTACACAACATAAACTAAACAATTTAACAATTCCTACAGCCACATAATATCTAACTAATAAAAAATGGGTAATAAATCAAAATAATTTACCTTAGAAACTTTGTGTTCACAGAATCACAAAGTGCAAAAATGGGTGGGCCGTGTGGCAACTGGCAATGCTTATTGCCTACAACTATAGATATTCTTCCCTTCAAGACTCATCAGTCATCACAAACAATCTCCTTATCTCCATCCCCATGCCTTCAATCATATATTTCTCTAAAAATCTATGAAAATATAAAGAGCATGTGAATATTTAGGTATAGATAGTTGAAAAAATAAATAAAAAAGACACTGAAAATACATGATAAGATGAAGGTCTAGTGCTTAAATAAGAAAAGAAAACTCGCCAGGCAGTCACCAAGTTCCAAATCCTAAAATTTGAATACTGAGTGATTTGTTTTAGAAAGCAAGAAGAAAGAAAAAATTGGTCAGGATTTTTTTTCGGACTGGAGGACTGATGCTGCTGAGTTTGAGGGCTGGTAGGCGGTACCAGAGACAAAGAAAAGAAAAGTATAAGAAGTAAAGTGGGAAGTGTATCAGAGAAGACAAAGAAAAGGAAAGAATAAGGATTCCGTGGGGGACCGTGGGGTGGGTTTTGGAGATGGAGAAAGTGTGGTTTTGTTGTTATGTGTATGGATTTTAGTATTTAAATGTTAGTGGGCCAATTTTGTGTTTTATTTGAAGTATGAGAGGCCTAAAACTAAAGGTGGGGGCCTGAGAGAATAGAGGCCTACAACTAAAGCTTGGAGTGCGAAAAATAGTGGGGATATGGGGGGGGGGGGGGGAGAGGGGGCCCGGATGTCCAACTGTGGGGGGGCCCAATCAAATTTTATACATACTCTGTTGGACTTTTTTTTTTTTTTTTTTTTTTTTTCAGGGGCCATGGCCCCCCCAAGGGGCAACGTGGCTCTGCCCCTGCTCTTGTGAACTGTTTGAGGCTTGTCATCCACGGCCTCTCATTGGCTTCTGATGAAGGGCTCATAAAATCTGTTACTCGAGAAGGAAAACCAGAGTAATTTTTTCAGTCATCATTACAAAGCTATTTGGATTCATCTTTTTGTTGTTGGGCTTTGTGGAGCCTAGTTGTGTTTGATCCAATGACGACCTGACCCGACCCGAATAATGTTGCGTGGTTTTAAATGGAAAATTTTCTAAGGCTTAGTCCATGAAGCGGAGGTTTGGGCCGATTTTTGGCCCGTTTTGTAGCTCATTGTGAATCCTGTGCACAAGATATAGAAACTGTTTTTGGTAATTAGGGTTTTGTTGTTGTTGTTGTCGTCGTTTGTGAGAGACCTAAAACACTGTACTGTCACACTTGTATTTTTTTCCTGGTAATAGTGAAATTCCTGCAACTCCGTGGATGTAAGTAAATTGTTGAACCACGTAAATATTGTCTTGTGCGTGTAATTGTTTTTTTTTTGCGTGTGTTTTTCTCTATTTTTTGTTTCTCACAGGTTGGGAATTTCGGGTTAATTCCCTACATTTGTGATAATAGAGATAAGTAATTTCGCTTCAATATCAATATTTTTGCAGGGAGTTGCTTAGTGGTCCTTTGTATTATGATCCGATATTGATTTTATGTGCTTTTATCTTTTGGCGTGAGTCTCTGGTTGGAGTGATCTCGCTGGCAATGATGTGTGGTGGTGACGGTAATACTTCTTCCATCATCCAAATTCAGCTGCCCCCGACTTCTTCCAGTTACTAATTTTCAACTTGGTGGCTTATAGGTATTGCCGATATCATAGGTAGAAGATTTGGGTCCTTGAAGATTCCTTATAATCAGCAGAAGAGTTGGACGGGTAGCATATAGATGTTTATTTTTGGATTCCTGATTTCCATCGGTGGAGTTTGAAACCATCATTGTGGTCAACCAAATAGGTTATCAAAATTTATATTGCTTTGTATGGATTTTGGCATTGACATGAAAATTATCTTTATAATGTAGGATGCTGCAATACTATTTAGTTCTGGGATATTTACATTTGGATTGGGTCCAAACAGTGCAAAAGGTCACTCTAGTTTCTTTGGTGGCAACTGTGGTGGAGTCCCTTCCATCGACGGAGGTAGTAGATGACAACATATCTGTTCCTTTAGTAAGCATGGCAATGGTGTTTTCAATGTTTGGTTATTAGCTTGTTGCACCCTTTTTTTCTCTTCCCCTTCCATTAGTCCCATTATTGATATGTTTAGTTTTTCATTTTTTGTCTATTGCGGGTATCCTTAATGCCCTTTAAATCATTGCCTCTGTGAAATACGTGTTAATATAATGAAATTAATTAAACAAATACAAAGTTTCTCTTTTATTCTTGAGCCCAATGAACCAGTGATCACATTGTTTATTGCTTCACTGTCTCGAGTTTCAATATGAATCCTATGGCTTTATTTCAGATTTTAAGGACCCTTGCTTCAGCATGATTCAACAAAATAGTCTTATTCCAAACTATTTGGACTTGACCATGTGGAGTTCATCTGTTTGTTTATAACCCTTTTAATTTTGTATTTTCATGTACAGCTTATCTATATGACTGTTTAATTTGTACCTTTTCTTTTTGGTGTTCTTGAATACTCCTGTTTCTTATTGCTTCAGCATATACAAAAGGGGTATTCCAGACCATTTTCCCCCCATAATTTGATAGTAGACAAGCAAGATGTCCGCTGGGCTAACTCTTTTGCTTATTAGACTGTCATGTTTTTTTTGGCAGTTTCTATCTCTTAAGTAATGAGAAAAGATGAAATAAGTACCGAAAGCAAAATAGTTTAAGGTTACTTTTAAATCGGTCCCTTGTTTTTCAATACTTGCAATATCAATGTCAAAGTGTTCCATCCATCATGGTTTGTCACATTTTCACTCTCAATTAATCTGCCTAAAATTGACGTTTTTATATTTTTTTTTCTATCCAAAATTTCATTTTTGTGTGCGTAAACACTTAAACGTAATATTCTAATGCAAGTTAATAGAAGGACTACATTGATATTCTTGTCATAGTGGAAGATGTAAGTTGTAAGGTTTTGAAAGTTCTGGGATTGATTTAGAATTAACATCAAATTTAGATGATGTAAATAGTATATTAGTCTATTTATTATAATGAATTAATAATGTAATAAGTACAATGTGATTGCACCCAAAGTTATTGACAAAAAAACATGTTACACTGAGGAAGCACATTTATATATAAAGTGATTGCACCCAAAGTTATTGACAATGTGATTTGCACCCAAAGTGATTGCATCCATCTAATCCTTATTTTAAAAGAAAACATTTATATATAAAAGAAGGAAGCACATGTATTATAAAAAAAAACAACAACAACAACAACGTGTAGTAAAAGAAAAAGAAAAAAAACAACGTTGTGTAATCTAATCTTTCTCAAATTCTTCATCTAATCCATCTAATCCTAATATAAGAAAAAAAAAAAAATAGCAATGTGTATTATAAAAATTATATATATAAAAAAAAACAGCAACGTAGTGTAATCTAATTCTTCTCAAGTTCTTCATTTAATCCATCTAATCTTTATTTATATTCCATAAAAAACAAAAGATAGCAAGTTATTTGTTCATGCCAATTCACCAAAACTGTTTTTGGATAAAGTTAAAAAAAAAAAAAAAAAAAAAACATTGTAAAAAATGCTTTTTTTTTGGGGTCAAAATAAGCGTTTCTCTCTCTCTCTCTCTCTCTCTCTCTCTCTCTCTCTCTCTCTCTCCCTGCAAAACAAAGGGATTTGAACAAGAATTAGTTAAACAAAAGTAAGACTACACCTCTTTTTCTACAATAAATGTTGAATTTAGTTTTTTTTTCATGCATATACACAAACATGTAGCATGATTTTTACTTTCAATTTTTACTTTTGATTATATAATTGTAATTCATTTAGATATTATTTTAAAAAAAAAATTATACGTTTTATGAGTTTATACTCACGGGACTTAAACTTCAAGTTTCAGTGTCTTCTCTCATGCTTTCAAGGACAAAAATTAAATTCTTATATGAGTCTCTTTACATCAAAAATTTAAATATTTGTCAAAGGACTTATAGCTGAATTGGCACATCTTCATACATAAAGTGCTTGAAAGTTTAGGGGGGAAAATGTTCAAGCTGTGGGGTTAGCTACATATTCTAATTATCTCTAAAAAAAAATTTAAATGCTTAGTGATTTAGATTGTTCTTAATTATTGAATTGAGGTTTCCACTTTAATATGATTTCAATTGTTATTTTTGATAGTTTTTAATTATTAAATTCAAGGTTTATCCATTTAAATACATGTGATTAATTGGGCCTTAAAGTTCAATGTATTATTGAAAATCATTTTATATATATTTTTAGGTATTTCTACCATCTTCCACTCAATTTATATATGTGTGTGTGCGCACCGCGCGTATTTTATGATACTTTGGTCACACAATATGCATTTATTATATAACTTAAAAGTAAAATATTCATTTATTTTTATTATTTATTTCTTAGTAAATTAATAAAAAAAAATTATTTACATACGAATTTTGATTAAACCGTGCACTGCACGGGCATAATGCTAGTTATTTATATAGTCATAAATGAGTTTACTCTTTCTCTCACTTTTTTTATTTTATTTTTGGATATGTACTTGAGTTTATTCTTTTTATTATTATTATTGGGTTTTTGATGATTTATTTATATTAGACTCTTCGTCTTTTGCACAACAATAACTCACCAATAACAAAAATTTTAAAAACTTAGATAGGACACTGATGCAAAATTAGACAACAATTGAAATCTAATTTAGAATTAAATTAAATTTTCTCTCGATTTTGACTTTAATTATATATATAGATTACAATTACACATACATGAGTTCAAATTATACTTGAGGGGTAAGAATTAAACATTTTTTAAGTTATAAATGAGTTTTACTCTTTCTTTTTCAATTTTTAATTTTAGTTTTTTTTTTTTTTTTATATACACATGAGTTTAAATTTTTTTTTCGATTTATTTATTTATTTTATTTTATACCCTTCATTTTTTTTCACAACGTGATCAAAAATTTCAAAAAAATTTAGATAGGACTGGTGCAGTAAACAAAATATGTCTAACCTTACAATTTTTTATTGTTTTTGTTTTTTGGGGTAAAAAAGGGCTCTCTGAACGAGTTTCCAATTAACTCAGAAATACAAATCATTCTCATTCCTTACTCTTACCTTCGAACTCGTCCAGTCGTACTCCACCACCACCATGACTTCTCCTCCTTTCGATTTTTGAAGTTCCGAAGCTAAGCCGAAACCAAACCTGACCCGAGTTGGTAGCTGAGAATCTCGTCTTTGTGAAAACCTGAAATGGGTAAATCAACATCCTCTCTTCTTTTTATATGCAATCGTTTGATTATTAGAGTAAGCCTTCCATTTCGTGCTTTTACTTCTTATCATTATTGTTCTACTATTAGAGAAAATGCGGAATCCCCATATCAGAATCGGAATCAGTTTTTGAAATCTGTGAGACATCACTGCAGATGTGGAACCTTTAAGAATCTTGATCATGCCTTAGGCCTGTTTGATACAATGCTTCACATGCACCCTTTGCCTTTCACTGCAGATTTTACTCAATTGTTGGGTGCCATTGCAAGAATGAAGCATTACTCTGTAGTCGTTACTCTAATTAAACGAATGGAATCATTCGGAATCTCTCCCGATGTTTATACTCTCACTGTTTTGATTAATTGCTTCTGCCATCTGAACCGGGTCGATTTTGGTTTCTCTATCATAGCAACAATTTTGAAACTTGGTTATCAGCCTACCCAAACTACTCTAAACACTCTTGTTAAAGGTCTTTGTCTTCAAGGTAATATTTCTGGAGCTGTCAGTTTGGTAGAGGAAATGGAGAACAAAGGGTACCAACCTGATGCAATTACTTGTCGGACGATATTAAACGGTCTGTGTAAGGTTGGCCAGACTGGTGTGGCTATTAGGTTGCTCAGGAAGCTTGAAAAAGATGTGGTGCTTTACAACATGGTCATTGACAGTTTATGTAAGGACAAATTGGTAACTGAGGCTTTAAATCTTTTATCTGAAATGAAAAGTAAAGGCATTCGACCAGACATTGTCGCTTACAATTCCTTAGTTCAAGGACTATGCAATTTTGGCCAGTGGAGGGAGGTTGCTACCTTGTTGAATGAGGTGGTTCAAAGGAATATCATGCTAAATGTGCGAACCTTCAGCATATTGGTGGACACACTTTGCAAGAAAGAGATGTTAACTAAGGCAAAAGAAGTTTTTGATGTGATGATTCAAAGAGGCATTGATCCTAATATAGTCACTTACAATTCTTTGATTGATGGATATTGCAAAAGTAAAAAAATTGATGAGGCAATGCGTCTGTTTCATGAAATCTCCAACAAGGGAATGATTCCTGATGTAGTGACTTACAACACTCTTATAGGTGGGTTATGTCGAGTGGAGAGAGTCCAAACTGCGCTAGAGCTATTCAATATAATGCGAGATTGTGGCCAACATCCGGATCCCCAAACCTATGCCATCTTGATTGATGGTTTCTACAATGTTGGGGAACTTACGACTGCAAGAGAAATCTTTAGTGGTCTTTTGGCAAAAGGATTGCAACCTAATGTTCAGACTTACGATATAATGATCAAAGGATTTTGCAAGAATGGACTAGTTGATGAAGCAAATGAGCTACTTGAGATAATGGATAGCAAAGGTTGTTCACCTGACGAGCGCATGTATAACACAATAATTCAAGGGTTACTGCAACATAGTGAGACATCAAAAGCAACGAAATTTCTCAAAATGATGGTTGACAAGGGATTTTCAGCAAACGCAACAACTGCTACCTTGTTTAGTGACTTGCTATTGTCTAATCAAGTAGATGAAAATATTCAAGAGCTGCTTCCAAAGTTTGAGTGAAGGTTATTTAGTTTCTCAAGATCAAGGACAACTTTTATATTTTAACCCATCACTAGTCATTATGTGAGTGATGTATATTTGGTTACAGTAAAATTTAATACTTTTTATGAGATAGTATTTCTTTCCCATTTTGTGCTCAAGATTGTTTGTTCCTTTTACTATCCGATCTTTTGTTGCAATTTTGTTGTGCACTCATTTTGTTGCATTAAACCCTTTCTCATGGATAGGTGTTTCAAATTTTTTCTAATGTAATTTTGATGTGAAATATCATACCCCTTGGAAGAGCATTTGGGAGTAGAAGATTCTTTCTAGAGTTACTTTCTTTGAATGGATTGTTGCCTTGGGAAAACGTCTTACAATTGACAATTTATGGAAAAGAAAGGTATGTATTTTGCATTGGTTTTATATGTGCAAGTGTAATAGTGAAACTGTTGACCATCTATTCCTTCATTGTCCGGTTGTTTTGGAGCTATGAGATATGGTTTTTGGTTTATTTGGAGTTTGTTGGGTTATGCCAATGTCTGTTGTTGAGCTTCTTGCTTGCTAGCAAGGTCGATTTGGTCGCCATCGTAATGGATATATATGGATTGTTGTTCCTCAGTGTTTGATGTGGTGTATTCGGAAGGAAAGAAATAGTAGGTGTTTTGAAGATAGTGATTGTTCTATGCTTGATCTCAAGCTTTTATTTTTTAGAACCTTGATTATGTGTGGAGAAACCAACCCTTTTCTTCAATTTTGGATTTACTGGATTTATGTAATTTTTGAATTTAATATGTACGCCCCTGTATACTCTCTATGTACTTGGGTGTCTTTCTTTTTTATATCAATAAATCTTTATTACTTATCAAAAAAATCAAACCGTTGGGTGCTTCTTATAAAGACAAGACTATTTGGAATCCTATCTTGGAAAAGATGGAGCGTAGGCTAGCTGGTTGGAAAAGGTTGTATTTATCCAAAGGGGGCAAAGTTACGCTCATTAAGAGTACGCTCTCTAGCCTACCTACATATTTCCTTTCTATTTTCCCTATTCCTGCTAGGGTGGCTAAGAGGATGGAGAAATTACAAAGAGATTTTCTTTGGGCTGGTATTGTGGATGATCGTAAAATTCATTTAGTTAATTGGAATAAGGTTTGTAGGCCAGTGAAGATTGGAGGGTTAGGCATCCGGTGCTTGAGAAGGTTCAATTCTGCCTTGTTAGCCAAATGGTTGTGGCGTTATGGTTGGGAGAATGATGCCCTTTGGAGAAGGGTCATTGAGGCGAAGTATAGGAATGAGTGGGGTGGTTGGCGTACAAAATCTGTGTCTGGAGCTTATGGTGTGTGTTTGTGGAAGTGCATTAGAAGTGGCTGGCTGAATTTTTCCGAGTGCCTTCGGTTTGATGTGGGTGATGGTACTCGTGTGAAGTTTTGGGATGATGTGTGGTGTAGGGATCGTCCTCTTAAAGAGGAGTTCCCAGACTTATATAATATTAGTAGGACAAGGGAGGCGTCGGTCTCTGAGGTTATGTGCTTCGCAAATGGGAGAGTTTCTTGGGACATCGAGCTCCGTCGATTAGTGAACGAGCAAGAGTCTCTTTCTTTGGATTCGTTTTTGGTCTTGATCTATTCCGCAAAGGTTCGGGGTGTTGGTTCTGACAAACTTTGTTGGAAGCCTGCCTGTAACCGAGGTTTCAAGGTGAGTGGGTATTATCATTTTCTTTCCCCATCTACGGTGTTTCCCTTTCCTTGGAAAATGGTTTGGCAATCGAAGGTTCCTCCTCGGGTTGCCTTTTTCTCTTGGATTGCGGCTTTAGGCAAGATTTTAACTATTGATAATCTTCGGAAGAGACACTTTGTTGTTCTTGAGTGGTGCTTCATGTGCAAAGGGTGTGGGGAATCTGTAGATCATCTCCTTCTTCACTGTCCTTTTGCTTATGAAATGTGGAGTATGATTTTCTGCTTGTTTGGTATTAGTTGGGTGATGCCGCAAAGGGTAGCGGATTTGTTGGATTGTTGGTCTTGCAACTTCAGGCGACATCGTAATTTAGTTATTTGGAGGATAGTGCCGCACTGTTTGATGTGGTGTATCTGGCGGGAACGGAATTCGAGGAGCTTTGAGGATCGTGAGCGGTCCATTCTTGAGTTTAAGTCTTTTTTGTTTTCTACTCTTCTCGAATGGTGTTTGGTTTTACCTTCTTTTTTTTTTTTTTTTTTTTTTTTTTTTTTTTTTCTTGTATTTCCCTTTCTGGGTTGTTTGATCATTGTACTTTGTTTTCTTGATGTTCTTGCCTCTTTCATACATTTCCTATGTACGGGGCGGTGTTTTTTCAATATATTGCTAAGTTACTTATCAAAAAAAAAAAAAATCAAACCGCTTGTATAGGTATGCACTCCCTAAACCAGCCCGAAAATTCTTGAACCCTTAGTGATCAGGTTTTGCACCAAATTAGTTCTTGAATCAGCTTCAGTTTTACAAAAGTAGTTTGGTTATAATTTGCTTATCAAATTTAGTTTTAGAGCAGGTTATGGGTGCTTGTAAGTTAAAATATTGTTTTAAAACCACAATAGATTGAGCTGTCAGTCTTCTGATTAGTGTAAGTTATTGTCTCTTTCATTTTCATACCTTTTACTTGTCTTTTGCCAAAAGGCAGGATCTATTTTGTGTTAAACCTTCATAATTCTGATGTTCTATTTGTGCTTACTACGATTTGAGTGTTACTAGAGATTCTTGAACCTTTATTCATTTAAGGGTATGTCGGATAGCTGTACTGAAGTAAGAGTGCCATTATTAGTAAATTTTTTAATTTATTTATTCTTTTTTTTCATAATGAGGAACCTCACCAAGGCAGGGCCCTTTGGACCCACCGCTAGGGACAAATTTAGTTATTTTTACATAACACTAGGACAAATAGTATAATTACTTTGGTTCTTTTGGTTACTTCAAGCCTCCCTCCCTCCCCCATTAGATAAAGCTATCTTAATATTGGAGTAAACTTATTGTTTTACTTTGTACTGTATGTAATCATGTCAACTTATTGACTAATGATTAAGGACTAGGTATTTTCGTTGCAAGTTATTCTTTTACCTGGTGATATTTATTTTCTTGTATTGGCACTAGGTTGTTTGTTGCTATTCTAGTTTTTTTTATCTTTCCTTGGAATTATGTTGAGCACTAGTGTTGTAAATTTGAACTTATTTTTGTCAAAATTATCTTGAACTTCAGTTCATGCAACATTGTGAACGTGCAATTAGTTTTATGTATTTGTGAAATGACAGAATAATTTGTTTGCAATTGGTTATGCTCATGGGGTAATTTGGGAGCTCGACATAGGTCAATTGAATATTAGCCAAAAACCATTGATACTAGTAGGTTTTCCTTACTTAGTAGTTAATATTAGAGATCATCTTCTTTCTACTACCACTAATATTCTGACCTTTGATGTATTTGGTATACTTGCAATCCCTCTGTTACAATTACTTGCCTCATATGTAGAGCTTTTTTTTTCTTACTAAATTTGTCATTATAGTTTATACACATTTTAGAATAAAACATAGGTAGGATATACATTCATCCTAAATTGCCAGATCAAATCTATTGATACAATATTATGAAAATGTTAAATGGAGAGTCGTATCTTACTCTGAAACTGGAATAGAGTTTATGGGTTGGGAATGTGGGAAAATGTTAGAAGATTGAAATAAAATGTGAAATGCAATTCCAAATAAAAAATTTCCTATATATATGTGTGTGTGTGTGTGTTGAAATCTTTGGTAAGCAACAGGCTTCTGTGCTGAAACCTTTTTTTTTTTTTTGGGGTGGAGGTGGAGAGATCAGGGCTGTACTGAATGTGTGCAAGGTATTTTGCCTGGTAGAAGATCAAAGAATAAAAGATGGGAAGGGTCAGGTTTTGCTTTCATAGATTGAGACGGCAAAAGGATTGTAGCTGGCTGCCATATTTGGAAACTCAGGACTAGCAGACAATCATCTATCTGGCTGTCGAAGAAGCTCTGGAGGTAGCAAGAGATCTATGCTAAAAAACTATTAGGATTGGAAACTTGTATTCTAATTTAAGAAGAGCGGTTATCATCTAGACTCTGTAGATTAAGAGACTAAAATACATTACAAGATCAGTGATGTAATGGGCTGCTGCAAAAATCCAACAACAAATAAAAAGGGAACAAAACAAACGAGTTTTGTTTTGATCCTTACCTTCTTCACATACATACATGGATTTACGGAGGTTTATGTTTGTATAGAACTATTAATATCACAATCCAGTGGTTAGAATTTAGGATTTGAATTCATTGATATCCGAATAGAAAATAAAGCAAAACCCAATCATAACTCAAGGAAATTTGCGATTTCAACTTGCCTATATCCAGAAAATAAAAAACTAAAGCAACATAATGCTGAAATATTGTGCTTCAGTAATGAATCCGAAGGATCTAAAATCAATGATATCCAAACACCAAAACCATATATTAGGGAGTTTAGGGTTCCAAATACATTCAAATACACAAAACAAAAAACTGCAAATGAAAAGAAAGAAAGAAGACAACGAAGTTTGAAATTTCAAATGAAAAACAAGTTAGAGTTCACACCTTGCCAATCTTGAACTTCATGGAAGCAGTCTCAAGCATCGTCTTCGTTGACATCGCCTTTGAACTGAATGAACGAGAGAGAGAGAGAGAATGCAACATCTTTTCTTTTTTTTTTTCTTTTTTTTTTTTCAGCTTTTATACTATAACTTGTTCTATCAGTAATCGATTAGCCACTAAAACTCAGTTAAACGACCAAGATTAAAACATTTAGAATTAATGGTCCAGATATGAGTGGGTACCGTACCCACACAAAAAACTAGTAGGTACCATAGAATGACCCATCGCGCGCAACGGAAGAGAAAGAGACCAGGCTCCACACATATGCATAATATATACTAGGCTTTTGGAAACCCTAACTCCCACTCTCACTCACTATTCAAGCCAAGGTGCTCTTTCTCTCTATGATTTTGATTTTGATTTTGCTTTTAAGTTTTGGGTTTAGCAGCTCTATTGAATTATTACTCCGATTCTCAACTATTCTTATTTGGTGTTTAATCTAATAAAATTTTTATTTTTTCTAAGTTGAAATCCATTTCCTGCATGGTATATATGTGATATAGCCTAGGTTCAGTTCGGAGTATCTGATTAAGTTCCCAAGGATTATGGAATTTGGGAGGAAGTGTTATTTGAGCTAGAGCTCATTTCATTGGTTTAGCAATCAAATTATCAAACTAGGCATTTAGATTTAGTGAAGGGCTCTTGTTTTTCTATTTTTTTGATAAAGAAGAATGTGTGGTGAAAACTGAAAAGTGAAAACCTCTCCTGCAATTTTTGGGCTTCAGAGGTCACCATGTCTTTTGATGGCAACATGGTTTATGTACACATATATTTTAGGTGAGATTGTGTATATAGCCTCTAAGTACATGAAGTTCGCCTCTATTCCATGATATATGAGAAAATTCACAAGGAAAGGCATGCTTGTATATACAATTGGAACATAAATCTTTAGTTAAAATACCCTATTATTCGATTGATTAAAAATGAGTTAGCAATAAAGACAAATTAAGGATAAAATGGTTTTTGGGAAATTTAAAATTCAGTTTCAAATTTTATAAATTAGGGAACACGTTTTATACTTAAACTATACCTACTTGCAGTTACAACTTTTATATATATAAAAGCCTCTAAATCCACACATGGTGCGTGTGAATAGGGTAGTTTATTTTACTTTATTAGAATAGGTTCTATCAACCTCCAACATGGTATTTACTAGTTGGCTTGTTAACTTGGTATACCTATTGTGTTAAAACAGATACTTTCTCATGTCATTAGCCTAGGTAACATGAGGATAGGAAGGTCTTCCAAGTCCAATTGCATAATAAAGCAGGGTACGAAGCTTCCAACGATTAACCTAGTGAGAAAGTGAAAAGGGAAAATGAGCAGCGTCGCCAAAAACAATGGCACCAATGTCAGTGTAGGAGGAGGTTTCATGTCCAAAATGTATCACTTCGTCTACAGCAGGGACAAGAAGCACGTCGCGGCTGGCATTGCTGGCCTTACTGTCATCTTTGGCATCCCTTGGTACTTCATGAACCGAGTTTTGTACTTCTTTCTTTTCTACCACTGTGTTTTGATTTGGCAACAAAATTTTGGTTGCTGTGAAAATTGCTGGATTGTTAGGGATTAGGGAAATATATGGAAAGCATGACTCTTATTACCTCTCCTATTTTTCATCTAATTAGGACTGCTTTATATTCGATTGAGAATTTCACTACTCTATATTGGATTAGGTTTTAGAGTCTGTACTTAGGGGAAAATTGTGATATTTACCCGATAAATATTATAGATGCAATATGAACTCAATGATTCACATTTTGTTACCACTTAGAAATAGTGTCACAAAAAAGAAGATTGATGCTATCTATGTTATTACTCTCAATTGTTGTGCAAATTGTCTGCATTTGATTAATTATCTTTGACAAGTACTCTTCCCTAATTATATTTATGGCTGGAAAAATATGCACGGAATAAAAAATATAAAAACTAGTTTAGTGTTTTGTTGCTAGGAGAACTTTAAAATGCAACTACGGTAGCACACATTTCAATCTAAATACTAGTCTGCGCTTTTTAAATTCGATGTTAGTTAAACTGATTTGCATTCTTTACCTTTGTTTCTTTGCTTATGTTTTAGCCTGCCACTATAGACAAAGATGTTTCTTTATTCCAACATATAATTGTTACAACCTTGAGTGCTGGTAAGTGGTAACTGCAATCAGTGAGATGCCTTCCCTTGTTTAGTATCTCGTATACTTGAGAATTCCTAACATACTAAGCAGTGAGATGTTCATATACATTTGAATCTTATGTTCACTTACGCACTACTAAATTCCTTTGTTATTGAGCATTTAAGCCAAATGGGCTGTTTTGGAACTCAAACAAATGTTGAGTATTTATTGTTGGTGATTAAACTAATATACTGTCCCAAAGTTCTTTTAGATGTTTGCATTTGATTGTAATCTCTTTCTCATAGACCATTCCTTTTGGTCTCATTGAGCTTTTGGCTCTTATATGCAATTGGGTTGCTATGTTATACAGATGTTATGTATGACATAGTCTGATCCATCCATGCATGCTCCATATGGCTTAGTGTGATTTGGCTAATGCAATAAGGGCTCATCAATCATCCTCTGCTTTAGACTCTCGAAGGCTCTCTGACACTCTTCCAATCAGTGCAATGCCATTATCTTTCTAAACATCCTTTAAAAGCTTTTTGAATTTAGCAATCCTCTTCGAGAAATTTATGAAAAATCTTCAGTTATAGTTCATGAGCTCTAAAATTGATCTTAGCCACTCTTTGATGGCTATAGTGCCCGTCCAATATCATAGGAAATGGATCTCCATCTGTCCAAGGAGCATTTCTTTTTCATTATACAGAGGTGAATCTTCCCTTAATACCTTAAAAATGGTCCAGTGGTGGCTACATGGTCATTTAATGGGATAGTTGTAGCCCACAATCAGTAAATCACCAATGGTCCAAGTATAGGTAGAGTAGCTTTCTTTATGGAAGATACCAGCATTATAGGATGCTAGCAGTCCATTGTACAGGTAATAACATTATTGACCACCAAGGGTGAGTGGTCCAATGGTAAAGTCTTCCAATGTGGTCTGGTTGGGGTCAATATCCTGAGTTTGAATCTTTGTGGGGTTGAGGTTAAGGCATTAAGCTATGCCTGAACAGCCTAATGCCTTAACCCCCCCCCCCCCCCCCCCCCCCCCCCCCCTTGAGGGAGCTCATGTGTCCTCCAATCCCCCATTCCCCTAACTAGGCTTCGTAGGCTTTGGTTCCTCAGCGAGTAGGTGCTGTAATGATCATGCCTAGGCAAGATCTTCTACAAACTGGTTGCTTCCCTTACCCATTTTTCTTGAGCCAAAAAAAATAAATTAATAACATTACTATATAAGCAAGCATTGCCTTCCCTGTGGCTGCAAATTGTCATTATCACCGATTGCCTCTTTTCAAATTGCAATGTTTTGGTCCAGTGTTTGTAGATTGCTGTAAACCATCTTTTAGTCTATACAATTAACAATTACTAATTGAATTTGTACTTTGGACTATGGTTGTTATGTGTTGCTCACATTTTTAAATCAGTATGAATTGTGTTATGCGATTTTGTTTTCCTGTTTGATAATTGCTAAGAAGAAAAATCTATCGTTTATACTAATGTAGAAAATATTGGGAATTTGAGGTTGTTAAGGTTTAGGAGGTTTTGTGGATCTAGGGTTTAGAATTTTCAAAAAAAGGTTAGGGCTCAAAATTTGAGAGGGTTTGATGAGTTTACACATTTACACACTGATCGAGCTTTGGATCTCTCTCTGTGCCGGAAAGGTTTTAAAACTTTGAAAAGCAAAATAGGCAACAGTCTTTATTATTATACACACTCCCGCAAAACCAAGAGGTGTGATATCTGAATCTGTGAAAGAGAGATTGAAAATGGGGAGCAAGTTCGAGACCGAAAGCGAGTTGAGTGGGTTGGTTTGAGGAAGGTGTATTGGAGACATTGAAGAGGTGCGAGCAGCGTAATGAGACCACTCTCATTTCTGCTTCTGCTATGGAAGTTGCCAAATGCTTAAGGTCTTGGCAAGTTCAGCTTCCCAGTCCTGAGTTAGGGCACCTCTTGGTCTCCCATCTCTGCTCTTCTTCTTCTTCTTCACTCTGGAGTCTGGAAATTCATCGAACAAGCTCTCTCCTCTCGCCTTGTTCACTTGAACATGTATGTATGCTATTATTGTATTGTTTGCCTTCTTGTGAGCTCCCTTTGATGTTATTAGAATTAAATCATGTATTCCCCACCCCCCCCCCCCCCCCCCCCCAAAATATTCAACTCTTTAAGTTTTACAGAAATTGTTTGCCTTGCAATGCAATACTCTGGTAGTGCATATTCCACAATATTCCTATTATTTGCTCATCTTTGATCCGATTTTCCAAGTGGAATAATATTTAGAACTGTATATATATTTACTCCAGGCTAGGTAATCTCTAAAAACTTTAGCATGTACTCAGGTTGAATTCTTCAGTTGATGGATATTTTTTCTGAATGGATTGTGTTTTCTGGACCACGTTTTTAAATTTTTGGTCTTAATAGAAATCTTGTATCCTGTACGTTTCCTATTGCTTGAAGGCTTCATGAATAATGCATGAATTCAATGTTATTCAAGTTCAAATCAATTTTATTGATATTAAAATATAGAGTTGCTCTAGTATACGGGGAGTATACAACTGGGGTCCATACAATCAATCACAAAAGATTACATAAATCGATCAAATCAGTAACAGAACATAGGGATGTTCCTTGAGGAGATTGTTTGATAATCGAAAATGAACTTCTTCTTTTATAATGGACTTCACTAAGATTTGGGTCTAACAGGTGTAATAGCATAATGCTTTTGTTGGAGGGAGTAGAAATGATTGATAGCTTAAACAATATCTAGCAAGTAACAAGTTAAGGGAGGCCAATAGCTAGCTGTTCTGTCACACTCTTAAAAATAGATGAGGAGTAGAAAGGGCAGGAAATGTATTTCTTTTCCACTTTGTCTATGTTATTTGCAGTTGTATACACAATTATTGGTCTGTGAAATACAGATGAAGCACTTTGTCTATGGGCATTGTAGAAAGGATAGAATATGATCATAATCATTCTTCTTATACATAGTTATTGGTCTATGTAATACGTTTTAAATTGTAAGGGATTTTTTGTTTAACTACATATGTGTGTGATGCTATCCATCTGCTAATGTTATTTGCAGTTGTATATGTGAATGATTGTGCACGCACACAAGTACAGACATAAATGTTCTTTTGTGTAAAACAATCTTCATGGAGAAGCTGATATGTATCGTCCCTTTTGTCTTGTTTTCTTTTTACTTGAGAGGCCTGAAAAGTTCAATGTCCTCCTGCAGAGGCTGCGCTTTCTTGAAGCCCATGAATTGGTATCCTCAAATTTTAATTCAGCCAACCAATTATTGGCAAAATTATCTGGAAACATACAAAGAGTTTTGGGCTTTGAATACCCGTTAAACGAGCGCCAACTCACTGGGATGCTTGTCAATATTGCATCATGCAAGCCATCGCCTTGTTTCCACTATAAATTTGGCCAGTCTGCTTGTTGAGTTCCTTTCGATATTTACATGGAGAATGCAATGGATGGGAAACAACTCCTTATCAAATCTGCTGTTGATGTACTAGCAGGTTATTCTCTTCAAGCGTATACCTTGAAATTTTTCAGATCAATTTCAATTGTGTGTGTGTGTGTGTGTGTGCATGCACACAGGCACAAATTGCATTTAAAATAAAAGAGCATAATTTGTTTGATAAGTGTAAGGAATCAATTATAACCTACCTTTGATGGCCAAACTGCAGAGTCAATTAAGATGCTCCAAGTATTTAACCAGGCAACCTGGCTAGAAACCTTCTTGGTGCTCTGGCTTTCAGCCCTTCGGCTTGTACAATGAGTTGAGACTAGTCCATGTTAACATTTCTTATCATGAAAAAATAAGTACAGTTATCTGATATTTGCTCTTTCCATGCTTTGTTACAGTAACGTGATCCTCCAGAAGGTCCATTCCACATCTTGAGGCCCGTCTTTGTGTCCTTTTGTCTATCGTCCCCTTGGCAATTGCTAATGTTTTGGAGGATGAGGCCAAATTCTCTCAAGCTACTGCTACTGGATATTTTGAGTCTGCATATGGACATAAAATGAATGGAAATGCTCTTGCTTGAAGGAAGGACGGACTGATTTCCTCTCTCCAGGTCCTTGGACACTTTGCTAGCCTTTTATACCCTCCTGCATCAGTTGTCGATGCAGCTAATACTGCAGCTAGAAAAGCAGCTAGCTTCATTTCCAGTGGCAAGAATGAAAGGAATATTGTAGGTGGAGGCAGTCATGTTGATACTTCTATAAGAGCAGGTATGTTTTTATTTTTGATAAATGACAATCTTATTGATGAACATATTCTTCCCATTCCTTCTCACAGGAGTAGAGCAGATTAAGTTCATAAAAACACCCCATTGGCTCCAACTCCCAATCTTGCATAGCTCTGAAAAAATTTAAATTCCACTGTACGCACCATTGCAGAATTTCATAAAATCCACTACCGAAGCCTCTTTATACTGATTAAACCAAATAACACTGGAAACGCCTCCTTTAAGGATTTGTCCCCGCACCACCTATCATGCCAAAATTTCACTCTAGATCCATCACCCACCTCATACTAAATAAATTGTGGAAATGGTGCCCACTCCAATATAACATATATCCAAAGACTCACTCCATATGGGCCCATCACCTCCTTGGTGCCCCACCCACCCCAAGCACTTCCATACTTCACCTCAACCACCATCCTCCAAAGTGATCCCCACTCAAAAACGTTCCTCCACAGCCATTTCCTTAAAAAGGACTTAATTAAAGCATATCGGATTCCTGACACTTTTGAAGAGGTGTACAAATCTTAAGTCCAATGTACTAGATGGAACTTGGACTCCTCTCCTAAACTGCTCCATAAAAAATATCTCTAAACTTTTCAATACATAGGCCACAGAAGTAAGGATAGGGAATAAAGAAAGGAAATAAGTTGGCAAATTGGAGAGAGTGCTCTTAAATGATGTAACCCGTTACCCGACCTCCCCTTAGATAAATAAAGTCGCTTCCCACCTTCTAATCTCCTCTCCATCTCAAATTTTCAATGATTGGGTTCCATCACCTTTAAGAGCAGGTGTTTTGGGGAAGCATATGATTAACTTGTAATCTCAAATTCTTATAACATGAGAGCAATACTTAATTCATACATTACATATACATGGGTCTAGTTTACTGCCTAGTCACTTTGTCTGGTGCTTTCTATAATCTTTTTGCAATTTATTGTTTATGCTTTCAGGAGCCAACATGAGGCACCTCATAGTGGAAGCTTGCGTTGCAAGAAATTTAGTTGACACATCAGCATATTTTTGGCCTGGTTATGTGTCTGCATCAATAATCTCACTGTCAGATTCATTGCTAGTTGAAATATCCCCTTGGTCAACGTTTATGGAAGGAGCACCATTAAATGCTTATGTAATAATTTCCCTTATAAAGACTCCTGCTTCAAGTTATAACAAAGTTTTTGTTTGTTAAACCCTAGTACTAGAAACTACTGGCGTGAATAATTTTCTCCATTTCCCTATTCTAGTTTAGCGGAAATAGAGAAATTATATTATATAGCTCTGAATGGGTTAGAGGAAGAGAAGTCAGCAGCGGCAAAGATTCTATGTGGAGCATCTGTCAGCCGTGGATGGAACATTCAGGTAGACTCACCTAGAGGTGCTTTATGTCTTTATAATTGATTATATATTTCATGAATTGTTTCCCATACTAATAGAGTTTGTACATGGTAAAATTATGGTTAAATGTCAAATTCATCATTTCCTAATAACTTAAACTTTTGAGATATTCTAAAATTTATTATGGTATCAGATTAGGTGGTCTTAGTTCAAACCTTATTCCACTCTATCTCCCATTTAAAAAACTTAAAAACCCCACATGTTGGGCCCCATTTATTAAGGGGGACCTAGGCCCACAAGTGAGGGAGAGTATTAGAATTATAATTAAATGATTGGATTCACCATTTGGTCTATTTCCTAATAGCTTAAGCTTTTGGGTAAATTGGTATTTTATTAGTACAAATCAAACAAGTAAACCCATACTTGACTCCCTTATGCTTTTGAGTTAAAGCAACAAGAAAACTAGTTCTTTCAAGCAAAATCTTTGCCTCAACCTTAGCTGAAACCATTTATACTCCAGGCAGTTTAAAACACCACATGCACAGCACAGCCCTTACCTGGAACCAACATATGTCCTTTGAATTTTTGTCCTCCTTTTATGCTACTTGGAACTTACTCGTTTTTTACTTTGTACTCCCATCCCCCTTCTCTTTATTCTTGAAGAAAATGACTTTGTATCCACTTTTGAATCACTTGTTTTCTTGGCAGGAACATGTGGTGCACTTTGTGGTCAAGCTTCTTTCTCCTCCAGTTCCTCCTAGTTATACTGGACCAGGCAGCCACTTAATTGATTATATGTCCATGTTAAGTGCTCTTCTTTTTGGAGCTTCTGCTATTAATACTGTTCATATACTTTCTTTGCATGGTATGGTAAGTACTTCTATTTTATATTTTATGGCTCTAGGTTGATGATATGAGTTTTATATACGTAAGCTCTTGATGTAATGGTCTCATATTGACTCATGACCTCACACAATTTGCTGGCATAATCCCGGTTCATAACAAGTGGGGCATTGCTACCTAGTCTTAGGAATCATAACATTGAAGAAGTGTGTAGCATGAAAACCAGAAAAAAGTGGTTTTCCTTAATCATTTTGATCAAATTACTGATATACAAAATGAAAAGTAAGAGATAAATATCACTGATGATATTATCCCCTTCATTTTTTTTTTGAAGTAAAAGTTTCTTGCTGTGTTCATATGAAAATTATAATTTATTCCTTCATCAGCACATGAGTTCCCATCTATTTTGGATATAATTATCAGATTTAGAAATGATATTGTCACTTCCTAGTTTCTTGTTTTGATGACCTGATTATTTTGCTTCAAGACTTGGGGTATAAATGTGGTTACTGTTTTGGCACAGTGTGGACTATTGTGTCAATGCTTGTTATGCACACCGTTAGATTCTTTTATTAATTGTTAGTGGCAATATCAATTATATGGTTCTATGTTGTGGCAAATACTCAAGTCTGTCCCGCTCTTTGATTCCTTAATCCCAACCACTTAGTGGATTTCTAAGGTTTGAGCCAATGAGCTCTGGTTCCAATGACACTTACTCCCCCCTTTATAAGCGGGAGGGTAAGGTCGTGGGTTCAAAACCCATTGGGTGAGTGTATAAATTACCAATAAAAAAGGTGTTACCTTAACCATTACTCAGAACCCTCTTCCTATCTTTGTGCTTGGGACTGGCTATGTGAAAAATATTGAGTAGTTGCTTAGTAAATATTAATGAACAATTTGGCAAAGATTTTGTATTTTCATTTACATTACACAACTTATTATATGAGAGACCTTTGACTAGGGTGGGCCATTTTTATCCTTTTTTTCCTCTCTTTTTACTTCATGATTGACAGATTAATGTAATAATAACCTCCTTTTTCTGCTTCGTGGAGTATTGTGCAATTAATTTCTTTCACTTTTCATCCACACACACCCCCCCCCCCCCCCCCCCCCCCCCTCCTCTCTTTTTCCCTTACAAAAAATGACTTCTTTCCTTTAATATCTACTAAATTCTATCTGTAATGAGACTAGAAGCTCTATACCACACTTGTCCATAATTTGAAGTTGCTCTTAGCCATTTAGCCTTTTTGCTAGAATAATCAACGTCTAGAAGAGTGGGTAAAGTTACTGGTGTGTCAAATTGCATTACATATATCTTCTAGATGTTGTGAAAGTTTAGGTTCTATGAGATTGATTTCACTAAATTTATGCTACATTTTTTACATATATGCATAATTCTTTAAGACTTTGTGATGATTTTTATATAGTCCCCACATCTTATCCAATACTCATCAAACTTCAGTATTTTGTCCATAACTATTTGATTTGAATGATGCTATTGTTAGTAAATTCTCTTTGGACCACTATTTGTTCAAAACATTTATTGCTTGGAAGTGTGGGTTAGTGGAACAAGGTTTGGTCAAAATGGGTATTTCTTTGGTTGGCTTTTGGGCCGACTTAAATTGAGCCATAATTTGAATATCTTTAAAGCAAGGTTTTTAAATATAAATTTTTTAATCTAATCTCTATGGCTATTCTGCTGGAAGACATACATTGTGTTGTTACTCCTAATTTTCTTGTCAGGTTTGTATCATTGACTATGACAAGTTGATACCTGTATTCTGAATGTTTCTGGGGAGGAGAAAGTTGTGAGCTGGAAGAAGATTGGAAGATGCTTTTATAGGTATTGAGAATGAGGGTGTGAAGTGTTGTTCACTGGACCCAAACATTAGCTTCATTTTTTAAAGCAACAATATGTTGTTGAGCTCTCTTTATTTTTGTTTTGAATATGGAATAACTTAGCGTTAGCATCTCCATAAGAAAGCCATAATATGCGAGATTTCATTTGCCATAAGAGTTGTTCCTGATAAAGTATAATATTGCAGTTGCATTAAAAAAGTAGAAGGCCTGGTACTTAAAGCTTTTTGGGCTCCCACTAATCTAGACTGGATTCGTTTTTTATTTAGGCCCACTTGGCCAAATGTGTTAGCATTCCACACTGTGAGGCAGTCTTTGATTGATGGTTATTGTTTGCAAAACAGACTGGATGAGGCAGTTAAGACGTTTAATATAATGGTTGAGAAGGGTTGTTCACCTGATGTGTTTAGCTATACCATATTGATAAATGGATATTGCAGAAGTAAAAAAATTGATGAGGCAATGCGTCTCTTTTATGAAATGTCCAACAAAGGAATGATTCTCAATTTAGTGACTTACACCACTCTTATTGGTGGGTTTTTTCGAGTGGAGAGAGTTCAGGCTGCACTAGAGCTATTCAATACAATGCAAGTTAGTGGACAACATCCAAATCCCCAAACCTATGTCATCTTGTTAGACGGCCTTCGTGAGAACAAACAGATTGGTGAAGCAATGGCATTGTTTCAAGAGATGGAAGACAAAAGGCTAGACCATGATAATGTGATTCATTACAACATCTTGATTGAAGGTTTGTGTAATGTTGGGGAACTTTTTTTTTTTTTGATAAGTAATAAGACTTTTATTCAACAAGAAAAACGCAAACAACCATTACAGGTGTTCATGATGGTGAACACAAAAAAACAGCAAACAAAAACAACTGAAAACAGAATAAAAGAAGCAACTTAAGTGGCACTACTAAGGGTAGAAAAGAACTCCAAAGCAGAAGAACAGTTTGAATAACCCCAACACTTAGCCCATTCAAAAAGAGTATTTCTGCTAAGCTCTTGTAACTGATCAAACGATTTCTCCAGATTCTCAAAAGAGCGTCGGTTTCTTTCCAACCAAACAACCCACATCAAACAACCAGGAACCATATTCCATACGTCCGAGGCATATTTTCCCAACCAATTATTCTCTTTTATAGTCCCCCTACCAAAAGATTGCAGCCTAATGTTGCAACTCATAATATAATGATCAGAGGGTTTTGCAAAAAGGGACTAATTGTTGAAGCAAGTGAACTGCTTGAGAAAATGGATGGCAAAGCTTGTTCACCTGACGATCGCACGTATAACACAATAATTCAAGGGTTATTGCAACATAGTGAGACATCAAAGGCAATGAAATATCTCGAAATAATGGTTGACTAGGGTTTTTCAGCAAATGCGACCACTGCAACCATGTTTAATGACTTGCTGTCATTGAATCAAGTAGATGAAAATATTCAAGAATTGCTTCCGAAGTTCGTGTGAAGGTTTTTTAGGTTCTCAAGATCAAGGACAACATTTATATTTAACCAATCACAAGTCATTATGTGAGTGATGTATATTTGCTTCAGTAAAATTTAATACTTTTTATGAGAAGGTATTTCTTTCCAATTCTGTGCACTAGATTGTTTGTTCCTTTTACTGTTCAATCTTTTGTTGCAATTTTGTTGTGCACTCATTTTGTTGCATTAAACCCTTTCTCATGGATAGGTGTTTCAAATTTTTTCTAATGCAATGTTAATGCGAAATATGATACCCCTTGTATAAGTATGCACTCCCTAAACCAGCCCCAAAATTCTTAAACCATTAGTGATTAGGTTTGCACCAAATTAGTTTTTGAATCAGTTTCAGTTATACAAAAATAGTTTGGTTGTAATTTGCTTATCAAATTTAGAGCCCGATTGGATAGGCTGTTTATAAAACCTTAACACGCGTTTTAGACAAAATGTGATTTGCCAAATCGTTTGGCTCCACAAAATCAGCACGTTTGCGTTTTCAAAATCCAAATTTTTCATGTTTACAAAACATTGAGAAGCTTTGCTTTTTCAAAAACGTAGATGGGCTAACTGTTATTTTTTTCTTCAAAAAATCAAAATAGTGCCAATAAGATAAGAAATAGCGCCAATACGATAAGAAATACCAGCTTTATACCTTCCTCGATGTATACCTCCTCCTCTATTTTCTCGGTCAGTCTATACTCCTCCATGTATATTTGCTACTCTGTTCTCTCTGTCTCCGCGGGCTCTCAATTCTCTATTCCTGCTTTTGCTTCGTTCTTCATCTCACTTGCCAGGTAACAATTCTCCATTCCTCTTCTGCTGAATTTATGTTGTAGATTTGGGCTTTTTACATGGTGGGTTACATGATTATTTGAATTTGAAATAAAAATTTTAGAACTTATTTTGGCTGAGAGATTTGTTGCTTCTGCTGTTTTTGTTTCTTCATGGGTTGTGGATTTATTTGGGTTTTTGGCTGCTTTTGAGACCTGCCCATTTTGGGTTTTGATTATAATTATTGTTTTATATTTGTAGACACATAGATATCATTAGAATCAGACCCCTGTGTTTTTTTTTTTTTTTTTTTTGGTGGGTTGGGAATAAATGGATAAAGGAGTTTTCTTTATTATGTTTCTCATTCAAGAATCATGATTGTGTTTATGGGCTTTTGATAAAAATTCAATTTTTAACATTCTTTAGTGATAAAAAACTTAATGGGTATTGTAAATGCACTTCCAGTATAGTGTTTGTGTATCCTCTCTATGCGAGGTGGCCCTCTGAGTTTGACAGATTTTGGAATCTATTTATGTGTGCTGCTGGGGAGTTGAGGGTTAGATATGTCTATCTCTATGTGCTTGTAGTGGGAATAGTTCCAATAACAAAGGGAAAAAGAGCAAAAATTACAATATTGTCGGTTTAAAAGTACAAATTTGTACATAGGTTTTAAAAGTATTACAACTCAAAAAGAATTATAGTATTTGGTACTGAGTTTCAGATTAGTAGGACTAGGAACCAAAGTTAATTCTTCTGGTGTCCAAGTGGTTCATAAGCTTCTAATACAAATTTTTTTTTTTGAAATGATTGAATGATGATGAATTGGATGTGATCTGATTGCTATTGAACTGTGATCTCATTAATCTAGAGATATATTGCTGCTGTGGGGTTGGATTGCTAATAGGCTAGTTGCACTTCCACATTGCAGCCAATCCTGTGTTTCATGAGAGGACGAAACACAGAGAAATTGACTGACATGTTGTGCGAGATAAAGTCATTGCAAAAGTAATTAGATTGCTGCACATTAAGACTAAGTCACAGATAGGAGATATGTAAACCAAGATAAGCCTAGTTAACATTCATTCCCCTGCTAATCTTGAGGGGGAGTATCAGAGAATGGAAGACAAGAAGTTTAAAAGAAAGCTTAATCCTGGTCTAGAAGAGAGAAAAGAAGAAGAAAGAAAGCAAGTCAAGCTAGTTTGAATTTCTCGTAAAATAACAGTAGTTTACTTGTATAAATCAAAGCTAAAGGTCATTTAGTATTAGAGAGTTAGTTGAATTATATATACTTGCCATGTACACATTGTTCAATATGGCAATATATATACAGTTTTCATACCCTTAGGAGTATAATAGTTACTGGGCCTCTGACCAGCTGAGATGTTGTCCAGGACTAGGATGTGCAGTGGAATCTTAGCTGCTGCTCTTTCAGATTTTTCCCTGGAATTAATTTTCAAAAATGAAGGCAATCTCGATTCCCCTCTCTACCACCTTTTTTGATACACTGCCCTGTGCTGAGCATTATCCTCATATCTGAGCATGTAAATTTAGATATGCAGAGAGAGTTTGGGCAGGAGGTGTTTATAACGAGGTGTGTTTCACTGTGTTATTTGCCAAAATTTTGACCTGGGATATATGTTATTCATATCTTGTTTGTTGAGGTTGTGTAACTAGGCTTAACAATTGTTTGTGGGCATTAGAGTTATTTATGAAGACTTAATTCTGTGGAAAAACGTGCAGCACAATAAAGGAACCACAGCAGTGATTGGCAGTGAACTAAATTTTTGTTTTCATTATATTTTGTCACTCTTGATCGACGTCAAAATTCAAAAATTAAAAACACAAATCATATATTTCAACCATGGTATAGAATAGTCTAGTTGAGAGGTGTGTGGGTTTTGAGTTCAACTACAGTGCTCAAGTTAAACTACTGTTCAAACTACTCCCCTCCTTGCACCTTTACAGACTTTTTATTGACATTTTACCCAGCATTTTCTACCAACGATGATAGAAGTAGAACAATCAACCCTAAGCAGGTGAGTTAGTAACGGTTATAAAAATCTTTAATTCATTGACTGTAAAATGTAACATTTCTTTCGTGTTGGAGTAATAAGATTAAATGTTCATGTCCCACTGCATACTTGTCAGCATCGCTCAACTAGCCCATGCTCTCTTATTTCATTTTGTTATTGGAGTTGTTTGTCCCTACATCTTTTAATCAAAATAGTCTTTTTTTCCATTATAGTACTAAAATTAAATTTGAATTCTGTAAACACTTGATTGCCAGTAGAATAAATTATGACAGAAACGAAAATCAAGACTTACAAGTGGTTTATATTGTGTTGCTCTTAGTCTTCGCTTATTGGAACTTTTCTTTTTCCTTCCCAAGTGTATTTGAAGCTTTTCAGTTGAGCATGTTGCACTGTTGTTTGATGGATGATGACCTGGAGTGTTCTGCCTTGTTATGGAGCTAATCATGCTTGTTGCTGTGAGAAAAAATGGCTTCTCTGAAATTTGAAATTTTATTATTAAACTAACCTAGTGGTAAAAAGAGGTGGATGAGTTTGTTTGGTCAAGCTGGTATCTTTTATTTATTTATTTATTTATTTTTTTGGGAGAAATGAGCTGGTATGCTGATGTTCTTATGGTCTTGTGGCATGAAAAAGTGGTTTGTTACATGCATACAAGTATTGCAATGCCAAATTTCTGTACTCTTCTTGAAGCTATATACCGATTGTCAATGATGTAGAACTTTAGTTAGCCACTCAAATTTGTTTGCCACTTGTAGGAAATTGTGTGTGTTCCTGTGCAATCTGAAAACACCTGGCTTTAATAAATCAAATAGTTTCATCAACAATGCAGCCACTCCACTTAAATTTCTCTGTCAATTGCTGGATGCAATCTTCTTAACTGAAATACCTGGTTTTGATAACTCCAATAGTTTCATCAACGAAACAGGAACTTCACTCCATTCCACTCCATTAGTTTGATAAATCTACTGTTCACAGAATAAACTAAGCTCCAGAATAGCTGGCAGTTGATGCTCCAATATAATCTCAATCCACTCCCCCTCATTTCACCTTCACAAACATTTTTGTTGACATTTTTCCTTGGCATTTTGCTACCATTGAAGCTGTAATAATCAGAATTGACAAACCTTTAATTCAATGGCTGTGCACATACACTTTCTCTCATGTTTGAGCCATGAAAGATAGGAAGATACTCTTGTTGAAGCTATATATAGTTGGTTGTCAAAGTGTAGAAGTTTAATCAGCCCTTTAAAATTTATACATTAAACTTCATTTTTACATTAGAGACCATAGTGCTTGTAAAATGGCCCTAATTATCATATTTCTTTGACATTAAATTAGAGTAAAATGGCTCCATTAATGTGGCACATAACTAACTATGCACAACAGGAAGTAACATATAGGAAGGTCATTACAAATTCTTCAGGATCCATACAGTTATTTATTATTATTATTTTTTGATCAGTAGGGTCCATACAGTCATTAAAGGAGGCAGTTGCCTGATAAGTCACTGTTGGCATAGTTGTGGTCAAATGTTTGTTGGGTGGTTTGATGTTTTTCACCATTTTTTTGTACTACAAAACCAGGCCACATACCATATATGTTGGATATCTTAATGATTCTGAAGTTGTTTTGAACAACTAGTTAGTTCTTTTAAGTATTTCGACTTTTTTGGTCAAATGACAGCTGCATCTTCAATTAAATTCCCCCAATTTTTGCATCCTATTGTGGTTTAATGAAGGATGAGCAAAGGAAAAAACAGTGAGAGGATCCTTCTTTTAATTTTCTGGTTTGGTCTGTGCTTTTCTTGCATAGAGTAGCCTTTCGTATATATATCATTCTTACTTATCAAAAAATAAAAAAACAGTGAGAGGATCCCTGTAATGCGAGCTAGTAGCTGCTCAATTCAGCTTGGATTTTGCTCTAGTTGTTAATTGTTTTGTTCACTTGTAAGAATTCTTCAAGCTGCATGTGGAGATTGCTTGAAATTCATTCAAATTAGGTATTTATAACTATCTTAGCAAACAAAAGTCAATTTTATTAAGCATAATAGGAAGAGGAGAAAACTTCATATAAAGGTGATGCTATAAAAGGTTTGCAGCTCATTGTCTTGCTAAATTTGCAGCTGTTTATAGATCTACTGTTTGTTGTAATTTGCATACTCTTCCTGCTGCAGTCTTGGATGCCTGCAGGAAGGATACTGCTTCTACGTTGTTTAAATAATATGCTCGGTTTGTTAGCAAAAACAACTCTTTGAAGTGATTAGCAAACAGAATCCTACCTCTTGGCAAGATGTGGCAGGTGCCTTGGTCTACTGCAAACATATGAAACACCATTGTGAGGAACCACATTCCCATGACACTAAATTTAATACGTGGTAGATGTGTTACAGCAAGTCTAACTAATGTTAATGACATTCAAATTGTCATATCTTCTGCTTCAACAATCTTATGTTGTATTTATTTGATCACTGGGTATATTGTAAACTTCTTTGTGCAAGATTGAAATTAGTTCTTCGATGGTTGGTGACAGAAAATCTAAAGTTGTTTTTACTGAAACGTAAATCTGAGCCCATCAGTCCATGAAGTGATTATGGTTTTGTCTAAACAACCTAAGGCCTAAGGGTATTTAAACATGTTCTCATCAACCCATTATCAAACCCAGCTTGCTAAAGGCATTGTAGGTTTTGTGAATTGGATAGAGGAAATTCCTTTTATTATTGAACATGTTTTAGCTCAAGACATCATGTTTTTATCCTCTTCTAAATGAATTTTCAATCTTTCCGCAAATTAAAAAAAAAAAAAAAAAAAATTTTCAAGAAATTGAAAATTTTTAGTCTGACAAAAAGTATATTACTAAAATTTTTAATGTTTACTTTAATTGTTTTAATCATCTATCATAATTTTTTATTTTAATATAAGACTTGCACACTATAGCTTCTTTATCACGTGGCTCAAATTTGAAAATAAATGGAACCAAATTAATTGCTACCAAAATGTAGGGGTCAAATTAACACTGACTAAAAATGTAAGGACTGAAATTGTATTTACCAAAAAATTATGAAAAATGTTTGTAACTTAATTGCAGCCACTTCTTTCACAAATAGACCAGTTAATACTGTATTATTTCAAGAGAGCTGCACATGCATCATAATAGTAGGTCCATCATTGCCTTCGTGAGTAAAACAACTTAGAAGACTCAGCCAAACCCCACCTTCTAGCCCAAACATTTAACATAATTTGTTTTAAAAAAAGGCAATGCCCAGTGTTTTAGTCCTATAAAAGCAGGATCTTGGCTGGATATCATCCTAATTTCAGCATTCTAGTGGCTGCTCTCATGGTTGCAAAGATAGTGGGAAGGGTAAAAGTTTTTTATGTTGGAGTCTTTTGGGGTTGGAAAACGAGTGTGAAATCTATTTCTTGACAACATAATGGAAGATGATTGAAGTTTTGTGCTACTCAGTTTACCACAATTGTGCAGGATATGTGATGAAACCTTTCTGGTGGTGAATATAAATATGTGACAAAGAGATTGAATGACTGATTCCTATGAAAATGTATTGAATTGCATGCCTTCTAGTTGACTCCATGGTTTTGCTAATAAGACACCCTAGAAATGAAGTGCAATTTTTTTTTTTTTTTAGATAGTCACAATATGACTACTAACCTTGCAGCTCGAACTCTTGCCTTCCTACACCTCCAAGCACTTTGTGCATAGGAGGTGCTAAAATTCAACCCAAAACCTTCACAAGAGCTGGCATTGACTATAGAAATTATGTTTACCCACCCTTAGAGGGCACAAAGGTTCAGATGCCATAACCACATATAGTTTCCATGATGAAAAACATTGAAATTAAAATTGGAAAATTCCAAGCCAGCTTTATCATTTTCCTGAAAAGCAAGGACTGGCATGGTATAGTAAATATAATTATGGTGAAGGAGCCAGGAGTTACAAGTAAGCTCAAAATGCTACAAGATGGATCTATTAACTTTGACAATCAAAAATGAAAATTCAAAGGATAAATATATATAAATGGAAAATGTCTATTAAATTTCAACAAATCACTTTCCAAAACTTTTATTTCATGTTGCAGTGACTCATTATCCCCGCAAATTAAACTTGCTAAAGGATGAAGCTTTTCATATTCAGTAGCAAATTTTCATTTGCCATTATGCTGAACTTCCAAGGGTGTTAAAGTTTTGGTTACCCAAAAAGCTCTAGCCTATATTCAATATTCTACTTCATGTATATATATACAAGCAGTAAATGTCAACAACTTCTTATAGTGAAATTTCTTGATGTTATTTTTTTTTCCTAGTTTTGTTATTGATGTTGATTGTAAAGAAACCCAAGAACCATAATTTTAAGCATCTCCATGCTATTTTTTTTTTATTGGTAAGTTACACACAAACCCAGTGTGTCTTGAACTCATGACCCACTCCATCTTGCTCTTATAAGATGAGATTTTGGTACTACACTAACTATATAATTTTCACTCCCTAATTATATAAAGGGCAATACTGAGGTACACTACATTAAATTTCTATAATGTAGGAGAATCTAAAATAATGTTAATTTTGAGCTACTATAAAGTGATTCCTTTAGGAACTAATTTTTCTGTCACTCCACATTTGGCCCCAAATTTATAAATCGCTTACATCCTTTAAAATCCCCAAAACACACTCATTAGACAATAAACACCAACTCCTATTTATAAATAGTAACAATTTTTTTATAATCAATTTATAAAGGATAAGAACACCAAATCGAAAGTCATATTTACTGAAACATAAATCTGACCCCATTAGTCCATGAAGTGATTATGGTTTCATCTAAACAATCTAAGGGTGTTTAAACAAGTTTTGTCGGCTCATTAACCCATTATCTAATCCAGCATGCTAGAGGCATTGTAGGTTTTGTCAATTGGACAGGGGCATTGTAGATTTTTTCAATTGGATAAAGGAAATTTGTTTTATTATTATTAAGCATGTTTAGCTCATGAGGCAATGGTTTTATTCCATCTAAATTAAAATTTAAAATACAATCTTTCCATTAAAAAAAGAAGTTTCAAGAAATTGAAAAAATTAATTCTGACCAAAATCTTATTACCAAAAATTTTAAGAAATTAAAATAAATCTTATATTTATTTTGATTGTTAAATTCATCTATCATAATTTTTTATTTTTAATAAATGAGGACAATGCTTCTAGGCCGCCTATGTACGCACCAATCCACGAAGTGAAGTGAAGAGAAAGAGAAGGAAAGTCAAAGGATTGAATTGAATTGAATCTTACTATTTGAGTTGTTTGGTTTTGTATGTATGTGAACTGAAAATGAGAATAAGTTTATATCTTGGTTAGCTAAATGGTTAGAATAGGGTCACTAATCACTATATTGAATTTTCATTTGGATTGTAGTGGGGTTGATCATATTAGATTTGGGAAAACATATTCCTCGGCAATTAGCTACAACTAGTCGCTAACCCGTGCGATGCACGGGCTAGTTTTAAATAAAATGTTTGGACCAACTGGGTACACTGGTCTTTTTAATACATAAACAAATAGTTTATCATCTCCCAAAGCTGCAACTGTTTTAGGCTGAAGCATCTCCCAACAAAAGAAACACAGCTAAAACAGCACATAAGAATTCCATTAGCATAATCATATTTATAATGAAAGTGGCAGAACACAAAGTGCTTTAGAAAATACCAGGTCTTGACTCATGGAACAATGAATTTTAGACTCGAATTGGAAACATCAGAAGAAGTAAAGGAAAATCCATAAAATTGGATTGTTGGGGTCATCCATAAATATATATATATATAGATGACCCCAACAATAAGAATTGTTAATATTACATTAAGTAGCCAATAAAGGTTGTGATGTTGGAAATCAAATTGTGATTAGACAAAAATGTACCACCATTACTGGAATCTCCAACCAAAAGTCATCAAACTATATAAAATTCTGATCTAGTGACTGAAACTCAGAGAGAGAGAGGCGGAGTTTAGGTAGCTGTAAATCAAGAAACATAATGTAGGACTTTCCCTGGGAGCTGAAGGGAATGTCTTCCGGAATATATAAAAACCAAACTAATCTTCATAAAATCATAAATCAGCATTGCAGAAAGAATTATGGATACAATTAAAGGAATAAATTCATTATATTAAATCATGAAATTACAACAGGCAAGCAGATGTACAAACAACCAAATCAAATTTTACAAAAGAATTAAACAATATAGACGCTGAGAACATAAAACAACAATCCAACACCAAATCACTCACAAGCTTGTCTAACATACACCAGGAGTATGAGTAGTTTAAGTGTCAACAGAACCACTTTCAGTTTTCAAAGCTCTCTTCAACCTTGCCTCAAATGAAGTAGAGTGCCAATTCACTCTCTTATCCTGCACACCCACAAAAACTTAATCAGAACACTACTCCATCCCCTAAAACAAAAATCTCACTAATCTTTAAAACCTCAATAGTTGTTCTTTTTTTTTTCTTTTTTTTTCTTTTTTTTTGCTTTTTGCTTTTTGCTTTTTGCTTGGAAACAGATTGATCATAGTTGATTTCTTTAGGTTTTAACAATTATGCATCAAATAGCATTGTTTAGGAACACAGCCTTCTTTTTACAAATTGAAGTATTTTTTCTGCTAAAACTGATATAACTAAACTAAAATTCAAAAAAAGCTAAGAAATCCAAACTATTCTAAGTTTGAACTTGAAACAGTCTGAACTTGAAACAGTCAAAACATAAACCTACCAGCTGTATTTTTTCTGCACAAACTGATATAACTACACTAAAATTTGAGTTTCATGTACATAGATTATCACAGAGGCAAACGTTACAATTCAAATTGAGAGAACACTAAAATAGTTAGAAATTAGTTGCGATTTAGTCATGGATTTTGGCCTGTGATGGTGCTTAATATTTTTTGTACTTCTAGCAACATTTTATGACCATTGATGAGGGAGATTGTAATACTCAATTTTGATAAAAAACATGTTTTGATCCAAGAACTTACTTCATTTTTTTTATATGCAATGCATGGTCATACTTCTTCAATTTTGCAAATAGAAAAAAGCAAACATGGTCGTACTTTCTTTCCAAGTTCTTTCTATTATATTGTAAAGGTCTACCGTGTGAAAGAAACTCAAACTTGGAATAATTTCCTCAATCTTTCTCTCTTAGTATGAATATCAGCATCATCAAAGCCCACCGAAAGGTTTACATCAATCCCATTTAAATTTCCTCATGCTATATATGTTCAAATCTAAGACAAATTAAGCCAAAGAAAAATTAAGCAGAGAGATAAACCATGGAGGACACAAATCCAATATCTATAATCCGTCAAGGGTGTAAGTTAGCAAGAGAACTTGAAGCAAACCTACCAAACCTCACTGACCAGCACAACATGCTCTTAACTTCCTGTGTTGAAATCATAAAGGTTTTCAATACAGCAAAGGAACGACTACACACTACTCAATATCTTCAGGACCCCATGTCACACACCCCCATGAACATGCTAATCCGACAATCACAGGAGTCACAACAGCCTCAGATTGAAGCAGCTGCTGATCTGCAGGGATGGCTTTTTCTTTTTTTTCTTTTTTTTTGTTAGGTTTTAAATTGACAAATTCCATGACGATGTAATAATTATTGAGTCTATAATGTGTTACTCAATATTCAAGATCAAAGTATAAAAATGTGTAGCTCAAAGAAGACATTCTATTAGGATTTCTACTATCATTCAATCATCAAGTTTCGATAGGTGGTCGTCGCTTCTTGATCTATTAAAAGAGGATTTTGGATATCTATTCTATTGTGGCTTGATCTTTAAAAACTCATGAACACAAACTTAAACTACAGAAACTTATTAACACAAAAAGGAATCATAAACATGCCATATTTTTGAAATCAAACTAAAGAATTAAAAAACATAGAATTAGACAAACTCATATGAAAAAAAAAAAAAAAAAAAAAAAAAAAAACACACATACCAAGTTCTTTGTAGCTGTAGATTTAGATTCTAATATTTGTAAAACACCACCTTTGGCAGATTTAGATTTTGATGGTTGTAGAGCACCTTCAATTATCTACAAAATCAAAACAAAAACAAAAACAGAAAAACATGAAAAACCATCAAACAAATGAAAAGAGTAGTTATTAATAACATATTTCATAATTTAAATTAAAATTCAAATCTATAGAGATGCGTTGAATGTAGTTCTTTTTTTTTTTTTTTCTCGGAAATAGATTGATCATAGTTGAGAAATTCAAACTGATATAACTACACTAAAATTTGAAACAGTCAAAATCTAATGACTTGAATTATTAAAATAACTACACTAAAATTTGAGTTTCATGAGTTCTTTACAATTCAAATTGAGACAACACTAAAATAATTAGAGAAAGCCTAATTCGAATACCATACCTTAACCCTAATTCGAATGGAGGCAAAGAACGAAGAGAAAGCCAATAAGAATAAACCTAGAAATTGAATCAACTATTTATAAGATAATAGTTAGAGTCCTAATACTGATAGAGTTCGGATTCAAAAAAATAAATAATATTAGAGTTCTAATTAAATTTGTTTTTTACTTACCTTTGGGCCGTTCTCGACGGGCTGGTTGGGTGTTGATGGGCCATGGACTGGATGAGACCCACGGCAAATGGGACGCCGGTTCTGTTCTGAGGAAGAGTGGAAACTGAGCGAGGTGGATATGGGCAAATCGGTGGTCGGTGGTCTGAGGAACTTGATATCGGTGGTCTGAGGAAGATCGATGGTCTGAAGAAGGTGTCTGTTGGGTCGATGCGATGGTGGGTATGGTGGGTACCATTGTGAAAGGGAAAGGCAGAGAGGATCGGGATGCCGTGGTCGGTGGTCTGAAGAAGGTTTCTGTTGGGTCTTTAGATGCGATGGTGGGTATGGTGGGTACCATTGGCAGAGGATCGGAAAAGCAGAGGAACAGACGGTTTACATGCGATGCGATGCCGTGGTCGGTGGTCTGAAGAAGGTTTCTGTTGGGTCTTTAGATGCGATGGTGGGTATGGTCGGTACCATTGTGAATGGGAAAGGCAGAGAGGATCGGGAAAGGCAGAGGCAGAGGCATCGTGAAATGAACAGATGGTTTATTGAGTTTTTTGGGTTTATTACATTTTTTGCTGGTTTTATTTTTTTTAATCGTGAAATGAACAGATGGCTTATTGCGTTTTTTGGTTATATATATATATATATATATATATATTTTTTAATATTGTGCTGACGTGGAAATTTGTGGGAGCTCTAAAAGTTTCGGTTTTATATATATATATATATATAGATGATGGATGCTACATCCCAATTTCTTGTATAATACTATTGAGATATTGTTTTCAATCATAGCACATTATGGGAGAAATTTGAAACCAAATTAATGTCAATCCTGGGAGAAATGTACCTTCACAACACCAACAATTATATCTATATATGAATGAATTTGGATCTGGGTTTTGCGTATAGATATGGCACTATATGTGCAGTTTTGGGAAAATTATGGGCTTTTTGCATTTTACATTGCAAATTTAATGTTTTCTTTAGACAGCCATTTAGATTTGTGTTTTGTTTAACATGTATCTTGTTTTGCTTTTGTGGATTTAATGTTTTGGCTTAGTAATTATTAAGTTGTAATAGACTTTGAACATCTAAACCTTATGTTTTAAAGAAATGTTTGAAGTTTTGGACTCCAATCACTAATAAGAATATATCATTTGTCTTATCATGTGCAATACACATGACTCACTTAACCCAACCAATCAAGTCAGTCATGTGTATTACACAAGACAGGACACATGTCATTTTTTATTGCAACCAAACATTTTCAGAAAGAAATTGTGCTGTCAACTTTCATTGCATAACCTTTTATCAATTAATTTATATATTTATTTTTAAACAATAAAAGAAATACTCTAAACTCGCGCCTATGTAAAGTGGGTAGGTCACAATATTTAGTTGGAATAAAAAATACACTTCCACAAAAATAAACATTATACTTAATTGAAAGTATTTAAAAACTCTAAGAACACAATAGATATAATTGAGAAATTCAACATGGTCAATAAAATTGCACTTCCAGTCAAACTCACATGCCCATCAATTCTCCAAATAAGTTAAAATGAAACTATCTTTTCCACCTATGCTATTGGTGTGTTTAGAAACTTTTCTTTTTAATTTGAATATAATAAAAAGTTGAGGGGTGTGTTTTTTGAAAAAATATTTAATAAAAAAATACTATATATTTTTTTAATTAAAATAAGACCCTCTGAATTAACTTTTATTTGGTTGCTAAAATTTTGAAGTAACCCAACATTGAGAAGTATGGAATAGCAAAGTTGGCAGGTGAAGTACTTGGAAGGTGACCATAATTATTTAAAAAAATGACAATGACATCCTATAATAATTTTTAATAATCGATGAACGGTGACCTTAATTATATTATCAATTGAAAAGTAGATGTTAACAAAACTTAAATATAAAATATTAATTAGTTTCCAAAAAAATTATATTAACTAGTAATTTTGTACTTCAAAAAGTATGAAAAATGGCTTCACTTAAAAAAATTATAATATAGAAAATTAAATAAATATTATTTAAATGGTATTCAACAAAAAAATAAGTACATATTTTTCCCTCAATCTGTATGCAGCCAGTCTTGGTGAAAAGTTTCAATTAAAATTGGTAAAACCACTAGCCATAAAATAATATGTTGATGCACAAATTTATAATTTTACATAAATACAAATTATTCATAGTCTCTTTTCAAGATAAACAAAATTTATTGGTAAATAGTGGATAGGAGGAAATATGGTTTGAGCCACAAGCATAAAATACCACAAAAGATACCATTACAGTTAAACTTATTCCTTGGAACTCTATCTCTTTCACAACTTGGTACTTAAAGCATATATCAATTCACAAGTTTCAAGTTTCAACTTATTAATATGTCTTACTATTATAGGTTTTGGATAAAGAGGTAACGTGATAGTAAACACACCAAATAAATTAATTATAAAATATTTTTCTTTTTTTATAATAATGAAGTGGGACAATATATATACCCTACATGAGCCTAAATGAGACTTCTAGTTGTTAGAACTAGCCTTCCTCATTTGATAATCAAAAAATATATACCTTTAGATTTTCTCTCAATTTTGACTTTAATTATATATATATATATATATATATATATATTACAATTACACATATATAAGTTCAAATTATATCTGGTGTAAGAGTTATACAATTTTCAAGTCATAGATGAGTTTTTCTCTCTTTTCAATTTTTATTTTATATACACATAAGTTTACTCTATTTTTTTTCTTTATTGGGTTTTTGACTTTTTTATTTATTTATTATCCTCTTCATTTTTTGCACAACATGAACAAAAATTTCAAAAAAATTTAGATAGAACACGTGCAGTATAACAAAATATGTCTAACCTTACCATTTTTTATTGTTTTTATTTTTGGGGGGTAAAAAGGGGGATTCACTCCTTCTTTTTATTCTCTCCAGCTTCAATTTCTTTTTACCTTTTCTCCACTGCCGTTCGTTCCACTCTTCTTCCAACCCCCAAAACTCAAAGACAGTTCTTCCCTTAAAATAACGATCTCAAAAGCGAAGCAGAAAAACCCATACCCGAACCCTTAAAATAACGATCTCGGAATCAAAGCAGAAAAACCCAAACCCAAAAATCGCGATCTCGGCCCTGCTTCGCTCTCCGATCTGCCACTCCACCACCATGATTTCTCCTTTCGAAGCTAAGCCTGTGTGTAGCTGAAACTGTGTGTCGTCATTGTGAAATGGGTAAATCAACATCCTCTCTTCTTTTTATATGCAATCGTTTGATTATTAGAGTAGTAAGCCTTCCATTTCCATTTCGTGCTTTTACTTCTTATCATTATTGTTCTACTATTAGAGAAAATGCGAGAACCCCATATCAGAATCAGAACCAGAATCAGTTGTTGAAATCTGTTAGAGATCACTGCAAATCTCGAACCTTTAAGAATCTTGATCATGCCTTAGGCCTGTTTGATATAATGCTTCACATGCACCCTTTGCCTTTCATTGAAGATTTTACTCTATTGTTGGGTGCCGTTGCAAGAATGAAGCATTACTCCGTAGTCATTACTCTAATTCAACGAATGGAATCATTCGGAATCTCTCCCGATGTTTATACTCTCACTGTTTTGATTAATTGCTTCTGCCATCTGAACCGGGTCAATTTTGGTTTCTCTATCATAGCAACAATTTTGAAACTTGGTTATCAGCCTACCCAAACTACTCTAAACACTCTTGTTAAAGGTCTTTGTCTTCAAGGTAATATTTCTGGAGCTGTGAGTTTGGTAGAGGAAATGGAGAACAAAGGGTACCAACCTAATGCAATTACTTGTCGGACGATAGTAAACGGTCTGTGTAAGATTGGCCAGACTGGTGTGGCTATTAGTTTGCTCAGGAAGCTTGAAAAAGGGAATTTTGAAAAAGATGTGGTGCTTTATAACATGGTCATTGATAGTTTATGTAAGGACAAATTGGTAACTGAGGCTTTGAATCTTTTATCTGAAATGAAGAGTAAAGGCATTCGACCAGACATTGTCACTTACAATTCCTTAGTTCAAGGACTATGCAATTTTGGCCAATGGAGGGAGGTTGCTACCTTGTTGAATGAGGTGGTTCAAAGGAATATCATGCTAAATGTGCAAACCTTCAGCATATTGGTGGACACACTTTGCAAGAAAGGGATGTTAACTAAGGCAAAAGAAGTTTTTGATGTGATGATTCAAAGAGGCATTGATCCTAACATAGTCACTTACAATTCTTTGATTAATGGTTATTGTTTGCAAAACAGACTGGATGAGGCAGTTAAGACGTTTAATATGATGGTTGAGAAGGGTTGTTCACCCGATGTGGTTAGCTATAACATATTGATCAATGGATATTGCCAAATTAAAAAAATTGATGAGGCAAAGTGTTTGTTTCATGAAATGTCCAACAAGGGAATGATTCCTAATGTAGTGACTTACAGCACTCTTATAGGTGGGTTATTTCGAGTGAAGAGAGTCCAGACTGCACTAGAGCTATTCAATACAATGCGAGCTTGTGGCCAACATCCAAATCCCCAAACCTATGCCATCTTGTTAGATGGCTTTTTTAAGAATAGACGAATTGCTGAGGCAATGACATTGTTTCTGGAAATGGAAGAAAAAAAGTTGGACCACAATATTGTGTTTTACAACATCTTGATTGATGGTTTCTGTAGTGTTGGGGAACTTACAACTGCAAGAGAAATCTTTAGTGGTCTTCTAGCAAAAGGGTTGCAACCTAATGTTTGGACTTACACTATAATGATCAAAGGATTTTGCAAGAATGAACTAATTGATGAAGCGGGTGAGCTGCTTGAGGAAATGGATAGCAACGGTTGTTCACCTGACGATCACGCATATAACACAATAATTCAAGGGTTATTGCAACATAGTGAGACATCAAAGGCAATTAAATATCTCAAAATAATGGTTGACAGGGGTTTTTCAGCAAATACAACCACTGCAACCATGTTTTTTGACTTGCTGTCATCGAATCAAGTAGATGAAAATATTCAAGAATTGCTTCCGAAGTTCGTGTGAAGGTTTTTTAGGTTCTCAAGATCAAGGACAACATTCATATTTAACCAATCACAAGTCATTATGTGAGTGATGTATATTTGCTTCAGTAAAATTTAATACTTTTTATGAGATGGTATTTCTTTCCAATTCTGTGAGCTAGATTGTTTGTTCCTTTTATTGTCCGATCTTTTGTTGTGATTTTGTTATTTACTCATTTTGTTGCATTAAACCCTTCCTCATGGATAGGTGTTTCAAATTTTTTCTAATGTAATGTTAATGTAAAATATCATACCCCTTGTATAAGTATGCACTCTCTAAACCAGCCCCAAAATTATTAAACCATTAGTAATTAAGTCTGCACCAAATTAGTTCTTGAATCAGTTTCAGTTTTACAAAAGCAGTCTAGTTGTAATTGCTTATAAAATTTAGTTTTAGAGTAGGTTATGGGTGCTTGTAAGTTAAATTATTATTTTAAAACCACAATAGATTGAGCTGTCAGACTTCTGAAATATCAATAGTTTAAGTTACTGTCTCTTTCACTTTCATACCTCTTAGTTATCTTTTGCCAAAAGGCAGGATCTATTTTGTGTCTAACCTTCGTAATTCTGATGTCCTGTTTGCGCTTACTACGATATGAGTGTTACTAGAGATTCTTAAACCTTTATTCATTTGAGGGTATGTAGGATAGCTGTTCTAAAGTAAGAGTGCCATTATTAGTAAATTTTGTTATTTATTTATTTATTTTTTCATGATGAGGAACCTCACCAAGGCAAGGCCCTTTGGACGCACTCCTAGGGACAAATTTAGTTATTTTTTATATAACATAGGGACAACAGTGAAACAAATAGTATAATTAGTTTGGCTCTTTTGTTTGCTTCATGCCTTGCTTCCTCCCCCATTAGATAAAGCTATATTGGAGTAAACTTATTGTTTTACATTGTACTATATGTAATCATATCAACATATTGACTAATGATTAAGGACTAGGTATTTTCATTGCAAGTTATTCTTTTACCTTGGTGATATTTATTTTCTTGTATTGGCACTGGGTTGTTTGTTGCTATTCTAGTTTTGTTATCTTTCCTTGGAACTATGTTGAGCACTAGTGTTGTAAATTTGAACTTATTTTTGTGAAAATTATCTTGAACTTCAGTTGATGCAACATTGTGAACATGCAATTAGTTTTATGTATTTGTGAAATGACAGAATAATTTGTTTGCAATTGGTTATGCTCATGGGGTAATTTTGGTGCTCGTGATAAGTCAAATGAATATCAGCCAAAGACCATTGATACTAGTAGATTTTCCTTACTTAGTAGTTAATATTAGAGATCATCTTCTTTCTACTACCACTAATATTTTGACATTTGATGGATTTGGTATACCTACAATCCCCCTATTACTATTACTTGCCTCATATGTAGAGCTTTTTTCTCTCACTAAATTTGTCATTATAGTTTATACACATTTTAGAATAAAACATAGGTAGGATATACATTCATCCAAAATTGCCAGATCAAATCTATTGATACAATATTATGAAAATGTACAATGGAGAGTTGTATCTTACTTTGAAACTGGAATAGAGTTTATGGGTTGGGAAAGAGGGAAAAGGTTAGAAGATTGAAATAAAATGTGAAATGCAATTCCAAATAAAAAATTTCCTTTATATATATGTGTGTGTACTGAAATCTTTGGTAAGCAACAATGCGTGCAAGGTATTTTGTTAGTGCCTGGTAGAAGATCAAAGAATAAAAGATGGGGAGGGTCAGGTCTTGCTTTCATAGATTAAGACGGCAAAAGGATCGTAGCTGGCTGCTATAGTTAGATACTCAGGACTTGTAGACAATCATCTGTCTGGCAGTCAAAGACGCTCTAGAGGCAGCAAAAAACAAAGGATTTTAAAGCTTATTATTCTTCTACTAAATCTAAAGCTGTGTCCTTGTTTAAGAATACAAGGCTTCCTAGATGGCAAATTGAAAGAGATTGCTCTAGCAGAAACGGAGTCTTTGTTTATTGGTTTAGGTTCTTATGTGTTGCTACCACTATTGCTTTTTGCTAAGCCACTATGACTATTTAAACCAACACCACCAACCCCCAACACCCCCCCCCCCCCCCCCCCCCCAAAAAAAAAGAAGAAAAAGAAAGGTAAAAAAACAGAAAGAAAGAAAATTGAAAGAGATTGTTGTACCATACTTGCAAAGAAGAAAATGGTTTATGGATTTACCTATCAAAAAAAAAAAAAAAAGGTTTATGGATTAGAAGGAATAGTTTAGAAGACTATAACAAAATGGAGTCGAAAATAAACAAAAATAAACATGTACACAAATATCTCTCTATGTTTGTATATGCATATACAAAACACGTATGTAATAGTATATAAACACATACACAAATTTTGATGTTGTCAATAATTAGTTTCCGTTGCTTCCAATGTTTCATGTACAGTTCCATGTATTGAGTTGCACACAGATTTGGATGATTAGGTCGTTTGAAATGCCGTTATTAATTTATTTTGTTCATTGGATATTTTTATAATGCTAGCATACTAGAATGTCATTCCATTCAATCAGCAGGTGTTCATAAAAATAAAAAGAATTATGTATGTTCAACAAGTGTTGCAGTCACTAAGGTTTTTGATTCTGCCATCATCTTTAAATAATAAAAAAAGAATCAATACTTTGGAGAAACGCTTTTAAAGTTATTGGCCATTTGAACTAATATAACCATTACATCATATATTTGAAGTCCATTTACTAAGGACACAATCTATCCTATTGACAAATGTATTGGAATTAGTTAGACGAAATCTTAATCATGAGTAATATTTGTGATTATAGGAGAAAAAATATAGGTAAATTTTGAATTCATGTATTGGCCTTTGTGTTTTTTATTTTTATTTTCAAGTTTAGGAGGGAAGTGTTATATGATGAGTTGAAGTTGTTGGTTCAAGTCCAGCTAAATTGGGTAGATTTCAGTTTTGTATCATAGGAAAAATCTTGTTCTAATGACTACTTAACCTAATTATACTTTTGCTTTATATTGTTTATGATTTGGAATTGTATGTTGAATGGTCGCTTAAGCAAAGCAAAATTTTTTGGCCTTATTCCACCAATGGCAAATTCCAAGTGAAAAAAGCTTATACCATCCTCCTCAATGAAAACCTCCCTTCTCACCCAAACTCACCTACTATCCCACCAAAGGTTTGGAAAACTTTATGGAAAGTTCCACTCCCACAAAAAATTCTGCTTTTTGTTTGGAAAGTTTTGCACTCAGCCCTCCCTGTAAGAAACACTCTTATCCATAGGGGCATTAATTGCTTTGATACCTGCCCCTTTTGTCAAGAAGATAGGGAAACCTTAGACCACTTGTTTCTTAATTGCCCTTTCTCTAGAGCTGTTTGGTGAGGCAGTGATTTAACCTTTCATATTGACACACTTCCTAACCACTCCATATCTGATTGGATAAGTAACTGGATTTAAGGAAGCCAAAAGGAAAACCGATTCAAGAACTGCATTCCTAATTTGTTTGTCACCCTTTGGTGTATATGGAATCACATAAATAGCATAGTCTTCGAAGGGAAATTACCCAATACAAAGGAGGTTATGCTAATCTCAACTGCTTTAACGCACATGTACAATGCTGCTTTTATTGAAAATCTTACAGGTCAAGAGCAAACAACAAAGGGAGACAGCCAGCATCTTACTACTGCCTGGCCTTACCAAGAATATTGGCAATTGTTGTATCAAGTGGAAATTTCCAGAAAAGTGATTAGAGGAAGAAGAGGTGCTGCCTTGATAGGTAAATCAAAGGAAGGATGCCAACTTGTCAGAAAAGCCTTTCTCACAGTGTTCCAAGGCCCTAAGAAAACAAAGTTTGCGGCGATCCGTGAAGCAGTCCTCTACACAGCTCATTTGGGTCTTCAAAGAGTGGTGATCCTAACTGATAGCAAGGAAATCCAACTGTTTTGGAGTTCTAAGAGTTACCGGCCATGGTGGATTGAATTCTTAATAGAAGATATTCATAATATTATTAAGCAATACTCTATGCTACTTGTTTTTTGTGAAAATTTCAGACTATGTACCAACTGAATGCAGTGAACTTGCTAATATGATAGCAAGACAAACTCCAAATTTTGTGTTGCAATCTCTTTGTCCGGTATAAAAAAAAAAAAGCACGGCATTAGAACAAAAAAAGAAAAAAGATTATGGTGTGTTTGTTTGTTTGTTTGTTTTTTTTTATTTTTTTTGGATGCCATTATTGTGACTATATTGGGCTGGCTAAATACCAATAGACCCAATTAAAAATCCCAATACGGAATTCAATTGCTCAGGGAAGGAGGGCAGTGATCGGCTGCAATGACAGCACACCGTGAACCCCCTCAATTCCAATCGCACTCTTGTAGATTAAATTTTTTGACCTACTAGTGTACTACACTACTTTATGACAATTAATTTCTGCAGTGAAAGCCCTTGTTGAAATAGCTGAACAATTAGGAAAGAAAGATTGGAATTTCAATGTGGACCCTTGCGCTAATAATGACCAAATCTAGATAAGAACAGAAGTGAATTCAAGGCCATTCTACCACAACGAAACTCTCATCTGCAATTGCAACTACACTGATGGTGCATTACACCTCCTTAAAATGTACGTACTAAGCTTATTCTTATTGATTGATTGATTAATTTGTTTAAAATCCATACTAAGGAAATAGTGCATAGTGCATTTACACTAATTATTAATTGAATTGATTGATTCTTTCTTCTTCCTCTCTCAGATTTTGCTCTTGCGTTCATTCCACCCCCCTTATATTCATGGTCACATTATATTCCTGTTTTTCTATCATTCTATTTCTAGGTATGATAGAAAAAACTACAAAATTTTACAAAGGTTTCCGATGTGCAAATCAAAAGCAGCTTGAAGATAAAGATAGGTTGTTGCAGGTAATTCGTCTCTACAATACAATTCTGTCGTTTCTTGCCCTGTTGAATGGGAGAAATCACAAGACTTGAGATCAAGCAGTGATTTTCATGGCAAAAAAATCGTTCTTTAAGAAAACAAATCCATATCCAGTAGAAGAAATTTCCGACTCTAACCATTCTCAGGTTGGTATTTCTTAGACTAGATCCCTACCTCTAGATTTGCAAAATATGGGTTCTTTAATTCTTTGTAGGTCATGTATCTGTTAGGAGAAAAAAAAATTTTGGTTTTTTCAATTCAATTAATAATAGAAATTTATGCCATGTAGTTGATATTTGACATGTACATGCTATAAGGTTCTTTTCCTCTCTTTCTTCTTTTGATTTTCTTGGATTTTATGATATGAGAAGATAATGTTGAATTGTGATTGAGATAGTAAATATGATTCAGGATGGAGGAATTTTTTGCATTTAAAGTTTGGGTTTTTTTTTACAAGAGTTCTTATGCATATACATGTTTGTAGAAATGCCAAAAAGGGCTTTTGTTTATTAATTTAATATTTTTTATCATCTGTGCATAATGTTTCCTTTCCTTAGTTATTTAATAGGCCATTGTAATGTTTTTGATGTGTTTGGATTTGGTTAGCTTCTGTCATGGCAATAGCTATGCTTTACCATGCTTGGCCGAGCTTTGCATTTGAGTCTGAGGATAATGTCTTAATTCTTCTAGAATAGAAAGAAAATCATGTCTAGTATTCTATGTTAATGATTTACTCGTATTCGTAGTGTTTTTAGAGAAATAGCCTTGATTGGTCCAAAGGTCTACATGTGGAAACTATCATGATGACTATTATGATCATCATCATCATAGTTTCCATACGTAAACCTTTGAAAATGATAATAAATAGTTAAAATAAGAACTTATGGAACCTTGGTATGAAAGTAGCAATAATTCTAGAGACTTACAACATCTTTCTTCCATAAAAAATAGAAACAAGCTGTCCTAACTACTAACAGACGTAGTAATTCAGCCAAAAAAAAAATGATGTAGTAATTCATAAAAGCAGAGAACTTAAATAGTTTGCATTTTTGCAATAAATATGATATTGATGGGTACAACAATGTTTGCACTGTAATTTTCATCTAGGACTTAAGTATATGAGGACAGTTATGCAGAATGCAAAAGAACTCTTGAGGTTTATGTCCGTGAGATTTGCCTCTCATTAAATGGAAGTAATAGTTGTTCTCTTTGCCAATACAGTCAGGTGACTTCTACACTAAATTGGTATCATGAATACTGTTGATATCAAAGACTAAAGTTTAAGTTATATAAAATACAATTCTTCAATTGGCTTAAGAAATTTTTTGGTTTCTGAAGGGTGCACTTGTTGGTTCATGCAAGGGGAGTTGCTGTTTATACAATACATCTAGTACTAATTTAGAAAGCTCTCTGTGCGTGCATGGCTGGTTTAGTCAAGATTTTGTGCACTAACTGTTAATAACTTCTTTATCTATTTATACTTTCAGAGAATAAGTTGCAACAAAAAAGCCAAATCAATCTGCAAAACAAGAAGAAGAAATCTCATCACAAGAAAATCTCTGGTTTCCAGGTAAGCTGGTGGCTCTACCATCTTGTACTTTTTATGAGATTATTATAAATTCAACTACAATTAATTTGCCGATTTCTTTCTATTTTACTCTCTCCTTGTTTAGCTGATTTTCACTTGTAAAGATGGTTTGTATGCTTACTTTGAGAGACAAGTTTGGCTGATACTTTTCAGTTGCTGATCAGTTTATCTAAACAGTTTGCTCCAGGTAGTTCATCAAAAGTTCTCATCACATTTGCAGATTCACAAATTCGGGTTGTTGACGGTATTGATCTGGTTCACAAGTTTAAAGGTATCAATAAGATACATTAAATTGTGTCTTCATTTGTTGTTGTTACTTTTCTTTTTTTATTATTTATTAACATGAAAATGCTTGATACATGAAATTTTTGTCTTAAACCTGATTGACATGATTAATATCATTGTACCTCCAAAAGTTGATGCCTTTCTTCATTTCTAGGAGTTCTCAATGGTACTTTCACTATGCAAAGTGTTAAAAATTGCTTTGAACTTAATGGCCCTGGTACTCTATGGCTAACTCTTAGATTTAGGCTGTTATAGTTCTGACTTGCAACTGTTAAAATATTGTAAATATTTGATCTTTAGGAAGGACAATGGTTAAGTCACTAATTTGGAGAGCAAGAACTTATTGTTAACTTTTCTGGTGAGACGCCACTGTGGATCACAAATTCTTTTTTATAAACCATTATAGTAGCCTTTTAGTTACAATACGCTAAACCTGTGACCTTTGGAAATATAGCGTAGCACGAATGTGCCTGACTTGGTTCTCTTTAGAGGCGTGTGTAGAACTTACCTATAAAAGAAACTACATAATAAATTAGTTTAACTTTTTTTAATAAAATTACTTATCAAAAAAATAAATTAACAAACCAGTTGGAAAAATACTTGCTGTCGAAAGGCGTGAATCTTTTAGTTGGACCTTATCAAAAACTTATCAATATTTTGTTATAAATTTTAAGGATATTAATTAATTTTTAACTCTTGTGTTCCTTCTGTGTTCATCACTTTAGTCATAATGTCTTTATTATATGCTTTATTTGATAAATTCCCCTTTGATGTGCAGAAAACTACCAGAATTCTCTATGCAACGAGGTGTGCTCTTATGAACATCTTATTTTTCTAAGTGTTGATAGTTATGCCATGTAAATGCAGATACTACTTTAGTTACCACTTGAGCTGCAAAAGGGACAATAAGAAATTCCTACAAGTTAGAAGTTGCCATGTTGAGAACTTAGGAATGAATAATCTAGACATGTAGACCAATTGCAAGATGCTTTTGATTGCCTCTTTTTCAATTATTGCCGTGATGGTATTCAAATATAGATGTGAAGAAACACATTGTAGTGGATTTCTTTGTAAATGATTTTTTTCCTTCCTATGATGAGCAAGTAGTAGAGTAAGTAGAAGTCAAGATACTTATAATGGATTTCTTTGTAGTTTTTCAACTTCCTTTAGATACTTTACAACAAGAGACCTGTTTGTAGTGCATGAAACTGGGTTGTATATCATTTCAAGTTATCGTTATTATGAGGTAAAAAACACTATATTTAGCTCCAAGTGCAAGTAGGCGGTATGTTTTCTTTGGACCATCTATGGCATATACAAATAGAACTAATGAATTATTTATCCTTTCATATATGAACTTGTGGAAAAAAAATTTAGTTGGTTATGATGACAGATTTTTAGTCATTATCATGTCAATTGGATTATCAATGGCTTTTTTATTAGCTCATGTATTTATTAAAAAAATGTTACTAAAATTAAAATGTAGAAGGTTTAAGAAAAATAATAATTGGAAAAAATATTTTATTGATCTTAAATTCAAATCCAGATCCAAATTTAGGTATCTAAACAATGGAATTTCAAATTCTTCATTGTATAAAAAGACCCAAATAAGGAATTTAAAAATCAATGGATTTCAAATCAAGGATTTTTAAATCCATTAATTTTAAAATCAATGGCTTTCAAATCAAGCAAATATAATGGTTGTATAAAATTTTTATTGTCATTTTAGTCTTGCAAATAGAGGTTTTAGGAGGTATTTTGGTCATTTTTAGATTTCAAGGGTCCTTCGATCATTTTTTAGGTTTCAAAGGTATTTTGGTAAGTTTCTAGGTTTTGGGCGTGTGGGGTCATAAGGCCCAGTGATATATATCCAACCTATTAAACTGGACCTGAGGCCCATGCCGAGGTTCGTGATCACCTATGAAGAAGATAGTGGAAATCATGGCAGGACAGGAAGTTGTGCTGAGGATAACTCTATCCTCAGCCAGCCAAAGCCGAGGTGGAGGAAATGTGGTTCACCGGCAAAGACAATCTCCTAAAGCACTCCAAAGAGAAAAGATAAGTACAGCAAGCACGTTGAAGTATGACGGTAGAGTAATTCCAAGAAAAGCTATTGCCTCCGCATTAAATGCTTCACAACTAACACTCTGGCCGCATTAATGTGGAAATGATGCCTAAGCAGTGGTTTTTCAGACTCATAGCTACTACCTAGGAGCTTTGAGAGGAGGTTGATGTGACAAGGACCAACAACAGCAGATCTGGTCTGCACGTGTACGGTGGAGATGAAAGATGAAACTAGTATATAAGGAAGAATGAGCCCTAAGAAATGGGACAGAGGGTTTTACCAGAGAAAACACTGTAGCAACTTGAATGAACTCTGTAACCATTGTCGTTAACATTCAAGAAATGATAAGTCCAAGCTCCTCGGACCAGTGCCGAGGATAGAATTGCCTGTCTAATTCTGCATTTGTTTTATCTATTCGTTCTTTAAATCATTTTCAACTGTTGTCATACTCATTAAAGCCCAATTCTTTTACCCACACTCTTCAAATTTATTATATTGGACTTGCTGGGCTTGGATTCACTTGTCCTTTAAGAATAATGCTCAAACCCAGTCCTTACAGGGCGCATTACGGTCATTTTTTTAGGTTTCATGGTCATTTTCTTAGTATCTAAGAGTATTTCGATTATTATTATTATTATTTTTTTGTTTAGAGGGTATTTCAATCATTTTTTTATGTTTTAGGGTCATTTTTTAGGTTTTAAGGATATCCCAATAATATTTTAGAGTTTCGAGGTTATTTTGGTAATTTTTTAAGTGTTCGGATGTGTTTTGGTAATTTTAGTATATTTAAGAGTATTTCAGAAATTTTAGAGATTTTAGGGGTATGTTTGTTATATATATTCGTCAATTATTAGATAATTCGATGGGGTTGGGTTGGGTTGGCTAAGCCCATATGTAATTTTGGTACGGTTAAATATGATCATGGAACTGTCAAATGTAAGTTAAAAAAAAACAACCATTGAATGTGACAACAGTGCAGTCATGTGTGATGTTAGTACTGCCCAATGTGACAATGGAACCATCAAATGTGAGAAAAAAAATAAGGGAACCACCGAATGTGACAAAGTACAATCACATGTGATGTTGGTACTGCACAATTTAAGGATGGTATTATCAAATGTGAGAAAAAAATACGAGTACAACCAAATGTGACAAAAGTATGGTCAAATGTAATGTTAGTACTGCCTAATGTAATAATGGAACCATCAAATGTGAGAAAAAATATGGGAACCACCGAATGTGATAAAAGTACAGTCACATGTGATGTTGGTACTACCTAATGTGAGGATGGTACCATCGAATGTAAGAAAAAATAAGGGAACCATCAAATTTGACAAAAGTACAGTCACATGTGATATTAGTACTACACAATGTGAGAATAGTAACATCAAATGTGATATTTTGGTAACTTGGTATAACAGATTGTCTACTAGTGGGTACCGTACCCAAAAAAAAAAAAAAAAAAAACGTACAGAATAATTACCCTTGGTGCAAAAGATGTATTTAGTACAAAGGATGTATTTGGTTATTTTCAAAGAGAGAATGCTCAAATAAAGAAAGTACCATTTTTGTTTGGAATTATTGAGCCATGACTTCTGCACTCTTTCATTTTCACCCTTCATTCATTGTTCTCTAGCTTTCTTTGCCACGTCACATTAGCGGTCCTCTTCAAATTTTCACAGCCCCGCACTTTTCTTTTCTTCTTCTTTTTAGTTTTTACCCTTATTATTTTTGGAATAACAAAAAATTTTAGTGCTAGGAAAGTTGATGATTTGGTTATTTTGATGTAAAACATTTTCAAATATGAAAAAATATATATTTTTAATTAAATATTTTCAAGTGTTTATTATGATATATAAAATTTTTCCCACCAAAACCAATGGTTCAGCCACTGGTGCTAAAGGTTTGGTGACTGAATTGGCAGCTTCAATAACTATATAGTTAGCAATAGTTACTAGACCGAACCATCAACACCAGCCATTGGATTGGTGATCCAACCACCAAATGGAGGGAGAGAGACACTATTTGTTTTTTTGTAACAAGTTTTTAAATATAAAAGTACAACGTTTTATGATCAACGAAAAATATTTTTAAGTTTGATCAAATTTTACAAAAAAAAAAAAAACAATAAAATGCTGAAAATATATTCTATAAAATATTTTACAGTGAAATAAATGGCGCGAGAGTTGCAAATCTAGAAGAAAATGGTCCACTTCACTTTCAATCCAAGCTAGTGACATGGGCTTCGTCGAAGGACTAAAGAATAAGTTCAGTTGAAAGCAAGCGAGAGAGAGAGAGAGATAGAGAGAGTTTGGGTTAATTGGTTAAGGTGGATCTTAGTTATATTTTCAATTGAAGCGGTGACTTCTAATTAGGCCACCTAAGTCATATTATTGGGATCACAGATTAAGACATTACAAGTAATTCGGTCCCAAAATGGTAGTAAAAATAGGAAAAAGAAAAATTAGTTTACAAGTACTATAACATATCAAATAATAGATATAAACTTATGTGAATGCTCTAAACGCCAATCCCATTTAATTTTAAGGATAAATTACACCACTCTACTTTGAGGTTTTATAAACTTAAACTCCTCCAAATGATTTATAAAATGATACTCATTCCTTGAGGTTTGTATAAATGTAACAATTAAGTATATGACGTCTCATTAAAGATTCTTATCCGTACTATGGATAGCATGGCAACCTCTTTTCTTAAGATTTGTTGATGAATGACACTCTCACCCTTACAGTGCATTTGATTGGAGTGAAAATTGGGAGATAAAAAATGGGGAAGTGGTAGGGGAAGTGTTTGGTTAAAAGGGGAAATAAGAGAGAAAAATGGTTGGCTCAAGTGTTTTTTCTTCAACCCACCAAAATCATGTCCCTTTGAACTGGGGAGAAGTTAGGGGGTGGAGAGGGGTTTGGATGGTAAATTACTCATGTACTCCTTTCTTCGCCCCACACATGTCCAAATTTCAAGTTTTTTTTTTTTTTTTAAACTTATTGTTAATTTTTTATCAAATAAGGGTATAAAAGTAAATTTATAAGAACTGTATTTTTTATCCTTTCATTTTTCTTCTTAACAAAAAAAAAAAAAAATCCATTTCTCAACATTTTCATCCTATCAACCAAACATATATGAGAGAAATCTAAATCCACTTTTGTCCCTCCACTTTTTTACCTCTCAATATTTTCTATTCTCCCAACCAAACAAAACTTGAGACGCAAGCATATATATTAAAATCTAAATTATTTAGTACTTTAATTTGAAAGGAGTGAAAAAAGGTGGGTAATTTGTAAAAGAAAATATTAAAGTATCAAACTATTTTATAAATTCTTTTACAAATTACTAATATAGTGAACATTTATTTATAGGAAAAAAAAAAAGTAATTTCAATATTAAACTAGAAGGTTGAATAATTTGTGGACCAAGCATTACTCATCTGTAAAACCCAAACAACATTGGTAAAATTTACCTTGGACAAAAGACCCAAAGATAAGATTTGTGCCCCAGGAGGGGTGGCCCAATTGGGAGAGATCCCACATGCAAGCACAAAGTCCCTTGTTCGAGTCGTGGCGGGTACCGTGTGGGAGGAGAGTTCCTAACTTGCAATGTGCCTCTCTTGCTGGCTCTCTTGGGGTGCTAGGGTGAGATCTGTGGCGTCCCTGTCACAGAGCTATGGCTCAATCTAACATTCCTTAGCGAGTGTGCCCTTATTAGGTCATGCCCTGGGGTTTAGTCACAAATGGTCGCCCCCGCCTTCTCCCTTTCGTTCATAAAATAAAAAAATAAAAAAAAAAAAAAAAAAAAAAAAAAGACGTGAGTGGTTGTCTCGTGTGCGGCGGATCATTGTCTTTCTCCTTTAGTTTCGTTTTTTTTTTTTTTTTTTTTTTTTTTTTTTTTTTTTTAGCTTAGGGTAAAAAAGAATGGGAAAAAAAAAATCTCACTCACTTGGATGTCTATTCGATCTGACAAATGGAGCATCTAAGAGTAATGACTAATGACCAACGCCCAACGGTACCGAACAGGAACAGCACGCAGCTTTATCAAACAACTTCACTCACTTTTCAACTCCATTGAATTTTTCACATAATTTCACATAGTCTAAACTCTCACTCTCACATACTCAAAACACGCTCTCTCTCTCTCTCTCTCTCTAAATCATGAGCCTCTTAGTTTCCACCGGACCCTCTCTCTCTTTCCGATCAAATGTCTATCTCTTACGCCGCCCCACCACCACCACCACCACCACCACCAACCTCCGTCTCTCCTCTGCTTCACTCACTCCCAAACCACCGCCTCCTCTTCTCCATCGTGCGCCGTACGCTTCTCCGTGCACGCCACGCGCCTCCTCCGCCGCAGCAGGAACCATCTTGCACGACGCGGGAGCAGCCGCCGCCGTACTCGCCGGCGCATACGCACTCGTCTCGGCCTTCGACTTCCTCACGCAGCGAAACCTCATCCAACAGGTGTGTTTTTTTTTAGTACCGAATCCAGTAAATTTATTTAGTAAAAGAGCATACGATATTTGTGTGTGTGTTTTTAAGGTATAAACAAACAAGTATAGTGAGTTACTATAAAAACAGAAAGCAGTAGATCTTTATTAGTAAAAGAGCATACGATATTTGTGTGTGTGTTTGGTAAGTTATTACATTCTGGGAATCTCTGATTTAGCTAAACCATTGGTTGCCAATATATGATATATCTGTATATTAATATATGCGTGTTTTTTTTTTTTCTAAATAGAAATTGGTGTGAGAGAAAGAAGGGAAAATTATTTCTTAGACGGATTTACTTGTGAATAGTTATGTGAAAATTTCCTTACCAAGAAAAAACAAAAAGTGAGATTTGAAATTTCTACTTTCCTTTCATTAGTACTAGTGGAGCCCAGGAAATAGACGTGACACCGAAGGAAAACAACTTTAATATATATATATATATATATTAATGGGTGCCTTAGCCTAGTATTTTAAGAAAATTTTAATATTATTTTAATAAAAAATATAAAAAATTGTCAAAAAAATTATTTATTTTTTTTCTTTTTTTATAATGGGTGCCAACGGCTTAGAAAGTGCCACTGCTATTTTTGGAAAAAAAAAAAATTACCCAAAAAAGCAAATTGGAAAAGAGAATAGAACATAGTGGTGGAGATTATCGAATAAAAAATAATAAAAAAACCGTAGTTGTGGAGACTTGAGAGAGATGGAAAAAGAGAACCTTTTTTTTTTAGCAGCACCGATCCGCACAGCAACAGGGCTGTAAATGAGTCTGGCCCATAATTATATTGAAAGCGCATGTATATCTAACATTCTAACCTTAGCTCCTAATCCCTATATAAGCCATACTTAAAGTTTATTTAGTATTGGTAAAAGCAAGGGGTACACTTAAGTGCAAAGACCTCTTGGGGCGTAGGTGCGAAGCGCAAAGCGCAAGCTCGTGCCTGATTGAAGTAAAGCGCACATTTAAAAAAAATAATTATTAATGAGAAATACAACAGTCAAATTATCAAATTATCATAGAAATTGAAATAAAATTTTTTATATAATTCATATAACATTTAGATAAGCCTTACTTTTGCAATTTTAACACAAAAATTGCAAATCAAGTCATTTTATTTTTTTTGGATAAGTTAGATATGAGTACTTCCGTGTAATATCCTTTCTTAAATCTCCAATATCCATAATGCTCTATGACTAATTAGTAATATTAGTTAATAATTTAATCACTTGTAACTCTATAGGAATTAGTCTACTATGTTCAACATCAACCACTAAAGTAACTAAACAATTACCACAAATATGTTATATTGTACTTTTTTTTTCCTTGAATGAGCTAAGAATATGAGGACATAGCAACATGGTAATTGGTACCAAGCAGATATCCAAAAGGGAAAAAATAGAATAAGAAGAAAAAGCTGGGTGGGTTACTGTTTCAAGGAGAAAAATCAAGAAAAAATAAAAATAAAAATAGGGAATGACTGGGAGGTTGTGGGTTGGGTTTTAGCCTTTTAGGACAAGTTACACTCAAAATATCTTTTTTTGATAAGTTACACTAAAAACATGTCAAATCAATGGTTTATATCAGTAATGTCAAGATCCTAAAGTTTTATTTCAGTTTTGATTTGGTTTTTTGAAAAATATAAAAAAGCGCCAAAAAGCACGCTTTGAGCTTTTTGAAAGAGCGCAAAAAAGCACACCTAAAGCACGCTTCTTTGAATTAGCCTAGCTTTTGAGGCAAAAAGCGCTGGAGCCTTGGGGCTTCAAGTTTCGAGCTTAAGCGCGCTTTTAACAACACTATTCATTGTAATTGTATAATTGAGATTATAGTGAAAATGTAGCTATCCAAGGCTTCCTCCATGAACATAGGCCCTTAGGCCGAACCATATAACCCTTGTGCATTCTCTTTCTTCTTTTGAAGATAAGGTGAACTTGAGTTTATCAGTAAGTTAGATTACATGTTCAAACTTTGTTTATTTTCTTGTTGAACAAACTCTTGTTCATGAGTAAGGTGTGGATGATTTTGGTCAGTTAAGGTGTGGTCGTACAGTCAAAGCCATTTTTTGTAAACCCCTAATGCCTATTGGAATATTTTCCCCCTAATTTCTTTGAGTTGTTATATATTGTAAGCCTTGAAATAATATTAGAAGGAAACAAATTCACATTCTGATGGGATACATGACTCTGGCATAAAACCATGGAGGAAACTTATAACATATTGAATCAATAACAACAAAGCCTTAGAGGTGGGACAATTCAGAATTAATCGATATCTTATAACATATAACAACAATAACAATAACAATAGAAGTAGGAAAAAAAAAGGCATGTTAATTATAAAAGTAATAGTGAGTATGACTTTGGATAACATAGAATGGTAGAAAAGAACATCTTGATTAGTCTGTTGAGGATAGCCAATCCAAAAATTTTGATACTAAGGCTTACTTATTGTTGTTGTATCTATTGATTTCATAGCCGATCCACATATCAATTGATTTTTTGAATTTCGCCTCTTTTGAAGTGAAATCATGATCTCATCTCTAATATTAGGAGAATTGGCTATTTCACATGCACAAACAAAGACTTGTGCACTTGGCTTAATATTTGTGTGATGAGGCGCAATGACAAATCGATTTCACGCTCGTGTTTACTCACTCTTGTTCTTTTGGAGTTATCTTATTTAACATCATTATTTGAAATTAATTATGTAATTCAGCTTAGGCTTTTAGGATAGTCTTGAGTTTGAATATTGATTATGTGATTGAATTTACCATGTACCATCAGGTTAAGCTTTTAAGTTCTAATTTGTCAACTCCACATGTGTTACTATGTTATGACATGACATCTGTGTCTTCGTCCACCAATTTGTAGGATATAATTTACATCATGGTTTTCTTGAAAGCCTTAAATTTACTCAAAAGCTCCATTATTTTTGCATTGTGGAGCTTTTAAAAGAGAAAAAACAATTGAGAGAGGGTTGCTTGCTTACATATGTAGGGCTTGCCTATCAGATCCTTATAATGTTAAAAATGCAAAAATATTGAGCTTGCAAGTTGTAATTTTTTTGAAACCATCAAAGTTTAGGTTTTAGAGCCGAAATACTTTCATCTAGGCAAACTAAGGAAGATAGATATCTATTTTTCACCAAGGAAACCAAGATTCCATGTTTCCTGCATTTTAGTTTTAAAGTTAATTTGAAGGACTTTGCAACAACTTTTGTAACATGAAGTATCTTAGTTGGATTTATTAATTTGTGTCCAGTTAGTGTTGGATTCCAAGCATAGAATGCCTTCTAAATGCATATATTGTCTATGGAAGAGTCATTGTGGTAAGGTGATTTCCTTGTGGCAGTTAAAAAGTATATGTTGTGCAGATCAATAAGCCAAAAAGAGATTCCAGGGGCATTAAGGAATTGATAGTGGTAGCCTACTATAGTTAAATTTGGAAAAAGAAGCTTTAGGTGAAACATCATTCATTACTTGTTAAAAATGATGCCATTTATTTAGCAGAGGATATAATAGGTTTTGGTGTATTTCTATAGACAAGTAAACCGTAATCAAGCAGAAATCAAGCGTTTTATGTTGCTTTTAAGAGTGTATGCATATTCTCTCTTTGTCATAACTTTGCCTTCTCTTTGACAAATTTTCATATCTCTACTGATTGGAGCAGAGTTTAAGCAGAAAACTGGTCCATATATTGTCTGGGCTGTTATTCATGGCTTCTTGGCCAATTTTCAGGTATTGCTTCCCTCTGTATATGAGATCCTAACAGGTTTTATTCATAAAAAATACTAGTGGTTTGAACTGTCGTTTTCCTTAACCACTTCCGCTGGTTATTTTAATCCTAGAATAGCACCACAACAGAGGCGCGGTACTTTGCTTGTTTAGTTCCTCTTGTGAATTGTTTGAGGCTTGTTATCAACGGCCTCTCATTGGCTTCTGATGAAGGGCTCATAAAATCTGTTACTCGAGAAGGAAAACCAGAGTAATTTTTTCAGTCATCATTACAAAGCTATTTGGATTCATCTCTTTGTGATAATAGAGACAAGTAATTTTGCTTCAATATCAATATGTTTGCAGGGAGTTGCTTAGAGGTCCTTTGTATTATGTTCTGATGTTGATTTTATGTGCTCTTATCTTTTGGCGTGAGTCTCCAGTTGGATTGATCTCGTTGGCAATGATGTGTGGTGGTGATGGTAATACCTCTCCATTGTCTGAATTCAGCTGCCCCCGACTCCTACCAGTTACTAATTTTCAACTTGGTGACTTATAGGTATTGCCGATATCATAGGTAGAAGATTTGGGTCCTTGAAGATTCCTTATAATCAGCAGAAGAGTTGGGCGGGTAGCATATCCATGTTTATTTTTGGATTCCTGATTTCCATCGGGTGAGTTTGAAACCATCATTGTGGTCAACCAAATATGGTTATCAAAATTTAAATTGCTTTGTGTGGATTTTGGCATTGACATGAAAATTATCTTTATAATGTAGGATGCTGCAATACTATTCAGTTCTGGGATATTTACATTTGGATTGGGTCCAAACAGTGCAAAAGGTCGCTCTAGTTTCTTTGGTGGCAACTGTGGTGGAGTCCCTTTCAACGACGGAGGTAGTAGATGACAACATATCTGTTCCTTTAGTAAGCATGGCAGTGGCATTTTCAATGTTTGGTTATTAGCTTGTTGCACCCCTTTTTTCTCTTCCCCTTCCATTAGTCCCATTATTGATATGTTTAAAATTTCATTTTTTGTCTATTGTCGGTCTCCTTAAATGCCCTTTAAATCAAATGCCTCTGCGAAACACGTGTTAATATAATGAAATTAATTAAACAAATACAAAGCATCTCTTTTATTCTTGAGCCCAATGAACCAGTGATCACATAGTTTTTTACTTCACTGTCTTGAGTTTCAAAATGAATCCTATGGCTTTATTTCAGATTTAAGGATCCTTGCTTCAGCATGATTCAACAAAACAGTTTATTCCAAACTATTTGGACTTGACCATGCGGAGTTCATTTGTTTGTTTATAACCCTTTTGATTTTGTATTTTCATGCACAGCTTATCTATATGACCATTTGATTTGTACCTTTTCTTTCTAGTGTTCTTGAATACTGCCTGTTTCTTATTGCTTCAGCTCATACAAATGGTGTTATTCCAGACCATTTTCCCCCCCATATTTTGACAGTAGACAAGCAAGATGTCCACTGGGCTAACTCTTTTGCTTATTAGACTGTCATGTTTTTTAGGCAATTCTGTCTCTTAGTCTTAATTAATGAGAAGATGAAATAACTACCGAAAGCAAAATAGTTTAAGGTTACTTTTAAATCGGTCCCTTGTATTTCAATACTTGCAATATCGATGTCAAAGTGCTACATCCATCATGATCTTCAAAATTTGGAACTTATACCCTTGACTATTAGTTGATGTTTAAGTGCTCCATCAATCATGGTTTGTCACATTTTTAAATTCTAAGGTTTTTAAAGTTAAGGGACTGATTTAGAAGTAATATCAAATTTAAATGATGTAAGTAGTATTTTAGTCTATTTATTTATTATAATGAATTAAAAAAGTGATAAGCACAATGTGATTGCACCCAAAGTTGTTGACAAAAAACATGTTACACTGAACCTTATACTATATATATATATATATAGATATATATATATATAATCATTGCTACTTTGCTAGAGGCGTGTGGAACAGATTTATCGAAGCCTTTAATCCCATATAAAAATCTAGCCCATTTATAAGGGTTCAAACTTCAAAACCTTAGATGATGGATCATAAGTTGAAGACCTTTTTTAAGGGAGGAGATTTTGAGATTGAGAGGAAATGCCATGGCATTTAATTTGGGCTATTCTGGCCTGTTACAAGAAACTTCAAGCTTCACCTATTGTTTGTTTAAATAAGCCCAATTAATTTTGTGTTAACTGGGCTTTGTCAAAGTTTTGAGCACAAACCTAAGCTTGTGCAAAACTGACTGGAAGCCAGGCCTAACTCCAATAGAACTTTAGTCAGTTTAAAGCCCAATTGGTTTGGTATAGTTTAATTCTTTCTCAAAAATAGCCGAAGCCAATATTGAGTTCATGTTCAACCCCATAAAGATTAGGTTCAGCAACATCAACAACTCTTTTTTTTTAATACCACAAAAATTTAGGTCTTGATATCGAGACCAAATTAGTCTAATGCTAGAAATAAAGGAAGAAACTCTAAAACATTGGTAAGGTCTTTGGCCACCAACGGTTTGATGTTTAAGTCAGATTTCTTTCTTTCTTTTAGTGGATAAATGGGTTATACTCAAAAAGTGTATACATTTTTACTTCATGTTCACCTCCTTTTAAGGTTGTAGTGCTTATTACTTTTTTGGGAAAAGTTAACGAATATTTTAAGAGTATTGATTTAGGAAATATTTTTAGAAAATTTTATGGCGAAAAAAAAAAAAAAAAAAAAAAAAAAACTGATTTTTTTTACAATATTTTTCATGAACATGGTACTAAAACTTTCTCAAAATGGTCCCTTAAAAAATATCCTGAGGAAATACCAAAAAAAAAAAAAAAAAACAAACAAATAAACAAATGTCCTAAGGGCACCCTATTTTCTTTTGGTCCATTTCCATACATGAGTTATATTGATGGGGTTATATGGTTTTTAACAGTTGATACGTGGTCTGAATGTTGTGTGTTACTAGTTCAACTTCAACCCATGTTAAGTCTTGATTGACTGCCGAGTAAAGCAAATTTTGCTATGCTTAGCTTATCCCTATGACTCACCAACATTGATTTTATGTTGATACATGGGCTACGTAGTTAGAATAAAAAAATTGTTTCTAGTTTTGCCAAGATATCTTGATAACTAAATATTTGATCTAAAGATCAAAGGCTGTTAAGATCATGTATCTTCGCCATTCAGATTTCAAGGTAATATTTTAGAATATGGAGTGACTCACAGCATGTATGGCTCATGTGTTGTGATGAAATGATTATATAAAGTCACTTTATAAGACAATTTTCCCTAAATTTAGACATCTTAAATAGAAGCTCATACATAGTGAGCCCAACCTCTCTTGAGATATATCAAAATGACACCCCTCCTAAACGTTTGTATAATTAATTTCCTCCCTTGAGGTTTCTATAATTACATAAGATTTGTCCATACCTAATTTTCATAACATAATATTTTACAATTTAATAAAAAAATGATATTTAACAAATATGGACGAAATGACACTTTCTCCTTGAAGTTTGTAAAAAAAAGTAAGAATGTTTTTTTTATTAAAAAATATAATATTTGGTTAGCTAAGTTAATGCATGAAAGGATATAGATTTATCTATTTCATTTATAAAAACCTTAAATGAGAGTGTCTTTCAATAAATCTTAAGAGAGATTGGTGTAATTTAAGGTCTGTTTGGAACAGCTTATCTAGTTTTTTGTTGAAAATATTTTACTAAAAGTGTGCTAAAGTATACTTGTATTTCAAAAAATTTTGAAAAAGTAAAAAAAAAAATGGAAAAACTAAAGCTGTACATAAAAGTTAAAAGCTAAAGTTTAAAACTAATGCCAAACTCACCCTTATACTCTCTCTCTTATTTTTTTGGTAAATCAAAACTCATGAATAAAAGAAGGGAATAAACCAACCCATATAACATACATGATTTGGGCCTAAATCATCTCAGCCATTAAAAAAAAGGGACAAACAGGCAGGTCCAAGAGAATATGGGCCCAATCTCTAGTAAAACAGGAGGTCCACTGCCCAAGTTATGGGCAGCCCAATTCACATTCCTAATAACGGTATGGATTTTCTAACAAACACAGATTGAAAACACCGTATCCTCAAAAGTCCAAGGACCAAGACTTATTGATTTGTCAGTTCCTTTGATGGTCATTGTAATATGAAATTCAACACAATTATTGGCCTAGTATGACGTGCATGAGAAGATGAAATAAGTACTAAAAACAAAGTAGTTTAACGTTACTTTTTAATCGGTCCCTTGTTTTTCAATACTTGCAATATTGATGTCAAAGTGCTTCATCCATCATGGTCCTCAGAATTTGCACCTTGAGCGACCACATCAGCTCATTCAAACTTTTCGTTTATTTTGCACAAAAAAAAAAACTATTTTTTTTATTTTACACACTTATTTTTACAAAACAATCACATCAGTCATTTATTTTACACATCTATCCAATAAAATATTAATTCTTTTACAATTTTTTATTATTTCCTTACTCACAAACCCAACATTACCAAAAAATACTGAAATATTAAATGCACGAGTTACAGTAACAGTGTGTATATACACGGTTACTATAGTACTTGTGCATTTATACACAATTTTACACCCACTGATGTGAGTTTTTTTTGCTCAAAATGTGTAAAATGGACTACTTTTGGTCTTTTGCAAGATCATGCACGATTTGATGTGGTTGCTCTATACCCTTGATTATTAGTTGATGTTTAAGTGCTCCATCCATCATGGTTTGTCACATTTTCGCTCTTAATTAATCTGTCTAAAATTGACGTTTTTCTATTTTTCTATTGAAAATGTCATTTTTGCGTGCATTAACGAACGTTAATAGAAGGGCTATATTGATATTGTTGTCATAGTGGAAGATGTAGATTGTAAGGTTCTATAGAAGTAACATCAAATTTAGAGGATGTAAATACTTGTATTTTAGTCTATTTATTATAATGAATTAAAAATGTGATAAGCACAATGTGATTGCACCCAAAGTTCTTGATAAAATACATGTTACACTGAACCATAAATATCATTGCTACTTTGCCAGAGGCATGTGGAACAAACTTATCGAAGCCTTTAATCCCAGAAATCTCTAGCCCATTTATAATGGTTCAAACTTCAAACCTTAGATGATGGATCATAAGTTCATGACCATTTTTAAGGGAGGAGATTTTGAGATTGAGACTTGAGACTTGAGAGGACATGCCATGAAATTTAATTTGGGCTGTTTTGTCTTGTCACAAGAAACTACAAGCCTCATCCAATGTTTGTTTAAATAAGCCCAATTATTTTTGGGTTAACTGGGCTTTGTCAAATCTTTGAGCCCAAACCTAAGCTTGTGCAAAACTGACTGGAAGCTAGGCCAGGCTCCAATTGAAACTTTTGTCAGTTTAAAGCCCAATTGGTTTGGTATGGTTTATATTTTGTGACGCTTAAAAAATAAGTTGAACAAAATTATAGTAGTATATATGGAAAAAGTAAAGTTTTGAAGAATGTAGTATATATAGTGTTCAACACTTGGGTGTTATTTTATTTGTTTGTTGAGTAGGTAGCTAGTGGTTTTATAACTGAAACCCTCAAGTGATTTATTCTGTTTTACCTTTGATAAACTAAATACTAGGCTCAATATGTCAAGTAGAGTAGGTCTTGATTTGGTGTCGAGCAAAGCAAATTTTGCTATGCTTCGCTTATCTTGGTCACCCACCAACTTTGATTTCATGTTGATACTTGGGAGATACTACTCTACGTATTTAGAATAGAAAATATTGTTTCTAGTTTTGCCAAGATATCTTTGATAACCAAATATTTGATCTAGAGATCAAATGCCATTTAAGGCTATGCATCTTTGGATTTCAAGGTAATATCTTATAAAATATGGAGTGATTATATGCATTCGCTTTCTCATAGCATGTGGGGTTCATGTGTTGTGATAGTCTTAACGGCCCAAAATGTCCTATTGTTCATATGTACATAATGAGCCCAACTTCTCTTGAAGTATGTCGAAATAATACATCTTTTAAACATTTGTATAATTAACTTCCTCCCTTTGAGGTTTATAAATACAACAGATAAATTCATGCTTAACTTTCGTAACAGAATATTTTATATCTTTTTTTTATTAAAAAAAACTCATCCAACAACTAGGGACGAAATGACACTTTCTCCTTAAAGTTTGTAAAAATAAGAAAAAAGTTTATTTGTTCAAAAATCGAATATTTTGATTACGTAAATAAACGCATGAAAGGATGTGTACTTATCTGTTTCATTTATAACAACCTTAGATGAGAGTGTCATTTCGATAAAGTTGAAGGGATATCGGTGTCATTTACTTCTTTTTTTTTTTTTTTTTTGTGTGTGTGTATATACACATATGAGTTGGGCCAAAATTCACTCCGCCATTAAAAGAAGGGACAAACAGGCAGGTCCAAGAGAATGGGCCCAATCTCTATTATAACAGGAGGTCCAAGTCATGGGCAGCCCAATTCGTATTCATACTAACAGTAGGGACTTTCTAACAAACACAATGATTGAAAAAAACTGTATCCACTAAAATTCGAAGTTGACCAACACTTGATTAGTCAATTTCTTTGATGGAAATTATAATACGAAATTCAACACATTTATTGGCCAAGTATGACGTGCATACATGATAATGGAAGAATTGCCAAATGAGCAGGTATCTAGATTCTAGAGGGCTTGACAGTAGAGACTAGAGTGCGACAAATGTCAAAGCACTTAATAGCAGTAACGAGTGGTTCCAACGAACTCCTTCACAAAAATTTTCCTCGTCCATATGATGACATTGAGAGCATTCTTATCCAGGTTTGTAAAAAATTTAGCATTTACCATCTCAAAATCTAATTTTATAACATATAACATCTCACTTTTTAATACAACCTACATCAAAACTTTTAGTTTTTTTACCATTTCATTTAAATAATGTTTCTTTATTATTTTTTAATAATTTTTTATTTTTCCTTTCTCTCCTTTGTCTCTCTCTTTCTCACAGCACCGCCAGCACCACACTACCAACCACCCACCAAAAACCCACCACCCATACCACAACCACCACTAACAAAAAAAGAAAAAAAAAAATCACAGCAGAAACCTCCACATCCACCCACAACCACCACATCCACCCACAACCACCAACCACAGCAAAAAAAAAAAAAAAAAAAAAAAGGAAACCTCCACCATCGCTGCCACCAGCAAACCCACTAGCAGTGAAAGCTTCTCCTCTCTCTCAAGATCGGCTTGTAGGCTTCAGATTGGTGTGGGATTTAGATTGCCATGGGTCGGTGGTGGTCGTGGCTCGCCGTGGGTAGGGTTCAGATCGCGTGTGTGGCTGTGGGCTAGTTCAGATCGTGAGTGGCCATGGGGCCATTGCTCTCCGTGGGCTGCCATGGTTTGCTCGCCTTGGGCCGCCGAGGTGATGGTCAGTGGCTGATTTAGGGTCAGTCACAAATCAACCATGGGTTTATGATTTGGACGGTCATTGACTGTCAACCATGGGTTTGGAGAGAGAGAGAGAGAGAGAGAGAGAGAGAGTAGAGAAATGGTGAGACGGGAGAGAGAGTAGAGACATGAGAAAAAAAAAAGTGAGCTCCATTTGAATAAAAAAAGAATATAAATTTTACAATTGGTGAACAGTGCGGTCTCAAATATAAGACCGCACTGTTCACCAATGCCAAAAATTATAGCATTTAAAACCCTTGATGGAGCAAGCTTTTGGGTCAAAAATGCTAAAAAAAAAAGCATCTTTTGGCATATAGAACCCTTAATGAGAATGCTCTGATATGTGAGTGAAGGAGGCAATGGTTGTTGTTTAAATTCAATTTATGCGACTCCATTTCTATAAAAGTGTTGAAAATGTATCAAGAGAGGAAATCTTTTGCATTCCATCAATCTTGTTTTTTCATTTAACCTTCATAATATTTGTAAATGTGTTTGGTAAGAGTAGTTTTAAGAGAGAGAGAGAGAGAGAGAGATTATCTTCTCCAATTTAGTAAGTGAGAAAAGAGGGGATGAAAAATTGAGTGAGTTGATTTCTTAGTGGAAAATTATAGAGTACTCCACAATTTCAGTAAGTACTCATTCTCATATGATAGTGAATTTCATTATAAATTTAATTAGTAAAACATGTGAGAGGAGTGAGTACACAATTATTATACTCTTAGGACATGTTTGGTAAACTGTAATAGGCGCTGTAATGTAATAATTATTCCTATAGTTTAGTTATTCTTTAGTTTGGTTATATTTTTATTACAAGGAATAGTCATTCCTTATGAGTAGTTATTCGTCAAAATGAGGAATAATTATTCCTCTTTAAAAGGTTGTATTAGTTATTCTTTAGTAAGTGCAATAATTTCAAAACTTAACATATTTCCAAATAAACAAACTTTTCATATACATCTAACAATTATAAAAATAAAAAATCATAAAAAATAACACATATCTCTCTTAAATTTAAAAATAACAATTTTAAGGAGATATAATTGTATGAGTAAGATATTTCCTAAAATAAATATTAAGTTTCATTTTAATGTTATAACTCACAACCAAACTAATGAATATGTTTAGTTATTACATTACAACACATTTTATTCCTAGTAATAAAGATTACAATTCCTGTCGTAATCTTCATTCAGTGTACTAAACATACTCTTAGAGTATTCTATAATTACCCATTTTTTCTTAGGTTACAAATTTTATTCCCTCCAAAATCCAAAAGAAGAGTGGTAAGAAAATATGAGAGGGAAGAAAATTACTATTTTACCTTTCCTTTGAAAACTAAAGTTAAAATTTTTTTCCTTATATAATAAGGTTATAGTAGTAAATTATTGTAAATGATCACTATTTATTTCTTTCATTTTTTTTCCTAGCAAATAAAGGTGAGAGACTAAGGTGTTGTTTGGATTTTGCCAAACTCAGTTAACAAAACTGAGTTTTGTTAACTCATATCTCAAAAACCGTGGGACCCACATGGGTGATGTTTGTTTGGCTTTTTTTCGGATGTTAACTCAGTTAACAAAACTGAGATTTTTGGGATTTGAGTTAAGAAATTTGGAAACTCCTTCGAGCTGTTTTCAATTTTTTTGAGTTTTGAGTTATGTTAACTCAGTGGCATTTTTCATAATTTACAGCACAATTGGGTCCCACGGAGCAAAGTGTTGTTCCATCAATGCAGCAACAGATGCTTCAACGGGTAGTATTTTCTTCTTCTTTCTTTTTCTTTCTTTCTTTCTTCTTCACAGACTCACTCCAACAACATTTTTTTCTTCTTCTTCATTCTTTTTCTTTCTTTTCTTCTTCACAAAAACACCAAATATACTTTATTAAAAAAATAAAAAAAAAACACATGGGTACCGATTTCTCAAACCCAGAAAATCAAACCTATAAACACATAAGTTAGATCATACACACTAACACAGAACACAGAAACACAAACCCACAAACATATTCACCATGGGTCTAACTCCATAGCTGCTGCTGCTTCAAGATTTCACAAACCCACAAACATTCTCTGTGGCTGCCACCCTTTCCCTCACTGCTGCTGCTTCACAATTTCACGAGCTTGACCTCCCTTGCCGCAGCTGTTCCAGAGAAAGACGAAGGGAACGAAAAAAAAAAAAAAAAAAAAAAAAAAAAAAAAAAAAAAAAAAAAAAAGGAGATCGGCGCTGGGTTGAGAAGGTGGGAGATCAACACTGATCGGCACCGCCGCTACAAGTGGAGGATCAACACCAATCGGCGCCGCCACTACATCGATCGTCTTCTATCTTAGCTGGGTTCGGGTTTGTGTTGGGAGAGTAATAGGGCAATGGTGACTGAAGGAGAAGAAAATGAAATGAAAAGAGTTGAGGGAGGCGGGTAGGCTAACTATACTCAGTGACATGTGCTCAGGCAGTGGGTCCCTCAAACAGTAGAAAATTTTGAGTGATGAAAAGTTAAAAATATGTGCCAAATGGTGGGGTTGGGAAAATTGGGAAATTTTAAGTAATGAGTGATGAGTGATGAGTGATGAGTGATAAGTGATGAGTGATGAAAATTGAGTGAGGAGTTATGAGTGATGAAAAAAAAAAAAAAAACCAAACAGGGCCTAATTTTCATATGATTAAAACTTAGGTGTAGTAAATTATGTTTCCAAATTAAATTGGAATACTTTTTTTTTTTTTTTTTTGAGAAGGAAATTAAATTCAAATACTGATTGCATTGACTAATAAAAAGCAAATGAATCTCATCTAGCAAAACTAAAAGGACAACATTATTTTATTAGACACTAACAACATGTAATACTACAGTATTTGGGTATGAGTGAAGGAATTAGATCAAATAAACTTCATTCCCCTTCCCCCGATCTTAAAAGGGAGAACTTAATATATTGCACTTAAAATATAGTATCCAAGTATCCATCTTTCAAAGAGGACAGAAAATTGGTATTTCTTCCTCCACCCTAAGTTTACACTTTAAGTCTACTCTCTCTTTCTCTTATCCCCTTTAAAGGCCACCCTCATCTCGGCCAAATTTTCTTTCGTTTATTTGTAAATAACTTTTCCTCATTCATAGTTATTCTTTCTGCCCCGGACAGAACGCCTAGGGTAGTTTCCAAGAAGCTAAAAAGTTCCACCAGTCTTTCTCTCTTTTATATTTCTAGTCTTTGCCCTTTGAGTGAAGATAACCAAGTATATGTCATATTGAACTTTGGCCACATTTTCTTCCAATTCCATCACTCACGGAAGTTCTTAGCCACAGGCACTTCTTGGAAATCCCTTAAGTTTTAAGACTTAAATAGTCTTAAGTCTTAAGTCTTGCGTCTTGGTGCTTCACCATGGTCCTTAGGTTGACTGATGATGGTTCTTCATATTGGTCATTTTCCACAAGACTAGGACCTAGGTAGCCATGACTTGAACAATTCTCATAAATGCGTGATCTACAAAATATTGTGCTCAATTTACACGTTACGAAAGAGATTCTACATTTGAGTTATGGCTTGACAAGGTCTATAGGCTGTAAACCTAGGGATGACACAAACATAGAGACCCCACTAATTGACTAAAGTGAGTGACCAATGCGTTTTCTATGGGTATAATTCACCTAACACCATTTATATATGTTTCTATGTTTTTTGAGCTCATCCAAAGGCCACAGGTACATATAGATTAAAATTATTAAACAAAAATTAGGTGGATAACAAGGGTTGAAGAGTTCATTTATCCATAAGAGAAATCCAGCATGACAATGACCCAAATGGTATACAAACAAGTGATGAGAACAAATATGATGACCATTAATTGCCATTTGTGGGCCTCCGATGATTTTAATTTCTTCTACCAAACTTGTTCTTAATTTTGTCATCCTCAAGAAAAATCTTATGATAATATTCTAATGGGTTTACTTTTATGAGGTTAGATTAAAACTTGGTGGCTAAGCAAGGAAGATTTTTCTTCTTCTTCTTCTTGTTCTTATTCTAGAAGTTGGACATGTTAGGATGTCTTACTGGATTAAGAAAGTTGAATAATATAAAGATCATGCAAACACATGTATCATGTGTTGGCGTGTTGCCAATTATCAAAGTTGTGCATGGTAGACAAGGCCAATGTTTCCTCCGTTTGAGCTTTTGTAAAGCCAAAATTAATTAATAAAAAGATTTCTTCGTGGATATCCAAAAGCCTCGATCAAAGTCAATTTTCTAAATTTTTATGCTTGCCTCTTCCTTTACTTCATTGGTTTTTCCAAATCAAATTGTACATGTCTAGATTCGACAATCCTCATCTCTTTGGGATCACTGTTTCCGTTAGCAACAATGTAATGGAAATATTCATTAATTCCTTCTCCATATATGACTAATCCAATTGTAACTTCTTATGCATCATAGCATGGTGGCCTCATATAGATAATTTAAAGAGGGTCTTCTTTTTACAATAGAAAACGTTAAGACTAACTATTATAGTTTTTAGAATCCGGTTAACGGATTCTCTGAAGATATTTTTTAATAGTATTTAAAAAAAATTAATATCACTTTAAGGGAAAATATAAAAAATTGTCAACAAAATCTAAAAAAAAAAATTTATTTTAAAAAAGTTTTGATATCACATTTATTACCCCATCATATTATAAACTTTTTATAGTAAAATTTGTAATAGGTTTAACATTTTGATATTTTCCATTACTTTTATGATTGATGACATAGTATACTAACATCACTTTCTTAATTCCCTCAAAAAAAAATAACATCACTTTCTTAAAAAATTTCCCCAAAAGCCAAAGATATGTTAACAAAATAATACAGCATCTAAGAAAAGAAAGCAAACGAAAAAAATGTTGAATACCCTTCTAGAGGTACTAGAAATAAATACTAATTTATACAGGATGAATCGGATGACAAAATTATAGTTTTATCTATAAATATGGAATACAAATTATTTATGAATGAATTTAAAGTCTATTTAAGGTTTTTTTAGGATTTATTTATTTTGTTAAAATTGAAATTTTTTTACTGAAAATATAATAAATAAAAATAAAAATTAACTAAAATAATACAATAAAACTTATAAATAATATTAAAAAATATAATAAATTTATAAATAATAATAAAAATAAATTAAATAATAAAATAAACAAACTTTTTAATTTGGGACGAAAAAATATGAGAGGATTTGTGGGGTTGAGATCGACGGCTTTGGAAAATACAATGCAAATTAATTAATTAAGATGATGTGACTTAGACATGAAAGTTTTGTTGTTGACTTTGATTCTGTCCAGTCAAGAATTCTCCGTCATACTGATAGACTCATGAACAGAAGTAGACAAGTCAGAACCAGACAATTTTGATCAATATATTTGGCCAGACTGACACAACCATGTGGATTAATGTTGAGTCTACCCAGCCCGGCCGGACTTAACAATTTCTCTTCGAAAACCCATTTTTATTTAGGTGGCTCACTGGCTCTATTCATTCACCTCAGCAAGTTGACAGATTTATAAGTATTTGACTGGATTATTAGTCAAATACAAATAAAATTTGCCAACTTATTTTACAATTTAGTTTAGTAAGATTGAGAACTTTCCATTTTGTGACAAATTCATGGCCATCAAACATTGATATTTACATGTCTTGCCAGTTTATTTTATTTTGTACAATAAAAAAATGACCAATTTTTAACCAATTAAGTTCAAAATTTATCCATATTAAGTCATGCAAAATTATGTAAAGATATATAGTTATTATAATAATTGTGTAAATTTCGCTTTATATTTAATTTTTTATTATTTATTTAGGTATCACTAAGATGAAGAAAAAAAGTGAATGGTAGTTGTTGTGTGTGTAAAAAGAGGTAAAATTTTAAAAATCAAGAAAATTTGGTATTTTAATAAAAAGTAGTGTAAAATAGATAATTTAATGTTGAGCGTTTTAAAAAGTGAGTATGTAAAATTAAAATTAAAAAAAAAAGTTTTTATACTAAATTAGAGAGAAATTTTTGTACAAACTAATGCGAAAGTTTTAGGGAACGATCATTAGGTATATCTCTGTCAGAAATATAATGAGATATACCAACCAATTGAATTATAAGAATTTTGACACGTTAGTAATCTTTTAACACGTCCATTATATATATATATATATATATATATTTAGAATAATATTAAGAATACAATGTTTTTTATAACTTTTTTTTTATAATTATTAATATAATTTGTTGTGATTCAAATAACATTACTAAAAATTATAAATAATATCTATATAGTTGTTTTCCACAACACACAAAAATAATACTGTTACTGTATTAGAAATATTGGTTATGACAATGTGTGGATGCAAGCATTTCGTCCTATAATATATGAATAATTTAGAGGCCCATAAAATGCATCTGATTATGACTATTAATTTTCTCAACCAAAAAGAAATATATACTATGACGTCTATTAATCATTTAAAAAAATATATATTATGTGATGCCTCATTTATAATTTTGTTTTTTGTTAAGTAATTATGACTTTATGAGGAGGAAAGGAGAAGAAAGTTGCATGTCTTATTCAAGCCATCAGCATAGAAGATAAGACCAATTATTATGTTTGTGATATGTATAAACTTAGTGTTTGAAAAACGTTTGAGCAGCCACTTTGGCTGTGATTTTTATTCTTTATCCTTCTCTTTCAGTCTTTTGACGAAGGAAAGACATTTCGGTGCAAAGTGCATTGCTTGCTGTAGGTATTGAATTATTAATTGATTTATGTTTTATGTAAATTTCGGCTATAAATCAATGGTTTGTGCAAAGTGATAGGGTTTCACAAGACTCAAATCCCATGTTGAATAAATAGTTCATTGACATAACTTTAAGTTGAGATAGTTTATGAAAGAATAGTGCCTTATATATAAAATTAATTATTCTAAAAAAATTCAATTAATAAACTATTTTAGGAAAATTTTAATACTAAATATAAAATATTTGAATTGTATCCAGTGTATTAGTTGCAGACACATGTCCAATTTTAAATACGTTTCCAGTGCACTAATGTACTGGATACAAGCCGTGTCCAATTATAAAAAACTGTCAAAAAAAATCAGAGTAATACACTAGTAATTAGGAAATAAAAAGAAATTTTTTTTTTTAATATATAGCGTCCGTTCTTAATGATAGTTTTTTATCATCAAAACAAGATATCAATCAGTTTTTGGTGTAGGTAGAGATTAAATCTCAAATCTCTTATACTTATCAAAGACTTTACTAATTGAGCTAACTAGAACCCACAAAAGAAATTATTGTTAGTATATTATTATTATTATTATTATTATTATTATTATTATTATTATTATTATTTTTGTGTGGAAATATTCAACATATATTGGTAGAGGAAAAGTTATAATATACAAGTCTACCACACATTTTCTAATTAAGTCGGCCTTCAATTGGTCAAAAAGAAAAAAGTTGCTTTTTAACGTTCTCAAAGTCTTTCAAAGACTATCTTCTTCCGTCAAAAATAAAAGTCTTTCAAAGAAAGAAAAGTCTTTCACAGGCGCCACCTTAATTAATGCTCACATTATATTGTGACTAACAAAAAGTGGAAAGTTCTTGGGTATCAAATAACCTCTGTATCCTTAACCACTTACTCTTAACTTTTCTCATGCAGATGAAGAAATTAAAATTTTAAAACAATGACCTAACTTTTTTAAAAATCAAAAAAGTTATGTGCTTATTTATTTTATTTTATTTTTGTCTGAATATTAAGATCCTGAAGAGCGATCTATTTTCATTTTTGCATTAAATTTTTTTTGACAGAAATTAAAAAAGAAAAACATGAGAGACAGTTACAGCAGATAATGTTTGGAACTAATGACAGAACAAAAAAAAAAGAAGAGAACAACAGGAACCTTCCAATAACTTATAGCCTAGAAGCCTGCAATTATTAATTAGTTTATAATAGAGGGATTATCATGTGTTGCCTTCCATATCATGTCCCAGTAATTAATATATTTTTTTATTGGAAAATATTAAATTACTTAAAAAAATGCATGTACAATTTTTTAAGTGTTGTGAGTTCCAGTTAAATCAACTGGTAAAGTCTCTGATGATTGAATAAGAGATATGAGGTTCAATCCCCGCCTACACCAAAAACCAATTGGTGTCTTGGTTTGATAATAAAGAGTTATCATCAGTAGCAGATGTCATAGGTTGAAACTCTCTAAAAAAAAATTAAATGTTATACTTTTGATTCTCTAATTAAATTCAATATTTATACATTGGCCAAAGAAGTATTATTTTTTTAATAACATAAATATCTAGTTAAATTTAATTGAGAAATATAAGACACAGTACATAGAGAATTATACTTAAGTTTTTCCTTAAAATATTAAAAAAAAAAAAAAAAAAAAAAAGATATCCCGTTATTTTTTTCTAATAGCTATTACAACATGTATATCAATGAAGCAAAAAATATATATAATAGTTTTTGGTAAAATGTACAAAATCAAGTGACAGTTAGTAGTGTGGGTAATTTATCATTTATAGAAAAATATTATATATAGTTTGTTTCATTAAAATGTGTGTGGTTTTATAAAGTTTCATTTATGTTAGGTGGTGGGACTAGGGAATATTATGAGACAAGTGTGAAAGAAAATATAATTTGATTTCTAGCTAGGACAATTACGTGTAGATAATAAAATGACAAAGGAGACATGCGTTTATCTATTCATTTCGCTATCTTTCTTTTTTCTTTTCAATGGAGTTTTGTTATGGACAATTCCTTTCTTCTCTTGAGTGATTGCTTGGGTTAAGCCTTTTTGACTAATTTTGAGTTTATGATTCCTTTATCAATGATTCATGCCGTACACACAAATTCAAAGAAAAAATTATTCAATTAATATCTCGATGTTAATGTTCCTTATCTTACATGAACAATGATCTCACCATAAATATAATTAACATGACCTACTTATATTATTTGAGAGGACGGAACATTATTCTCAAAACACTATATAATTTTGTGATGTTATATATATTTTCTTAATAAATATTAGTATAATTCAGCTTTATTGTGGTTTCTAATTAGTTCAACCAGTAAAGATTCTTGCCGTCGAATAAAAGATCTGGGTACAAACTCTATTTACCCAAAAAATAAAAAAAATAATTAGTGTATTAATCTGATGGTAAAGAACAATTATCATAGAGCAGATGATATAGATTGAAAGAGTGATTCTAAGACCATAACTTTTGTCACTGTGATTGACGCTAACTGCTTAACACTTTTACTTAGACCTACTACTTTTTCTTTACTAGTCACAGCCAGCTACGTAGGAGAGATATGACAATGTGCGTAGCGAAAGTTGTGGTACTAGATTTTTTGAACTTGAAATTTTTGTGTTCATATCTATCAAAAAATAATTAAGCTTTATTTAAAAATAAATAAATTGAAATTATCTAATAAAATATCAAATACATCTAAACTTGTATTCTCATTTTCTCAAATCCGAAAAATAGGCACATTTTTATTTTCCTTTCTCTCTCTCTCTCTAAAACGCTGACCAAAGGGACCTTGTTGGGAATCTTCGAATTGGGTCATACTATTACAGCTTGGCAGAGTGTTTGAAATTTGAATAGAAATTCCAAGTTAATAATCGATCAACTTTTTTTGTTATAGATTTTTTTTTTTTAATAATTAAAGTCATGCTTGTCCAGTCGTCCACTTTCAATTAAAAGTTGCAATAATGGTACAGATTGGGCTCCAAGTAATCATTAAGTCAATGCCATTTTGGAGGAGTGCCCCAACTCAAATTGAAGAATATATCCTTGTTATTTATCTCATGAATTTTTTTTATTTATCCCCATAGTACTCATCGACTTGTCAAACAACAAATCCTTCATGTTGTCTTAGAAAAAAAAAAACCTTGAATAATTTCAAAAAATAAAATAATAAAAATAATTTGCTGGTGATAGTTTCCTATTTGAGTTTTGACAAAAAATAAAATTCAAAACCTTTTTTTTTTCCTTAAGTTGACGGATCTTGAATCCACGACTAAATATTTTTTTTATAAGAAAAAGATGTACTACTTACACTTTTTTTTACAAGAAATATAGGTGCTATTTGAGTTAAAACTCTTTATATATCCTTCTAATTTTAGTTCCTTCTTTGTTAAGAAAAGAAAAATCAACTTCTAGATCCTCTATCCTGCATAAAGTTCTTTACAAATAAACGCAAATTTTTTTTAATGTTTCAGTTTCAAATTAAAGCTTTTTTTTTTCTCCAGTGGTGAGGTTGGTCTCTTACCAATACCACCCCCAGAAAGGCCCTCCCCAAAAAACCTAGTATACATGTATTATGTATATGACTTTCTCGAAAACCGCTCCTTTCTATGAATTAATATATATAAAAGGACCATGTCCATTCTATCAAAAACAACGACATTGGAGTCTTAAGATTAAACAAACACTTGTTCATCAAAAAAAGATTAAACAAACACTTGTCTATCTTTATTAACACATATTTACATTCACTACTCATGTGAAACAAAGACAGGCTATACCTGTGTGTGTTGTCAATTTACATTTCCTTCTCAAAAAAAAAGACAGCCTATCCTATCAAACGCCATCTCAATCAAAGCATGCATCGCGATCAAGTTGTGGAAAAAAAAAAAATATATATATATATATATATAAAATGGCGGCTCTAAAATTTTTTTCTAAGGGGTCAACTATGACAGAACCAAAAATTTGTCATGGGGTAAGTAAAAAGTAAAATGATACATTTTTATTTTGTTCATACAACTTTCATATTATATACAATAATCTAAAATAGTATTCTAAATACATTTCAGTATACAATACAACTTTAATGTACAATAGTCTAAAAAAGTTATTAAAATTTTTTTTTTTTGCTAAGAAAAAAAGTTGTTAATAGTTTAAAGATCGGTTTGACAACAAATATAATTAAATCATTAATCCTACATATTTGTCAAATTAATAATAACTTATTATATTATATATATTATCAATTAAATAAAAATATATGGTAAAGAAAAATAGTAACAGCCTAGGAGTAGGACTAGAATTAAATGTGAAACTAAGAAAAAAATATAGTAACTAACATAGGTTTTTGCTTTTGAAGTGTATGACTTTTTAATTATACACGTGGTCGCTCTCTTAGAATTTGAGCAAGTACTAAAAGACTTCTTGGACTTGAAAATCTATAGAGTATTTATCAAACTATTTGATCAAATAAAGAGAAAAACTAAGAAAATATAGAAGAGAGATAAGGAGAATGGCAAAGAATCACATATATAAATAGAGATCTGTTGGTTGTAACAGTAATGTAATTTTTTGCTTATGAAGAAAAAAAGTGCGGGAAAAAGCAACTTTATTTTGTTGTCAACAGTAAAGTAAGCCAGAGTTCTGGAAAAAAGTTTATTTATTTATTTATTTTTATTAACAAAAGAGCAAAATTTTGAAACATTTTTTTAAAATAAAATTCAATACACAATACTTTCACAAAAATTTTATAACAAATCTAGGTGGCAAGTGGTTAATGATAGGTAAAAAATGATGTTAATTGTAGGTCCAAATAAAAACCAGTTACAACTTGCCATATAATATTTATTGTGAAAAATATTGTGAAATTGAGTACCATTAAGATGATCAAATTCAAATTTATTTTAGTTGGGTTTAAATAAAATTTAGGTTCAGGGTGTTCAAAAATTTTTTAGGGGATCAAAACAAAAGTTAAAAAGAATTATATATATATATATATATATATATATTGTGGGGACGAGCCCAACGCTACGAATTGGGCCCAGGGCCCATTTTTGTATACGCTTATTTGTCCGAAGAGGTGAAAGGGATCAGGGCTGGGCCCGTCTGGTGGAAATGCGCTTGAAGAGGAATACTGGGATTCGTCCGAAGACAATCCTGTTTGTCCGAAGAGGTTCCATCGTTGGATCATCATGGTACTTGATCAATCAAATATGCTGGGGGCAAAAGCGACCTTCCCAACTGATTCCACGGAGGAGAGCAAATCCTGAGCGTGCCTGGAGATGAGGGGAGCATAATAATATCTTGAAGGAAAAGCTGCTACCACCGCATTTAATGCACTGCAGCAGCTTTCCTGGCCGCATTTATGTGGAGAAGACACCTGAACAGTTCAGCCTCAGCTACCACCACTCACGGCATACTAAAGCAAAAGTCTGATGTGACGTGTACCGAAGCATGCTTGGATGAAGAACAAGTGTACGGTGAGGATGAGAAAGGAAGAGTGTATATAAGGGGAATAGGTCCCTGAAGAGAAGGGGAGAAAAAATTGTATTAAGAAACTTGATAAGTACTAAGTCTCTTCGGACCCAAGAGAGTTTTTATCGAATATTAGTCTGAACATCGTTTTACTCTTACATGCATGCATGAACCGTTGCTAAATCCATAACAAGCCCAGCTGTTTAACCCATTCTCTACAAATTTATTGTTGGGGATTCATTGGGCTCACAATACGCAAAGTTTGTGCCTAGCCCATCAAATTTCGACCCTACAATTGGCGCTGTCTGTGGGAAATAGCTTGAGCAAAGGTGGAAACAACACCTCATAAATGGCTGAACCAAGGCAACGTCCAGCAGAGTTCGGGGCATCTCAACATACTGATCCTTTTCTTAATCTGGAACGGAGGCAGGATCGTGAAGGCAGCCTACACATCGCACGTGACGATCGAGGCCAGTTGCATGGGGAGAGCCACATGTCCCATGCAAGGAAAAACCGTAGCATGCAGTTAGAAATTAAAAGATTAAAGAGGCAGTTGCGCCATGCAAAAAGGAAACGCATTTCCTCATACTCTGATGAAGATTCTGAGGACGAACGGGACATTGACTACAAGCCAAAACTTCGAACACCAATCAGCAAGTCCTTTCCCTATGAGGAGATGCACCATCGTGAGAGGAATCCTCGGAGCCCCCTACCTAGGGGCGTGGGGAGCGATGCTATGAGTAAAGCTCTAGATCAGATCTCTAGATCTCCTTTTACACGTAACATCGAGAATGCAATACTTCCTTGACGTTTCCACCAGCCTACATTCACCATTTACAACGGCCGGACAGACCCTGTGGAGCATGTGAGTCATTTCAACCAAAGGATGGCCGTTCACTCCAGAGACGAGGCCCTAATGTGCAAGGTCTTCCCGTCCAGCTTGGGACCGATTGCCATGAGATGGTTTGATAGCCTGAAAGCAGACTCCATAAGCTCGTTCCAAGAGCTAACTCAGGCGTTTGGGTCGCGTTTTGTCACATGTCGAAGGGTTCCGCAGAACATGGCCTCCCTATTATCCGTCAGCATGAAGGAGGGTGAAACTCTGAAGTCATATTCAGATAGGTTCTGGGAAACGTATAATGAGATGGAGGAAGACTGTGACTTGGTGGCCATCAGCTCTTTTAAGCTAGGCCTCCCCACTGAACATCTCTTGAGGACGTCCCTAACGGGCAAACCGGCTACCAGCGTACGCCAGCTGATGGATAGGATTGACAAGTACAAAAGAGTTGAAGAAGACCAACAACAGGGTAAGGGAAAGGATAAGGTTATCCCTCAGGAGAGGAGGGATTTCAGGTCGGACTGGCAGAGCCATAACAGGCCGAGGAAGGATTGGATCGGACAAAGTACAGTAAGCTTTAAGATAGTCAATGCTGTTTTCCGTGAGCCAGTGCACCAAGTCCTGGAGAGAATAAAAAATGAGCCTTTTTTCAAGAGGCCAAACAAGATGGTCGGAAACCCAGAAAGGCGCAACCACAATCTCTACTGTTAATACCATCTTGACCATGGGCATACCACTGAAGATTGCAGGAGCCTGTGGGACCATTTGGATCAACTTGTCAGCGAAGGCAAGTTAAAGCAACTATTACACCACTTATATGGTCAGGGAAATCAGGCAAACGCCAGGCCTAGGGGAGGTGATTCTGTAAAACCCCCCTTGGATACGATCAATGTTATTTTTGCCGCACCAGGGAGGACAGGGTCTTGCCCATCCAGAATACTATCGGTTGCTCGGATGCCCTCAGAGAGTGTTAACAGAGAGTCAAAGAGGCCTAGGGTGGAGGTTCAACCAGTTTTGGGCTTTTCGAACGAGAACAAAATTGGGACTATACAGCCGCATGATTACGCTCTGGTAGTTACTCTCAGAATAGGTGGATACGACGTGAAGAGGGTGATGGTAGATCAGGGCAACGCCGCGAAAATAATGTACCCAGACCTTTATAAGGGGCTGAACTTATCTCTCGAAGACCTAACGCCGTACAGTTCCCCTTTGATGAGTTTTGATGGCAAAGTGGTCGTCCCAAAGGGCCAGATCAGACTACCTGTGCAAACCAGATTTGAGACGGTGGAGGTAGATTTTATAGTGATGGATGCATATGATTATTTATTTTTAATTATATGATTATTTATTTTTAATTACCTTGACATTTGCAAGCATGGAGAAAGGTTTGGCTTACGTCCAGTATTTTTTTAAAAGGAATCTACTTTTGTATTAATGAAAAACTGTCACATCATCCACTAACTAAATAAAAGGTGATAATTAAAACACACTACCATTTGTTATTGTATATTTAAAACAAAATAACATGTCCAGTTAAAAAAGTACTAGAGGTAAGCCAAACCTCATGGAGAATATATGAAGATAATATAATTTAATGGGATGGATTCATTAAAATTCACAACCAATAAAATAATATTAAGTGATGTAACAATGCTGAAAGTTACACAATATATATATATATATATATATATATATTTTACGGTTATCAGCCCATTATTGGAAGGCCCATGGGCTATAGGTTGGACAATAGATCCCCAGTGGGCCCAACCCATGGTGCTCGGCAGATGGGCCAATGACTATTTAGTTCTGGGTATCCGACACTGCTCGGGACCCTTTTCGGGGTACCTCGGTAGTGCATTGGGGGATATCGCCACCGAGCAATATCTGGCGTCTGTTGCAAGTCCCAAAGGTTAAGGTCCCTATTTCCAAAGTGGGGCCCCCATCTACCAGGAATAATCCCAAAAGGCCCCACCCGCACGAAAAATTTTAGAATCAATCATTGTTGATCCACTAAAGGAAGGCTATAAATAGGGAAAGAAAAGGAGAGAGAGGGGTTAGACACTGGAGGAAGAAAAACCAGAAAGTGAGAGCAAGAGAAAGACTAAAAGTAAGACTGCTCAGAGGGTTCAACAAGGTGTATTCTCAATGAGGATTTTCGCCCTTAGGAGCTTACCATTGTAGGATATCCATATACCAACTACAACAAATAAATTGTGAGCCCAACAAAACAATCAGTCCATTAACCGAGGTTTGGGCACGCACATATATATAATCAATTTCTAAAATAATAGATTGATGGGCACCTATCCACCCTGAATTATTGGATGCATTTATAATTCGCACCTTGCTTATGAAAATCATGTCATATCATTGTGTAATATTTAGTAGGGGAATAAAAAATCACAAAAAAAAAAAAAATTGCTGGATATATTAATTTGAATAGAGATCATTTGTGCTTAAATAAAAGAATTAAGTTAAGGAAGTGGACTTTTGTATATAATTGTATGTTAATTAATTTATCTAGTTTCGATACTAAAATCTAATTTATTTGGGATGCTCCAAATTATTCACATAGTTCATATAATTGCATGAACTTCTCCATTTTTCGCACTCATGTCTAGTTTACTAATTCCTTTTATTTAAGAAATTCCCTAATTCAGAAAAAGAAAAAAAAAAAATCCCTACTGTGCCTGAAGTGTGATTTTCTTCCAAATTGGTCCGATAATCAATAATTTTCCCTCATCGTTTCGTCCAAGTTGTGCCGAATGCCGACTTAGGTGTCTTTCTGCAATTCTTGGATAACATCAATTTGGAAACCACAAATTTTAGTCTAAAAAAATTTATCTTATTCAATTTGTCTCACCATGTGTTAGCTCTATTTATCTCTAATTAACGGTGTCCCAATAATATTATTTTTAGGACAAGGCTTAGTTTTAAAATAGTTTGGAATTATTTTTTCAACTCATTAATTATGTTCTAATTTATAAGAATATCCATGTGTATTATTTAAATAAATTACATGACTTAGTGGGTTGAAAGAAGATAATTCTAAATCAGTTTAGAGTCAATCATTTAACTTATTATTTATACAAGTAACCATAAGGCAATGCATTTCTTTTTTCTTTGTATATTTCATTAAATATGAAGATGGTGCTGAATTAGGTCACATTATTCAAACTCAAGCCTATAAATAAATAAAACTTTCTTGTTCTCAACTTGGGGAAAAAAAAAACAATGGTGTTTGACTGTCACTGGTGCAAGGTACAGCTTTTAGATGTACCCTTAACATTATCTTCTGGGGAAGTGGCAACTGGCAAGCACGTTTAGTTAACCTCACCTGGTTTATGTTGTTGTTGTTGTTGTTGTTTTTATTTTTTATTTTATTTAATTATTATTTTTATTTTTAAGTTAGTCTTAATTAGGAAATCTAATATGCAATTTAAAATGACTATATCTAATGCATTGTCTCTCAAAATTATATAAATTATTTCAATTAGATGGATTGGTGAACAAATGAGCTGTGATTTTTTTTTTTTAATAAAAAAATTAGGATTTTTGGTCAACTGGCCAGTTTGAGAACATTACAACAATCTGATTGAACAAAATATATATATATATATATATATATATAAAATCTTTATGTAACATGGCGACAATTGGTTGTATGTAGCATGAATTACACCACCTCCAATTTTATCTTATTCATTTCTCTCTTTGGTTTCTCCGATGAAGTTTCCATCATTGCTCAACCTTATTTGCGTCAAAGCCGACTACGCATTTCAATTTTCAACCACCTTCAATGGCGACAACGAGGGATTTCGTTGGAGTAAGTGAAGAATTAGGAGCAACTAGGGGGAGTGGAAATTGGGGGTTTGGAAGAAGACATTTTGCGTTCGAGTTCTTTCTTCTAGGATCACAACTTTTACTACAATTTCGATTTAGCATACTTTGATTGACGACCCACAGTCAGCCACATCAGAATTGTGGCAAAAATTATGTCTACAAGTTTTTTGTAGGGTTTTGAAAATTGATGTGTGATGTTCCTATTAATGTTAAACCAAAATTTCCTAATTTATTAAAGATATGACACGTAGCACAACAGGAAATTACATATATAAAGGCGTCAAAATGTGGAAAATAACTTCAAGAACGGATATGGTATTTCTTATAACAGTTATTGATCCATGTTCAGGTGCATGCAATTGGGAACAAGTGATATCGAAGCAATTTTAAAAAGTTATAAACAACTTCTAACACTGTAACAAATGTCATTTAAGCCCAAGGGAAAAAAAGATACACGAAATGAATAATTGTTGGTAAACTTCGAAAAGCTGGTCCGTTTGGATACAACTTATTTTGCTGAACTGAACTGAAAACACTGTAGTAAAATAATTTTTAAATGTGTGAATAGTACTTTAGGACCCATTTTTAATGAAAAAAATGCTAAAAATTGATATTTGTGGGTCCATGAACAGTGCACAGATGCACTGTTCATCCAGGAAAAGTCAACATTTGCGGTTACTGTTTATGAACAGTAGCCATGAACAGTAACCACAAACCTCTTAAAACGCATGAAAAAAAAAAAACAAAACAAAAAAAAACAAAAAAAATAAAGACGCAAACGTGGATCCGCAAATGTGGATCCAAACCCAGCCTAAATATAAATAGAGGAGTCAATCTCTAGAAAAAGACATCACTCTCTGCTGGCAAACATGCTTATATAGAGATCATTAAGATCTTAGTTCCTTAGGAGATTATCTTCTAGTTCATAGGGCTTTTTTAGAAGGTGTTCAAGCTTGTAAGTGTTTCGATAGTTCTTTGTAATCTTATTACATAGTTTAATATAATTGTTTATACAATAAGTTTATTTTAATTTGGGTCAAGTTCCTAGTTGTTGGTCATGTTTGATCCATAATGCATTATCTTTATATGATTTGAGTTCAGTTGCTTTCTATTGTTCATTCCTATTTTCATTTCCTCCTTCGAGCACAAAAAGTCTCCTAATTGAGGCAATACTGAACCACATTTCCTTAAACACAAAGTCATATAGCCCATCTCAAAATTTAATCAATCAATTCAAAGCTTGGTAAAAGGCATCGAAACATCTGTCATTAATTACTTTGAACGAGTAAAAATTAAAGTACTCTCAAATAGTTTCAATGAACATAAACTAATAAATAATATGAATTTTCATAAATAAATAAAAAAAACTATATTTTAAATAATGAAATTTCATAAAAAGATAATTGTATTTCACCTAAAAACAGGAAGACAAAAAAAGAAAAAAAGAAGAAGAGATATTGCCTCATTAGTTTCTCGAAAGTCGAATGTTATAAGATGAAATAGTATTTGTTACTTTTAATTCCATAAGATTGAGGTTGATCAAGTTAAGGTGTGACCATGTTGCGCTCTTAAGACGATATGAGCTATCTGCGAGATATTTTATCAATCGATAAAGCAAAAATTTTTAGACACATGCTGGGATACAATGGCCACCATGAGAAAGTGAAGCCCCAACTTTGGGTTATGATCCCAGGTGAATAGGTTAGGCCGTGTATAATGCTCATCAAAATGATAACTCAATTGACAATATTGTACCTACTAGATCAAATGTTTCATATTTGGAGTTTGCCGCTTATTTTTTTAAGGCGTAAAAACAATAAATCCTGAAATAATGAAATACCTCTTTATTTTATTGAAATGTTTTAGTTTACATTGTATTATAACATAAAATAGAATTTAAAGGCCTTACTTCCTAGTTTCTATCTAAGAAAAATAAATGGTTTTGATTTTTAGTTACTGTAGGGACTCAAATTGTACTGGACCCTTTACAATAAAATTTTTAGAGAGTGGGCGTAAGAGCTGGGCCCTATGGGTAGACAAATGACATGATCACTCTCTAGTAAAGAAAGCCTTAAACTAGTTTTCTATCACCTTCTCTTCTTCTCGGCTAGGTTTTCCTTGGATATGTTAAGTCCACTGTAATCTTTCTTTTTCTCTCTCTTTTTTTCTCCGTTTTTCTCCAAAAGTCCCTCTAGTGTATCCCGATTTCACCTTATATACTACCTTCTCCATCCTGCTTTCACCGTACACGTGTAAGTTCCATTCTGAGCATTCCTTTCTGTCCCATCCAGAACTTCCCGGATCCTCCGCTTAGTGGTTATAAGGCTGCTTGGATACTGTTCAGGTATCACCTCCACATTAATGCGGCCAGAGAGTTAGTTGGGAAGCATTTAATGTGGAGGTAGCAGCTTTTAGGAGATATTTGTTACCTTTTCCGATTCTTCCTTTGTTCAATATTCATTAGTTAGTTTGCATGTAATTCTGTGAGGTTCCCTGACAATTAGAACAGTTACATCCACCTCGGACGCTGGTTTGAGGAATAACACTCATCCTCGGACAGATGAGTGTCCTCGGACAGGTGAGTGTCCTCGAAATGGGCCGTTGGGCCTCAAACCCGTTTTCTATGGACTCTCTGTTAAGTAATTGGCCCCACAATTACATTTTGAAATATGCAAAATTACATTGAAAATAGACTAATTTAGAACCAATTTATAATTTCGACGGTTACATTGTGGAAATCAAAAGGTGTTAGACATGCATTTGGCATCAGTTAATTGCGTTTTCAATGACTTAATGGTCATGAATTCATGTCATGAAAAACACATGAGCATAATATAGCATTCCAAATACGACTTTAACAAAAAAATTGTATATGTGATAATAGGGAATTAAAGTAAATTTAGCATGTTAGGGTTTACAAAAATCATATTTCATTTTCATAATCCAAATTATCTTTAGAGTATATTTGAAACTCTAATCTAAAGTTTGCGTTCATATTGTATTCATCCTATATCATCAAAGAAAATCATGATTGAAGAAAATTAAAAAGCAATTCCTAAAATTTAAGTGCACAATATGTTAGGTTTTAGACCCTTGTAAACTAGACTGTTTAACCTAATTAATTAACCAAGTGAATACTTAGATTTATTATTCAGATCTAGGTTAAAATAAAACAAATATATCATGCAAAGCAGCGGAAAAGTAAATAACACAATGATATAATGACCCAGGAAAACTAAACCGGTAAAAAATCTAGGGAGGATTTAACCTAGCTATCCTTAAGGTAAAAAGCAAATCCACTATAAAGAATCGAAGTTTACAATAAAACTTAAACCACTAACATCCTATTGCTACTACAAGTAGAACTTACTATCACGGCCCCATGATAGCTTCGAGTCCACGGACTACTTCTTTCCTTGGCCTTTGCAACACAAGCACTCACACACTTGTGATAAAAAACACAAACCCTCCTGTTTGTGACTTCAAAACCATCCTGGAAGATTTAGATCATCAACACCTTTGATGACTAAAGAAGGCAACAACTTCTACAATACCAGATCTTGAGATTCTTCAAGGAATAACATTGGTGGAAGACGTGAGAGAGCTTTTTGGATACAAAACCCTAGATCTACAAAAGAAGCACACTCTTTTCTCTCTGAAAAACCTTATAAAACGTGCTTAGGGTTTTCCTTATATACTAGAAGAAGTAGATCTGAAACCCTAATCCTTAATGGGCTTGAACTACTATTTGGGCTTAATTAAAATTATGCAGATACGACTCTCAATCGATCGAGCCTATCTCTCGATCGGTCGAACCAGGCAAATTCTGAAATCTTTTTTCTGCAACGTACTTGTTCTTGAATCTTGACTTGAATCAACTTGAGCATTGTCTAATAATACCTATAGACTCTAAGATCTATATCTAGACAAGTTTGTGTTCACGATTTGTCAATTATTCCAACTTTTAGAACCTAACACAATAAATTAAATCGGTTTAAGGTGTTCTCTGGTGGTGGCACAAAACACCTAAAAAGAAATTTGAGATATTCATGCCTCAAGTAAATCATACAACTTTCTTAAAAAAAAAAAAAAAAAAAGAAAGGTAAATCATACAATGATGACGTCTAATTGTCTATATCTTTCGAATGCTTTAGATGATAAGTGAAATATTCATATTATATGTTGTGAATTTGGTAAATTATTGTGAATTATTGAACTATTTTATTATATATTGTTATCTCGCCTAGCACACACTTTGATAAAGAAGTTTATGTACCATGGAAATATATAAACTTTTTTTTTAAAAGTTTCAACGTAAAACGTCTACTCTTGATAATAGCTTTCTACCTATCATTAGACCAAGATACCAATTAGTTTTTTGGTGTAGGAGGGGATTGAACCCCATATCTTATATTCAATAAAAAAAAATTTACCTGTTGAGCTAACTCGAACCCGCCTATATTCAAAAGCTCATCTTATTTATACCTATATTTTATGTTTGCGGATCTAACGAAAGCCCTTTTGCTTTATCCTTTAGACACAAATGAAAAAAAATTAAATATGAGCTTCAAGAATCTTATTTGGTAAAGTACTTAGTTGTGCAACCTAAAAAAAACTTATGTCAATATAATTTTATTTTGGGTTTGGCTTATCTCAAGGCTCTAGTACTTTTTTAAAATAAATTTCTTTTTGTTTTAACGAGAGATTGCCACATCACTCACTAACTAAATAAAATGTAGAGATTAAAAACCACTACCACTTGCCATTGTATATTTAAAACAAAAAATACATATCTGGTTAAAAAAGTACTGAAAGTAAACCAAACCCATTTATTTTAAAGAAACCATACAAAGATCCATCTCCTCAAGTCATGCAGGATTTGTTGTGGTACAACCTTGGACCTCGGTGACTAGCTTTTATTTTAAAGAAACCATACAAAGATCCATCTCCTCAAGTCATGCTGGATTTGTTGTGGTACAACCTTGGACCTCGGTGACTAGCTTTTATTTTAAAGAAACCATACAAAGATCCATCTCCTCAAGTCATGCTGGATTTGTTGTGGTACAACCTTGGACCTCGGTAACTAGCTAATATGTATTTTTTTTTTTCTAAATATAAAATGTATTAAAAAAATAAAGATTAGTTTACAACACATGCATTAGACCTTAGTGGCTAATATGATCTGAGATAGGACAAAAATGATGAAATGGACATAACATTCATGACATGCCTGATATGTCTTGCACTATAGCGCTTTTTTTCTTTTTCTTTTTTTCTTTTTTTTTTTTTTCTTTTTTCTTTTTTCTGGGTCCTCAAATGTTCACCCAAAAATGTTATCATTTCATTAATAAGTTAGACAAATAATAATTGCAAAGAAAATTTTTGTATTAAAAAAAGACAAAATTTAGTTATAAAATTGATTGTAGGGCTACAACTTCTTTTAAAAAAAAAAATTAACATTACTACTGTAGGGTCACAATTTACTGGCCCAAAAACTGGTTCGGACGATGGTTTGGTGAGCCCAATACAATGAATTTGTAGAGAGTGGGCCAAAGAGCTAGATTTGGTTGACTTATACTAACGGTTAGGGAATATTTCAATAGTAAACATCACATAAAGCTTAACTAAAGGGTTGTTTGAGAAGACCGAATATGACTAAATACAGTAGTTACGAACTTTCATACAAAACTTTAAGCTACAGTAATTCTCTCTTCACTCTTTCTTCCTCCCTTTCCTTCATCCCCCATTATGGGAGATCTTTTACATTTATATAGACCCTTTCAAGCTATCTTGATCTTACACTTGTTGCCCATCTAGATCCTCACTTGAGTGCATGTCACGTCAAATATCTTTTTTTGTTATCTGTTTGTGGCAGTAGCTAAAGGTTGTACTATTCAGAGGTCTCTTCCCCATAAATGCGGCCAGAGGAGTTGGTGTAGTGCATTTAATGCGATGGTAGCAGCTTTTCGTTGAGATATTTCCGTGTTATCATCCCCTTTGTACGTGCCTGAAATTCATTCTTATCATTCTGACTCCCTGGTCAGCTGTCTAGGTCGTCCGAGCACTTGCTTGAGCGAGTTTCGTCCTGTCCAAGAAGGACAACCTCCTCGGACTATACTCCTCTCCACTAATCGGGATTATTTCGTTCTCTTCTAACTATTCATTGCTCCTCGGACGTATCTATGAATAGGGCCCAAGGCCCAGTATACAATTTCGGAATCTTACCCCCACAACTACATATTTTAAAATTTTAACCGTTGGATTACATGTTTTTTACGCTCTTAATACACATATCAAAGCTTGTGCAAATCAGATATTATTTATTATATGATCTATAAGTTTATATTTTATGCATAATTTTAAACTACAAAAACTTGTAATTTAAAAAATTTATTGATGACATAATTATTAATCTTTAATTTTCTGAAAATTTAGCAATCATAGAGAATATAAGAAGAAAATGAAATCTAATAGTAAATTTGTCAAAATTTATTTTAAATAAAAAAATATTGAATAAGATTGTTTAGCATTGGTTCATAATTTAGGAACATAAATGGATAGATCTCCTAGTTGAAGCTGGTGATAAAATATTTATTTTTTCCACTTTCTTCATGCTAGAGTTAAAAGATTTTATTTTAATTTAAATCTGGTACTTTAATAATCTTGGAGACCAACGTTATAACACAATAAAGGGAAAAAAAAAGCAAAAAAAAAAAAAATCATAGTAATACACTAGTAATTAGGAAATAAAAAGAAATTATTGTTAATATATTATTAATATTTTTTTTTTGGGAAGATGTTCAACATATATTGATAGGAAAATTTTTTAAGTATTTTTGGAGTACAAAGAAATAATACTCTCCCACATTTATGGTAAACCTCATCATAAATTTAATGAATAAATTCCATCATAAATATGAGAGTAAAGAATACCATCCTCTTAGGAGAATACTTAAGAATTAGTCATTAGATTGAGGAGAAGTTGTAATATACAAGTCTACCACACATTTTCTAATTAAGTCGGCCTTCTATTGGTCAAAAAAGTTACTTTTTAACGTTCCTAAAGTCTTTCAAAGAAAGGTTTCAAAAAAAAGTCTTTCAAAGAAAGAAAAGTCTTTCACAGGCGCCAGCTTAATTAATGCTCACATTATATTGTGACTAACTAAAAATAGAAAGTGCTTATGTATCAAATAACCTCTTATCCTTAACCACTTACTCTTGTCTTTTCTTATGCAGATGAAGAATTTAAAATTTCAAAAGCAATGACCTAATTTTTTTTTTAATTAAAAAATTTATGTACTTATTTATTTTATTTTATTTTCGTCTGAATATTAAGGTCCTGAAGAGTGATCTATTTTCATTTTGCATTAAAAAAAATTTGACCAAAAAAAAAAAAAAATGAGAGACAGTTGCAGCAGATAATGTTTGGAACCACAAAAAAAAAAAGAAGAAGAAGAAGAAGAGAAAAATAGGAACCTTCCAATAACTTATGCCCAAGAAGCCTGCAATTATTAATTAGTTTATAATAGAGGGATTATCATGTAGGTACAATTTTTTAGTGGGAAATATTAAATTACTTAAAAAAATATAGTTACAATTTTTTAAGTGTTATACTTTTGATTCTTTAATTAAATTCAATATTTTTACATTGGCCAAAGAAGTATTATTTTTTTAATAACATGAATATCTGGTTAAATTTAATTGAGAAATATAAGATATAGTATTTAGAGAATTATACTTAAGTTTTTTCTTAAAATATTAAAAAAAAAAAGATATCCCGTTATTTTTTTAAATAGCTATTACAACATGTATATCAATGAAGCAATATATATATATATATATATAAAATAGTTTTTGGTAAAATGTACAAAATCAAGTGACAGTAAGTAGTGTGGGTAATTTATCATTTATAGAAAAATATTATATATAGTGTAGGGTCACAATTCGAGCCCAATATGTATGGGATTATGGGTTAATGAGCCCAATACAATAAATTTGTAGATAGTAGGTCAAAGAACTAGGCCTTAGTGAATCTAACAACGGATGGGATGGGGTTGAAAGATAATTATGCAAGAATAATGCGCGTAAGATTAGGTGAATGCGTTGTCTGAGGAGGCAAATCTTAGTATAGATCAATGGAATTGATTACAAGTGCAACTCTTATTGCTACAGTGTTCTTTCTCTATTTTTCCGATCCCCTTCTCATGGAGAGTCTCTCCTATTATATAGTTCCTTTTATTCCATCTTGACCTTACACTTGTTGATCGTTTGAGCCCCTATTTGAGTGTCTGTCCCATCAGACACCCCTTTTGGCTTTCTGTGAGTTACGATAGCCAAGGCAGCACCGTTTAGGGGTCTTCTCCACATAAATGCGCATTGAAAAGTAGCTGCAGTGCATTAAATGCGATGGTACCAGCTTTTCCTTAGATACCTCCTAGCTTCCACCTTTTGGTACACTCGAGATGTACGCTTCTGTCACTGGAGCTTCTGTCACTGGAACTTCTATGAAGGTTATTTTTGTTGTTGGAACGCTCGTCTGAGCTATATTTGTCATAGCCGAGGAGGAGTTCCTCCTCGAACCACCTTTTACTCCTTTCCTCCTCATGAGACTTTAAACTGGATCGACTTTAAACTGGATCCCCTTATAAATGTTCATCCCTCCTCGGACAGGCCAACGTCCTCATATAAGGCCCAAGGCTCAATATACAAATTTGGGCCCCTATCGCTACATATAGTTTTTTTTTTTTTTTTTTTGAGGGACATATTATATATAGTTTGTTTCATTAAAATGTGTGTGATTTTATAAAGTTGCATTTATGTTAGGTGGTGGGACTGGGGAGTATTATGAGACAAGTGTGAAAGAAAATATAATTTGATTTCTAGCTAGGACAATTACGTGTAGATAATAAAATGACAAAGGAGACATGCGTTTATCTATTCATTTCGCTATCTTTCTTTTTCTTTTCAATGGAGTTTTGTTATGGACAATTCCTTTCTTCTCTTGAGTGATTGCTTGGGTTAGGCCTTTTTGACTAATTTTGAGTTTATGATTCCTCTATCAATGATTCATGCTGTACACACAAATTCAAAGAAAAAATTATTCAATTAATATCTCGATGTTACTGTTCCTTATCTTACATGAACAATGATCTCACCATAAATATAATTAACATGACCTACTTATACTATTTGAGAGGATGGAACATTATTCTCAAAATACTATATAATTTTGTGAGGTTATATATATTTTCTTAATATATATAAGTATAATTCAGTTTTATTGTGGGTTTTAATTAGTTCAGCTAGTAAAGATTCTTGCTGTCGAATAAAAGTCCTAGGTACAAAACCCCATCTACCAAAAAAAAAAAAAAACTAATTAGCGTATTGGTCTGATGGTAAAGAACAATTATCATGGAGTGAATGACATAGATAGAAAGAGTAATTCTATGACTATAACTTTTGTCACTGTGATTGACACTAATTGATTATCACTTTTGCTTAGACCTACAACTTTTTCTTTACCAGTCATAGCTAGCTACATAGAAAAGTTATGACAATCTGCATGGCGAAAGTTGTGGTACTAGATTTTTTGAGCTTAAAATTTTTTTGTTCGTATCTATCAAAAAATAATTATGCTTTATTTAAAAATAAATAAATTAAAATTATCTAATAAAATATCAAATACATCTAAACTTGTATTCTCATTTTCTCAAATCCAAAAAATAAGCACATTTTTATTTTCCTTTCTCTCTCTCTCTCTCTAAAACGCTAACCAAAGGGACCTTGTTGGGAATTTTAGAATTGGGTCATACTGATATAGCTTGGCAGAGTGTTTGAACTTTGAATAGAAATTCCAATTAAGTTAATAATCGACCAACTTGTTTTGTTATGGATTTTTTTTTTTTTTTTTAATAATTAAAGTCATGCTTGTCCAGTCGTCCACTTTCAATTAAAAGTTGCAATACTGTTTCAGATTGGGCTCCAAGTAATCGTTAAGTCAATGCCATTTTGGAGGAGTGCCCCAACTCAAGTTGAAGAATACATCCTTGTTATTTATCTCATAATTTTTATTTATTTATCCCCATAGTACTCATCGACTTGTCAAACAACAAATCCTTCATGTTGTCTTAGGCCAAAAAAAAAAAAAAACCCTTCAATAATTTCAAAAAATAAAATAATAAAAATAATTTGCTGGTGATAGTTTCCTTTTTGAGTTTTGGCAAAAAAAATTTCAAAACTTTTTTTTTCCTTAAGTTGACGGATCTTGAATCCATGACCAAACATTTTTTTTATAAGAAAAAGATGTTCTACTTTCATTTTTTTGTACAAGAAATATAGGTGCTATTTGAGTTAAAACTCTATATTTATCCTTCTAATTTTATTTGCTTCTTTGTTAAGAAAAGAAAAATCAACTTCTAGATCCTCTAACCTGCATAAAGTTCTTCTAATTTTATTTGCTTCTTTGTTATGAAAAGAAAAATCAACTTCTAGATCCTCTAACCTGCATAAAGTTCTTCTAATTTTATTTGCTTCTTTGTTATGAAAAGAAAAATCAACTTCTAGATCCTCTAACCTGCATAAAGTTCTTTACAAATAAAAGCAAAATTTTTTTAATGTTTCAGTTTCAAATTAATGCTTTTTTTTTCTTTTTTTTCTTTTTTTCAGTGGTGAGGTTGGTCTCTTTCCAATACCACCCCCGGAAAGGCCCTCCCCAAAAAAACTAGAGTATACATGTATATGACTTTCTCGAAAGCTGACCCTTTCTATGAATTAATATATATAAAGGACCATGTCCATTCTATCAAAAACAACGACCTTGGAGTTTAAGATTAAACAAACACTTGTCAATCTTTATTAACACATATTTATATTACAGTACTCATGTGAAACAAAGACAACCTATCCTATCAAGCGCCATCTCAATCAAAGCATGCATCGTGATCAAGTTGTGAAAATATATATATAATGGTGGCTCTAAGATTTTTAAGGGTATTTTGGTCATAATTTAGGTTTCAGGGGTTTTTATCGACCATTTTTTTAGGTTTTGGGGTATTTCGATCACTTTTTAGACTTCAAGGAATTTTGGTAATTTTTTAGGTTTGGGGGCATTTCAGTCATTTTTTAAGTGTCGAAGGTATTTCAGTCATTTTTTAGGTTTATGGGGTATTTTGGTAATTTTTTAGGTTTAAGGTGTATTTTGGTAATTTTTAGGTTTCAGTGGTATTTTGGTCATTTTATAGGTTTTGGGGGTATTTTGGTCATTTTTAAGGTTTCGGGGGGTATTTTGGTCATTTTTTAGGTTTCAGGATATTTCAGTCATTTTTTAAGTTTAGGGGGTATGTTGGTAATTTTTTAGGTCTAGGGTGTATTTTGGTAATTTTTACTTTTTAAGGGTATTTTGGTCATTTTTTAAGTTTCCAGGGGGGATATTTTGGTCATTTTGTAAGTTTTGGGGGTATTTTGGTCATTTTTTAGGTTTTGATGAGTATTTTAGTCATTTTTTAGGTTTAAGGGTGTAGGGGCATAATTTGTAATAGACCCTTAACAATAAAACTTGTAGAGATGTGGGTATACAGGCTAGGCATTAGCAATACAAACGATGGTTGAGATGAAATCAACATCATAACAAAATGATTTTGCTAAGTGTTTTCTGTAAGGGTAAGGACCATGACCCTAGTTAGGTGTTGGTAAGGATCTTTGTAATGACTTCGGATCAGTATCTGTGAGGATCCTTCTAATTTTGGTTAAGGGTTTGTGAAGTATATTCATCCTCGGCTTCACTTGAGGATCTCTTTTCCTTATAGTTGATATCTCCCCTTGCCCCCTTTTTCCCCCCGGGCCCCATTATGTTGGGAAATCCCTTAGTTATATAGTGTTTTCTTTAGTTAATCTCAGCCGTCCATTTGTCAACTATCTGAATTCTGCGTACAGGGGTCTGTCCCATCATCTGCGATTGCAGGCTTTATGTTAGTTCCAAGCCGCCTTTGCAGACTTTCTAACAGTTGAAGTGACCAAAGCATTAGGGCTTGTAGGTCACCTCACCATTAAGGCAGTCAGAATGTTGGTAGTGTTTATTTAATGAATGAAGGATATTTCCCTTTGTCGAAGTCGGTGTGCCGAGGATGTGGTCATCCTCGGCGAGGCCTTTGGATGACCTGGGCTCTTTCCCATTATCCTTGGCCTTTGTAGTATCCTCGGCGTGAGCCTTGGGCCGTATAGGGTGGGCCAGCGTGGTTAATGCGATAGGGCCCCACAAAGGGTATTTCGGTCATTTTTTAAATTTAGGGGGTATTTTGGTAATTTTTAAGTTTAGAGTGTATTTTGGTAATTTTTACTTTTCAGGGGTATTTAATCATTTTTTAGGTTTTGAGAGTATTTTGGTCATTTTGTAGGTTTTGGGGGGTATTTTAGTCATTTTTTAGGTTTCAGGGTATTTCAGTCATTTTTTAAGTTTAGAGGGTATTTCGGTAATTTTTTAGTTTAAGGTGTATTTTGGTAATTTTTAGGTTTTTGAGGTATTTCGGTCATTTTTTTAGTTTTTTTGGGTATTTTGGTCATTTTTTAGGTTTCGGGAGGGTATTTTAGTCATTTTTTAGGTTTAAGGATATTTCGGTCATTTTTTAGGTTATGGGGTAATTTGGTAATTTTTTAAAGTTTTGGGGGGTATTTTAGTCATTTTCTAAGTTTCAAAGCTATTTTTGTTATCTTTTAGGTTTCGGGGATATTTTTTGTAATTTTAAGATTTCGGGGGTATTTCGGTTTTTTTTAGGTTTAGGGGGTATTTCAGTCATTTTTTAGGTTTAGGGGGATATTTTGGTCAATTTTAGGTATTGGAGGTATTTTTCTCATTTTATAGATTTTGGAGGTATTTTGGTCATTTTCGTGGTTTTTAAGAATATTTAGTGATTTTAGAGATATTGGGGGTATTTTGGTCATTTTAGAGGTTTCATGGTTATTTTGCTCATTTTAGAGATTTTAGTCATTTTAGTGGTTTTTGAGCATATTTGGTAATTTTAAAGATATTGAGGGTATTTTGGTTATTTTAGAGGTTTCATGGGTATTTTGCTCATTTTAGAGATTTTTTGGATAATTTTGGATGTCCAAAGGTATATTGGTAATTTTGAAAGTGTAGGGGTATTTGCGTCATTTTAGGTATTTAAGGGTATTTTGGAGGTCAAGAGGGTATTCAAGTAGTTTTTGAGATATTTGGGTCATATTAGGTTAAATGGATGGATTATTAATTAAATGGGTTGGGTTGGTAATAGATAATTAGTTTATATATAAACGAGTCATAAATAAATAAATGGGTAATTACACACCAAACCCATTTATGACCCAACCCACTCATTTGCCACCCCTAACAAAGACCCATCTCCTCAGGACATGCAGGATTTGTTGTGGTACAACCTTGGACCTCGGTGACTAGCTTTTATTTTAATAAAGAAACTATACAAAGATCCATTTCCTCAAGTCATACAGAATTTGTTATGGTACAACCTTGGACCTCGGTGACTAGCTAATATGTATTTCTTTTTTCTTTTTCTTTTTCTTTTTCTTTTTTCTTTTTTTTTTTCTAAATATAAATGTATTAAAAAAATAAAGATTAGTTTACAACACATGCATTAGACCTTAGTGGCTAATTTGATCTGAGATAGGACAAAAATGATGAAATGGACACATTCATGACATGCCTGATATGTCTTGCATATAGCCAAATCACAGATGTTGATAGTTCACCAAAAAAATGTATGTGTGTGTGTTTATATATATATATATATATATATATTTTTTTTTTTCAGGGTCCCCAAATGTTCACCCAAAAATGTTATCATTTCATTAATAAGTTAGAAAAATAAATAATTGCAAAGAAAATTTTTGAATTAAAAAAAAAAGATAAAGTTTAGTTACAAAAAGTTGTAAGGCTACAACTTTTTTTAAAAAAATTTACATTACTACATATTTAAAATTTAACCGTTGAATTACATATTTTTTACACTCTTAATACACATGTCAAAGTGTGTGCCAATTGGATATTATATACTACATGATCTATAAGTTTATATTTTATGCATAATTTTAAACTACAAAAACTTGCAATTTAAACAATTTATTGATAATATAGTTATTAATTTTTAATTTTCTAGAAATTTTACAAGTATAAAGGATATAAGAAAAAAAATGTAATCCAACGATGGATTTGTCAAAATTCACTTCAAATGAAAAAAAAATATATATATATATATATATATATATTGAGTAAGATTGTTTGGCATTGGTTCATAATTTAGGAACATAAATTGATAGATCTCCTGGTTGAAGCTGGTGATAAAAAAATGTATTTTTTCTACTTTCTTCATGCTAGAGTTAAAAGATTTTATTTTTATTTAAACTAGTCGCTAACCCGTGCGATGCACGGGATAATTAAATAAAAGGACAATTAATTCAGGCACATATGAAAGCAAATAAAAAAGACAAAACCTACGTTTTTTTTTAGTTGAGTCTCTCTCCTTCTTATTTTTTTAATTTTAAAGTGAAGTTAAGTTTAGGGTTTTGATATGGTAATTGCTAGGGTTTTAAGGAGAGAAGAGAGAGTCCTACCAGGAGTCTAAATAATATAAACAATTCAAAATATGGAACATTATCAAATTTATAACACTTAATTCCATTATCTTTTACGTTGAATCCAAACAAATAATTAATTGAAATTAATCCAAACAAATAATTAATTAACCAAAAAATCAAAACTTTAATAAAAAAACAAAAAATCACATGAACCCAAATAAAAATTCTCAATAAAGCAAGAACATATAAAAATTTACCACACCTTGGGCTGGAAAACATAGGTTGCAGCTTTGATTTTTCTCCAAAAAATAGAGATGCTTCATCTGCCATATACAATATAAAATAATTATTAGAATTTCAACCCAAAAACCAAACCCATAAAAACACTATCAAAATATAGAGATTAACCCAAATACTTATAAGAAAATCAATTCTAAACATAATAAAACAATAAAATAGAATGAAAATTTCAGGCACATATGAAAGCAAATAAAAAAAAACAAAACTTATGTTTTTTTTTTTTTTTTTTTTTTACGTGAGTCTCTCTCCTTCTTATTTTTTTAATCTTAAAGTGAAGTTGAGTTTAGGGTTTTAAGATGGTAATTGCTAGGGTTTTAAGGAGAGAAGAGATTTTTGTTTTTTTATGCAAAAAACGTTATTTTAGGTCTAGGTGATTTATTTCCTTGTTTTTAGGCTCTTTTAATGTTTTTTTAGGTCAAATTTGGTTCCTATTATGGTTAGGTATTAATTAGGGCTTATTTTAGAATATATTTTCTTGTCCATCAAGTTTTATGGAGCCCTTAAATAGGCCTCCAAGTTTGTATACGTTTTTCAATATTATTGTTATAAGATATAAAACCTAAAATAAAAAGAATCAAAAATAAAAAGAAAAAGAAAATAGTGATGATGTGGAAAATTGTGAGAGTTTCAAAAGTTTCGGTTTTATATATATATATAGATCTGGTACTTTAATAATCTTGGAGGCCCACGTCATAACACAATAAGGGGGAAAAAATCATAACCTAGTTAAAAAGTTTCCTTTAACAAGAAGATCCATACTAGGTTAATACCTAGAATGGTATTTTGATAGGTTGATATAGCAATAATTTATTAATACCTAGTTTCCTTTAACAAGAAGATCCATACTAGGTTAATACCTAGTATGGTATTTTGATAGGTTGATATAGCAATATTTTATTAATATCAATTTAGTATGGATCTGAATTCATCCTAATAAGACACTTGGTTTTGGTAAATGAACAAGACACAGAAGACAAACCTTGTTGTTTTCTAGATTACTCATTCATTAGTCTATTTCTTAATTATGAATTTTAGAACTCTCCACAAGCACCACAACAAAGATTCAAATAATATAAAAAGCTGTCCAACAAAAAACAATTGGGTGTAAAAGGGTGAACCTAAAGTGCCACTAGCTTTTTTTTTTAAATTATTTATTATAATATTTTTTTTAAATCCCACTAAAGATAAGAAGAGTGGTTAGGATTGCATTGAGACCCAAAAATAATACTCTTTGCAACTGGGACTAATATTTCCATTATTTGAAGCATGAAGAAGATTCTTAATTTGTATTGGTTATCTTAATTGAGGTGGCATTGAATCAAGTCAACATAGACTTTAAAATTTTGGCCTATTTTTTCTTTCTTTCTTTTGCGTGCCAATAAACAAAGTTGGAAGTGCTGGAAAGACCTTCACTAAAAGGAACTGTCTACTCCAATACACCCCTAGAGAAAGTAGTCCCCATTTGAACCCAATTGACACAATTTTCGAATCTTAGATGGGGGGTTCCCAATTTCCTCTCATCACTAAACAACCATTTTGGACTGCCTCCACAATCATAACTTAAGAAAAAAAATTCACATGCTACTTATTTTATTGTGTGAGAGGAAGCAAGGCCGGCTAAACAATTTTGAGGTCTTAGGCTAAAATTTTAAGTGAATCATTTTTTTTTTACTTTAAAGTTTAAACTTGCACAAATAAAAATTAATTTATTATAGGGTTCAATAAATTAGTATCACTATAATACAAATGAGTTGATATAATATATATCAAATTATTAATTTGTGTGATAATTTATAATAATTGATAAAATAAGGATTTGCATTAAAAAAAATGTAATAACTTATTAATTAGTGTGGGGCCATGTGGAGGCTAGCTGTGAAGTCAATAGTGTAAACTATGGGATTAGCTCAAGGCCTTGTGATGTGTTGTGGCTTGTGGACAAGATTGCACAGTGCACGTAGCATTGTGCAGTCTTATCCTATCAGGTTGTATGCACTATTATTGTGCAGTGTTTTGCATTTTAAGATATAATGTGGTCTTTTTAATGCATTTTATTGACCAGTAAAAGTATTTAAATTTTTTTTTGTAATTAAAATATATAGATAAATATTATATATATATATATATATATTTTTTTTTAACAAGTGGGGGCCTTTTTTTATTTGAGGGTCTTAGAAAATTGCATCAATTGCATCTATTGTTCAGCTGGCCCTGGGAAGAAGTAATCAACCATTTTGAGCAGGTGTAGCTGATAACTTTGATCCAAAGTGTAATCCACATTTGACTTTTATTTTATTTTATTCCAAACAACATGTTTGGGAAGAGGGAAAGAGGTAAAAAGAATTGGATGAAAATCATCTTTTAAGAATATTCTTTTGATTATTATTCAAAAAAAAAAATATATTCTTTTGATTATATAATTTGGAAATTAAGTAAAAAGGAATCGAAATGTTATTAACTTATAGCAAAAGTTTGGATAAGAGGATATGTAAAAAATATTCTTAAAATTGGGAAGAATAAAAAGAAATAGAATGGAATAATGAAATTTTTTTTATCAAAATACTCATGATACCATATTATATTTTACAAGTTTCTTATTATTTATCCTACTTTAGCAGAATCATGTAGATGAATCTTGTTATTTTACATGAAATTAACTATACTGTTAAGTCATCGGCATGATCAATTTGCTTTTAGTGTTTTTGTCTTTAATAGTACTAAATTACTTGTAGAGACTGGGTTTAAGCACTTCTTCTATTAGATGAGTGGACTCAGGCCCAACTAGCCCAATACAATAAATTTGTAGAGAATGAGTTTAAGAACTAGGTTTTAGAGCATGGACAACAGTTAATATGGTGTTAATGACAATCAAACAGAGATGAATTGAGTTTATCAAAGAAAAATTGTTCTCGGCACAATCCGAGGAGCTTTATTCTAAGAAATATTAAATGATTCTGATTACAGGAGTTCTTGAGATTGTTACAGTACTATTTCTCCTCTCCCCTTTTCTGTGGTGGGTTTTCCTATTATATAGTCTTCTTTAAACGATCTTGGCATTCCACTTGTTGATCATCCAAACCTCTATTTGAGTGCCTGTCCCATCAGACACTCTCTCTGGCGTTCTGTGAGTTGTAGTAACCGAGGTAGCACTGTTCAGGGGTCATTTTCTCATCAATGCGGTCAGGACGTTAGTTATGGGCATTTAATGCGAATGTGACAGTTTCTCCTTGAATTACTTCTCCACCATGCTCTCTTGGCTGACTCATTGTACTTGTCCCTTTTCTTGAGATGCTTTGGGAGGTTGCCCTTGATGGCATGCCGATCTTCCCTTCTGTGATTTCGAATGGCCGAGGACAGGATCGTCCTCGGCAATGTTTTTTTGGCACTTTGGACTCCCTTCGTTTGTCCTCGAACATTTCTTCCTCCTCAGCGCGGGCCTTGGGCTTAGTGTAAAATGGGCCCGGGTTGCCAAACTCTTCGGCCCCACATTACTAATAATAAAACAATAATTATCCCTTTATAAACTCCCAAAAGAAGTAAGTAAAGAGGAGATTCAAATTGATGATCTCCACTTTATGAGACATGGTTTCTAACCGATTATGTTACTCCTTGCAATTTATAACATTTGATTATTATAGAAAGCTAGAAACACAACAGTAAAAGTTCAATTTTTATTCTTCTAAATTTAAAAAGTTCAAGTTTTATTTTTGAAATTTTTAAATTTGGTGTTCCACTTATATGTTGTTAAGGGAACTAGAATCTAGAACTACACATATCAGGGCTAAATTATCAACATGACCTATTAACTAGAAACCTAGAGAACTACACATATGATGGACAAATTGTTAACATGGCCTATTAAAAAGCTCAGGTACGCTTCAAATAAATTTAACACTGAGAAAGTTTATAGACTCAACAAATTTGACGAGTATTAACGTGGTAGATTGTTAGTAGTACATAAATAAAACCTATTTGAGAGAAAATACTCAAATTTTGACCAAATTTCGATGATAAAAAGAGTATTTTTCAAATTTGGACAAAAACTCATGTGTGTATCTTATATCTATAATATATATAAAATTAAAATTGTTTGATTTTTGGTTGACCTATAATATTATGTCGCATAAGTTTTGAGGTTTTTACAAATTTACACAAAATTGGTTTAAAATTAAAATTTTATTTTATTTTATATATAAACCATCCATTAAATCTTAATAAATCATATTTTTTAAAAATAGTACTTATATAAGAGTCCAAATCCTCTGTACCACTTTTTGTGTACCGCTTTATATTCCACCAATCACTACTTACCATGTGTATTGTTTTCTATTTTAAACTTCAATTATTCTATAAGGAAAGTAAAATAAAAACATGATAAGTAGTGATTGGTGGAAATAAAGTGGTATACAAAAAGTGGTATAGAGGATTTAGACTCCTTATATATATATATATGTATATATATATATATTTTTTTTTGATGAACAATAGACTCCTTATAAAAGTTCATATACAAACACAATTATAATAAATACTTAATAATAGAATATGTAGTTCCACAAGCATAATAAATGTTCATTCAAGAGGGAAAAAACAATTATACTTTGAATTTAACATTGTACTTCAAACTTTGAAGTAGTACGAAAACCCCTCTGTAAAATATGGAGATTTTTTCAAAGTTAAAAAAAAAATGGATAGAGATAAGTATGAATAATTTGAAGGGATGACTGCTGAGAATTGATAGAAATCTTTTAATGCCTGAATAATTAATATTGGATAGCTACGTATGCTGTGGGACAAGAAGTACATGATTGATTCTCTACAAACTATGCCTAAAGTTGCATCTCTCTTTTTTCTTTTTTTTTCTTTAAAAATCTTTATCATGTTTTGTGATAAGATAATGAATTAGCCGATTCTAAAGCCCTTTTGGCAGCCATATAATTATAAAATCAGAAATGAAAAAAAAAAAAAAAAAACAAACAAACAAACAAACTTATTCAAAACAAAACGAGAAAAAGACTTGCATGTATGTATATTTTGTTTAACTTCATTACTCCGTGTTAATGTTTTGAATTTGGATTTCTTTAACAAAAACAGAGATTTTGTTACATGATAATCCCTTATAATTTTTAGGGTAAATTGCAAATTGCACTCCTAAAATTTGGAGGTAATTAAATTTTACATCTTGAAGTTTTAGAATTTTGATTTTACACTATGAAGTTTGGATTTTACACCCTGACGTTTCAGAATTTGTATTTTACCCCCTCAAATTTGTAAGTATCTGGATTTTACACCCCAAAATTATGAAACTTTAGGATGTAAAATTCAAACACCCACAAACTTTAGGGGGTAAAATCCAAACATCCCTAAAATATAAGATTTAAAATCCAAATTCTGAAACGTCAAGGTGTAAAATCCAAACACCTCCAAACATTAGAGGGTAAAATCTAAATTTTGAAATTTTAGGGTGTACAATCCAATCACCCTCAAACTTTAGGGGGTGTAATTTTCAATTTACACTAATTTTTATTGCTATTTCAAAAGAAAAATGTTATTTTCCATCTCAAATAATGATGCGTCCATGTTGTGCGTTGACATTTTCTTTTGTGTTCTCCTTTTATTTCAATGAAAAACTTAACATGAAAATAGTTTTTTACATTTTTTTTTGAGTTTGATAGTATTAGAAATAATAAATAAATCAAATGAAAACTGATGATGCAAAGAAAATCAGTCCTAGACGACTCTTATGGACAAATTGGAGATAGTTCGATTTTAGTTCACCATCAAAAACTATTTTTTAACTTCTCTTATTTAGCTTGACATAAGATAAAGTTGTTTTCCATTAAAATTTTCTAAAAAACAACTCTATCTCACTTGAAGTTAAATAAATAAAGTTAAGAGAGTTTTTTAACTTATTTTAAGATCGCTACCATAATCATAGAAAAATAAAATAGTTTTTTAGAAAACTGTAAGGACTCAAATTGGATTGGACCCAAAAGAGGGGAAGGTTTAAGCCCAAACAATAAAATTTTTAGAGATCGGGCGTAAGAGCTAAGTCTAATTGGTAGAAAAAAGACATGATCGTTCTGCAACAAAGGAAGCCTTAAACTAGTTTCAACGATATCTCTCCTTCTCGGCTAGGTTTTCCGGGGATATTTTAATGGATACTCTAGTGTTTCTTTTTCTCTCTTTTTTTCTTCCAAAAGTCCTCTTCAATGTTCCCTACTTTCCTATTATATACTGCCTTCTTTCTTCATTCTCGCCATACACGTGTAGGTTTTAATCTGAGAGCTTCTTTCTGTCCCGTCCAGAACTTCCTGGAACCTTTGCTCGGTGGCCATAAGGTTGCTTGGTTGCTGTTTAGGTATCACCTCCACATTAATGCGGCCAGAGAGTTAGCTGGGAAGCATTTAATGTGGAGGTAGCAGCTTTAGAAGATATTTGCTACCTTTTCCAGTTCCCCCTTTGTTCCATATTCACCTCTTAGCTCATATGCAACTTGATGAAGTACCTTGAATACTACAAATAATTACATCCACCTCGGACCTTGGTATCAGAGGTGGATATCGTCCTCGGATGCGATTTGGGCCGCTATACACGACTTACATGACTTACATCTCTTTGTCTTATACTACTCTCAAAATAGCTTTCTTTAACCATCCTTGGATATGTGAATATCCTCAGACTGGGCCGTTGGGCCACAAGCCCACTTCTTATGAATTCTATGTCATCTCTTTGGGCAACCGGCCCCACAAAAACATTTTTGAAAAAATAATTCATTTTTTAGAAAATGTTAATGTCAAAATAAATTGATTGTAACTTTCTCATATTACCAAAAAAAAAATTTTAAGTTAAAGTTAAAAATAAAAATAAACTAAAAAAAAAAGAACACTACAAAATTCTCCTATTTTTGTAGTACGGATTTCTAATTTTCTATAGCCCTCACCCTCAACTACCAACTTTCTCATCCCTTTCTCTCCTTCCGCCACCCTAATCCATAAAATGATTTTCCCTAAAGTCCCCAACACACTAATGGACTTTTCTCATTGTAATTGATCTCCATGGTAAGAATAGTATGTACAGAAGTTTGGAGGGACAGAAGGTAGAGAGTATGAGAGGAAAGTAGAGGAGGGAGGAAAAGAATAGTTATCTCTTACCCTTATTTGGATGTTTTAAAAATTAAATGGGGGAGGGGGGAATATTTTATTTAGATATTTTGAAACTTATATGAGAAGTAGAGGAAATTATAAGACAGCTATAAATTGACCATTATACATATCTTTTGTTCATTTATATATATAAAAAGTGGAAGCCCTCCCATCTCATCCTCTCTGCATCCAAATTACCCTAAATTGGGTGAATTAAAAATGAAGGGTTCCATACTCCTTCAAACCTTTCCCTCATTCCTTTAAAAAACATCCAAATAAGGTTTAATTAAACCCCCACATCCTCCCTCCTATCATACCCTCTCCTCCCCCTACACAATCCACCCAAACACACTCTTAATTCCACTTAAACACACTCTTCAAAATTGCTTACAACCAAAATCAACATAATATTTGTCTAGTGTGACTTAACACACTCTCAGGCAACACCTTGAACAATTGAAAAATATGATATTCTCAAAAAAAAAAAAAAAAAGACATAATATGGGAAACTATAATTAAACCCAAAATTCTCAATCAACTAGCAATCAATCCAAACACAAACCACCAATCAATATTTTAAAGCCCGTGAGAGAGAGAGAGAGAGAGAGATATAGTTACCAAAAAAAAACATTATTATACATTTTTTTATTCACTTTTATTATAAACTTAATGTGACTTTTTTTTTAATACATATAATTCAATAGTTGATGGAAGGAGATTTAACACTGAACGTTTCCGTTAGAACACCAGAGAGATGCCAATTGAGCTACAAAACTATTAGTAATGTGCATATTCATCAAGCACATATGCACCTGTTTTCAAAAACGAGAATTTAATGCACTCAATTCCATTAGGTCCAGTGAGTTACCCTGTAAACTAATATTTTCCATTGCTGCTTAGACAATATGGCTCACCCTTTATGCCTTTATTTTTAGACAAGAACAAAAATCAACATCCCAAACGGGTTCTCAAATTATAAACCTTGCAAGAAAATATCTTTATCTAGTTTCTGTTGGTTCTTTGCAAAGGAACCTCGCAATGAGTTAGATGGATACCTCCCCATTCATCATATGTCAAACTTAGTATTGTTCGAAGTGCTTTAGGAAATCTAAGATTAACCATAGAGGCTAGTGCGGTGACAAGTGTCTTTCATCGAAAGTAATAGGTCACAAATTCAAGTTCGAGAATCAGTCTCTCCAAAAAAATTGGGGATAAAGATACTTATCATGACCTCTCCTAGACTTTGCAAAAATGAGAGTTTTGTGCACTGGATACGACATTTTGAAAGTCTCCTTAGATACATTGAGATAGAATGAATATGAGATTCTCTTTAAACTTAGAAGTAGCCACTAGAAATCAATTTGAGTATAAGTAGTTCAATATGGACTCCAAATTGTTGGTCCTAAAAATGGATGGCGGTCCCGTTAGGGTGATCACATACTAAAGTCTTGTGTTTGTAGAGAGAATAAATTGTATCTTGTCACAAATGAATGTCTAAGTATTTGTAGGCAAACTTACACCACTTGAGAATAGACACATTTGTATGAACATAAAGATTATCCCCCAAGATTTACAACCGTATCCAAATACTAGTTTTTTTCTACTAAAATAAATACTGCATATGTGAAGAAACACCATCCACTAAGTAGGGTTATTCATGTATGAAGATGCATCATGTTATGGTGTGATCACTCATCAGAGTCACATAACACAAATGGCTTGGGAGTATAGGATATCAGAATATAGTGATAGAATCATACTTCACTTCAATGTTTTCTATGATATCCTCTAATCGCTTTTGTTCCCCTGTTTTTTGTTTACTCTAATCATGCATGGTAGAGAATTGATGAATAGACAGTGGAGGGTGATCCCTTAACACGCATATCATGAAGCAAAATAGTGAGAGGATTTTTTTGCTACAAAAATTAATAATACAACATGTTCCAACCCAAAAATATTTACTATGTCGCTCATTATGTATAATCTTTTAGTTTGGGACCATGAGGGCATGTGCTTAAATAGAGTGTTTAGTTTGGAAACTCATGAACTATAACCTTTGGACAGTTTCCTAAATAAATAAATACTTGCCTCCTATTAAAAAAAAAAGATTAAATTGCAAATTATACTCTTTAAGGTTTGGGCCATTTTGATTTTGTCCCCTAAAATTTAAGATTTTGATTTGAATCTCTAATCTATATATATAATAATAGGTGAAGCTGAGAGAAACTCAAATTAGAATTCCAAATTAGAGTTCTAATTTTGCGCCATGTGTCCTAAATTATTTATTCTTAAAGAGTTTTATTTCTTAATTTTAGAATCAAATGTGGGACCATATCATAAATATTCATCCAAGTGAATTATTAAGTACAAAAACCAAAGAGTTTAGAATAAATGAATAGTTGAAAAAAATCACAATAATAAAAAAAAAAATGGACAATTTATATTTTATACCTAATAATATCCTTACAAAATTTTTTAAAGAGTTAACAAAATATAAAAATGACTATCAATAGTATTTCAATTATATATATTGTATATTTTTAAGTGTATCCATGCGTATGCATGGAGTTACAAGCTAATTTTATATAATGTTTTGATTTGGGTCTTTTCATCAATATTCTTATTGAGATATTAATTTTATATAATATTTATATTTGGGTCCTTTCATTGTTTCATCCATAATAAATTCATACAAACAATCTTTTTCATCTTCTCTTTCTTCCTTATGGAGTATGCGTTTAGCTCCAAATTAAAAAGTCAGCTTATTTTTACTACTATTCATGGTCTCACTACACTTTTTGGTACTATTTATGGGTCTTACTGTACTATTTCAGCTAACTTTTATCTTTATCTACAGTATTTTCAGCAAAAAGTTTTAGTTTCAGTAAAATAAGTGATCTCAAACAGACCCTAAACCAACAAACGGGAAAGTTATATGTCTTTTTCATCCTTCTAGGCTTCCACTATACCATCATCCCTACCAAATAAACAAGAAGACAAATAAAAAAAACTTTTACTTCATGTTCTTTCTATCATTCCCATCTTTTTAAAGGATTATTAAGATATTAAAGGTCTATTTGGTACATGTGTTTAAACATATGTTTTCAGTTTTTAAATAACATTACACGTATTTTCACATATTTTTTTATCCATGTATTTTCAAAAAATACAAATAACGTTTCTAAAACAACGTTACCAAAAGTCCCTAAATTTCTGTAGCTTTTATAAATCTTATGTACAAGATGGATGAAACACAGATATATCTCGCTTTTCTATGATGTGTGAGTCAGATTAGAGATTTTATTATGTGGCTCACTTTTCTACAACTTTCTTCTTTAGTTCATGATTAAATTATCATATAATGTATTTTGCCAAGTGGCTCACTATCAAGCATATTAAAATTATTAACATAGTTTTAGTTTAGTAAACCTTTGTTGCCAAAGTTTTAAGAAATTTAAATAATACTCTAATTTAAACTCAATTACCTAAATTTTTTTCAAACTCTATTTACCTTCTTCTAAAAAAATGTATCAAAATTTTATAAAGATATTTTTAAATTTAATTATTTATTTTTTAAATTTTTTAATCATCTATTATAATTTTTCATTATAAACACTTGATCTTAACGCTTATAGTCAAGTAATTTTAAGTGATTTTTGTGTGTGTATGTACTATTTATTTTATTTTCATTTCAATTACAGAATATTATAGAAATATTTTCTATAATTTATTTATTATTTTTAATTAAGTCCTAACTAGTTCAAAAAAAGTGTTTTATCTCAAAAAAAATTATCTTAAAATATTAGAATGATCTGATATTATTCGATTAATATTCTGACATTTGGTGTAATTAATTTTATAGCATAAAATTATTTTTGATGTATTGAAAATCAACATTCCACCTTTCTATCATTTATCACAAATTTCGAACTCTTTATTACGTTTAAATCCAAACCAAACCCTACCCTTGAGCCATTGACAAACAAAACCCTTGCCGCACTACTTACGCCCTAATCAACACAAATACAAAATAGGCACCAGTCTCGTGGGCCTAACTCCCACGTTAGAAATTTAGAAGCGAAGAGTAATTAACCAGGGACCGAACCACCTTGGGGCTGAGGGTGGCCATACCATACCCCCCTAGCCTTTGAAAAAAAATTCCCTAATATACATATTAGCATAAAAATTTTACTTTTGGCTCTAAAATTAATATACTTGGCCCCCCTCTCCCAAACAATTTACAAATTGACTCATGAAACCAAAAATGAAAAAAGTTATCAAATCATCCTTTGTTTGGTTGTCCCAAGAATATCAAGAAAAACATTTAGCTAAATATTTGGACAATTTACAAATCCGGACAACAAGGAAAATCTACAAAACAATTTACATATTCTGATAATAATAAAAATCTTTGGACAAGGTCTAAGTAAAATTAATCGTTGGACAAGGTCAATTATAAATCCTAGCAAAACAAATTACAAAAATCTAATAATCTTTACCCAATTTCTACCTCTCATTTGAGAGCTCTTTGTTCCTCTTAAATGACTTCACCCTATAGTCATAGAGACAACTCCTATGCTACTAATCACTCAATCTACACATTAATTAGTGTCACCAGCAACTTGGATCAGTTGTTGTCTTTAACTCAACCCATGAAAAAAAATTTATTTTCTTAAAGAGCTGCTGCTCTTTAACACAACCCGTGGAAAATATTTTTTTTTTTTTGAATGATAAAATTTTATTAATTTTTAATGTTTTATTAACTTCCTAATCACTCAATCTACACATTAATTAGTGTCACCAGCAACTTGGATTAGTTGTTGTCTTTAACTCAACCCATGAAAAAAAATTTATTTTCTTAAAGAGCTGCTGCTCCTTAACACAACCCGTGGAAAATTTTTATTTTTTTTGAATGATAAAATTTTATTAATTTTTAATGTTTTATTAACTTTGGGACACAGGTGGCAATTTTTTAAAGGAAAAGATCTCACATCTTTATGCTACCTCAAGCTTAACCAAGTAATTATAAAAAAAAAAATCCTTAACCAAGACACCAATAATTGTCTCACTCTTTTTTTCGTTGAATATTAGTGAATGATTTTGATTAACCATTATTTTAGTTGTTTTATTAATGTAATACTAGACATGGATTTGAACTTTTAACTATATTTTTTGTATTTTTTTTAGAATCTTTTATATATAGCATTATGAAGTTATTAGGTATAGAATTATGTGAATAGAATAAATAGATTTAAAAAAAAAATTATAATGTGGATAGAATAAAGAATTGGTCTAACTTCACTCAAACTTTGAAAATATCAAGATGTACCAATTAACTTACAAAATTCTTGATTATAAATATTTATTATTGATTTAAAAAAAAGAAAAATACAAAAAAAAATTAGTGCTAATAATACATCGTTGTCAACCTCTAGTATTAATATTCCAACTTTTTAAAATTCTTGAACAAGGAATTCTTTGACCCCCCCCCTAAGTTTGAATCCTAGTTCTGTCCCTATAATTAACCATCCTAAATAATGAAAAAAAAAAATGAAGCTTCTCCTTCATTCATTCGAGAGAAGAAAAATAATTATCAGAATAATTTTGTTCTGATTTTAATTGTCAAACTTTCTTTTGTCTTTTGCTAAGTACTTTTTAACAGTCAAATCTATCTTTTCTGTTCTTAAGAAAACTCATAAAAATAAGATCTTAAACCCACCAACAATGGTGAGCCAAAATTTTTTTCTTTTTAAAATGATACATAGAATTTTAATTTATAGAGTCCGCTTTATAATGATCAAAGTAAAATACAAATTAGTAACTCTTATTTGATAACATGAAAATTTATTACCAATTAAGTAAACTGAAACCCCCGCTCGTTGAGCCAAACTCACACAAATTTAAATTGGTCAACATATTTGTCCATTCTTGTGGGTCGATACTTTTCTAGCAAAATTAAAGGAAGAGCCTCTCTAGAGTTTGGACGGCTAGACTCATTTATTCAAGTCGGGAGGCTTTTCTTTCCATCCAATCCAAAAAGTTCCAAACGGTGAAAACGACAACAAGATGCCTCTACTGCTTTTAAGTTTTTATACCGGGACTTTATTATTATTGTTGTTTTATATTTTACTAGAGTGTGAACAATACTATCCACTAGGATTGCAATTGCTTATTTCAAGGGTTTAATCTTAAGTTTTGGATTATAATTTTGAACGGGAAAAATTAACAGATACCTTAAGAATATTTGTTTAAGAAATATTTTTAAAATTTTTTATGAGAAAATAAAAAAGTAACTAAGTTTTTTTTTTTCTTACAGTTTTTATATTTCTAGTGAAAAAGTGGTATAACAACTTCCTTAAAATAGTCTATTAATAAATACCCTAATTCCTAAAGGTACCCATTATCGTTATACATTTTGAAATATGATAAAAGTTAAAACATTAAAAATACATAATTATTTTTCTTAAAAAATCGACTCTTAAATAAAAAATATATCATACAATTTTTCTTTGTATCATTGTTTATGTTTATATTTATAGGGTAACATAAAACCTTGTTATCTCAAAAAAAAAAAAAATTATTACCAAGAGTCTTATAATTCAATTGGTTAGCATCTCCATGTTGCTAAATGAGAAATCTAAGCTTCAAATTTCTTACTTCCAATTTTTGAATTATTAAAAATAAAATAAAAATTACAAAGACTTTGTAGTTTAACTATTTGACACTTCTTGGTGTTCAAATCTGCCCTAGATTTTTCTATTGAAAAAATAAAAGATGTTAGACAAGCTATAAGACATTTGAATATATATATATATATATATATGGGTTCAAATTACACCTAGTATAACTTTAAAGAGTGTTATACTATTTAATAAAAATAATTTGAAAATCCAATAATTGGATTACATATTCTTTACATTCATAACACACATGCCAAACTTCACATTGATTTGACATTATTATTATTTGATCTATTAACCCATCTTTAGGAATAATTTAAAACTACAAATGTACTTTAAATATTTGATCAATGACTTAGTTATTGATTTTTTATTGTCTTAAATTTTGCAAGTAATGAGAATATACAAAAATAATAAAGAAATATTAAGTGGTGTAGCATTTCTTAAAACTAGTAAATTACTCAAAATATTTTCTTCAAATAAAGTTATTATTAAGATGGAGAACTTTATCATTATGTAATCTGCTTACATAGTATAAGTGTCATATTTTGGTACCAAATAAATCAATTATAAGACTCCGTTAACATTTATCACTGTGTATCTTTGGTATGATGGTCATTTTACAAATACAAAATTCTTGTAAGGTGTGAGGGGGGAGTAAGGGCCAGGATTCAAGTTTCCAAGAGGGAGTTTCACACGCATATACACTTAGATTATGCTAGAATATAATTTATATATTGCATATTAAAAAAAGACTTTGTTAACATTGTTAAAATTTACCTAAAGTTTTGAAATGTCAAAATGCTCTTTTTGTTAAAAATAAAGAAGTTAGGATCTTCAAAATAGAAAAAGAACTATTTCTCTCTTTTTTTGTGTGGGAAAAATGACTATTTCAATGGAAATAAATAGAAATTAACCCCATTGCATATTTAAACGTTGTTTTTTTTTTTTTTAATAAATAAATAAATAACTCTTTGTGTAATATTATTTTTCTTTAAAAAAAATTTAAAGGCATCCCAGTTATGACTTCGTATATTTTTCCGATGAGAATTCGTATTGTAGCATACTCATAAATGAAAATTAATTAGACCTACAAAATTATTTCTAATTTTTACAATTTCAAAGAAGCGAAAGTGTAAGGTGTTTATAATATGTTTTTCAACCTACAATAATTCAATTTCATTTCACAACATTTTAAAGCTAATATTTAATGAAATAAATAAACATGAAAAACATTTAACAATTAGATTATTAACAAAAATGGATAGCAATATAAAAACAAAATCAAACATAAAAAGCTAAATGAATATTTGAAATGTAATAGGCCAAAATGAAAACAACCCCAAATTTTAAGTGCCAAAAATGTATTTTATAATCTAACTCAAAAAATAAAATAAAAAATGAAGCCTATTTAAGGTGAGATATGAAGTTACATATACTTAAAGGAACTCAATTGGACTATTTTACACCTTACCTTTTATTTATTTTTTATTCTAATTTGACTTTTAACCGTTTGTTAAAAAACTATGTCGTTCTTAATTAGTATTTTTGGAACGATCAATTTTGAATTAAATACCTATCAAAAAAATTTTTTTGAATTAAATGGCAAGGATAGTTTTGAAATCATAAAGTCTATTATATAATTAGACTTACGACATTTGGAGTTTTATCTAACTTTGTTGTTTTTTATTTTTACGATTTCAAAGAATCACATTTACCTTCTATATTTATCGACAAAATTTTCAATTTTTAGTAGAACACAATAATTATTATCTAAAGAGACGCTACAAACTTGACAACAATACCTATGCTATAGGGCCTATCTAGAAGCACCCCTTCCTTGATTGAATTGGCTATTATCTGAAAAAATATATAAAATTTGTAAAACATGCAACCGAAAAGTCTAAAGCATTTTTTTGCCATTAAATTTTAGGGTTATTTTTATTTTAGCCTCTTTATATTTCAAAATGTTTATTTTGGCCACTTTTTTTTTTTTTTTTTTCATATTAGCCATGATATTCATTTCTATTAGTTTATTTGATGTTCTGTCTTTATTTTTTTATTTTAATTTATACAAGATAGAAATTATATTCTAGCCTAATCTAAGTGTATATGTGTGTGAGGCAACTTGTGTTTGATTTTGGTTTTTCATATTAGCTATGATGTTCATTTCTATTAGTTTATTTGATGGTGTACCTTTCTTTTCTTTTCTTTCTTTTATTTTATTTATTTTTTATTATTTTTTTTATACAAGATAGAAATTCTACTCTAGTCTAATCTAAGTGTATATGTGTGTGAAGACTTGAACCCCAACCCTTACCCCCCACACCCTATAAGAATTTATACTTGTGAAGTGACTATCGCACTAATAGTGTGTGGTGGGATGGTCTATCAGTCTATGATATGTTTTTCTACCTACAATAATGATACACAACATTTTAGAGCTAGTATTTAATGAAATAATTAAATATGTAAGTTAACGGTTAGATTATTAAAAATATGGACGACAATATGAAAACGAAATCAAATATGAAATGTTAATTAAATGAAATTTTGAAATTTAAAGAGCCAAAGTGAAAACAATTTCAAACTTTAAGGGATAAACATATACTTTGTAGTCAAGCTCAAAAGATAAGAAGTCTAATTAAGGAAAGATATGGAATTACATAAACTTAAAGTAACTGTAGGGATACGTTTTTGTAGCCCAAGCCTAAGGTGTATGGGATCTTGGCCCAGTGAGCCCAGCATAATAAATTTGTAGAGAGTGGGTTAAAAAACTAGGCTCTAGTGAATCTATCAACGGCTAGAATGGGTTTGAAAGACAAACACTCAAGAACAAGGCAAGTAGGGTGGGGTGAATGTATTGTCCAAGAAAGTAAATCTTTATATAGATCAATGGAACTAATTACAAGTGTAACTCTGGTTGCTACAATATTATTTCTCTAATTTTTTGATCCCCTTTTCCTCTAGGGGTCTCTTACATTATATATTTCCTTCCCGATGATCTCGGCCCTCCATTTGTCAACCATTTAAGCCACTACTTGAGTACCCGTTCTATCAGACACCCTTTCTGGCTCTCTGTGAGTTGTGGTAGCCAAGAAAACATTGTTCAGAGGTTTTCTCCACATAAATGCGGCCAGAAAAGTAGTTGTTGTGCATTTAATGCGAGGGTAGCAGCTCTCCCTTAGATATTTTTTAGACTCCCTTCCTTTTTGTGTATTCATGAGGCACGCTACTAACACTAGAGCCTTGATGGAGGTCAGTCTCGTCGTCGGAATTCATATCTGAGTTATATTTGCCGTAGCCGAGGAGGAATTACTCCTCGGACCGCCTTCTACTCCTTTCTTATTTTACGAAACACTAAACTGGTGTCTCTCAACTAATTATCCCTTCTTGGACATGCCAACGTCCTCGGATAAGACCCAAAGCCCAATGTACAACTTTGGGCCCTTATCCCTACAGTAACCTAGTCGGACTATTTTACACCTTACTTTTTTTTTTTTTTTTTTTTTTTTTTATAATTATAATTTGAATTTTAATGGTTTGCTAGTTGAGTTCAAATTTGGTAATAATGGGGTATAAAACCCATATTTTATGTCATCCAGTAAAAAATTGTCACATCAACTTTTTACTTAAAACTTTATATATCTTACCACACCTAATAATATTTCAATAAACTCATAATTGGGTTGGATTTTTAGATGGGTATTAGAATTAATTGGGTATTTTAGCTATTCTTTAATATCTGATATGATGATGTGGCATATTGAGATTAGAGGGTGTAAAACTTGGGTTTTACACCATATTCTTATAAAATTTAAACTCTTGCTAAAAGACTATGTTGTTCTTAATTTGTATTTTTGGAATGATCATTTTAAATTAATAATAAGTATATTTTGGAAAATATTAATTTGAATTAAATTGTAAGGATTTTTTTGGAATCATAAAGATAGAGTCTATGATATAATAAAATCTCACATTTTCACAACAAATTTGTTTTTAGTTGTTGCGTGCTTGAGCATAAAATATATATCTTCACTTAAGGTTGGTTGACACCTCAACTTGTTGTGAGTTCTATCATGGCCATAGATGAAGCGCCCTTTTGGAAATAAAAAGTAAACATCAAATAATCCTATTCTAATTAGATAGAGAGATAAAAATTGAACTAATTAAGTGTTAGATGCTTCATTTCGTACCAAATTGTTAGTCTTGTATTCAAATTTAGAATTTCTTTAAAATGTTTTCTTTAAAAAAATCATTATTAGCAGGTTCTAGTTAGCTCAATTGGTAAAATCTCTTATAGTTAATAAGAGATATGAGATTTAATTATCGCCTACACCAAAAACCGATTGATTTATTGGTCTAATGATAAAGAGGGCAACCACTAGAAATGGACGTCATAGGTTGAAACTCTATAAAAGAAAAAGAAAAACAAGATTTTATTTGAAAAGTCAATACATATAATATTGGTAAACTTTTAATTTATTAATTATTTATTAAAAAAAAATCAATACCCGTTTTGACTAAAGTTTAATTTGTTTAAGATGATTTGAATAAAATTTAAATTAAGTATTATAGTTTTGAGAAATCATTTTATTTGAATTTTGAAAGGGCACTCTATTAAATGATATATTCTTTTTTTTTTTTAAGGGAAATTGATAGTAGACTTTTTTTTTTTGGTTGGATAAGGATAATAGACTTCATTTGTTAATAATCACGTTATACAATTGTAAAGAGAAAAAATATAGAAAAAAAAAGGGGTTTGTACTTTGAACTTTTTTTTTCCTCTAAAATATAAGTGATTTTCCTTCTTGAGCATTAGCATTAGCATTATCGGTGTCAAATTGCCATATTGCCAAATTTAACAACTAATATAAGAAAAATAGGTCTGCATTAGAGTATCCATATTGGTGGAGCCATAAATTTAGCAATATAGCTCCACAAAAAACTACTTTATCTATCTTACATTATCACTTTACAAAACACCCAACATAAATGGTTTTATTTTAGCTTTCAACACAATAAAATAATATAAACAACACAATAAAATAATATATCCACTATAATAAAATAATATATTCATTACAAAGTAGTGTGAACACATGAATAAAATAATATATTTAATATAAAGCAGTGTGAACACACAATTTAATAATATATATATATATATATATATATTTATCTATGAGCTACCCTGCAGAGCCACTTTTGGTTGTGCACAAAGTTGCGATTAGATGTATTTATTAAAAAGAATCGATTCAATACATTTATTATGTACACACAAATGTTATATTGGATTTGAATCAGATTTTGGATCAATTTATATTGATTGACTGCCTCGATTACGTTGTTTCTAGCAAATGCCACTATTTTTGGTTTCCACTGTTCCAATAAATATAAATTTAGATATATAACCACCTAATGCCCTAAGAATATTATATATTATATAAACTATAAATTACATAGTTACATGTGGAGCCAAATTATTTGGTTTTGGCTCCACCAATGTAGCCATAAACTTGTATTTGGTGGTGCAAAAAATAGTAATATAGCTTTTTAGCACCATCAATACTAATGTTCTTAGTGGGGTTAAATGTATAATTTTTGGCTCTTGAATATTAAAAAATATATTTTATTTGTTCTCTTGTTATTATAATGATTAATTCTTTTGGTTGTGGTTGTGGTCGATGTTTATTGTAGTGGATATATTATTTTATTGTATTTTTTATATTATTTTAATGCGTTGAATGCTAAAATAAAACTATTGATTATAGATATTTTGTAAAGTGAGGTGGTAAAATAAATAAAATAGTTTTTTACAATGCCAAAAACTAAGGGGTTATTTGGTAACATTGTTTGTATTTTCTTTAAAATACGTGTGAGTAAAATTGTGTAAAAATACGTGTAATATTGTTTAAAAACTAAAAACATATGTTTAAACATATGTACCAGACGATCTTTAAAATTTTAGGCATCACTAATAGCAATGTCATATCAAATAAATAAAGTGATCTTCCTATACAAAGTTAGAATATATGTTTTTTTTTTTTTTTTTTTTTAATTATAAAAAGGATCAATCCTATGAGAGGGGAATAGTAGAAATTTATGATTGTTCTGTTTGGAAAAAAAAAAAAACTCCATCAAACTTGGGGAACTCGTCGGAAACGTCATTACTTACGCTCCAATTGGTCGTCCCATAAGTCAAGGCTCACGTTTTCCACATCAAACCTGGCTGCCAATAATCGCGAGTACTCCCCAATTCCCCATTGCTGCGAAACTTCGGATTTCCCAAACACCCCTATTTTATTTACATCTTCACTTTCCCAACACATCACTTTCCCAATTTTTTTCCCTAATAGTCCTCGTCACGACATTTAAAACCCAAAACTTACTTTTTATTTTTTTTATAGAAACCAAAACTTACTTAACTATTTTTTATTTCCTTTTCCCTCCACTTGCTAATTATTAATACACAATTTAAACATAGAATTTGTTACAATACATTTAAAGGATGTGCTGTCAATGCTAAGGTCCTAACTTTCATCCACCATATTATCGGTTCACGAGAAATCTTGGATGTTATATGGGTAGGGAGTAAAATAATTCACCTCTCTTTCTATTTCTACCAACCAAAACAAGATCTTTGTGGTTTCGAGAACTGTTTTTCGTTCGTTTTATAGTTCAAAATTTTATATTTAGTAATGCTAGGGATACTATAATTTTGCTACAAAAATCTTATGAATTGAGGTGTCATCAATAAAAAAATAAAAAATTCAAACATTTATATTTATTAGTGATTGAAATTCACTAATTACAGTATTTTTAACATTTTCTTTTTATTTTCCAGATCTAATGTGTACATACTTCCATATAACTTACTCTCTATTTTAAAAACAGTCTATTTTGTCCATTTAATGATTCATAAATTATTTTCTGGATTTATTATACACTTTAAAATTTGAAAAATTTAACGAATGCCTTAAAGATATTAGTTTAAGAACTGTTTTAGAAACTTTTTATAGAAAAAAAGAGTGACAAACGTTTTTTCACAACTTTTTATATTTTCGAAAAAAATGGTATTAAAATAGTTCAAAAAAAAAAACTTTTAACAAAACAAAAAACAAAAAATAAAGTAAAAAAAATAATAATAAACAGAGTGCTTAACTGCTACTGGTACTAACAGTTAACACCTAAGCCATAGTTCCCCTATATATACACACAATTTCACACACCCCATACACCTAAACCCATAGTCCTCTGCAAGACTCGAAGTCGTTTCCGTCACCTTTTTTTCTCTCTGAGAGGAAAAAAAAGAGAAGAAAAAGAAAAAGCAAGCAAAAAAAAAAAAAAATTTCAAAAGCAATAAAGCATAAACATTTTTATAGACTCGGAGATTCCAAAGAGACTCTGTTTGTGCGTGTGTGTGTTTGTGTTTGTGTCTGTGTGTGTGAGAGAGAAAATGCAGGGGACGGTGGGGCCACGTGGTGCCACATAAGGACCCTGACCCTGAGTGAGAGATCCCTTTTGATTATTGTAGCTATATACTAGCGGCGAGATGGGTGGGTTGAGTCCGACGATAGTGGCGGCGGTGGGCGGCGGAGGAGGCGGAAATAGTGGTGGCGGTGGTGTTGGTGGTGGTGCGAATGGTGCGAGCAGTAGCAACAGCTGCTGTGACATGAGCTTGAGGTGTTGGTGTAGGTGGCGTTGTAGAGACCACCAACACCAGCACCTTCGTTTGTTGTTCTCCTCTGCCTTTGTTTTCTTCTTTGGTTGTTTTGTGCTGTACGGATCGGTGGCTACTCTCTATGCTTGGCTTGCTTTCACGCCCGGGGTCCATGGCTTGGCTCAGTCTGAGTCTAGTTCGTCTCTTGGCTGCCTTCAAGACAATGAGGGTTCTTGGTCGGTTGGTGTTTTCTATGGTGACTCTCCCTTCTCTCTCAAACCCATCGAAAAGGTACCTTTCCTTGCCTATGTTTTTCTCTCTTTTTTTTTTTTCTTTTTTTTTTTGAAATAAAAAAAGTTCTCTTTGGTGGATTTTGAGAAATGGGTTTTTGTTGTTTTTGAGAATTATGTTTGATTAGTGATTTTATTTTGTTTGGTGGGTTTTTTTGGGGTTTTTGTGTGTTTCATGGCCTTGCCTCTCTGTATTTTTCTTTTTCATTTAAAAAAAAAAAAAAAGAAGATGATTTATTTGCTGGATTTTCTTATTTTAGAAATGGGTTTTTTATTTTAAAAAAAAAAATTCTTGATGTTATTTTGTTTGATGGGTTTTGGGTTTCATTCCCTATCTTTTTGACTTTTTCAAATTTTTATCTAAATTTTTTTTTTTGGGTGGATTTTCTTGTTTTTGAGAAATGGGTTAAAAAATTGTGTTTGATTGTAGAGTTTGCTTCCTTTGGTGGGTTTTGGTGTTTCATTGCCTCTCTCTTTTGCTTTTCTTCATTTAAAAAAAAAAAAAAAAAATCAATTTTTGGTGGTTTTTCTTGTTTTTGAAAGATGGGCTTCAGTTCTTTTTCAAAATTCTGTTTGGTTATTGAGGTTATTTCGTTTGGTGGGTTTTGGGATTTTTGTGATGTGGGTGAGACTATTATGAGAGTGTTGAATTTCAGAATTTGTGTTAAAAAGTGGGGTCTGAAATTGGGTGCAGGCGAATGCGTGGAAGGATGAGGTTGCAGCATGGCCAGTGGCGAACCCTGTGGTGACTTGTGCTTCTGTTTCTGATGCTGGTTATCCTAGCAATTTTGTTGCTGATCCTTTTCTTTATGAACAGGTACAATTTCTTCCTGTTCTGTGATTTTGAAATTTTATATTATTTTTTCCAGGAATTGTTTATTTCCTGTGTGTTTTTTTTGTAAATGAATTGGTTGTTGTATAATTTAACACGCAAGGTTGATGAATGTTTGTTTAGTATTTAAGGGCTAATGAAGGGTGCAGAAACAAATTCTAGAATTTTAAGTTGTTGAATTCTTGTGTGCGTTCTTAATAGAATATGCCACGGTTCTTTCTCTCTTAAGTTGATGTGATTTTTTGAAGTTTTACTATTTGAATTCAAGTAGTAAAGAAGGTTGTCCAACCATATGGCCAGCCTTAACTAATATGTTGAGGATTCATAACTGACCCCAAAATTTTGAGAATAAGGCTTTGTTTGTTGTTGTTCTATTTTAATTCATATTAGCTTGTGATTTGTGGTCCCTGTTGAAAAGCAGGGTAACAGTTGCTCTTCATTGTGAAAGATTTTCAGTATTTGTGTAGTGGTTCACGTGATATCTGTGTTTTTGTTGGCTCTTAAAATTTTTGAAGGCCAAAAGGTTGCAGCTCAGTTGGTAGATTCTGAGACTTTCTTCAACTGAAGGTTGACTAGGACTTAGTTTTGTAAAATTTTTGGAGTTGTTATGTTTTGTTTTTTTTGATAAGGGAGTTGTGATGTTTTGTTATTCTTGAGTCTACTGAAACAAGATAAAATGATGAGAAAATAGTTCAAAAAAATTTTCAGAGTGAGAAAGGGAATAACATGACTTGTGATTTAGCCAGCGGAGGCCTCTTTAATTTGAAATCAATAATTGTGAGTATTAGAGTCTTCTTGTAAATATTTTTTTTTCTTAGAAAAAGATTACAGTGCCTCTCTTTTGTATGAACTTTTCTAGTGTTGTGTATATTTAAGTTTTTATCTATTTTTCTGAGTAGAAAAAGTTGATGGATTTGTTGTTATTTTCTGCCATTCTTATGCTTATCATCCTTGTTTGGTTATTTTGTCTGTATTTGGTGGATTCTGCACTAAAATCACTAAGCATCTTCAAATGGTTTGAAATGGATGGATGTTGTGTTGTCAATTTTCATATAAAATGGATGACCCAACTGAAACTTTTCCTGATTATGGAAAATGAAATGTTCAACTTGTCACAGAAGGAATAAAACATTTGCAGAAATGGGTAGTGGGCAATGGAAAGGGGAATTGGTAGCATCTGTAAAAAAGCAGTTCATTGAGGAATATTGTTCGTAAGTGTTTAAAAGAGATATTTTGATTCACTCAAGATGGTTAAATAAATTACTGTTATGTTCCTCTGAATCTGTCTTATATACTAGGGGGGGAGAACGTACTCTACCAAAGATGGTATGTAGGTCATGCCAACATCATGAAGGCAATTTAAATTCCATAATAGACGCACCATAATAACATGTGTAATTTATTAGATTAAGAACCTAAAATTAACCTTCTGGAAGAAGAGTGAATTGTATGACTAAAATTAGAGTACTGGTGAAGAAAATTCATATTTCTAAGTCTTGCTTTATGAGGCATTTCCGGACAATCTAGATGGTTCGTACAGATGATGTTGAAGCCAAAGAAATTCTGTGGCCTGATAATAAAAATCTGTTCATTTATTTTGTGAGTCCATCTAAAGTTATTCTGTGGTCCAGCTGCTGACATAAAGCATGACCAAAACGTTTCTTTTTATTTTCGTTCTTTTTTTTTTTTCAAAAAAATCAACCTTTCTTTCTTTCCTGCTTAATATTGACCAAGTTAAGTAATTGTGTTGATATAGGATTGTCTTGTATGGTCAAAAATCAAATGCATGGAGAATACAATGTTGTCCCTTTCCCTCTAGCAGGCTGCCATGCAAGACAGTTGTGCTTGGAATGGATTCTTTACAAACAATTAGGCTTTAGATAACAAAATATAAGTCAAGTTCTAGTATGGTTGTATTTTGGAGAACCTTTATTCTTTTGAAAGATATATATATATATATATATATATATATATATAGGGTTGGGTTCAAGTTACACCTTGTGTAATTCTAATAATGTTACACCACCCAATAACTTGTTATAAAATTCATATTTTGAAAATCCTACCATTGAATTACTTGATCTATATGTTCTTAACATTCATGCCAATTTTCATGTCAATTGGATGTTATTTACCATTTAATCAATAAACTTATCTTTTATGCATTATTTTAAATTACAAAAACTTGAATTAAAACAATTGATTGATGACATGGCTATTAATCTTTGATCACCTTGAAATTTTGTAAGCATGGAGAATATATGAAGATAATATAATCTAACGGTGGATTTGTCAAAATTCGCATCCAATTAAAAATATTGAGTGGTGCAACATTGTTTAGAGTTATACCAGGTGTAACTTGAACCCAACCCATATAATATATATATATATATATTTTTTTTTAATTTAGCAAAATCTTTACCACCCCCCATCCTCCCCCCCCCCCCCCCCCCCCCAACCCCCCCTTCTGTCTTCTGTCTTCTGTAAGTAGCTATGGAGAGGGGTTCGAGGGATACTGCAGTGGTTCCAGCACCACTTGTGGTGCTTGGGCACTGGGGTTTGAACCCCAACAGCCCCTTTCCCCTAATTAACTATCCAAAAGGAAAAAGCCAAAAGCTCTCTTGAGTAAATGGCTTTTGATGGAGAGTGGATAAAAGGACAACTTATTATTTTTTTTGGACACTACATCCTTTTGAAAGACCCAATAAAATAGAATTTCGGTATTTAATTGGATCTTTTTGCTTGTCTTAATAACAGATTGAGGGCAGATGAAAGGACAATTGATTAATTTTTTTGTTGTACAACTTGCTTTTTTTTTTTTAATAGTAAAAGTGCAGCTCACTTAAAGAATTGACAATGAATAAATTCTTTTCTTACATGTTAGAAACTTACAATTTTAAAAACTCCAAAAACTTTCTAGTAGCTTTTAAAAGATGAATCTGAACTTTAAATAAATGGCAACCCTGAGTTTTTGTATATTTCATGAGTCATACACTGAATGAAGAAAAGTGTAATTGTTACATTAAAATAATGATACCCAAAGGTATAAACTTATTTGTCATTAAGCTATTTCTCTTTCTTATGAATATTCTAATTGGCGTTCATAATTTTTTAGATAGATTGTTAGTTTTATAAGGTTATATTGATACCAGCTCTAAGTTTAGATCATACTTTGTTCCCTTTAGACTTAACAATGGGGGAGAAAGAAAGCCCAAGTAAGTTGGGATTAGTGTTTGAAAATAAAATGCTTGTTTTGTTATACATACATTTATAAGAAAAATATGCATTTTTTGGGGGCTGTGTATGGACTTATTTGATATAACATTTTTTGTTTTAGATGTTCAAATAGTGATTTCCCCCCCTCTTACTTAAGAACATCATTGTTGTTAGGCTTTTTTGGCCATAATAGTTGCTTGGAATATTTGCAGTTATCAGGCCTTTAGCACCATAATAAAAATGTATTTGGTACTTATCCAAAAAAAAATGTATTTGAAAACCAGTATGTGATGTCTCGTGTCACAATAAACTCGAATAGAGCAGATGCATTAATTTTTGTGAAGAAGTTACAAGAGTGTTCTCCCAGTTGTTTCGGAGACTGCTACTAGAGTTATCATACTTCTCTTTTCTCTCTCTCTGCATATCTTTATGATTATATATATTTTAATGCACATCTTTGTGCTTGATTTTGAATATTTTGCTCCTGAGTTATTCTAGGATGTGAATTTCTTTGTTGTTTTTAGGGAAATTAACTTAAACGTCATGTTCAATTGTTCTGGCATCACGTTTCAGGGAGATACACTCTACCTCTTCTATGAAACTAAGAATCCAATGACTATGCAAGGAGACATTGGAGTCTCAAAAAGTACTGATAAGGGAGCAACATGGCAACAATTGGGCATTGCCTTGAATGAGGACTGGCATCTGTCTTATCCATATGTCTTCAATTACCTTGGCCAAGTAAGATTTCACTGTCTTCTATGCACACTCACATATACACATCAAATAATTACTTAAACAACCTTATAACATTGTTGTGCACCACCTGCGGGCTAAAGCATGGACTAATTAAATAAGCTTCACATTAACATGTCAAATTCCTTTAAAATCTGATTATCCTAAAACACTAGATGGGTGCTTTGGAAGTCCTTTAGATAGTTTAAAAGTCACATGCTTAAGGTCCAGTAATTATCATTCGGGGCCAGAAAATTCTTCAGAATTGGCTATCAAATGTTAGGCATCAATGCCTCACATGTGAAGTCTAATGCTTACAGTTACAGCCTCTTGTATGGGGGTATAATTTATAAATGCAGATCTAATAGTTCCCTGACCCAAAGATTTCGGTTAAGGATTTTTACATTGATTTCATTGCTTCATTCTTTATTTTTTCGCACAGATTTATATGATGCCTGAGAGCAGTAAAAGAGGGGAACTTCGTCTTTACCGCGCACTCAGTTTTCCTTTGCAATGGACACTGGAGAAGGTCATCATGAAGAAGCCCCTTGTTGATGCCTTAATCATCAATTTTGATGGGAAATATTGGCTTTTTGGTTCAGATCACAGTGGTTTTGGTGCCAGCAAGAATGGACAGCTGGAGATCTGGTATGGCAGCTCACCTCTTGGTCCTTGGAAACCACACAAGCAGAACCCTATCTATAATGTTGACAAGAGCTTGGGGGCTAGAAATGGAGGGAGACCATTTTTCTACGATGGAAACCTTTATCGAATTGGTCAAGACTGTGGTGAAACATATGGGAGAGCAGTGCGCATCTTCAAGGTAGAAGTTCTTACAGAAAGTGAATATAAAGAAGTTGAAGTGCCCTTGCCCTTAGGCTTAATAGAGCCTAATAAAGGCCGTAATTCTTGGAACGGTGGTCGCTATCATCATCTTGATGTGCAGCAGCTAAGTTCTGGGGAGTGGATTGCAGTTATGGATGGGGACCGTGTACCGTCAGGAGATCCGGTCCAGCGATTTATTCTTGGTTGTGCTTCAGTTGCAGTTGTTGCTGTACTTGTTCTACTGCTTGGTGTGCTACTTGGTGCTGTGAAGTGCATTATCCCCCTGAACTGGTGCATTCACAACTCGGGAAAGAGAAGCGATGCTTTCTTGGCTTGGGAAAGATCAAATCAGTTTTCTTCCAAAGTGAGACGGTTTTGCAGTCGCTTAAATAGAGCACCTTCATTTCTCCGAGGATGGATAAAACCTAATACCTATACTGGAAAACTGGTTATCGTAATAATATTTGTAGTTGGAGTTGCACTAATGTGCACAGGGGTTAAATATATTTTTGGGGGCAATGGTGCTGAAGAAGCTTACTTGTGGAAAGGTCACTACTCGCAGTTCACGTTATTAACAATGACATATGACGCCAGACTTTGGAATCTGAAGATGTATGTGAAGCATTACTCAAGGTGTTCTTCAGTGCGAGAAATTGTTGTGGTGTGGAACAAGGGGATACCTCCCGAATTGAGTGATCTAGACTCAGCAGTGCCAGTTAGGATCAGAGTAGAGAAAGAAAACTCGTTGAATAATCGGTTCAAAATAGATCCCAAGATAAAAACCCGTGCTGTTCTTGAGCTTGACGATGACATTATGATGACTTGTGATGATATTGAGCGGGGTTTTAGGGTATGGCGTCAGCACCCAGATCGTATTGTCGGGTTCTACCCCCGGCTTATTGATGGAAGCCCATTGAAGTATAGGGGTGAGAAATATGCCCGAAGACAAAAAGGGTATAACATGATTCTTACCGGGGCAGCTTTCATTGATAGTCAAGTAGCTTTCAGGAGATATTGGAGTGAGGAAGCGGAGCAAGCCAGGGAACTGGTGGATAGGTATTTCAATTGTGAGGATGTGCTACTAAATTACTTGTATGCCAATGCAAGCTCATCTAAGACTGTAGAATATGTAAGACCAGCATGGGCAATAGATACATCAAAGTTGTCTGGTGCAGCAATCAGCCGAAACACAAAAAAGCATTACCAGGTAAGAAGCAAGTGTCTTTTGAAATTTTCGGAGATGTATGGTAGTTTGGCTGGCCATAAGTGGGAATTTGATGGGAGGAAGGACGGTTGGGATTTATAGCGACGAGAGAATTTTAACAGCAACTCACTGACTTCCATTTTGTTCTTCCTTTATTCTCATTTGGTATCATTTTTGTTGTTCCTGTCCATACTTCCCCCTGTTGTGAATTAGTTCGGGGAACTTTAGGTATCGATAACTTATGTCTGCAAAATGTATATTGGTTTTGCTTTGGCTTTTTTAAATTTAGCCGTCTTAGTTTTTAGTTTTGAGAAAATGGTCAAATATGAGTTCATTGGAAAATATGTTTATCTTCAATCTTTCCATTGGGACATAGGAATCATGGCAAGTATTGTGATGGTGTAATATTCATGTCTGAGAAGATAAAATCGTTGTAGGATTGGTTTGCAAGTACATGAAATATGAAAGATTTTAATTAGGGGTGTTAATGACTCGAGTTGGTTCGGGTTTTTATCAATCAATCCTCCACTTGAACCGACCCCGTGAGTTGGGAACTTTCTCGCTGAACACTGACAGATTGATCAGTTGATATTGTTCTAATTTCAATTTTGATTTCGTAGTCGGAGATCAGGTTGCCTTGCTCAATGAGTTGGTGGTGATGGATCTGTTAGTGGTGGAGAGAGAGAGAGATAGGAAGAGAGAGGTAATAAGGGTCAGGGTTTGGTAGGTGAAAATAAATTTCTTACACCCAATTGAAAACCCTTTTTTTTTTTTTTTTTTAAGGATTTAAATATGTGCTTATTGAATGGCAGTTAAAATAATCTGGATGGGTTGAGTTGGTCCAATCTTCTTGATTTGGTGTTTTGTGGATTGATGGGATCGTACAGGTTTTAATATCTTTTGAAGTTTGGATTGGGTTAACAAAATTTTAAAACCGAGTAACTCGACCCTACACACATTATTAATAGTTTGAAAAATTTATCTTTTCTTGAATTTATTAGTTGTTTGATTTATTTTGGATTTTGGAACAAAATGTAAATTTTTTTAGGTGAATTTTTTTTTTTTAATTTTAAAATTTAGTTGGATGAAATTGGAATATTAAAGTCAAATTATGTAAGTTTTAATCATTTATTGAATGAAAACATTTGAGAAAAATAAAAAAATTCGACAAAATAGCCTAAACTTGACAATCCAATCCATATCCATCTTTATGGATTTGGTAGGTTTTTAAAGCTATTATGGGTTTTGGTTGGATTAGATATTTTTCAATGCAAGTGTTTAATTGGGCTAAAAGATCTCTCGAAATTAACCTAATTCGATTCACGCTTATCAAGCCTAGTCAGATCACACGGGAAGAATCCTCTTCATTTGAATTCCGTTTACAAACTGGCACATTATTTACAATTTTAGATGATATGACAGTATATACTTTTAAATTCGTAAAATTTAATTTAAACTATAATATAGATGAAATGAAAAAGATTTAAAATGGAAATAACAGTGTATATTTTTAGATTTGTAAAATCTAATTTAGATTTTAGACTATAAGATAGGCGAAATGGACAAAATTTGAAAGGAAGAGTGACCTCTTTGGTGGGGGTGGGGCGATTCTTTGAGCAACCCTCTTTTGATGTAACTTATGTTCTCAAATAGCAATTAGGACAAGCTGTTTCCTAACTTGGCCCTATACAGAGGTCATGTTTGGTCCATTTGGAAACTTGTTTTTCACATTATGGTCCTCATTCACGTGCATGTTTTTAAGAGAGAGAGAGAGAGAGAGAGAGAGAGAGATTTTCCATATGCATGGGTTAAATCCTAAACTATTAATAGTTTATCCATATTCTTGCTATGGACCCATTTGACAGGCAATTGTGCCTATGTGTGTGATAGATATATAATATACCGAAAGCTGTGGGTACATTGGACCACTCCCAAAGGATGGTCCAGTCCTATGTGCACTTGACTTAAAGTCCTCCACAAGACAAAGGACCCAAATACGTCCACCACTCATTTTTGGTCCCACAACTTCAAATCGAATATAATTACGCTTCTCTTTCTTTACCTCTTACTCCTAAGGGCAAAGCTTGGGTATAGTGCTTACTAGACATGGCACGATGTATTGGGTCAACCCAGACCGCTTCATGTAGAATATGAAAAAGCATTATTTGTCCATGAATAAATTGGGAAGTGTTGGTGTTCTTTTTTCTTTGGCTACAAAATGAAATTGTTGAATACTTGTCGGTATATATTCTTTAGGCTAAAATTCAATTTAGTCAATTAACTTTTATTTCATTTTCAAATTAATCTTTAAAATTTAATTATTGTTGATTTAGTCTTTCCCTTAGTCAAAATGAGTCAATTTGTTCCTTATATCCAACTCCGTTAGCCAACGAAACTGTTTAAATAATACTTTTAAACAACAAGATCTATTAAATTGGCAAATCAATTTAGATGAAAAGATTGATTCATTTTGACAAAGTGAGAGCCTAAATTGACAAAAATTAAATTTAAATGCCTACTTTGACAATTAAAGTAAACGTCAAGGGACTAAATTGAATTTTAGCCAAAAAGGGGCTTGGATTTTGATTGATGTTCATCCCTTATCGAAAATTTAATATGATAGCCAACGAGCTTGTTCGACTTGCAATTATATGAATAGACATAAAAAGTTACAAAGATGTCCAATTAGAACTTATCCCCCCCTCTTCAATTTCTATGTTGCAAGCTTGACTTGCCTTCCTCTCCCCTTCAAAAAAGAAAAAGAAAAAGAGTGAATATACGTGGAAGTAAAAATGACGAAATGATGACAGAAAGTTTAAAATATCTATTTGGTAGTGATAAGGGTATTTTCGTCCAACAGAAAAATTCGTTGCTCATTCGTCCTAAGCAATCTCGACGGACCCAAGACTCTCTTTAGCCAAAGTGATATTAGGAGCTGACAATTCCATCCACACCGCCTAGGCGGATATGGCTACGAATCCTCCTAACCATGTGTCCATCGCCAAGCGGTGTCCTTCGGATCCCTCACGGTAGTAGACGGGAAGAGGCTTGACGGGTGGAAACTAACGGACCGTTGGGTCCTCGTCTCCTTACCTGCATATAAACAGACGAATGGCTAGGCCAACCGACAAAGGTAATGGGTCCCACTATTCTTTACGTAAATATCTTGCAAATTACGTCCAAAGACCCTACTATACGCCCATATTTTCTCCATATGGAAGGGCACTCTAAAATCTCGGAAACCCTAATTCCAGATCTTCTCTATAAGGAAAGATCCTACACCTAGGGGATCTTGATTCGCTGTTCACTATTATATAAGTATCAGACCTCATTTTTTCCCAAGTATGCAGAAAATCCCTAACTTTCTCACTATAGAGTTCTTAGAGATTTCTCATTTACTGACTTAACCTTTGGAGGGTCTTTGATCGATACCACATCGGTGCCTTCTGTTTGGTTCTTGTTTCTCATTCTTTAGGTATTCATTGGTGCGATCAAGGGCAATAAACTCACTAACGATTTTGTGCATCATCAGGTAGTAAGGAACATGTGTTGAGAGTCAAGTGCTGGTGTGCTGAATTTAAGAGATTATAAATTATTTATTTGAATACTAGAGAAGTTTAAATTGCTCAATTTATATATATATGTCTTCATTTTTTTTCCCTTTAGAAATAGTTTTTAACTTTCTAGTACCCATTTTTGAAATCTTACTTATTTTAAACCTCAACTTTTTCTAAAAACATTTATTTATTTATTTTTATTTTTAACAATCCTTTAAAAAAAGAATGAAAAAAATAGGTTGTACCAAATTATTGGTATAGATTTATAATGGGGTTATTATTGAAAACTTCAAAAAGACCCCAAAATTTGGGACCCCTTTTCACAATAGAGAAGTTACAGAAGAAAGCTTTTCTTTCGATTAAAGGAAAAATTGAAGAGGAAACTTTGAACGAAACAAAAAAAATATTATACTTGCTATTAATTATTGACACAACTTTTATATTCTTTTTTATAAGGATATATGATAATTATTAAGTATTTTTTAATATAATACTACAGGCATCTAAAGTCTAAACTAAGAGCGTCTGCAACAGATGTGCCAAATGCCAAATATTTGGCACATTTGGCACACCAAACACAAAAACGGAGCTTTATCAGATGTTCCAAATCTCAAAAATTATGCCATATTGCTACAGTACCATCTCAAATATGAGACGGTACGGACAACAATTGCAAAAATATATATTCTTATTTTATTCCTTTTTCTCTCTCCGTCTTCTTATCTCTGTCTTCTCTATTTGTCTTCTGTCTTCCATAGCACGCCGATCACCAAAGGCCACCACTCAACGCCGCTGATCTCACCAAAGACCACCACTCGACGCAGCCAACCATCTGTCTTCTCTATTCAGCTTTGGGTTTTTTTTTTTTTTTTTTTTTTTTTTTTTTTTGTTCACTTTTTTTTGCTGTGGTTTGATGGGTGGGTTGGGCAATGAGTGGGTTTGGATGGGCAGATCGGTGGTGGATGGGTTCGGGTTGTGGGTTATGGCGGTGGGTGGATTGAGATGGTGATGGGCGGATTAGTGGTGGTGGGTTTTTTTTTTTTTTTGCTGCAATTTGGGTTGATTTGATATTGGTGAGTAATTGTAGTGGTTGGTTTGCAGTAGGGGTGGGTTGTAGTGGTGGTGATGGTGGGTTCTGATATTGTGGTGGTTTTTTCATCTTTGGTTTTAGGGCTGTCCAGAGACCCGGCCAACCCGACCCACCCACCGCCACCGACCGATTCTAACCCACTGCCGACAGATCCGGCTTCTCCGGCGGTCGGCGATGGGTTTGTCCCTCCAAAACTCGAGTTTGGCGGGTTGGAGGTCGGTTTTCCTTCTCTAGAATTTGATCAAACCGATTCGACTGACCTACAAGATTTCCGGCGATATTTGGTAGATCCGGTGAGATCTAGACCATTTTCATCAAGATCTCGGCGAGATTTCGTCGGATCTAGCCAAGATTTTGCCGAAAATGGCCTAGATTAGGTTGGATTTGGAGAAACCTCAAAGATTTTGGCCAAATTTTGCCATTTTCATGTGTTTATTTTCGCCGTTTTCAAGCTAGTTTTCGCTGTTTTCTGGATTTTCGACCCCGATCGCCGCCCGATGATGGTTTGATCCGCCCGATCCGATTACTCCGGCAGTCGGTGGCGAGTGCATTTTTTTGCCACCTGATTCTGGGTTGGGCACAAATCCGACCTGAACCGACTCGTGGACAGCCCTATCTGGTTTGTTGGTTTTTTTATTTTTATTTTTTATGTTCCCTCTTTTGTTGAGGTTTTTGGATTTGGAATTTGTTTTTGTTGTTGCTGTTGATGTTGTTGTTGTTGTTGATGATAATGGGGAGGAGATAATACATTATTTTAATGTGTAGTAAATATTATTTTAATGTATAGAATTGAATGATAAAATATCTGATAAATGGAATATTGTAAAATGATGTGGTAAAATAATAAAGTAGGCTTTTGATGTGTCAAAATGACATTTTTTATAGAACATCTACTATGGATGCTCTAACCATCAGTTTGTTTCGAAAAAAATATATTTCATATTCTTTGATGCTTGGTATGTAGAAAAATAAGTCAATGGAAAACGAGCCCAATGGAAATCCCTTCATATCTGTGTTAAACATTTCATTGAAAATATTTTCATCATTCTTAGATTTTGGGAGTAGCTTAAAATATTAATTAAATCAAAATCATTTTCCATTGACTAGGATAAGCACCCTAATTAGGGTTGAAAAATGTTTTATGCTCAAAAGAACATACCTCTTAAAATAACTGAAATATCCTTGAAATATCCTCGAAATATCCTCAAAGTCTCCAAATATCCCTAAAATCTTCAAAATGACTAGAATACCCTTAAAACCTCCTGAATTACAAATATACTCTGGAGCTTAAAAATAACCAAAATACCTTAGAAACCTCAAAAATAATAAAAATATCCTAAAATATTCAAAATTATCAAAATACACTCAAATTTTCCAAAATGACTGAAATACCACTAAGCGTATAAAAGGACTAAAATAACATTGTGTGGACAATCGATTTTGCCCATAAAATTTCAGTTTTTAGAAAATTGGCAATTTCACATGGGTATAAAACTTTGTAATTGGCCTAGCATCATAATTCACATCACATGAGTTCATTATCGAATTAAGGGAAAAATGCTCTTCACTAAGTCTAAAATAGTGTTTTGACCAATGAATATGAAAGTGCAATTTTCATTGGTTAAGAGATGATCTTACCATAGACATGCATGTATAGGAACGTCTTAATTTTTTTTTTTTTTTTGGATACAAGATAGAATTTCTACTTTAGCCTAATCTAAATGTATATGTGTGTGAAGCTTTTTCTTGGAGATTTGAACCCTAGCCCTTACCCCCCACACCCCACAAGCACTTATACTTGTGGAGTGATTACTGCACCAAAGGTGCGCGGTGGTTATGGGAATGTCTTAATTAATTTCAATTGGTCATGTAAGACATTATTTAAGATATAGCTACAATATTAATCCCTATTAGTCCAAGTTATGAATAACTTCAGATATGCAAACACAATAAAATCCTAAAAAAAAAAAAAAATTAAGTGTAATTTTTGAACTATTTAAAATAATTATTTTATCTTGTTCAGTAATGTAATTATCTTGATAATTTAAAGAATACTTTTAATTCCGAATAACCTAATCAAGAATAGAATTACTACGTTCTCAATATTTTCAAAACAAATTAAGTTTAAAACCCTTGTTTATCAAAAATAGTAGGATTCATAACCAAATCGGAAATATAAAACCTGAAAAGTGTGACCCACAAGGTTGGTTGGCACTCTTGTTGCAATTAGAGTGCTGATTGGGCAATCTGAGTGTTGATTAGCACTTTAGATTCATGTTTCCAAAATTTTTTAACTTTCAATTCGATTTTGTTTATAATTTTTTTTTTAATTTTCATATATAAGGGATAAAGGAAAGGTTTTATTTGTGAATGCATGACTCCGATCCCTAAGTCTTAAAAATACTAGAAAAACACTTTTCTATAACTATGGGAGGCCTTAGAAGTGAATAAGGTTCAAGATTTTCTATATACCACTCAACTTTAAAGTTCTATTGTTAAGACTTTCAAAAAAAAAAAAAAAAAATTCTATTGTTAAGAAAACCCTACCTATCACTAAGAAATACGAAATTTCACCATCTTATTTGTGTCTATACCATTAAAAGGTACAATAAGCACCAAAAAAATCTTTCTTGATTCCTCTATCCCATCATTATAACACACAAATTCAAGCCCTTTCTAGGTAGATTGATCAATCGTCATCATCAATAGATTGAAGCACCTAACCAAACCGCACAATTAGTACATCATAGTCTTAAGAAGAGTTAGAGTCCATAAAGAGAAGGAAGGAGCACTGTTATTGAAGAAGTTCAAGGAAGGAAGGAGGAGAACATGGTGATCAAGTCCATGCTTGTGAGATCTTGGAGTTCATACATCACATTTATGTGAATGAGAGTGCATGCAACTAACAATTTTTACCTTTAGTTGATTAGAAACTTTTTTAATTTGAATTGATTTGTTATGTGTGGATTCAACATGCTTTTGGTTTCATGAAATCTGAAAAATACAAAAAAAATATGCTTATTTCATGAAATAAAATGATGATTAAACATGTTATTTCATTTATCATGCTTTTCTCTTTAGAATGTTGGTAGATTTACTATTCCATTCTATTTATATTACCATCATGCATTCACATGTTCATACACCACATCGGCATATGATTACATGCATTAGAATGATAGATCATGCCATGTAAAATGTTTTTTTTTTGAAAACCATTTAAAATGTGTTAACATGTTAGATCTATAGATCTATATTTTTAAGGTAATGATAAGATGTAGATCTATCATAATCACGAGGTTTCTCACATGAAATAACTCTATCCAAGCATCATTTAATTAGTTACAACATTTTTTTTAAATCTTGTATCACATGAAATAATAAAAAATCAAAAAAATAAATCCTTTGATTTCCTATCATTAGCATGACATGTAAATAGGCTCATGTATTTTAAATACATGAAAAATGATAAAATTCACGTAAAATAATGGAATGTAGGTTATATTATTAAATTTTCAGGTTTGATATTAAATCTTTATTTTTGGTATTATTTGTGCAATATTCTTGTTCATCATGTAGATGTTTCATCTAGGATGTGTATTTAAATTTTTATTTTTTTAAAAAAAAATTCACACACTTTCATTCATTTTATCAGTTGTCCCTGCATTTAGGAGGGAATATTTTATTGCATGTTTATCTTGCTTTCATTCATTTGTTTAATGTGTTATTGTGACTAACCTTTTATTTCCTTTTCTTTATTAGTCATAACCTTTGATTATGTGAACAATGAATATAATGGGTGCTTATTTTTCTATTTTGTTATTGCTTTGAATCAATTGTACAATGGATAGGTGAATTTGTTAATAATGGTGATTGTACCAAAGGAAATAAATTTTAGTTCAGACGAAGTGAGTGCCTAACACTTTTTCATTTTATAGCGTAGTCCCCAAATTTAGTCTAATGGACCTAATTTAGGTTTTATTTTGTATTTTATTTTGAATTATTTTAGAATAATATAATTAAGAAACAAAATATTGTAATTAAGTTTGAACCCATATAATTTGGTTAATTAAATTAAGTGGTGACTTCAATATTGTAAGTTCCTTAGGATAGGGGGATGATATCAAAAGTTGAATTTTCACATTTAGATTTGCTATAGAGTGATTTTATAATTTAACCATTAAAATTAGAATCTATTTGCGACTCTCACATGTTGAAATCTCCAAGACTTTTAATATGATTGAAATACCCCTTTAAACCACCAAAATGATAATGATAATAAAATACCCGAAACCATCAAAATGAGAAAAATACCTCCCAATATCCACATAATGACCATGATATGCATCAATATATTGGGAATTGCCCTTGAACTTTTAAAAGTTAACAAAAACAACTTTTCAAGTGTCTTTTTAGATGTTTAAGTATTTTAATTATGAATGTCAATTTTATTACCATCTTTAAATTTCAAATACTGTCATATACAAGAAAAAAAGAGTTAAATTATTATAAAACTAAAACACAAAACGATTTTTTAGCCTATTTTTAATTTATGTGTCGATTTGGTTGCAAATTGTTTTAATTAGTGATCGATTTCATAATATGGCTTCGTCTCTATTCTCTCTTGTTATAGGTATTTGCTTCTTAAAAACAAAAAACAAAAAACAAAAAAATTATTATAGGTCCATTCTTACCTCAACAAAAAGGAGTTTATTGTTTATCTTTATCCAGAAGAACCGATGTTTTGTTTACGTTAACTACACTGTGTAGAATGCGATGGTAATATAATGTAACAACTAACAAGTTACCAACTTGTCACCAACTTGTTACGTTAACTACACTGCGTAGAATGCGATGCTAAAATAATGCAATATCAATCAATATCAAGTTACCAGCTTGTTAGGGAATAACGTTAGAACAATACTTATGGCGCTAAAGAATAACATATCAAGAGAGATTAGATTTTGTAGTCTCTACTCTCTACCATTGATTGAATAAAGTAACTATAGTACATAAAGTTACTTGCATCAATGCCTTAACAAAATTACACAATACCCTGTACTAGACATTACTAAGCAATATAATGAAAGTAATCAACATGAGAATGTGTCATTTTGCTTATAATATGAGCCTCTATTTATACGTGAGGCCTCAATAATTATTGACAGAAATTTGTGCCACATGAAGTATTATCGGTGATCCTCTAGGACCCTTGTCTATTGTGTTATTATTAGGCGTTAACTTTTCTTTTAAAATATCATAGATGCAATAACCGGCCAGCCCTAGTATATCTAACAGGGGATTGCCACGATATCCATTACGTGTTAGCCATGCTATGTTGTTTTTTTGGCAGTCCTCCATAATTTGTTGCACATGTCTCATCCCTTTGGCTCCATTTGCATTTTGGTCATAATAGTAACACACCAAAATAGGAAATACTATGCATATGATCAACATGTGAGAAGCTTTTTTTTTTTTTTTTGGCCCCCAAATAAAATCACTCCTAGACTTCCTGTAAAAAAAAAAAAAAAATATCACTCCTAGACTTAGGTGAATTAATATCCTAGAGAGTTTATAGGGTAACTCTACCATGGATTTTTTAAAAATCTTGTTCATCCATTGTTGTTGTTGTTGCCTTTTTTTTTTTTTTTTTTAATATTTAAATTGATAAAATTCTTGCTCATCATTGTGATTAATAGATTATCAACACTTAAACAAAAAATTGATTAACACTATTTATATTTATTTATTTAAATTATTGATAATGTGACGAAATTGATCAACTCATTTCATAATTAATGGATAAAATTTTAAAAACTCCATAGTAGAATTACTCTAAAAATTCTATAGAATACCAATTAGGAATGATCATGAGTTGGGTTTGGGATGAAAATTGCTTTTCCAAATCCAAATCATTCCCACTCATATTGGAAAGACATAACCTATTTATCTAACCACCAGTCGGGTCAAATAAGTTGGATTGAGTTGGGATGACCTTGAACATCTTAAAAACTATTAACAAAAATTAAACATTAGTAAGCACTTTTACACTAAATTAATTATAGGATTACTTTAGTAATCTAAACACATAATCGAGTCTGGATTGAATTTGGATATTTAAGATATAAGAAAAACCAAACCCTTTTCTAAGTCCTCATGATGTTCATGAGGTTCATGGTTTGAAGTCTTTAACAAGCGTTTTGAGATCATCTCTAAGAGATTTCTTCCCAATTCCAAGTATTTGTGGGACGATGAATTACAAACATTCCAGCAAATAGTCAAATACTTAAAAGAGAGCCTTAGATATCTTGTTAAAAACTATTTTTTAAATTAATAATCATAACAAATCAAGGTTTTATAGACGGATAAGACTCGAGAGTCTTGTAACTTAACTGTCAGTCAGTTTCAAATTGAAAGATATCCTTATATAGGGCAAAATATATAGTATATATTTTTGCTAGATATGGTTTCCCAATCATAAGGAGCATCAGCATCACCCCCCTACTCTCATTACCCTTTTTAGGTGTAGAGAGAGAAACAGAAAGAGGAGATGTCCATCATTCAATCCCATGTGCCATTCTCTCCTCTTCAATCCCCATACCTTCCTCTCCTCCATCAAATATAATACCAAACCCAAATACACAAAGCTCTGTCTCTCTGTCTCTCTCTCTCTCTCTCATCATCCAATATTGGAGTTTGAGAGTACTTTCTAGGGGTTTTGAAAATTGAAAAACAAAAACAAAGCCAAAGCCCAAAGCTTTAAAGCTGATCACACACACACACACACACCTTCACCTCTAAACACCACACTCACACACATACCCATATACCCCCAATAAGGGAACCCCAACTCTCTTACCTTTTCTTTTTCAGAGAATATTATCAACTATCAAAGACACAGTCCCTCTGATCCAATTGGTCAAGCTCTCCTCCCAAAGTTTTCATTTTTATCTTCATTTTTTATTCTCAGGAGAGAGAAAAAAAATGTGGGTTCAGAGAATATGTAGAGAATATTGAAGGGAGTGAAGAGAAAAAAAGAGATGTTGGCAATGGAGAAGGATTTTGATTCAAAGTTGAAACTTCAGGCCACTTCTTCCAATGGTGGGAATGTCCAGAAATCCAAGAGCTTTGCTTTTAGGGCACCCCAGGAAAATTTTAATGTTCAGGATTTTGAATTGGGCAAGATCTATGGCGTTGGTTCCTATTCCAAGGTTTTTATTTTGGAAACTATTCTTCCTTTTTATTTTTTAGATTTTTCTTCATTTCTGGCTTTCTGGGTTGTTTTAGTTTGTTTTGTTTTTGCTATAGATTGCTGGCTTTTGATTGAATGTTTGTGTGTGAACGGTATATTTGTATCAGTTTTTTTAATATGTGTAAAAATTCAAAATTTATTTTCTTCTTGGTATGTTTATTAATGGGCAGTAATGGTCAATGGGTATTTGAGCAATAAAGCTATTGGGGGAGTTATTGGCAATATTATGGTGGATAATATTCATATGTGGAGCAAGTATAATTATGAATTATTGCAAACCCAGGTGGGTCTTGCTCAATAGGGGAGTTTCATTTACAAGGAAGGTAATTTTGATAAATTGGGCGCTGAAATGAAGATGGATGTGATGGATGGAACATGGGGTTTGGTTTCAGTGCCCTTTTAATTGGTTGCTGGGAAATCTGAACCAAAGATCCTTTTCTTGTTTTTTACACTCAGAAAATGCGGCTCTTCCAAGCTGTATGGTTGAAGTTAGTTTTATAGCATGCTGGTTTTTCGTCTTTTCAGTTCCAAAACAACACACACACACACACACACGAAAAGAAGACTCAAATCAAATTTTTACCCCCCCCCCCCCCCCCCTTCTCTCTCTCGAGAAGTGTTACGTCCACAATATTTTTACAACAAACCATAAATGTTAAGTTGTTACTGGTTCACTATTGCACACCCTTGGTGCGATGGTCACTCTACAAGTATAAGTGTTTTTTGGGGTGTGGGGGCAAGAGCTAGGGTTTAAGTCTCTAGGAGTGTTTGTGGGGTGTGGGGGCAGGGGCTAAAGTTTAAGTCTCTAGGAGTGAACTTCACATACATATATACTTAGATTATGCTATAATTGAATTTCTATTTTGTTAAAAAAAAGAAGAAGTTGTTATTGGTTATAATTTGAACCCACCGCTACCCACCAATAACAACTAGTAATAACTTGTCACTTAAAGATATTTTTTGTGAAAGTGTTGTGAACATTACTTTTTCAAAAAAAAAAGTGAGAATTTTAGAGAAAAAATTTATGAGCTGAGTACATCGTGTGGGTTGTTAAGACAGCATGGCCTGTTGGAATTTATGGAGCTTCTCACCTGCGCTTTTATAGGTTTAAGCTTAGAGCCACCAAAACACAAAAAAGAGTAAGGATGTGATAAGGGGTAGACTATTAATTATGATGATTAGCTAGTCTGTGATGCTATCTAAGACCAATTTGGATGCTATGTCAAATTACTTTCTTATGCAACTTACCTCTTGTCATGTGAATGATTGATTACAACTGATGTGATATGCCATGGTAATTTTCTCAATTGGTTGGCCGTATGTATTGATTGACTATCACCTGTCCTTTTTTACCTCAAGGTTTCTGTTGTGTGCTTTATGAGGATGATTTATTATTTTTCACTGACAGAAAAGTTTAGTCACATTGCTTTGGTTTTCGTTTGTTTGACATGCCAAGGTTGACCAAATTTGAGGCTTTCCATTTCTGTATTTAGAGCTAATATCATACACATGACGCTACATGCAAGAAAGTAATAGTTATAATTATCTGTTCTATTCTCCAACCTCTTATTCTCTTCTTTAAACTGTTGGCGACTCTTATAGGTGTGTGGCTCATATCATCTCTTCTTGTCTGGGTTAAATGTGTAATTATTGATATATTTCTATTGATCTTCTTTGAATATTGAATGAATGATACTAACAGGTTGTTAGGGCAAAGAAAAGGGACACGGGAATTGTGTATGCATTGAAGATCATGGACAAAAAATTCATTACCAAAGAAAATAAAACAGCTTATGTGAAGTTGGAGCGCATTGTACTTGATCAATTGGATCATCCTGCCATTGTGCGGCTATATTTTACATTTCAAGATACTTTTTCACTGTGTAGGTATTCTTATTGTAATTTTGTAGTAGTATTTTATTTTTTGAATATTGCTTCGGCTCCCCAATTTTTTTGCTGGTGTTCTTTATGTACTCTTTGTTCTTTGTTATGCCTTTCTGGTTTTTCCTTATTTGGATTATCATTTGATGTTGATTTCTTTTATTATATCGTGAAGACATGGCACTTGAATCCTGTGAAGGTGGAGAACTGTTTGATCAAATAACCAGGGTAAGAAATTTTATAGCATGCATCCATTGTGGAAACATCTCTGATTTTTCCAAAGAAAACTTCTTTGGCCACTTTTTCCATGTTTGATATAAGCAAATAGAAAAATAGAAGATGGTGTTTTTCTGTTTAATATGTAGCTTTGACGCAACTCATCCCACTTTTGGAAGTTTTATGGTTATTTGCATCTTGTTTGGGAAAAAAAGAAGAAGCTTTTTTTCAAAAGGCGCCAACAATGGTAGTGCGACTGAAGTACATGGGAAGAGGGTGACCAAAGAGAGGGGAAAGAGGGGGGGTGGTGGCGAGGGAGCAAGGCCAGTCGTCTTTTATAATAAGAGCTGTCCATAAAATTTAAAGAGGAGGAAATCTTAATAAAAGGAGTAATGCATATTTTTACTTATATATATATATATATATATAAAGTAGTAATGCACATCCAAGAAATTGAAGTCCTTGTAAACTTAAGCTCAGGAACTTTTCCATTTGTCAAAATTTCCCTACCATGCCATCAAAAGCCTTTTATTTCTTTGCAACGAAATACCCTTCACCAGTGACAATGGAAAGTATCCTACTTTTCCCCTCTCCTAACTTCCCTCTGTTATTGGATGCCAAATACATCACTGTATTAGGCATAGACCGGTTAAGCCCAAAATCTCTCTCTCTTTCTCTTTCTCTCTTTTCTGAATATTTGCTTTGTCAAAATATCAGGAATTCCAATCTGTTGTTATGTTTCCAGTATCTGTTGCTGCCTTTTAGCTTGTCATTCTACAGTATCCACTATCGGTTAGTTGTATTTGCAGAAAGGTCGTTTGTCAGAGGATGAAGCTCGCTTCTATGCAGCAGAAGTTGTAGATGGACTTGAATACATACATAGTTTGGGCTTGATACATCGTGATATTAAGGTAGTTTCCAAGTTGGCTTGTACTATTTCATTTGTATATGAATGATTCTAAAAGTTTTTCACATGGCAGCCTGAGAACTTGCTGCTTACTTCAGATGGACATATTAAAATTGCCGATTTTGGGAGTGTGAAGCCTATGCAGGATAGCCAAATTACAGTCCTTCCAAATGCTGCATCAGGTTGGAGTAAATCTTGTCATGTGGATGCTGTTAATTCCACTTTTGAGTGATATGTTAAAATTTTTCAGTTAATGCCTTGTCCAGATGATAAGGCCTGCACGTTTGTGGGGACAGCTGCATATGTCCCTCCAGAAGTTCTCAATTCTTCTCCTGCAACATTTGGGTGAGTGACTTTCTTTCCTTGATTAAGCAAGGCATGTATAAGTTAGAATGCATTGTTATTGCAATTAATACAAATTCTTAAGTTTAATGCTTCTACCATAAATTTATATTTATTGAATTATTCACTTCAATCAATACTTGGTTCTTATACTTCATCTTGTTCATTCTTTTAGTTGTTAATGTTGTGCTGCCTTCGTAGGATAACTTCCTTTGCTTTTTCTGAACATATTAAAACAGAAATGACCTCTGGGCACTTGGCTGCACCTTGTACCAAATGCTTTCAGGAACTTCTCCTTTCAAAGATGCAAGTGAATGGCTTATTTTCCAAAGAATTATAGCCAGAGATATTAGATTTCCAGATCACTTTTCAGAGGAGGCAAAAGATCTCATTGACCGGTTATTGGTAAGCTACAACTGCAGTTGTTATTAGCTTGAGGGTTCTTGTAAGCATGCTCTGATTGTATATGTTAGGGTCCTACTTTTTCTTTTAAACATCTTTATCAGGGCAAAGAATAAAGTAGAATTACTCCCAAGAGATTATGGTGTGCTTTTCAGCTATAATCTTTAGGAAATGACTGTGCTATAGGGCAAGCTCATGTTGCACTGGTTTGAAGGCATGTGGTTTTATTTTTCTGTTTTAGGGAGTGAAAACCCTTATATTCCCATGATTTACAAATAGTGCTTCTTGTTGGAGGAAAACTTTGAAGAAGGCAACTACTGTATTCAGTTGAAGACTGGGAGGGTGGATCTTGGGAGTAGTGTAGCTGCTGTCAGTTCTGCTTCCACTTCTTCTTCTCTTCCCCCTCGTTGTACTACTTCTACTTCTAGTTCTATTACAAAGATAATGACAACCACCACCACCTTTGAGAGTATTGTTTATCTACATTTTGATTATTGGCCTTTAAATCGTTAACTGTTATGTTCTGTTGCTATCCTGAGCTATTTCTTATTCCTTCTCTACTAAAAGCCTATATATAACATCATAAAATGGTTAGTTGACTACCATGACTAGCAGTAGGATCACCACCCTTGAGTGTGCAGTTCAACAACAACCAATCCTTAGTCCCAAATTTTTTGGGGTTGGCTATGGTATGGTTCCTTAAGGATCTCAACAGATTAATCAAGGTCAGCCACATGTACGTAAAGGACGCTCCAATGAATATCTGTGGTGAATTCCTTCATAATAGGGTGACTAAGTTTTACATTGGCAGTCAACCTACAGCAACCCTCATCCTTTTCTCAAGCTTGGGACTGGCTGCGGACAAAATATATGACACTAAGCATAGACATAGGCCTAGTTCCTTGAGAGTCCTATTGATTTGCTTTATTCATTAGTGAATTTTAAATTTTTTACTTTCACAGTTTGTCATATTTGTGAACTATCACATATCTTGCACTACCTACAGTTCTGACTTAAAATTAATAACACAGATTGATAAATTTCTGACATTGAAATTAACTGCAAAGAAAACAGATGTAATCCTAGACTACATATAATCTTTTAGTCCACTTTTGGTCCTAGCATACAATGCATCGATAATGGCCTAAAATATAACTTTTTGTCCATATATGTTCAAGTAGGAAGGTATTCAGATAGGATAAACAAAAAAATCCACGTATAAGATGTGCATAAATTGACAAAGATTCCAATGAGAGCAAGTAGGAGCCATTTTGATCTAAGAAAGACTAGAGAACCTTCCCACTTATCTACGATTTCATTTTTCCTGGAAAGTGGAAGGTCCTTTCCTCTGCTTGGTAACATGTTCTAATGATTGAATTTCATCCTTCAGTAAATAATCAAGAAATTTCCAATTATTATCAGAGTTTGTAATTGTCAATATAGTTAGGTGCTTTTGTTAGTTTTCCAAAAAAATGTTTCTTTAGGGGAAAATATCTTTATTTATCAACAAAAATAAATCATTCAAGTCTTTAAATTCATTTTTCTCTCGTGAGGGAACAACGTAGGCATTTACAGAAGATCTATTTTTGAATATATGTTGATTTATTTTTTCTTACTTAATCTCTGTTGCATGTGATAGAATGTTTAATTGATATTGCTTGATGAAGTGAATAATTGCCCTAAATTAGCCACAACCATGATGCAGGATTTAGATCCCAGCAGGAGACCTGGCGCTGGACCTGATGGTTATGTGGTACTCAAGATGCATCCCTTTTTCAAGGGCATTGACTGGAAGAACTTAAGAGGGCACACCCCTCCAAAACTTGCTTTGGAACGAGGGGTATGGCTTTGGCTATGTGTCAAACTGCAATCTATAAAGAAATCTCACTCCCTCTAAGAATCCTTGCCTTCACTGATTGAATAATTCTAAAAAAGGTTTTTTTTTTTTTTACATCAATTTTGATAATTGTTTTCTCTAATTTTTTAGGTTCCCTCAAGTGAGGGCGAGGATGTTCAAGATTCATCGTGGAACCCTACACACATTGGGGATGGTTCAGACAGACAAGCAGATGGGAATTGTGGTGCCGCTTCATCATCTGAAGGGTCTGGCCATATAACTAGGCTTGCTTCAATTGACTCATTTGATTCAAAATGGTATTGGTTCAACATCTTTATCTTTATTCTTAGCATCAATTGTGCTTTACTGTTAAGAAAATCTGGTGTTTCTTTGACTAGCAATTCTATCTGTTGCGAGCTCTACATTTTTAAGAGTATAGATATTACTCCCTTTGTCCCATTTTGTTTGTCCAGTATTCCATTTTTTGCTCTTCGCAATGGTTGTCTAGTTTTTGAAGTTGATGGTCATTAATTTACTGACTTACTAATATTCCCCTGCTCTTTATTGTATTCATGTTTAAAATTCTTGAAGTTTATAAGGGTAATTTGAAATCTTCTACACTTTTCTTTGAGATATGATGCATTAAATGAAGTTCACTTAAAAGTTTAGATTTTCTGAACTGGACAATTAAAATGGGACAGAGGGAATTGTTGTTGTGCTTGTTACTTTGAAGGTGTCTCAAATGTTCCCATGCCCAAGATCATGATTGGACTTGATCTTAATTACACCATCCATTCCATTGTTAGTGGTTCTCATGAAGGATGCCCTGTAAATTTTGATGCAATTTGCAGATGAAATATAAATCTGCATAGGTTTTGTAATAAAGCTTAAGCTTTTCTAGATGGTAAGTACAGGGAAGATTCACATGATTTTATTAGGGACTTGGGACTCCAAACTTTTACTCTCTAAGCTCTAGCGTTTAAACTGTTGAGCTCAGTCAAGAAACATGCATGGAAAGAAGTTGTAAAGATCAAGTTGCTGTGTTCCAAGAAAGGTCCTCATTGGGGCTATCCAACAAATTCACCTTCAAAAAGGACATTTGGCTAATTTCTCTAGAACTTGGGCTGAAATAATTTTTCTTTGTTGATGTTTTAGATTTTTGAGAAGTATGAGGGGAAAGGAGCTCTATAATTATCCTTTCATTTCTGTCATACTTTCTGAAATTCAAATTGATTTTGAATCTGTAACGTTTGTAGGTTTTGCTTGGCCATCAACATGTGTTCTTTTGTTTGTGTATGCATGGTGACCCATATCTAATCTGTATACTAACCATGTTAACAGGCAACAGTTCCTAGATCCAGGGGAATCTGTTCTTATGATCTCAATGGTGAAGAAAATACAGAAATTAACTAGCAAGAAGGTGCAGCTTATCCTCACTAACAAGCCAAAATTGATTTATGTGGACCCTTCAAAGCTGATTGTGAAGGGAAACATAATTTGGTCAGACAATCCTAATGACCTCAACATCCAAGTCTCAAGTCCTTCAAATTTCAAGATCTGTACAGTAAGTCCCCCTTGGTCCCTGCTCTATTATCATCAAGGGCATATTTCCAGTTAACTCTGTCCCCCTTCTACCCTACCTAAGCTTCAAAATAAATAAGTAAATAACAAGTAAAAAAATATTTAGCAGTAGCCAATCATAGTGGGCCTCGTCATTGTATTTGGAATTCGCAATAATCTTTCTCCAATAATGTGTCATATAATACATAAATCTTGAGTGTTATGATGTGCAGTTTTAGTAATTTTTATCTTCATATAGCCAGCATGAGAATTTAGAAAGCATTACTTTCATTGATTATTGCGGCAAAATTATTTTGATAAGTGATAGAAATTTTATCAATAAAATAAAACTGTCTAGTAGACCAGATCTGTACAAGAATGTTTCATAAAGTTTTAAAATCTGAATTTCATAAACTCAAGAAAGAAACAAAAGAAGTTGAAGAGTAGCACTATGAAAAGCACACATTGAAACATACAACACACAAGAATTTTTAAGTGAATAAACTGAGCGCTCCACCCCCTCATAATTCCAGTTATTGCAGCAAAAATTGAATTAGGAACTAAATTTATAGGGTTTTGGTCCTACTTCTGTTCCTTCTTCTTTTTTAGATCTTCGTTTCCTGATTCTAATTTATGTAATTGTTCAGCCAAAAAAGGTGATGTCATTTGAGGATACAAAACAAAGAGCATGGCAGTGGAAAAAGGCAATCGAAGGGCTTCAAAACCGGTAAAATTTGTTTCGTGGTTTTGACAACACATTCTTTGGATGTTATAATAGTGTAGAGGAACGTGGAGATTCTCAAACATTTGACACCCCTGAGAATTATTTATTCAATGAAAGAGATTTGAGTTGCACATTCGGCTCTTCCAAGGTGCAAAGCTGTTCCCCCTCCTTTCACTGCTTTTGTCTGAGTTTGTGATGAGGGTTTTTTCCCATCCTTTTTTCACGCATTGTGTGGTAATCTGTACAATGTGAAGTTGTAACTGTAGGGTTTGTAGGGGGGGTGGGTTAATCACCTGATACTGTATGAAAAGGACATTACTTTAATGAAATTTTCATTTTGTAAAATGATTACTGTATAACAGCAATTTTGAGATTGTTCCATTTGGTTTCTTAGCATTTCATATGCATGCAATTTGCTGTGAGTGGTGTTCATGCCCTTCATAAAATGGCATCATGTTTTGGCCCTCTTGAAACAGAAAGTAGCTGTTGAGCTCTAACTTGACTGACACATCTTCCTATTATAAGTTCTAGATGAAGGGCGATGTCATGGATTCAAGATCCATTGGGTGTGTGTGTAAATTAACCGATTTAAAAAACAGAAGTTGCTCAGTCTGTAAGTGTAAGAGTGCTTAGCCTTACCTTTTGAGTTTCACATCAGTTTACTTGAGGCTTTGATGGACTCAGCTAAACTATTCAGTTTCATCTCCTATTGTTGTGTCATCCTCCATTGCTTAAAAAGGTGACAGCACCAGTTGTGCATGTCATATTATGATGAGTTATATTCTTGTGATGGTTTCAGACTTCAGAGCACCTATAGGTCCTATACTGTTGAGTCTGTAATCATATGCAAACAGCTCTTGTATAGATTATGGATAATATGCCATCTAAACGTAGAAGAAAATCCTCATAATTTTAAATTGATTGTATTTACATTATGATTCTTTAAAGTGCTGGTGCCATCTTAAATTGCCATGTTTTTAGATATTCCATGTTAGATTACAAATCACATGAACTCGGTTATGTCTCCTTAAAAAAAGAAAAAAAAAGAAAAAGAGCTTAGGTTATAATGTGGGAGGCAGAGAGAATTAAACTGGTCGTTTGTATGTGATGTACGAATTTATTGAAAAGTATATGCAAATTAGAGAAACGATTCATTCATATCATTGAAATTGAACAATAAATTTGATAGTCTGTATATATATATATTATTAGGCAAAGTTGAGAGAAAATTTATTTAGATTTTAAATTGGATTTCAATTAGAGTTTAATTTTGAATAATGTGTCTCATTTAATTTAAACTTTTAAATTTTTGTGCCAAGTATGTTAATTTAGTGTAAAAATTAGATTTCAATTAGAGTTAAATTTTGCACTATGTGTCCCATCTAATCTAATTTTTTTTAATTTTTGTGCCGAGTGAGTTAATTCAGTGTTAAATGAGGATTCCAATATAAATAAACCTATGTAATATATATATATATATATAACCAAAACTTAGAGAAAATTTGATTAGAATTAAAATTAGATTTGGCCTTTGTTAGCTTTTCATACAAATTAAATTGTTTAGATTTTAGCCTTTTATTTTATTTTTAATATATTTATATATATATTTTTGAACAAACGAGTGTATTTTTATTTTATTTTTTTTATACTGTTTCTATTTATATATTTTGTATGTGAAGATCTTGAATGTAACAAACTGTAATTGAGTTAAACAATCTCATGCACCTATCTCCATTCAATTTAGGAGATACTATTGAACCAATATATTCTTTTATTTTGTGTTGTATTTAGTAGAATTTCATGGACAGTGATAGTGAATTGATATTGTATTTGTAGTGTCCAATAGTGATCTTCAAAATTATATATATAATAGTAGTGTAATGAGAAACTTTGTGTAATCAATATCATTAAAATTGAAAGGGGCAATCATTTTAGTACCTTCAAATGTCCTGATCGAATTAATGTCTTATATATTTAATAATCTAAACTAATATCAATAGCACTATTATAATTTATCATTTATGTGCGTAAGCACGATTACATACTAGTAAAAATAAAAGAAAAAAAAATTACCTCAAAGTTTTGCAAATTGCATAATGAAGAACCTTATATAAGATTTTCTTTCAAAAGTACGAAAAAATTATAGTAAATGACTTAAATACTTTGAAATAAATAACGAAAAGTTATTTTAAATTTCTTTAACATTTTGGTAATATAATTTTAATTAAATATTCTTAACTTTTTAGAATTTTATTAATAGAATTTTACTAGATTAAATTATTTTGATAGTATATATATATTGTGGGGACCCGAGGACCGAGGAAGGATACAATAAGCTGTGATTATCACTATACAAGCATTTTAAGCCCGAATAGGGGATTCGACCAATGATAGGAGGAGAAGAGACAAAATACCTCCTCGAAGTCCGAATGAAGAGGATGGTGTTCAGAGAGAAAGTCAAAGTAGGTGAAGGATGTTTCCAGTGAAAGCTTATTTATTGCCTCTACATTAAATGACTGACAACAGTTTTATCAGCTGCATTGACGAGAAAGTGACCTGAACAATAGAATTCACAGCTAAACAGCTCCTTCTACCACCTTTAACAGAAGTTTAAAGGGAAAAGTGTCCTAAGGAGAGTCTAGAGGATTGTAGATGAAGGGCTAGAATGCAATAAGTTTAGGAGTATATAAAGAAAGAGAACTCCCAAATGAGAGGATCCCAGAAAAAATTAGGGAAAGGAGATTAGAACAAGAACAGTGATAGAGGGAGAGAGAGAAAGAAGAGTATACATCCTTGTGCAAGAACATCGTCCTCGGGTGAGATTGTAAAGAACCATTTACATACTTAAACTTTGACTTTCGTTCATTCCCTTTTTGTCTGAATCCTCAGGCTAAGCCCAACTTGTTTTACCCCACTCTTTTTACAAATATCTATTGCTTTGGGCCTAATTGGATAGCACAAATTTCACTATTCTAAGTGAGTTTGGGTCGTCGAATTTCGTGTCCTTCCAGGTGACATATCAACAACATAATAAATAAATTTATTAATTATTAATTATTTTTGTTAATTTTTTTAAAATTAAAAATATTAGTTTTGTAAGAATTATGTAGTAAAATTTATAGTATTCCTAAAATCATTATAATGTTAATAAGATTTATATTGAGAGACACGAAAATTTGGCGGCCCAAACTTACTTAGAATAGTGAAATTTGTGCTATTCAGCTAGGCCCAAACCAATAGATATTTGTAAAGAGAGTGGGGTAAAACAAGTTGGGCTTAACCTGAGGATTCAGACAGAGAGGGAATGAACGAAAGTCAAAGTTTAAGTATGTAAATGATTCTTTACAATCTCGCTCGAGGACAATGTTCTTGCGCAAGGATGTGCATTCTTCTCTCTCTCTCCCTTTATCATTGTTCTTGTTCTAATCTCTTTTCCCTGATTTTTTCTGGGATCTTCTCCTCTGGGAGTTCTTTTTCTTTATATACTCCTAAGCTTATTGCATCCTAGCCCTTCATCTACAATCCTCCAGACTCTCTTTAGGACACTTGTTCCTTTAAACTTCTGTTGAAGGTGGTAAAAGGAGTTGTTTAGTTGTGAATTCTACTGTTCAGGTCACTTCCTCATCAATGTAGTTGATAAAACTGTTGCCAGTCATTTAATGCGAAACCAATATGTAAGCTTTCACTAGAAACTTCCTTCACCTACTTTGACTTTCTTTCTGAACACCATCCTCTCCATTCGGACTTCTAGGAGGTATATTGTCTCTTCTCCTCCTATCCTCGGGCGAATCCCCTATTCAAGCTTAGAATGCTTGTATAGTGATAGTCATAGCTTGTTGTATCCCTCCTCAGTCCTCAGGTCCTCACATATATAGAGTCAAAACTTAGAGAAAATTCAATTAGATTTCAATTGCGGGCTAATTTTGTGCCTTGTGTCCACTTAAAATTTTTAATCTTTGTACCAAGTGAGTTAATGAGTTCAAATTACTAAGAATCTAATATTAATGAACTATAAAATAAAAATTAAAAACCAATCATGTATCTACCAATAAAAATCGTTACACAACAAAGATCACCAGCGTTCTATCTTAGTAAAAATTAAAAGAAATTATCATAGTTAGTATTAAATTTATGCAAGAATTTTAACATATAACTAATAAAGTTTATTTTTTCTAATAATTTTAATAATTATTTATATTTTTATGATAAAAAATGTGTTTATTTTTAAATACATTGATGTGTATGCATGAGTCACACACTAGTTTCAATGATAATATGCTACATTATGTAAGCATGTCGTTTTATAGTGTTTATAATGAGTCATATAATAATGTATATAAGATGCTATGCTTATTATATATTATTAACAATATGTCTGTGCCATGTACAACTTAACAAAAAAGTAAACTGATATTATTGAATTTCAACAATAAAATAAATAGTAATAATATATTAAATTATTTGACAGTAGCATATTGCGTAGTAAAACATAATTTTCATTAAAAGAAATTATGGTGGATGATTAAACCAATTTAAAATGAATAACAAAAGTTCTTGTAAACTTCTTGAAACTTATAGTAATAGAATTTAATAGAAAAATATTTAAATTTCTTGAAACTTGGTAATAGTGTTTTATTTAGAGTAAATTGTGTTACTTATTGTATGAAGAATAAAAATTATATCAATTTTTTTACAAAAAGTTTACAAACTAAACAAGACAATGGATGTGATTGGTGACATATCAACAACATAATAAATAAATTTATTAATTATTGATTTTTTTGTTAATTATTTTAAAATTAAAAATATTAATTTTGTAAGAATTATGTAGTAAAATTTATAGTATTCTTAAAATCATTATAATGTTAATAATACTTATAGTGAGAAATATAACAAAAGCATGTTATATGACCTATAACATTTATGTTGAATTTATGGATGGCATATGAGAGCCAACTTGTCATGTAATAGATAATGCTTACAATGAGTTACATCGTCTATGATTTATAATCTATATAAAACAATATCATTTTGACTTTTAGTTGAGCTTAATATATTGTGTCACATAAGTTTTTGAGAGCTCACATTTTTTCACGTTATTATTTTAGTATATGTTTTTAACTGAATTTAAATCTATTCTACATTTAAACTACCATAATGATCAAATTTTATATTTTGAAAAAACTAAAAGAAAAAAATTAATATTATTTTTAAACTTTTTTTTTTATATATTGCTCAAGTGACCAACTAGTGTAAATATAACATGAAGATCTCATTTTCATTATACTACATTATAGGGCCAACTTGAATACTTGATATAGTTTGAGGCTTGAGGGGACAATTTGGGGGGGGGGGGGGGGGGGGGGGGGTGTTTATATTTAAATATGGGTTAAATAAATATTTAATACTAATTAAACCATGGTTAATTTGATGAATTAATTCTAACCAAAACAAGGGTAATTTTATATAGAGAATTAAATATTATAGTTCAAGCATGTAATTTAACAAAAAGAAATGAAAAATCATTATTTTTTAAAAGGGTGTTTACTTTATGTTGGATAAAAGGTAATACATGATTAAGTAAAGTTGTAATTTATTCATTTATTTTTATTTTGGTATTAAGAGAGAGATAGAGATTGTTTAAGGTGTGGTTTTATGAAAACATTTGACTTTAGGTTGACCTCATGATATTTTATTACATAAACTTTTAAGGACTTACAATTTTACATGTCAATCTTCTAATATATATATATATATATATATTAAATTAAATTTAAATTCTATTTTATATTTAAACGCTCAATTAGAATCTTAACCTACCATAGTTTGTGGCTTTAGTATTTTATTTTCTATTAAATAATAGAATAATTAGTTATATATACAAACATAATCATAATAAATACCTATTAGGAAAATGTTTGGCTTCAACCGTCAATAGGAAGATGACATGTGTCCCGTCATGTGTAATACACATAACTCATTTGGTTTATTGGGTTAAGTGAGTCATACACAATGCACATGATAATGATAAATTTCATCTTACTATTGTGGTTAGAAGTTAGAACCCAAAAATAACCAAACTTTGTCCTACCTATTAATAATTATCATAATTATATATTTAATCGATTCATATAATACAAAATTATAATAACTACTCATTAATATCTATCATGATGATCAAATTTCATATTGATATGGAAAATAAAAAAGAGAAAATAATTTCTATAGAAAAATTATATTTTATTAAATTTTTTTGTGCATTACATGGGTTGTCAACTTGTCCATTTGGTTTATAAAATTAAAGCCTCAAGTTATTAGGATAAATTAATCATCATTGATGATTAGGCACAATTACAATAGTTTTTTTTTTTTCAAATCATATTCAATGAAACCATGGTTTTATATTATTCCTTCTGGATGTATCAGTATCACCAATTCACTGGCACTACATAATTTTTTATTAGAATGATAACTACAATTATTGGTTCAAAAGGGATTTTTTCTTTTAACTGGTTTTCCTGATTCTTATGTCATATCTTGGGGATATGCTAGAGTGATGATCTTGATGACTTTACTCTTTATTCATGTGGTTTAATTATACAACATAAAACACCATCAAATATACCACTTAGGACCACTAGATTGTGTCCTTTAGAGGCTTATAAGCTTGTTGTTGTATAAACTCTTTAATATCTAAATAATACTTCCCTTTTTTCCAAAAAAAAAAAAAATTACCACTTTATTGGGTTAAAACTAGTTTTTTTGTGAATTAAGAAATTCAACAAATAATTTCAAACAATCTCAACAGATATTGTAACCAAAATTCTTAAGTCTAGAACATAATTCAATCACACATCACATAAACTATACAAAAGTACTAACATTAAAAAAAAAAAAAAAAAAAAAAACCCTTTCCATTTGAAGAGAAATATCATAGGAACAAATCGAGGTTGAGTGTTGACTATGAATCCTCGATAGACTAATTGGAGTTATTCACATATATTTTTCTCCACCTTCCAACTCCAAACAAACACACTATCATAAAATTAATTATTTATTCTCAAGTTAATGCCTTAAAAACAAGATTGACACCAATAACAGATAATACAAGTAAAAATATCTCTATATTAGCAACCAAAAAAAAAAAAAAGTAAAAATATCTCAATAAGAATTACATCACAGTTTTCTCATAAAAAACTACAAACTTTAAGAGGTCAAAATCCTCAAAAAGTCAAATATTATGATGGAATTCACGGACAAAATTGCCATTTACCCTTTTTGGGCAAATTATATAGTATTATACTCTCTTTCCCAAACTAATTAGGGAAATGCTCCTCTTTTAAAACTCGATTTGTGATAAATCGAGTTAAAAAAAAAAAAAATTCCTGGAGCCTTATAGTGGCATTTTTACGGACATATAGTGACGTTTTAAGGATCTATAGTGACGTTTTTTAACTCGACTTCAATGAAATCGAGTTATAGGCAATTTTTTTACCTATAACTTGATTTCATTGAGGTCGAGTTACAAAACGTCACTATAGGTTCTTAAAAACGCCACTATAGGACCTAACTCGATTTATCACAAATCGAGTTTTAAAAGATGGGCATTTCCCTAATTAGTTTGGGAAAGGAGGTATAAAGCTATATAATTTGCCCGAAAAGGGCAAAGGGCAATTTTGTCTTGGAATTCACCCACCAAAGTCCTACAAATCCTCCTTGATATTCAAAGTTCAAACCTTTGAAGAAATTCAAAACTCGTGAGTCGTCGTCTCTCTCTCTCTCTCTCATTTTGTTTTCTCTCCCAAGTAAAAAAAACTCTAATTTTTATTTCCAAGACCACTGATAGTTATGGTTTTTTTTTTTCTCTCCTAAGTAAAAAAAAAAAAAACTCTAATTTTTATTTCCAAGACCACTGGTAGTTATGGTTTCTTACTCTTGTTTACTAGAAAATTGAATCATAATTTAATTCTTCAATTAAAATAGATCACCTTTTCTTATCCTATAAAGATAAGAAAAACGATAGTACTAGAGCATATCAAGTTTTTATAATTTTTTTACAAAGGCTAATATGATAAATTGTAATTAAAATAACATCACTTTGACATTAACACATCATTGGTATCATTTTTTTTTATCTAAAATACTTCAAAACTTTATTGAAACAAAGGAATTAACAATACATCGTTTAGAAGAGCTTGTTCAAGAAAGCAAAGACTCTCTTCTAACCAAACAGAGAAGTCATCAATGCCTAAAACATATTTAGCTAAGGGATGAGCCGGTCTATTGGCTTGCCGACGAACATGGGAAAAAACCACTTGACGAAAATTGTGGGAATCAGACAATGAACCATACACCACAGCAGCTATTGAAGAGGGTGGGGGAGAGGTCTCTTTCAGTGCATTTATGAGAGTCAATGAGTCACTCTCCAAAACAAACTCTTGGATCATCATTTTTATTAATGATGATTAGTATTACAACATACCGTGTGTTTACCACTTAACCCCAACTCTATTGTTCACTCCCAAAAAAAAAAAAAAAACCAACTCTATTAAATAATTTCTTTGTTGCTTACTTGGCTTTTGCCACTTAACCTAAACATCATATCGCTACGTTGAGATATGAAAAGGAAAGAGATTAATGCAATGATACCAAAAGGTAAAATACTATTACATACTACATAGTCATACTACACACTATACACATATTGCTTTTTAACTGAAATTACGACTTAAAGTTATGATTTTAGTTAAAAAAACAATGTATATATATGGTGAGCGGTGGCTCTAGGAATTTTATTTGGTCACTAAGAAATTTAAATTACTACAATATTTTTCTTAGTACCATTTTTTAAGGAAAAATGAAATTAGAAATTATTTTTATTGAATAGGTTGAATGAGTTACAAATTTATCTTTTTGTTTTATAATAGGTATTTTGTTGAATAATTTTTTCATTTGTTGTTGTTTGGTCTTGTATTATTTTTGTTTGGTTTATGTTTGTTGTTATTTGGGCTAATATTTATTGTTATTATTTAAACTTAAAAGGGATTAAGAATTATGTTTGGGGCAGAATTAATTTTGGAGTAATGCTACATCCATAACATTTTTACAATAAATCTTATGCAAAAAGCTGTTATTAGTGGGAAAATATAATATTAGTATTTGACCCAAATTAGAATCAATAATAACTTACCACATTTATATTTGTTGTGAAATTATTGTGAAAATATTGTAAATGTAGTAGCACTACTCTTATTTTTGTTGAACCCAAATTTTTGTAATTCTCAAATCAAGGTGTTCAAAATTTTTATTAGGGTAGTCACAATAGGTTAGTTTAGCATATAATATTTTTTTGGCAAGTGTATATATACAATTTTTTGCAAATTAGGGTAGTCCTTTGACCACCCTGGCTTGCATGTAGAGCTGCCAATAACTGTGTTTGTAATAACCATTACTAGTGCTGGCTCAACATACTAAGCAAGTGATGCGATCGCCTAAGGCCCCCAAGCAAAAAAAGGCCCCAAAATTTAACCAATCAAAAATTTTTAAGTCCCAAAATGTTAGATGACAAAATAATGTTAATGGTGACTCAAGTAAAAACCAATAAAAACCAAAATTTGCTAACTCAGTTGTTGTGAAAAATGTAATATATATCGTAATATTACTTCTACCCAATAGGATCTATTTCTTGAAAGTATTAATTAAGCCCAAAATTCTAACCAATAAATAAAAAATAATTTTTTTATCAAAGAAAAAACTAGAACAAATAAATTCTTCGTTTGATGTGTAACCTTTCACTTCTCCATGGGCGTTTTTCAGTGTAGAATTCATTAACTCCCACACAAAGAAGCTAAAAAAACACACACTCTCTCTCAACCAAACAACTAAAATTTTAAGACAAAAATGATATACATATTCAATCTCAGACCTCAATTTTTCTTGTAAGAATTGTTGGAAATTTTGCCCAACTCTTTATATAAAGCATAAAAAAGAAATTGTTTTGAAGTTGTAGCTGCTGTGCTTCAGACCTTCTTCTCCTCATTTGAGTCTGATCCTCAGGCTTGTTATTTCTCTAGAACCTTTGCTTCTTTCCTGAACTTTATCATAATTCAAGCTATCTTGTTTTACTTTCTCTTTATTTTATTCTTGGTAATTACTTTAAATTCTGACACAGCACATAGGTAAACTCATTTTCATTCGTTCATTCATTTAACATATTGGTTGGGACGTGGAGTAGCATAGGACCGTAAATTTATTTTATTTTATTATTTTAGTAATCATGGAACTATGTCTATACTTATCTCTTAGGGTTTTAATTTTTTAAATAAATTTCACCTTCATTAAATGCTAGTCTCTTCTCCATGTTTTGTCATTGGCAACTTTCACGTCTACCAGTAAAAGGCTTGCCTAGGTTATTCTTCCTTTTATTTTTGCTTGGACCGAAAAATAGAGAGATTAAGGCAGAGAGAGCACCTTTTCTTCTTCCTCTTCCTATTTTCAACCAAGGGTGAGAGAGAAACATCAACTCCAACCAACGTAGAAAGAGTGACTGAGATTCTCAGCAAAATAGAGAGAGAAACAGAGCCTTTTCTTACCCCTTTTCTTTGTCTTCAACTAAGAGTGAGAGAGATAGAGAACAGCGGCCAGGGTTTAGTAAGAAACTGCATTTTTTCTCTCTTCGCTTGTTGATTTCGGCTAAGTGAGAGAAAGACCCATAGCTTCTTTTGCTTCCTGTGGTGGTAGTGAGTGTTCTTTTGCCTCTTTTTTATTTTTTCAGAAACAATATATCTGATTCTGTGAGTCATGGTTGAAGGAGAAGAACCGCTGGGTTCTGGTGATGCTAGTACTACTAGGGTGGTTGTGCCAGAAAGTGAGGCTAAAGCTAGGGGCGTGGCTGAAGCAGTTGCTGGGGATGATGATGTGGAGGTTAGGCTAGGAGAGCCCTTGCTGCCACTATAGGACCCTTGGTATTGTTCATCTTCTCTGTTCCAAGCAGTTGGGGCTCCTGAGGTTAGCCCACCCGGGGTGCCAAAGAAGTGGATTTTGAAAGGTGAAGCCCCCAGCCATGAGACAGCGTAGGTCCCAGCTTGTTAGGACATATGTGGTTCACATGTTAAGAACATATGTCATACTTTTATGTAATTGGCTAATCCTTAGACAAAATGCACTTATCTTGTATTTGGGTAGATTTAGGATGTGTTGAAATATTTCAAGAAACCATGTTTCAAGATCAAGTATTGAAGCCTTCAAGTCTGTTCAAGAAAACAAGCTGAAAGTGCAATTTCATTAAAGCTTGATAGCTGGCTCGACAGCTACATCTATCGAGCTTTAGTAAGCTGTTTCAGCCTCGTGTCTCGACACCTGCTCGACAGCTACTCGACAGCTTCTATCTGTCGAGGTTTATAAAAATCAGAATTCTGATCTGATTTCTTGGGATCTGTAAATGTGTCTTTGGGCATTCTTTTCTTTTAACCCTAGACATATAAAAAGATTGTTTTAAGGGCCGTCAACAGATATACAAGTTGCATAAGTATTGAGCAAACTCTGTTCAAGCAATTTGTAACCGAAGACAAAGTTCTGCCATTGTTCATCTCTTCTGAAGAAGTTGTTGTGTATGTGCACCTTTTGGTTTTGTGACCAAGCATCTTATTGATCTTCATTGTGTAGGATGAACTGAAGAACTTTGCAGCCAACCCTTATTTCTAGTTGGTGATTGAAGTCGTGTACTGGGATCCGCGCAAATTGGTTAGTCACATACTTGGGAGCCGTGCATCAAAAGGGGGAATTGTCACTACAGAACAAGTCCAATTGGGTATTGGGGTAAGGGTTCAACTGTAGGTTGGTAGGGTACTTGGGATTCTTTTACTTGTAATCGCTTGTTTTGATAATAGCGGAGTTTCGGGATTGGTGACCTGAAAATCATCCGGTAGGGTTTTTGCCATTAGAGTTTTCCCCATTCGTGAACAAATCACCGTGTTATTTATTTTTCGCTGCATAATTAGTATATTGGTGATTTGTTTGTGCTGCCACACAATTGCATGTTAATTAACTTAATTAATCAACTTGGTTAAATTAATTGGTTAATTAATCACAAGGGGTCAATTCATTTGTGGCCTATCACAGCTGCTTCTAGCATACTAGACCTGCGGTTTCAAAGGAAGGAGCTTCTACTTGCTCTTATTCAGTTTTTGTGTCCTTATGGCACAACCGTTGGTTGGTCGGATTGGGTGGAGCAAGCGGTTGCCGATAAAGGATCTTGTCAGATTTTGAAGGATGCTAAGATATTTGAAGCTGTGGTTTTATCCCGTGGGTGGAATATGTACAAGGATGTGAGAGCACTTCGCTTTCTGGTGTGCCGCTGGAATACTGATACTCACACTTTCTTTTTTCCTTGGGGTGAGACTATGGTCACCCTTGAAGATGTAGAAAGGATCTGTTTGCTGCCTAGCATGGGAGACATCAACCCGCTAGAGCTAGAGCTGTCTGATGAGGAGTCTGTGATTGCCGGAAAGCTACTGGAGACTTTCGGAGGTACCTTTGCATCTTGGGGAGGTAATAGAGCTAGATTTTCTTTTTGGATTTCTGAATTTAGAGAGTCTGAGAATGTTGATACAAGAATAGCTGCTTTTTTAGCCTTGTGGATAAGCAAGTGTGTGTTCAATTCTGACCTGGTTCAATTTATGAAACCTTTTACTTTTCCTTTAGCTGTAGTATTATGTAGAGGTGTGTCCCTGCCCTTAGGTGCTTTATGTTTGGGCACTCTTTATTCTAAGCTTGATAGGTTACACAGTGACGAGCTTGAAGGGTCACCATACCATATTATTGAGTCCAACATTAATGTGGTATTGTTACAAACCTTCTTATGGGAACATTCGAAAGATTACATTGATGTTGGTAAGGATGTGGGTGATGTGAAGGCGACCAATTGGGTGGTCGAAGCTGCTGGTCCCAACAGTGAGCTCCAATTTCTTGGCTTTGAGGATGGCCTACCTTTGCTAATGAAATGGATGGGATTTAAGGTGTGGAATCTCCCTTCCATTACACTGCTGGATGATGGGGCTCATTTTTCCTGGAAGCCCTATTCCTATGTTGCAGCTGGGTTTTGCTGCCCAAACCCTTTTCCAAATGCCAGACCTGAATCTCAAGAGTTTGGGTTGAACGATCATGAGAAAATTCCCAATTTCTTGCTCATTACATCCCCTTCATTCATTCTGTATCCAAGTGGTGCCGAGTTTGGTTTGACACAATACAATCTGCATAGAGTTTTGAGACAATTTGGATTTGATCAAGATGTTCCAGATATTAATACCACAGTTTGTTCTTTGAGTGATGCGATGCAGCCATTGGTTCACGATACATCAATAAAGTATTGGGCTAACAAAGTAGGTTCTTTGTTCCAAGCAGACACAGTGAGGGGTATGCTTCCACAAACATGAAGTTGTATTGGAGAAGAGTGATGAGCACTTTTGTGGATTATGTGAGCAACAGGGAGGTTAAGGAAGTGGTGATAAGTCCTCCCTTGAGGGAACCTTCCCCTAACACTCGGCTTATTCCAAACACAAGAGCAGCTTCAGTATGGGCCACTAGACAGAATCTGGGATTTGCTGAATGGCGGGCTGACCTTAATGGTTGGGTGGTTCATGGGGGCAATGTTCCCATAGAATGGAGTGAGAAGAATGTCATAGCAAAAGCCCCCGAGTCTAACCCAGCCATTGGTGCACCCAAGAGATCTCATGGCAAATCACCCTCCTTTGAAGACAAGCCCAAAAAAGTAAGATGAAAGAGAGCAAGTGCTGAGAAGGCTAAGGCTGGTAGTCCCAAGCCCTCAGCTATCATCCAATCTAGTTCTAGTGTAGCTTCAGCCACTAAGTCCAGTGTCCCAGCTACTACATCTGCTAGTTCATCCTCACCGTTGAAGCAATACAAAAGGAAAACTAGTGCTGGCAGAGTGCAGATTCTTGAGACTTCAGAAGAGGTATCCTTACAGAGCCCTTATCTTCTTACACCCTTTCTATCTCTCTTTTATTTTTCTTTTCTTCTTTGCCTTCATTTTTTGGTGCTAGCTATGTGTTTTCATGGCTACAACAGTCTGGTGAGTGTGAAGAGACGCAATCGGAGGGATATGACTTTGAGGATACGGCTGCTGACTTTGGTAAACTACTGTTCCTCGCTTCGGTTTCTTCTCGCATTTCCTTTGTTGATGTCCTTTGTTCTCTAGGTCCAACTGATGGAGATACAGAGATGGCTGGCGATAGTCCTGCTGCTAATGTTATTGCTGGAGAAGCTGCTACTGGCAAGGTTCCTGAGGTCACTGTTACTGCTGGAGAAGCCGTTGCTGGTGTGCCCAGCCAAGGACACATTGTTTCTCCGACCGTTCATGATGCACACCATAGCAAAGAACCTCTAGGTATGATAACTTTGAGTTGCTCATATTTAGTAAAGCAAGTTTATTGTTCAATGATACTTTGCTGTATGAATGCTTTTCTGTTACTGCTGGGGACATAACCATGCCCTTTTTTTTTTCTTTTTTTTTTTGTGGTAAAGCTACGGGGTAAGTCTTCTAGTGCTGCTATCAAGGGAATGAGCCTTGAAGAATTCTTAGAGAAATTTACAGAAGACGAAGAGAAGGTAAAAGTGGCAAATGACTTCCGTCCCCTTTCAAGTAGTACCATCTTGTTCTAGCGGTCTGAAATTCCTGAAGAAGGCCAGCCACTGCTGGCAGCAATTGTAAGGAAACACCCACACTTCATGGCTAGATGCAAGCTAGGTGCTTCATTGAGAAAATCTGGACTTCAATTGCTCATTGCAGTGCTATTGGATATGCAGCGTACAAAGCTTGAGAGTTCAAACTTGAAGAAGGCACTTGAGTGGAGAAATGCTTTTAAGGACTTGTTGTTCATGAAGTTTGGAGTTCAATTCATCCTTGATAAGATCTAGGCTGCTATCGAGGCTTGTTTTGCTTGAGATGCTGAGTTCGTAGTGAAGATAGCTAATCTTGAGAGAGAAATTGCAGTAAAGAGAGCTGAGCTTTCATTTCTGTTGAGTCAGAGAGATGAGATGATGCGGTCCTTGTCAGCTAGAGGTGCTTCTTCCTCAACAGAAACCTTTGGCGATGGCTTATTTGACTAGCTTTTTTATCATTATTAGTAGCTTGGTATTTTGGACAATTTGCTTTTAAATAATGATGTAATGAAACATGTTATGTATTTTGGGTTTATTTAGCTATGTAGGCTGTGTTTTGTGCAGAGGTGCACCAGCCATATGAACTTTGTGTAGTTTGATATTTCCCTAACTGTGCAAGCTGCACAAGTACATGAATTTATTTTGTAAAAAAAAATGCCTTTATTTATCAAAGAATAGTATATTCAAGCTAAAATATAGTCATGAGAATCATATACATAATTTTGAAATTACTTATTGTGTTCATGACTATTTTGGTTCAAGATGCCTAACTATTAAGGCTGTAATTTTATTCACAGCTCAGAGTATACATGTTTATGTACGAAAAGTAATGTTAAAGTACTTGTAAATATAGGAAGTTCATATTTGAGGCAAAAGGCAATGCTTATTCTTTATTGGCATAGTAGTAGTTTAAGACCATACAAAAGAGAGTTACTTGGTACATACTTGAAAGTTGAGTTAAGCATAGTATAACTTAAGCCATTTGCCATTGATAGGTTCCATGAGACTTTCACCCTCTACTGTAGCTAGACGATAATAACTGCTGGCACTGGTTTCCCTTATGAGATAGGGTCCCTCCCAACTTGGGGCAAACTTAAGGGGTGCTAAGAGATCCCTCTTGATATGATCAGCTGTCTTTAAAACCATTTGTCCCTTGACAAAAACACTGGATTTCGTGGCCTTGTTGTAAGCATTGGCCATCTGTTGCTGATATCGCTGGATATGGTTATAGGCAAGATTTCATGCCTCTTCCAAAGTTTCAAGGTCTGTAGTTCTGATTTCTGCACAAGTGGCAGCATCTATGTCTGTTCCTTGTCCATGAACAACCCTTGGAATGGGAACTAATAGCTCAACTAGAGATATAGCCTCGGTACCATATACAAGGGAGAATGGTGATAGTCCGGTGGCTGTTTTGCTTGAGCTTCGGTATGCCCACAGAGTTTCCAGCAGGTATTCTGTCCAGCCACCCTCATATTCATGCACCATCTTGCTGAGAATTCTTAATAGCACTCGGTTGGTAGCTTCCGCTTGACCATTGCCTTGTGGATAATAAGGAGTGGACTTGTAGTGCTTGATGTGGCGATGGTTAAGCAATTTTTGGACATCTTTTTTGACAAAAGGAGTGCCATTATCAGTAAAAATCTTGTGAGGGATACTAAACCTGTAGATTATGTGCTCTCGGATGAAATTGGCAACAGTTGGGCCTGTAGCCTTTTTTAGGGAAATGGCCTCAACCCACTTTGTAAATTATTTGCTGGCCACTAGTATCCAAATATGACCCTTGGATGGTGGATTGATTGGGCCTATTAAATTGAGCCCCCAAGTATGGAATGACCAAGGAGTCATCATGTTTTGGAAGTTGGTGGAGTGAATATGTATAAGATTCCCATGGACTTGGCAATTATGGCATGTCTTCACACATTCAGTTGTATCTTGCTTCATGGTGGGCCAGAAATACCCAAGAATAAGCAGCTACTGGAGAAGTCGCCTTTTGCCTTGATGGTCACCACACTTTCCCGCATGTACCTCTCGCATAACTGATTGTGCTTCGGGGGCCCCTAGGCATCTTAAAGGCTCCCCATTGAACCCTTTCCTGAAAAGAATAACTCCTTCCACAAAATAACGAGTAACCAACTTTTTCAAGCGGTAGGCCTCTTTATGATTGTCGGGCAAGATGCCTTCTATGAGATACTTAAGGAAGGGTACACGCCAATTGCTGGTGGTAAGGACTGCACATGATTCCATCCGATCAAAAGCATTTTGGCAATTGGTGCATTGTTCTTGGACAATGGCAACTTGTTTGCTCATTTTTGGCCAGAAATAGCCTAACCGCTAGAGGCGTTTGTTTTGTCTTACTTTACCGCTGGGACATTTTACTACTGGATTATTTTACTACAGAAACATTTTACCGCTACGCTATTTTTTGCAGAAACATTTTACTGTTGGGCTATTTCTTGCAATATGCTTTTTAATCATGCTGATGTGTCTGCTGTAGGGATTGTTTATGGGCCATTCTTGTTAGTCTCAACCTAAGCTCAAGGCATAAAATACAGTAAATTCTTTGGATCTTCACCGATAGCCTTTGAGCCGGGCACCGAGCCCATCGTCGAGTTTCGGTTTAGGCCCCCAACCCAACATAAATCTCATTTATCGGAAGGAAAACTTTTTTGCCTCTGATACAAACAGAAGCTACTCACACGTGACTCGAGGGGCTAAATGTTGAGGTACAAATTTTCGGGCCCTAATTTCTTTAGCCCACTCACAAAAATACCCACACAAGCCCATAAATTATTTTGAGCCCACATAAATATTTCCCACATATCACTCAAATATTCTCCATGTTATTGGGCTCCCATAAATATTTCTTATATAAGCCCCATAAATTACCTTGGGTCCTTTCACAAATATTACCCATTATGTCCCATATATTATCCAACTTAGATTTTTCACAAAAATACTTACCATATTGCTACCAAAATTGGGCCATGAAATTATGCTATCTCCACAAAAAAGCCCAACAAAATCCTCTCTAAAGACCGTTACGATACGGCACTCTAAAGCCCGTTACGATACGGCACTCTAAAACCCTTTGGCACTCTAAATCCCGTTACGATATGGAACTCTAAAGCCCGTTACGATACGGAAATATTTTTACAAAATCCTACAAAGCTCAAATGCTAATTTGGTACCTATTTTTACAAAGTCCAAATACTTATTTTGGCAACTATTTCATAAAGCCCAAATGCTATTTTGGCACATACTTACAAAACTCAAATATTATTTTTGACACTTGTTTAACATATACAAAATCCCTCACTCATGGGATACATAAATTACTCACCTCTCAAGAATATTTCTCTCAACAAAATTCATGGGAACTATGCTTATTTTTCCATAACCAACTAACTACAAAAGCCCATGTATATCACCCATGGAAAAATTCTTCATTTGTAGGGATAACCAAGCCCAAAGAAGCTCAACTACAAAGCCCAGCTAAGCCAACCCAGCCCATACACAAATCCCGGCAGTTGAAGGTCACGTGAGCTGACCAGCCAAAATTCAGCACAACTTAACAGCTGGAGCCCATTGCTATCAAGTCCCAACTTGTCCAATCAGATCAGAAGAGGACATGTGTTCATCAGGGGTTGAACCCTTCCTTCACAAGCTGAAATTTCATCATTTCTCATGTGACATAAAGCTGAAAGTGACATGACAGAAAGCTGGGAAGCTTTAGCCAGCTGTTCCTTCTTTCTTCTCTAGCCCATTCGGTCGAGAATCAAGAGCAGCCATGACTAGGCCATGAAAGCTCCTGAAACAACTTGAAATCAATTCATTTTCATACCAAAAAAGTGTACTCTTTGGTTCATGGACCAAGCACATGAATCCCAAATGGGGAAACTAAGGGAAATGTGGTTTGGAGGGCACCAAGGGGATCCCAACAGAGTTCCCAGTAAGGGCTCCATGGTTGACACCTGGCTTAAGGTGATGCAACCTGCCCTAGGGAGCTCTGATTCTAGCAGCAGCATAACCAAGATCATTAGCCTAATGCATGCTTTAATCCCATTAACTAAGGCCAATCAGCATTCAATGCTAAGTTAGAATCCCAGCTGTTATTATCCAAAACAGCAAGAACCTTCTAAAATTTAAGCTTACCACTCTTAGCTAAAATCTTAGGAACGATTCTCTAAGGATTTTCTGAGGTTTGAGGAAGATTTAGCAAAAATTATTTGCTAATTACCCCCTAAAAAACCTAACTATAAATGGAACTCTCCATTAATACTTCAGGGGGGGACACTAAGAAATACACTCATAGAGAGCAACTCTTCATTAACTTCTCTGTTTAGCCTTCTCTGAGCTCTAAAAAAGCCATTGAGTTCTTAGTTTCAAGCTTAGAAACTAAGTTCCCCAGCTCCTAGCTCACAAACACTCCTCATAGCTCTACTCATAAACACTTATCTACCCCCAGCAAAAAGCCCGAGCAACTTTACTATACACTCTCACTCATTACTCATACTACTCATAAATGACTTTCTCTACTCACTACCTATACTATATCCATGAGCATGCCTTGGCACCATAATGATCTTGTTGCACTAGCTGGAATCTCTCTCTCTCCCTTCATCTTACACTAAGTTTTTCTCATTATTTGTTATAATGGAACCCATGATATTTACATATTCATTTACTATTGAAAGTTATGATGTAACTGTTACTATAGAATTTTTCTCTCATATTATTGTATTAGAAGACTCTTCTCCAGAGCTAACGGATTATGAGTTTGAAAATGTAGATACTTTCCTTAATTTGTGAAATAGCTAACAGCTGGAAGTTTATTCCGTTTCGTCTTGCTTTACCGTTGGGTTATTTTACTGCAGAAATATTTTACCGCTGAGCTATTTTCTGCAGAAACATTTTACTGTTGGGCTATTTCTTGCAATATGCTTTTTAATCATGCTAACGTGTCTGCTATAGGGATTGTTTATGGGCCATTCTTGTCAGTCTCAACCTAAGCCCAAGGCATAAAATACAGTAAATTCTTTGGATCTTCGCCGATAGTCTTTGAGCCATACATTGAGCCCATCATCGAGTTTCAGTTTAGGCCCTCAACCCTACGTAAATCTCATTTGTCAGAAGGAAAACTTTTCTGCCCCCGACACAAATAAAACTATTTTTGTGAAAAAAAAAAAATCAACTGATAAAAAATTTTAATATTTAAATTAGAAAAAATGCCCCACTCAAAATTGTTGTTTTAGGCCCAAAATATCTTAAGCCGGCCAGCCGGCCCTGACCATTACTCGTAACAAAAAAAGTATGCGAGTGCCAAATAAAAATTTTAGATAATTTTAGAATATGCCTTGCTGGAATCTCTTAAGTCTGAACAAGTCATTTGTTTATATATTGGAAAATGAAGCTGTCTCTTTCACCAGAACCAAACCATGGCTGCAAAACTAGTTACAAGATGTTCACTGCTTATGCAGGTTTTAGTTTTCTTTCTGGCTGTTGTTCCTGATGCATTTACTTTACCACTAAACAGGTTGAAATCTCTGACTGTAATCAAGGAGGTAAACCGCAGAGGGCCTTATCTTGGTCTCATCACAGTGTATGAACCTGAAGAGAATGCTTTTTTTGCTACTGGGGCTTTTAAGCCTCACAAGACTCGCCCATTTGTTGACTTATCAGGTGAATTTTGTTCCCCTCCATATATGCCTTGTTGAAGTTGTAGTTATTGGTATTAAATTAGTTTGTTAAAAATACAACTTGAAATTTGCAGGCCGGCGATTCCGGGTTGGAAAGATCCATGGTGAGAAAGTCGTCTATGTGAGATGTGGGGTTGGAATGGTAACTAAATACACCTTTAGATTCTAAATACTTTAGCATACACCATGGTGGTTATGTTATTTTTGAATAAAAATCATCAGTCCCACTTAATGTTTCATGAATCATAGTTGGTCACACTTTTTTTACGAGACATAATATTAAAGTTAGTAAAGCATAAAATGGAACACAAAAAATGACGTTGTTATTTTACTAGATGCTATTTTGATGACCAAGAATACCAGCTACAACCAGTTTACCTTAATATTTCAATTTTCTTATATATATAATCAATCTCTATGTGCCTTGTTGCTAACCTTTATAGTTGTTATTCCGATTGGTGTTGGGTAAATCAGGTAAATGCTGCAGCAGCAACACAACAAATGCTGGATTTGTTTGACATAAAGGGCATAATCCATTTTGGCATTGCTGGGAATGCAAATGATTCTATGTCCATTGGAGATGTTATCATTCCCAAACAATTTGCTAACACTGGCATTTGGGGCTGGGTGGTATATATTTAAGTTAACTCTATAACTTTAGTGTCTTTTAATCTTTCATGATTTTTTTTTTTTTTTTGCTTTGGTTGTTCTAGGTACCATATGTTCTGTGCTGCTTATGTGAGGAAAACTCTTTTTGTTGACAGAATCTTAATAGTACAACGAACCTTAGCAATGTTGTTCACTTGGATATTGCAAGCTACAATGTACCAAAAGGTGAAGGAACTAATTTGTTGGGACATATTGGGTATAGTGATGAGGAATTCTACTCTGAGTTGGGGAAGCCCAATACTGCTCAGCCGCTGTTTTGGGCAGAAACAAGTAAGCATTGGCTTCATCTTGCTGCCAACTTGGAGGTATGACTAACATTCAAGCTTCTTCTTCTTACTTTTTGGATTATTTTAGTTATTATTATGTATTTTCTAGTCAACAGAAAGATAGATCAGATAGGAAATTTGGAAATTTGTCGGTGACTTTGAAGTTTAAATGGTTAGGTAAGGCAATGACAAGTCAAATTGAGTTCACATAAATTATAATAGATAAGGAATTGTATGTAACATTATTACTCCATGCCTTAAACATCCAAAAGTCATTTGGCATAGCCCCAAAACACCAAATGTGTAGTGCCCAAATATAAGATAGTGACAAGTATTGACAACTAGGTATAGTACTACAGCCAATAAAAAAAAACAATGAAAATTAAAGTTTCTCCTTTGTCATTTTCTTCCATTTTGTCATCAAATTAATTAAGTTAGGTAAAATATGTGTAAGGTAATTAGATGATCGAAATTTCAGGAAATGACTGATGAATTGATCTAGAACTTTATAATCTTGTTGATAATCAAAATCTATTTTGGGTTAGATTTTTAATTAGGTACTCCAACTTAATATAGATGGCAAAATCTACCCAAACCTATTTACCCACCCATTAAAATAAGAACTAATTACCCAACTAGACGGCCCAAGTATCATTTACCCAAATCACTCAACTCTGAAATATCCCAAAACCATTAAAAAGACCAAAATACCCTTAAAACCACCAAAATGACTAAAATACACTCTAAATGACCAAAAATACCATGAAACCTCTAAAATGACCAAAATACTCAAAAATGTTCTAAAATGACAAAAAATAATTAGAAACCCCCAAAATAACTCAAATACCCCAAAATTAAAGATAAAATTAAAAAATTTAGTTTGGTCCCTTGATAATTAATCATATAACCTTAGTTCCAATTAATTGTATCAATTTAGTCCCCTTTTGAAATCAACTCAATTTTATCATTGAATCTTCTCTCCATTTAAAATTTAACAAAATTAGTTAGTGTGGCAAATGGAATATAAATTAAAAGGTTAGAATATAAAGTTAAAAAAAAATTAAAATCAAATTAAGTTCAACTATTAATTTCATTAAAATTCGAACAAAGAGGAGAGTTCAAGGTGAAATTGAATTGATTTTAAAGGTTAAGCAATTATATTGATACAATTAATAGTTGCGAAACTCAATCAAACTTTATCTCATAGTTTGAGGATCAAATAAGTAGGGTATTTTCTTTTTATTGATTGTATTTTCAATTTGAGTACTTTTTCAGGGGATGGAATTGGAACAGTGTGTGAATTCAAGCTTGTGCCTCCCACACAAGCCCAAGTTAGTAGTTGGACTAAGGGGATCAACATCCAACATTTTTGTGGATAATGCAGCTTATAGGAAATTTTTGGTTAGAAATTTTCACGTGTCATCCGTAGATATGGAGAGTGCAGCTGTAGTATTGGTAAGTTTCTTAATCGCTCTATATAACAGTTATAAAGCTTGAGTTAAACTATAGTATCATTTACAAATTGATTGCTTAACGATGATTGGCAGGCAATATATATATATATATATATATATATATATTTAAGTTTAATTTAACCTTTGCATGGATGTTAAGTTAGCCTAACGTAGATTCAGTTAGTTCAATTGACAAACTCTCATAGTTGAATAAGAGACTTGAAATTGAATTATGCCTACATAAATAAATAAATAAAACACACACACACATTAATGTCTTAACTTTTTTTGAGAGGGACATTAATGTCTTAACTTGATGGTAAAGAGTATTATCTTGGAGCGAATGAATTACTTTAAATCTTATCATATTTATAAAAAAATAGCCAAGTTACCCTAAAGATAAACACAAAAGCTTTTATTTATTCATGTGAGTAGATTTTAGTTCCAATTAAATTAGTGGTTTTGCATTTTGCACTTTGATAACCTAATAGGAACTTATTTTATATAGAGAAATAGCTAATACAAAATGGTACTTCTTTCAGACAAGCTTGTCAAATGGTTTCCCAGTGATAGTATTCAGAGGGTTATCAGATTTAGCCGGAGGACAATCAGGAAAAAATGCAATTTCAAAATTTGGACCTCTTGCAGCACTCAATACTGCCAAAGCTGTTGTTCAATTTATCAAGACATTACAATGATGTAATTTTTATTTGTTATTGCTTTCGTAAACTCATACCTTTGATGATGTCAACCAGTGATGTTCATTTAAAGGCTATATACGGACAGTTTAGGTTTATGCATAATGAATAAACTATGTAAGTTATCAACAATGGATCCACTAATCTCTAAAGGAAAGAGTATATTTAGTTGATTTTCATATTGGAATTGAACTCAAGTGTAATTTCTCAATTCTTGAGTTGTAATAGTACGAGTAGCAAGAATTGAAGAAAGTGCATGAAAGCAGGCACTATTTGTAAAAGTTTTCTGTTGTGTCAAAGAAGATTTATTGCACAAATTTCTTTGGAAAGGCTATTCAAAGAAAGGTTTCATTTCTAATCAAGTTTTGATAAATCAAACTCAATTCTATTGTGTATAATGCGTGTAAGTTTTGTGTCACATCAAGAGGCCAAAATGGGCATTTGCCCATTTCACCCAAAACAAGTAGCAAAATGCCCATATTCTAAAATTATTTAGCCATATGCCCCTGTTTTAAACTCGATTTTCTAAAAATTGAGTTTCAATGAAAAACTCGATTTTTAGAAAATCGAGTTATAGGCAAAAAAATTTAAAAAAAAAAAAAAAACATGGAACTCGAGTTCCATGTAACATTTTGCAAGTAACTTAATTTTCAATAAATCGAGTTTTTTTATTGAAACTTGATTTTTTAAAAATTGAGTTTCAAAATAAGGGCATTTTGCTAGATAGTTTTAGAACATGTGCATTTTGCTATTTGTTTTGGGCAAAAGGGACAAATGCCCATTTTGGCCCACATCAAGAAGAAAGTATCTTATCAAACACAATCTCACTCTGCTCAAGTAGAAAACTAAAAGGAGGAATCAATAAAAGAGAAGTTTTATTGATATTTTAACATTACATACAGTGTATTAAACACACACCACTATTCACTATTTCACTTTTTGCTTTCTAATTTCCTTACACTTGTATTTTGCTTTCGTACTTGCACTTGTTGGATGCTTGATAAATACCGTAGGAAGTCTTATATAGAAAACCAACCTATACTTCACTTCAAAGACAAAGAGACGCATTAAAAATTATCACCTACAACTACAAGTTGAAAAATTTGACCGCATGCAAAGAAGATTCAACAATATCAACTCTTCTTCCTTTAAAAACCTATAGCACGTTTTTTATTTTTTTCTCACACATGAAATTTCAAAGACAAGTAGACAACAACATTCACCAACCAAAGAATCCCGTTGTTCCTTTATTGCTTTCCGGCCCTAGGCCTAGGCCAATTAGACCATTGTCTAGGGCCCCTCTACTAGAGAAAGGCCCCAAATTTGATGGGCAAAAATTGTTTAAATAAATAAATAAATATATATTTAGGAGATATTAAAAAAAATTTAGTTAATTTTTTTTTTCACCGTTAAAAAGGCCAATTAAGTGTACGTTTGAGAGCTGATTAAAGTTTCAGCTTATTTTAGAATTATATCTTCTTTTTGGTACTACTAATGGGTCTCGTTGTACTTTTTGATACTATTCATAAGTCCTTTTGTACTATTTAGCTAGCATTTAACTTTTTTTTTTTTTTTTTTACACTTTTAGCAAAAAATTTTTAGTTTTAGCTAAATAAATTGTTTTTAAATAGACCCTAAGTAATGCTAGAGATATAGATAAGTCAAACTTAAATAAAGAGGTGTTAAAAATCGACGCATTACTAATCATAAGTAATTCAAATAGGAAAATGTCAAAAATACTATAAATTTTACTAAACTTTTATAATTTGATGTGACAATGAATATGATAGGTAGCCTTCAGCAAACTATTGAATGCATTTTTGAATGAATTTTTGTTATTGGTGATATATCTTTGTAATTCTCATGTTGTAAATTTTATAATATTTTTGGCATTTTTTTAAGCCTCATGTCATTGATCACATCTGTTACAACATCACTTTGTAGAAAAATTTGTTATAACTTTAGCATTTTCTTAAAAAAAAGATCATATTAAAAAGTAAAAAGAATGGACTTAAAAAAATTATTATATAAATACTAATTAAATAATATTTAAGTGATAAAATAAAAGGGTCCATTTGAAGATTTCACCTTAGGTCTCTGAAATGTTTGGGCCGGCCCTGTTTTCTAGCATCTTAAGAGCACTCACAGCAGTGATGCTAAATAGCTATATTGCTATTTTTTAGCACAACTGATCACAAAAGAAGAGCACAGCAGTGGAGCTATAGGAAAATTTTTTTGCTTCTCAGCTACAGTGCACATCTAAATAAATGTGCATGGTAGCTCAAAGGTAAAAAAGAAAATATTATTTTATTTTGTGTTCACACTATGATTAGAATATTTTATTTATTTTTTCTTTCTCCACCTTCCCCATTTCTACTCGTTGCTCCTCTCCTCATTTGCCATTTTTTTTCTTTCTCCTCCCTCCTCCACTTGCCGTTGACCTAAGCCCCTGCCCAGCGCCAATTGCCTCAAACCCACACCGCCATCCGCCTCAGACCCACGCCACCGATCACCTCTAGCCGCGTGGATCGATGTGGCTTCCCTCACCTCCACTCCGCCGCTGGGTTGTGGTTGTGCTCTAGTGTGCGTTGGTATCGGGGTTGAGATTGGTGTGTGGTTTCAATGTTTGGGTAGTTGGATTTGGGTTTGGTGGGCTTCGGCATTTGGGTTGCTGTATTTTAGGGGTCATGGTGGAGATGGTGGTGGTGGTGGGTCATTTTGCTGGTGGTGGGTCGTATCAGCGTGGGTTCGATTTGTGATTTGTGGGTCTGATTTGTGATTTGTGATTGTGGGGTTTTTTTTTTTTTTTTTTCCTGCTATGGACTGGTAGTGGTGGTGGTGGTTATGGGTGTGGTTGTGGCTGTGGTTGATGGTAGAGTGGGTTTGTTTTGTGGTGCTGTGTTGGCGGTGGTTGTGCCGTGTTTTGTGGTGCTGTGGGTTTGTTTGTTTGTTTTTTTCCTGCTATGGACTACTGCTGGTGGTGGTGGTGGGTGTGGTTGTGGCTGTGGCTAATGGTAGAGTGGTTGTGATGGGTGCTGTGGATTTTTTTTTGGTAGTGAGATATATTATTTTATTGTAGTGGTTATATTATTTTATTGTAATATTTATATTATTTTATTGTGTTGAAAACTAAAATAGATCCAATGTTGCAGCATGTGTGTAGGTAAAATAGATAAAGTAACTTTTGGTGGAGCTAAAAAGCTAAATTTTTAACTCCATTGTTGTGGATGCTCTAAAGACATGTAAACACGTCATACTTGTTAAAGATATATTAGCCCAATATCATAGGTATAAGCTTAATCCTTCTATGTGTGCAAGCCCAAGCCCAATCCTTCTATTGGGCTAATATATCTCTAATAATACTAACTCACCTGCACAATATTGGTTTTGATGCATGCATCATCAATACCTATAGTTTTCAAATAATTAAAATTATCCATTCTCACAATACAAATATATCGATGTGAAAAAAGTACTAACTACATCTACACTTATAACTTAAAAGGTCTAATCAAATCGCAATTGAGAGCTTATAAACATAAGATCCATATAGTAAACACTTTATGTAGGATTCAATGCATGCCTACATAATATCAATGCAATGACCTAAGGAAAGCGCTAGCTATATCTGCGCTTATATATACGCTTCTTGTAATTACTTATGAACCTAAGACTCAATTAGTAAAACACCTAATTTGGGAAACATACGGCTGCATAACACACATTCAAACAATTTTATCAATCAAATCCACACAATTTGGGTGTTGAAATACACATGCATCTTATACATGAAATCCACAGCAGAATTAAAACAACATCTCTTTCTTAAACTTCTAAATTGTTGCAACTTCAGGTGCACCATTAAAATCTTGCAACTTCTGGTGCATGAGCTTTTGCGACGATTAGGGTTTTATGGAACTCTAAATCGTGCAACTTTTGATGCATAAACTTATGGGATGATTAAGTTCTTCTGGAACTCATATCTCTCCCTCAAATTATTTCATGAATTTAGGGGACGTTTTACTGTAAGATACTCATTTTATATTTCTTCATGGAAATGTTTCAAATAAAGATCATTACTTTTAAGCAATCCCGTTGGGATGCTTGGTAGCCATTCAAAATAATATCTCCAAAATTCATTACACCAAGGTGGATCTCATCAAGGATCTTAATAATTAATTATTTTATCAATTTGTGTCCAAAATTAATAGACATGTATCACATATAATTTCAATATGCTTAAGATAAAAATAAATGCTATAGAATTGCTTAATTTATCACTGATGATATTTAACAATATTACCATATGTAATATGTTTAGCATGAGATTCATAATATGTAAATCTAATAAATAAGTACATAAATTTTAAGCATGAATCTTGTGATAACAAATAACTTAGATGATAAAATTACCAATTCTTAGGGAAAACTTGTAATGGCTTGTACTGTTGTAGTATCACACAAATAGCCTTTAATTTCGAAAGGTGGATTGAGACAACTTTCTTTTTAGAATTTGGCTAGAGCTTCGTGTAGATAATGTGTGAAATAAAGGATATAGCAGGACAAGAGAAAGAACTATAAGAATGAGATAATATATATAGAACTGAAGTGATCATCCACAAAATAAATCTGATGATATATCTCTTGTAGTTTATATTAGTTCTTCTGCATTTTACCAGGAGCGTGTACACATACATAGGTATAGCTCAAGTGTCGGTAGGGAGGAGAGAGAAGCAAATTCAAAGTTGGCTGAGAGATTGCATTGAATTTCGGTATAAAGAAAAAAAGAAAAAGAAAAAGAAAAGTGCAGCACATGTTTATCTCATTTTCAAACATGTGGAACCTAACGTTTATAACATATCTCTGGTTGTTAGTCTTCTTCACATTTTGAATGTGAAAGACAACTCACCAACATGAAAAAAAAATATAAATATATATATATATATATATATATATATTCAGCAAAGAAGAATAAAAAATAAAATATGCAAATAAAATATGCAAAATGTTGTAAAGACAAATCACCGTCCAATTGCTAAAGTTGGTGATGATTCTTACACTTTTATCGTACAGAAATCTTAAGAAAATAATTTTCATAGATTTTTTTTTTTTTTTTTTTAATGTTGATCGCGCAAATTATTATTAGAATAACATCACTTACCTAACATATCTCATGCTTTTACAATTTTAAACAAACATCATGATAGCAAAATAGAAGATATCAAATGATCAATGGCAATCAGGGGCATAGCTAAGATTTTTTACTTGGGGGGCTGAATTACATGCTTGTACATTAGTCATAACTCATATATTTATGTCTATGTATGTGTGAGATAGATAGAATTAAAAGAAATAAAGAAATGAAACTTTTTTTTTTGAGAATGATAAAGAAATGAAACTTAAAGATTAAGAATGCCACAAAAAAAAAAAAAAAAAAAATCACTAGTTTAAGCAAAATAATAAACTTTTAGCGACACAAACATAGTGTACTTTTGTTTACTTAAAAAAAAAAAAAAAAAGTAGCATTTGGACAACTTTGTGTGTGTATATATATATATATATACACGTATATTTTTTTTTTGTTTGTTTGTTTGAGTAAACGTGTGTTTTGTTAGGTGAAGATTGCTTGAGAAACTAAAATATTGTAATTGTAAAAATAGTCATATTTCAAAATGAATGCTATAAAGAAATTAATATTATATAATGCATAAGACCCACAACAAAATAAACACCTGACAATTGCTGCTGAACCAAAGGCTAATTATTGAAAGGCAACTAATACTTTTACCTTGTTTTAGTCATTTTATATGCAATAATTTGCTAGACAACCCCACTTAGCGAATTATTTTCATTACTTCCGATTGATACATTTGCAGGGGCCAGTTTGTTTTTATATAGTATTATATAGGGGTTTCAAAAGCTTTGGGGGGGCCCCAAGCTTATGTGTGCCTCCGCCCATTGGCAATGATAGCAAAATACAAAACATTATATAATGGTAGAGTTGGCATTTGCCATTGATGGTCGGCATCTCTGAACAAGTCATTTTTTTATATATAGGAAAGTACATGCAGCAGTCTCTTTCACCAGAACCTTAACCATGGCTGCAAAACTAGTTAATAGAAAATGTTTACTGCTTATTCAAGTTTTAGTTTCCTTTCTGATTCTGGTAATTGTTCCTGTTGCATTTGCTTTACCACTAAAAAGGTTGAAATCTCTGACAGTAATCAAGGAAGTAAACCGCGAAGGGCCTTATTTGGGTCTCCTCACAGTGTCTACATCTGAAGACTCTGCTTTTTTTGCTACAGGGGCTTTTCAGCCTCACAAGACTCATCCAATTATAGATTTGTCAGGTTATTTATATGTATTTATTATTATTTTATAATGTTATTTATTATTTATTATTTTTTGGAGAATGAATTTTATAATGTTAATTGAAGTTGGGGTAATTATTAGACATTCTCGGACTACCATAAATGCGTACTCCTTCCTCTTACATAATTGTGAGATTCACTAATTAAATTTATGGTAGGACCTACAATTCATGTGAGAGGGAGGAGTAGGTATTTATACTATTTCCGAAATATTTAATAATTTTACTTGAAGTAGAAGTTATTGGTTTTTAGCTAGTGACTTATAGAAAACTTGAAATTGCAGGCAGAAGATTCCGGGTGGGAAAGATCCATGATAAAAAAGTCCTCTACGTGAGATGCGGAATTGGAATGGTAAAAAAGCACTTTTAAATTTGTAATATTTAATCTAAATAGTATAAAGCATCTTGTAATGAAAATATGTAATTTATTTTATTTTTAAATAAAAATCCTCGGTTTCACTTTTAGTATTCATTTTATACTCTATCAATTGCAAATTTTCATATGCCATTTCCTTATAAAGTACCAAGTTTTAAAATGAAAATAAAATAAAATAATAAACACATTACTATAATTGGTAGAGCACAAAGTGAAATATTAAGAATAAGATAGATGATTTTTATTCTATGTTTTTTGATTTCTTAATATGTATATGCCTTTTTGTTCACCTTATAGTTTTTATCTGGATTGGTGTTGGGTGAATGCAGGTAAATGCTGCTGCAGCAACACAACAAATGCTGGACTTGTTTGACGTAAAGGGCATAGTCCATTTTGGAGTTTCTCGGAATGTAAATGATTCTTTGTCCATTGGAGATGTTGTCATTCCCAAACAATTTGCTCACACTGGCATTTGGGACTGGCTGGTATATATTTAAGTTCACTCTATGACTTTAGTCTCTTTCAATCTCTATATTTGCAAATTTATATTATGTGTTAGAAAATTCTTTTTGTTGACAGAACCTCAATGGAACATCGAACCTTGACCATGTTGCTGAATTGAATGTTGCAAGCTACAATGTACCAAAAGGTAAAGGAAATTTGTTGGGACTAGTTGATATAGTGAGGAGGAATTCTACTCTTGAGTTTGGGAAGCCTAATTTAGCTCAGTCGCTGTTGTGGGTACAAACAAGTAAGCATTGGCTTCAACTTGCTGCCAACTTGGAGGTATGACTAATCGTCAGGCTTCTTTTTCTTCTTTGAGACTAGTTTTGTTATTAATTTGTTGTATCTTCTAGTCAACAAGAAGATAGATTAGATAGGGAATTTTGATTGAAAATAAAGCTACGGACACAATACCTTTACAACCCAGCGGGCCATGCCAGGCCTCAATACCCAAAAGCCAGTTTACACAGCCCCAAAACAGCAAATGTCTAGTGACCATTTATAAGAAAGTGCCAACTAATGTATCTTCTTGATCGTTTTCAATCACTACTACAAGCTATATAAAAGCAAGGAAAAATTAAGTTTCTCCTTTAACCTTTTCTTCCATTAAAAGTTATCAAATTAAGTTAGGTGAAATATGTGAAAGGTACAATTAGTATAGAGACACACCAAAATTGATGACAAATTTCATACCTATCTAAGATGGCAAATTGTTAATAATGGATAATAAAGTAAAGTTAGTGTTGGGCTCATATGAGAATTAATATTAATAACTTGTTAATTTAGTAGGTGTGAATTTTATTGACAAAACTATTGAGTCTGTAGCATTGCTCGTGCAAGGTAATTTGATTATAGAAATTTCAGGACATGATTGATTGGATCAAGAAATTTCTAGTCTTGTTGACTAAATAAAATTTTAGGTTAAATTATTAATTTGGTACTCCAAGTCTCCAACTATAAGGTAACATTAAAAATTCAATTTGGTCCATCAACTATTAGTTCCACAAACTTAGTTCCAAAACTATTTATTGTGTCAATTTAGTTCCACAACTTCTAAATCAAGTCAATTTTATTGTTGAATCTTCTCTCCATTTAAATTTTAATGAAATTAGTTAGCGTGGTGAATGGAACACTAGTTGATAGGTTATTACATAAAGTGTAAAAAAAATTAAAATCAAATTAAGTTCAACTATTAATCTATTAAAATTTAAACAATGGGGATACCTAAAGATGAACTTGATGTTGAAAGTTAATGGATTAAGTTGACACAATTAATAATAGACAGACCAAAGTAAACTTTACCTAATAGTAGGAGGACCAAATTAGTAGGATATTAACCTTTTATTAATTTTACATTCAATTTAAGTACTTTCAGGGGATGGAACTGAAACAATGTGTGAATTCAAGCTTGTGCCTCCCACGAAAGCCAAAGCTGGTAGTTGGGTTGGGGGGAGCAACATCCAACACTTTTGTGGACAATGCAGCTTACAGAAACTTTCTAGTTAAGACTTTTGGTGTTTCATCCACAGATATGGAGAGTTCAGCTGTAGTTATGGCAAGTTTCTTAATCACTTTATAATCTATATACTACCAGTTATAAAGCTCGTATTCAACTTGTATCATTTACAAATTGATTTCTTAATATATATATATATATATATATATATGTATATATAATTTGATAGTAGCTTATTCTATAAATAGAAATAACTAATATAGGGTGGTAATTCTTTCAGACAACCTTGTCAAATGGCTTCCCAGTGATAGCATTAAGAGGGCTATCAGACTTAGCTGGAAAACAATCAGGGGAGAATGCATATACTAAATTCGGATCCCTTGCAGCATATAATGCTGCCAAAGCTGTTGTTCAGTTTATCAAGATATTACAATGATGTAATTTTTCTCCAAACTTGTTTGAATAATGTGGTTGTTGGAATTTTTCTCCAAACTCGTTTGAAAGCAAACTTTTTCCATTTAACAAAGTGCATGAGAGTGGACAATATTTGTAAAAATTGTCCGAAATAAGATTTATTGCACGAGTTTCTTTGGAAAGGCTATTAAAGACAATCAAGTTTTGCTAATCATGTTTTGATAATTCAAGCACAATTATTTTGTGTATAATGCTTGTAAGTTTTGTGTCATATCATGAAATAAGTGGTCAGATGAACCACTAATTTTGTTACCCCTTACTATTTTTTATTTGACTTACTATTTAAAAAAATTATCAATTGAAATATCATATCATATCATATATTATATAATAAAAGTTGGGCTTAGAAACCGTAGTTGCACCAAGTGGCTGCACAAAATTGAAGAAAAACCAAAGAATAATAAAAGTTGAGTTTAGAAGTCATAGTTGCGTCAAGTGGTGGCACAAAATTGAAGAAAAATCAAAAAATAATTTTTAAAATAAAAATAAAAATAAAATATTATGTATATCACTATATCCTATTATAATTAGCATTTCTAATTAATGTGTTTGTTGTTATCCTATGAGAAAAATGGAATAAAAAAGGTCATATTTTTATGGATAGAATGGAAGAAAAAAAATGTTGATATCAACATAATGTAAAAAAAATATATATATATATATATATATATATTAAAAAAATTAAATAAAAAAAAAACACGTGAATGAGGCAATAAGGATATAAGATAGATTTTTTTTTTCTTAAAGGATATATATTGTTATAGTCCCATTTGATATAAAATTTAAATCCTATTGAAAATAGAATTGTTAATCAACGTGTTGTATTGCCATACTAAAAAAAAAATAGAATTAGTAAAAAAAAAAAAAAAAAAAGAAAGGTCATATGAAATTATGAATAGAATGAAAGGCAAAAAAAAAGTGATCTGTAGGGAAATAGGATATGATTTAAAAAAAAAAAAAAAAAAATCCACAAAGAACAAAACAAATTTATCCTAAGAAGTGATAAAATAATAGAATAAAGGTTGATAAGAACAAATAATATGTTATATTTATCTAAAAAATCATTGCAATTAAAATAAAATTAAAAACCCACAAAGAAGAAGAAGTTGTTATCAACATAACTTTATCCAAAGAAGTTATAAAGCAACTAAAGAAAAGTACAACTAATTTGTAATAATCTTTTCCAAAAAAATTGTATGATTTCTCTATCTTAAAATCCTACATCAATTAGGTTATGTTCCATCTACTTTGCATGGGCAAAAATTGTTTATTGTATCCAATGAATCTAAGATAACAGATGTTATGCCATCACAAAAGGTAGGTACAATCTAGATGCAATTTGTAACATTAAGTTGGAAAGGTAAGGAATGTGTTATTAATGGGTTTGATCTATCGCCATATCACAATCTCAATCCAACAATAAACAGCAAAGGTTAGTGATTGTCATACTTATTTTTTTAATAGGAATTGAAAGCTAATTCTTAGTACGTTTGAAATAGTGTTGTTTTCATTATGGAGTCAAATGTTATTGTTTTTCATTAGGGAATCAAATCTCTCAAAGGATTGATGAAATTCATGTTCCATTTGCTTTCTTTTATATAGTTTTAGATCTATTATTTTATTTTTATTTCAATTTTGTCATAGGAAACTCTTAAATTGACAATAAATTTAAAGGTTGTATAATATACAATTCTATTTTTAATTTAGTTTAATTTCCCTTCTGATTTATATTTTCAATTTTAGCTATTGGTATATGTTTCATTCCATTTGTTATATGTTGTAATACTTAAAAAAAAATTAAAAAAATAATAAAAAAAACCTATTTTTGATTTTTTCATAGGTGATTCCAAGCAAGCATCCTACAAAATTGTTGAAGACTCCTAAATTGACATACAATTCAAAGGTTGTAATCTATGTTATTCTATTTTTTTAGCTTAGATTTTAATTTCTTTCTGATTTGTATTTTCAATTTTAGTTATTGCTATATATATATATGTGTGTGTTATTTTATATTTTCTTTTCTTTTCTTTTTCAGTATTGTCGTAGGAGATTCCATGGATTCTAAGACGGTTAAAGACTCTTGACACTCAATCTCAATGTTGTAAAGAAAAGGTTGTATAGGCTTTTAAGGTAGATTCCCATTTTATCTCAATATCATTTTTTAACTCAATTTTAATATTCATCCTGTGTTCTCCCATGTTCGCCGAAAGGGTAATGCTGTGGCTAATAAGTTAACCAAATTAGCTAAGTATCTTGTTGTTCCCCAAGTTTGGTTGGAGGACATCCCTAGTGATGTTGACTCTCTTGTATTGATTGATAGTAGTTTTGCTGTGATTTGAATAAAATTCTTGACTGGTTTTTCAAAAAAAAAAAAAAAGGGATCATACACAGCGACCAAAATATTTTTCACAGTTTTAATTTATTAAAAAATTTAAATAATAATAATAAAACCTGAATTAGGATCCAATTAATTGGTTAAAATTAATCATCTTTAAAAAAAATGGTCCAAAAACTAAACTAGGGAAAATTATTGAATACTCATGGAGTATCATAAATGCGTACTCCTCCCTTTCACATGAATTATGGGTCCCATCATAAATTTAATTAATGGGCCCTATAGTTATGTGAGAGGGAGAAATACACATTTATAGTACTTCTGGAGTACTCAATAATTACCCCTAAACTAGTAGCTGCAAGCCTGTTAATTTTGGCTAAAAAATAGGTACAAAGTTGAATAGTCAATTGCAAACCATTAATTTGGGCTATCACCAAACCGCACAAAATTGCTTGCAAAATAGCATAACCGCGTCGCAAGTAACAGTGTAATACACCACACTGCAACGCGTAGTGCAGTGTGGTTTACGGTTTTATTATAAGAAAACCGCACAAACCACACCGCACTCTCTCTATATATTAATGTATTTATTTATTTTTAATATTAAATATATTATTAATAGTTTAATAACCCTAGTTTTCAAAAAAAAATAATAATAATAACCCTAGCAAGTGTTGACTAGGAAACTACACAGCACCGCACCGCACTCTCTCTATGGGATTTGGTTGTTACCTTCGTGTACCACCATATTCCTATGAGTCCATATTGTCCACAATGTGGTAACAATGTTCTGCATATACTCCATAAAACCTTCTTCATTCAAGTTGTGGGAAACAATCAACTTCCTTAACCATTGCTGCACAGAGATGTCTATAAGATCAAAAGTATGAACAGCCATAAGTGAACCATGCCAACAAGCTCTAGTAAAGTGGCAAAGCAGAAACAGATGGGTGGTAGATTCTTCTTCACAATTGCATAAAGGGCATAGCCCATTATCAGTGATTCCCCTAGCAGTTGCATAGTTGGTAGACTGTCATGCATAAGTTGATAAGCTTCCATACAAAAGTACACACTTTCTGTGGTGTTTTTATCTTCCAAATCAGATTCCAAACTTTGCTTTCATCATGAATCTCCCTATGATATTCAGCAGAAGATGCCAGGTGATCCTCAATGAGAATCCTATAAGCTGTTTTAACCTAAAATCCCCATTATTTGAGTGCTTCCATAGCAGTTTATCACAAACAGAATTGGTCTTGGGAAGGGAAATTTGCAGGATCTCTTCATAGAAAGGAAAAGGATAAGAAGCTCTAACTAAATCTGCTTTCCATGTATGAGTCTCATGATTAATAAGTTCAGCTACTGTACCATTGGTCATATGGGGATTATTCAACAGATAAGGCTGACCCCTAAACCAATCATGATGCCTTATAGGGATATTGTTACCCTTACCAACCCACCATGTCCCTTCCTTGAGCTTGGGGTTGTCTGACTTAATCATATTCCTCCAAACCCATGACTGGTGTGGTTTAGGAGAGCAATTATGAATGGATCCCCTAGGAAAGTACTTTGCCTTGAAAGTTCTTGCAACTAAGGAATTTGGGTTGTGACTTATTCTCGAATACTATTTTGCCAGCATTGCCTGATTCATTAGACTGAACTTTTTGAGTCCTAGACCTCCCCAAGACTTAGGGCAGCATATCTTATTCCAATTTAGAGAATGTAGTTTCTTAACCCCATAAGCATGACCCCACCAAAATGCTTTGATTATAGAATCCATCTTCTTACAAATAGTTTCAGGAACTTTGAAACAAGAGAATGTATAGAGTCGGAGAGTTTGAAGGATAGATGCTATAAGAGTGGTCCTCCCAGCTTGAGATAAAAGGTTTGCTTTCCATCCTTGTAGCTTAGATTGAAGCTTATCCACCAGAAATTGGAAGTCAGGCACTCTATTGCCTCTTAGTTTAAAATTAAGTCCAAGGTACTTGCTGGGATTTTGAACCAAGTTTACTTGAAGTTGTCTGGCCAGGCATTCTTGCTCATTCATAGGCATGTTTGGAGAGCAATAAAGGTTAGACTTCTCAAAGTTAATGCCCTGACCAGATAGATGGCAGTACCAATCCAAAATTCTCTTCAAATTTGCTAAAGATTTATTGTCTTTTTTGAAGAAAAACAATGAATCATCAGCAAATAACAAATGTGTAAAAGTACATCCACTCCTACCAACTTTCACTCCATTGATTAACTTGTCATGTTCTGCTTTTTGTGAAGACAAGGATAGAGCATTAGCACACATGAGAAAGAGGTAAAGAGATAGGGGGTCACCCTACCTTAAACCTTTATAGGGTTTGAAAGAATTAGACAAGCTGCCATTAACTAGAAGAGTATATTGGACTAAAGTCACACATTCCATTATCCACTTAATCCAATGTTGATCAAAATTCATGGCAATCAAAACAACCCTTAGGAATTTCCAACTCACCCTATCATAGGCTTTTTTCATATCAATCTTTCAGGCTCCAAAACTACCCTTCCTACCCTTTTTCTTCCTAAGTATATCCATGATCTCATGAGCAATAAGGATATTGTCAGAGATGTTCCTACCTTTTATAAAGGCATTTTGAAAAGGGGAAATGAGATTGTCCATGAAAGGCTTTAATCTATTGACAAGGATTTTAGAAATGGTTTTATAAATCACATTGCATAGACTAATTGGCCTAAAATGGGACACATCATCATGGAAGGGGATTTTAGGTATGAGGGTGATGAAAGTATGATTTAGAGGCTTAAATAGGGACCTTGAATGAAAGAAAGCTTGGATAGTGTTGACAATATCTGGTTTGACAACCTCCCAATACTGTTGATAAAAGCAAGTAGGTATTCCATCAAGACCAGGAGCTTTGTGAGGACCTAATTGGAAAATAGTGTCCTCAATCTCAAGGTTTATTATTGGACTATTCAGTTCCATGCACTGATGGTGGGAAAGTTTAGGTATACCAATATTTTGGAGTTCATTTAGAATACTATCAACACTATGCGTATCTATATCCTCATAGAAAGGCTTGAAATGGTTCACCAATATGTTTTCAACTTCCATTGGATCCTCCAATAGTATACCATCTTCATCCCTAATATGTAAAATTCTGCTCCTAGCTCTTCTCTGTCTAACCACAGTTTGGAAATATTTAGTGTTTTTATCCCGGCCCATATAGAATCCAATTGCTCCTAGCCTTTTGTGCTCACATTGTTTCTTCCCTATTCAAAAGCACTTCCAATTCCTCTCTTATTTCTCTTTCCTAACATCTTTTATTGAATTAATGGAATCTTGGACCTCTTGTAATTCAGCCAGCTTCCTTTTGATATCATTATCTACCCTTCCAAAAACCAATTTGTTCCACTTTATGCTAACTCTTTTAACATTTGATAACTTGTTGATCAATTGGGCAGCCCTTGAACCTTTAGATTGTAATCTTCATGCCTAAAGAATCCTATCCTTACAAGTAGGGTGGTTTAGCCACATTAATTCAAATCTAAAAGGTCTTTTCCTAAAGGGTAGATGATGTTCAAAGTTCAGCAGTATAGGCCCATGATCTGAGTCAACTATAGGCAGATTATGAAGGGAGTATTGTGGGTAAGAGTTAACCCAATCTGCACTAGCAAATGCTTTGTCCAGTCTCTCCATCACAAAACCCTCCTCCTCTCTGTTGTTCATCCATGTGAACTTCTGTCCCACAACCATAAAATTACAAAGCGGTAATTCAGAAATGGTTTGTTGAAACAATTTAGCCCCAACAATTGAATCCTGATTAAAAGAGAATTTTTCCTCTTTCGAGAGGATTTGGTTGAAGTCACCAATACATAACCAGTTTGGATGAGCTATATTTTTCAAATTCCTAAGTTGTTGCCAAACCTGTCTTCTCTTTGAATGCTCTGGATGACCATAAATGAAAGTAATAGATAGGGGGTTGCCCTTACTATCTAACAGATCAGTATGAATAATGTGGCTTGAGTGGTAAACTATTTGTATATTATAACCTGGTAACCATGCCAAAATCAACCTTCCACCCAAACCCTCCCTAGGAACTTCCCATCCCTCATCAAACCCACATTTGATCCACACTTGTTTTCCTTTCTCCTTAACTAACCTTGTCTCCAACAGAAACATGATATCAGGCTTAAGTTCTAGGGCCTTTTTTTTGCACTTAAGAACTGCAGTAGGTTTGCCTAGACCTCTGCAGTTCCAACTTAGGATTTTCATGGCCCCTGGGGAAGCTGCATAGGGCTAGCTTCCCATTGCCCATATCTATTCCCATAAGCATAATCAACATGTAAAATATCATACAGAGAGAAAGAAAGTGTAGAGGAAACAACAGGGAGGTTAGATGTACCATCTTTGGGGCATAAATTAACCACATAGTAGTGGTTGCCTAATATTCCTTCCCATTCTCCCAAACTCCACTCTAAACATTTTCCTTGAAACTGTTTAAGTAGAGGAATTCCCAAGAGCCACCTCCCCAATGTCTTCCTTTTGCAATTCCAATAGAGGGCCTAGGTTAGACCAAATTGCGTGCGCGCACACACACATTTATATACATACATGTGTGTATTTATGTATAGAAGTTGCTAGCTAAAGACCAAATTTCCTTCATTGTTGATTTGGTAGCCATAATAAACCAATTGCCTATAAATTACTTGTTAGGGCATGACATTTGGCTTACTCTTTCACTGATCATATACTTCCATATACATCGTGGAGTTCAATTATACATATCGTGGAGCTCTTCAAAAAATAAGAAGATAAAAAATCATCTCATTTATATAGAGTTCGGGTTTTATATTTTTTGTGTTATAAAAATGTATTATTGATTAATTTTTTTATTGAATTATTGCATAATTTATTGATTGAATAGTAAAACACATTTGATTGATATAAAATTTGATGTGTATGATAAATATTGAAAGAATATTTGATTTAAAAATTTAATATAAAGATTGTAGGGCCCCAAACATTAACCACTCTGGCCCACTATATACCCGGCCTAAGGCCCACGCCGAGGATAATATAAAGGCCGAGGATAATGGGAAAGAGCCCAGGTCATCCAAGGGCCTCGTCGAGGATGACACATCCTCGGCATACTGACTTCGATAAAGGGAAAATATCCTTCATCCATTAAATAAACGCTACCAACATTTTGGCTGCCTTAATGGTAAGGTGACCTGCAAACTCAAATGCTTCGGTCACTTCAACTATTAGAAAGTCTGCAAAGGTGGCTTGGAACTAACATAAAGCCTGCAATCGCAGATAATGGGACAGACCCCTGTACACAGAGTTCAGATAATTGACAAATGGATGGCTAAGATTAACTAAATAAAATACTATATAACCAAGAGGATTCCCAACATAAAAAGGGAGGAATCAGTCCTAAGGAAAGGGGGGGAAGATATACATCAACTCTGAGAAAAATACATCCTCGAACGAAGCCGAGGATGAATACGCTTTACAAATACTTAACCAAAGGGACGATCATTCTCTATAAAAACACTTAGCCCAATTCCTTTGAGAAGATCCCTATGAATCTCAAGTCATCTTTTGTTTATTATCAACTTGATATCAGCCATTGTTCACTTCGATGGTGCCAAGCCCTTTCACCCACACTCTACAAATTTTTATTGTCAAGGGTCTATTACAAATTGAGTCCCTACAATTGGCGCCGTCTGTGGGGAAAGGATTTGTGCGCTAGCAAGTGCGGTGGTCGGTGTAAAGAAATTAAGAGCAACACTTTCAGAAATAATACACCAAAACAATACAATCTACAGCAACAACAATCATTCAGAAGTCAACAATCACAAGAACAAGAATATGCGAAAAATAAAAAGAGACAAAACAAGTCTACTTCTTTTATTTATATATGAAGAAAAATTACATCTTTTACAAGTGAAGCCCGTGGGGCTTGTTTTAAAGCTAACTACAAAGGCAGACGCTTAACAAAGCTGGCAGAGGAACAAAAGATAGAAAAGAAGGCTCGTTGAGGAACAAAAGATAGAAAAGAAGGCTCGTTGAAGAACAAAAGATAGAAAAGAAGTGAAGGAAGAGAGGAGGAAAGGTGAGAAAGAAAGCTGGCAGAGGAACAAAAGATAGAAAAGAATGCTGGATGAGAAGCAAGAGAAGAGGAAATGAAGAGGAGAAGACTCGTTGAAGAGCAAAAATAAAAGAGATAAAAGGGAAAAGGAGGAAAGAAGGCAACATGGAAGGTGGAAGAGACCGCGGCACAGGACGGCTCCACTTCTGGATTCCGCCTGGTTTCCCTCCCACCCCCATTGCTGCCGGCTTAGGGGGTCAATGACCCATACCCAAGGGAAGGAGGTTACGTTCTTTCTGGATCCCCTTCAAACGGCAAGGAGGGTTCCACCTCTGATTAGGTTGAAAAGAAGGAGAATCTTCGGACTTCTCCCACCCCAACCCTAACGTGACGTCCAGGATCGGAGTGCCATCCTCGGCTCCTGATAGGGGCTCAGCACCCTCGAGAACACCCTTTCCAAGGGCCAGTGCATTAGAGGGGGCTCAAGTTACTATTTCTTGCAGAATCTCTAGGCAGTATTTCTGGGAGGAGATTTAGAAGTATGTTTGTCAAGTGTGAAGGAAAAAGTTGCCCCATGAACGCCTTTTATAGAGGGCGAAAAGTTGGTGAGAACCATTCCACATTAATTCTGAGGGAGAGATTTCCGGAGGCAATAATTCTTCCCAAATTCCCAAGGGGCTTATCCGCCGTTAGATTCCCGTAAATCCACGACTGACACTAATGATGAAGCGCCTCATTAATGATGAAGCGCCTCATTAACGATGAGGCATCGAAGCGTCATAACGCGTTACCCAATCAACCCAAGAGACGCCTCGTGATCAGAAGGGTCACGTCAAACAAAGAGACGGAACAGAGCAAGGTCATATCCTACCCCAACTCCAGCTTGCGTGTGCCATTATGTTGCGTGAAAAGTGTATTTACTTAAAGTTTATTATAGATTATAGCGATGTAGAATTAAATGGCAACGGATAAATGGATAAGGTAATAAGTAAATGAGAAAACTAGGTATTGGACAGAACCAAGACATTGCATGGTCCTCGGACCCAAGCCTCAGGGGAAACCAGATACTTCAGATGATAAATGAAAAAACTAGGTACTGGACAGAACCAAGGCATTGCATGGTCCTCGGACCCAAGCCTCAGAGGAAACCAGATACTTCAGATGATAAATGAGAAAACTAGGTACTGGACAGAACCAAGGCATTGCATGGTCCTCGGACCCAAGCCTCAGGGGAAACCAAATACTTCAGATGATAAATGAGAAAACTAGGTACTGGACAGAACCAGGCATTGCATGGTCCTCGGACCCAAGCCTCAGGGGAAACCAGATACTTTAGATGATAAATGAGAAAACTAGGTACTAGACAGAACCAAGGCATTGCATGGTCCTCGGACCCAAGCCTCAGGGGAAACCAGATACTTCAGATGATAAATGAGAAAACTAGGTACTGGACAGAACCAAGGCATTGCATGGTCCTCGGACCCAAGCCTCAGGGGAAACCAAATACTTCAGATGATAAATGAGAAAACTAGGTACTGGACAGAACTAAGGCATTGCATGGTCCTCGGACCCAAGCCTCAGGGGAAACCAGATACTTCAGATGATAAATGAGAAAACTAAGTACTGGACAGAACCAGGCATTGCATGGTCCTCGGACCCAAGCCTCAGGGAAAACCAGATACTTCAGATGATAAATGAGAAAACTAGGTACTAGACAGAACCAAGGCATTGCATGGTCCTCGGACCCAAGCCTCAGGGGAAACTAGATACTTCAAATGATAAATGAGAAAACTAGGTACTGGACAGAATCAAGGCATTGCATGGTCCTCGGACCCAAGCCTCAGAGGACACTAGATACTTCAGATGATAAATGAGAAAACTAGGTACTGGACAGAACCAGGCATTGCATGGTCCTCGGACCCAAGCCTCAGGGGAAACCAGATACTTCAGATGATAAATGAGAAAACTAGGTACTGGACAGAACCAAGGCATTGCATGGTCCTCGGACCCAAGCCTCAGGGGAAACCAGATACTTCAGATGATAAATGAGAAAACTAGGTACTGGACAGAACCAAGGCATTGCATGGTCCTCGGACCCAAGCCTCAGGGGAAACCAGATACTTCAAATGATAAATGAGAAAACTAGGTACTGGACAGAACCAAGGCATTGCATGGTCCTCAGACCCAAGCCTCAGGGGACACCAGATACTTCAGATGATAAATGAGAAAACTAGGTACTGGACAGAACTAGGCATTGCATGGTCCTCGGACCCAAGCCTCAGGGGAAACTAGATACTTCAGATGATAAATGAGAAAACTAGGTACTGGACAGAACCAAGGCATTGCATGGTCCTCGGACCCAAGCCTCAGGGGAAACCAGATACTTCAGATGATAAATGAGAAAACTAGGTACTGGACAGAGCCAGGCATTGCATGGTCTTCGGACCCAAGCCTCTGGAGAAACCAGATACTTCAGAATGAAAGCCAAGCGTTAGACAAAACTTAAACATTGCATGGCCCAAGGTCTCAGGCCAACAGAAAGAACACTTCTTCATAAAAAACTAAGTGCTAAGAAAAGCCAGGGTCTTGCATGGTCTTCGGACCCAAACTAATGCGGAATCTGGTCACTATAGGGCAATATAAACGCTGAACGGAACCAGGGTCTTTGTATTGATTATGAGCCCAAATCTACGGCGAAGCCAACCCCTTTGATGCTAAAAAATGAACCCTATCAGGGACGAAAACCACGAGAAATTGAGCGCTAAAGCACAAACGACTCAAACCTACAGTTCCTAGAGGAACTAATAAGAAACTCAGGCAAGCAAGTATACTCTAGAAAAAGAAAAAAAACTCCTCAGACGGCCCCTTAGCGACGAAAAGCAGCTAAAGTAACGGTAACACTAATAGAAAGGCAAGGCTCAACAGGGCGCGAAAATACGCCGAGGAAGTCAAAATCCTCCTCCCCGCCCAAAGGGACGTGCAGCAGAATTTTGAGGGGCTATTGTGGGGCCCCAAACATTAACCACTCTGGCCCACTCTATACCCGACCCAAGGCCCACGCCGAGGATAATATAAAGGCCAAGGATAATGGGAAAGAGCCCAGGTCATCCAAGGGCCTCGCCGAGGATGACACATCCTCGGCACACCGACTTCGATAAAGGGAAAATATCCTTCATCCATTAAATAAACGCTACCAACATTCTGGCCGCCTTGATGGTGAGGTGACCTGCAAACCCTAATGCTTCGGTCAGTTCAACTATTAGAAAGTCTGCAAAGGCGGCTTGGAACTAACATAAAGCCTGCAATCGCAGATGATGGGACAGACCCCTGTACACAGAGTTCAGATAATTGACAAATGGATGACTAAGATTAACTAAATAAAATACTATATAACCAAGAGGATTCCCAACATAAAAAGGGAGGAATCAGTCCTAAGGAAAGGGGGGGAAGATATACATCAACTCTGAGAAAAATACATCCTCGGACGAAACCGAGGATGAATACGCTTTACAAATACTTAACCAAAGGGACGATCATTCCCTATAAAAACACTTAGCCCAATTCCTTTGAGAAGATCCCTATGAATCTCAAGTCATCTTTTGTTTATTATCAACTTGATATCAGCCATTGTTCACTTCGATGGTGCCAAGCCCTTTCACCCACACTCTACAAATTTTTATTGTCAAGGGTCCATTACAAATTGAGTCCCTACAAAGATACTAAGAGATTTAATTTTAACAAAATTAATACCGGGTATAACTCGAGTCAAAGCGTATACCAATTATAAGTATGATAAAATATTAAATCTATAATAACTTATGAAATAGTATTACATTGAAATAAAGTCATATCATATAAAAGATGAACTTAACTTTTATAAATACACACTTATTAGTTATTAAATACTACTAAGATGATTTAGAGAATGTATACATACATGTATGCATACATACATAATTACATAATATAAATATATATATATATATATATGCGCACACACATTTATACACGTAAATGTGTGAGATTTAATTTTAACAAAATTAATACCGGGTATAACTTGAGTCAAAGCATATACCAATTATAAGTATGATAAAATATTAAATCTATAATAACTTATGAAATAGTATTACATTGAAATAAAGTCATATCATATAAAAGATGACCTTAACTTTTATAAATACACACTTATTAGTTATTAAATACTACTAAGATGATTTAGAGAATACATACATACTTGTGTGCATACATAAAAAAAAAATATATATATATATATATATATATATATATATATGCGCACACACATTTATACACGTAAATGTGTGTATTTATGTATATAAAGCGCATGTGCGCATGTGAACGCATGCATGCACAAGCTTCAAAATAAAGAAGACAAATTTAAACTTTTTTAATATTGACATATTTGCAATTACAATAATAATAATAATAATCCCATCAATTTAGGGATAAAGATGCGTTTTTACAATATTTAAAGTATAGTTTTTGCTATAATTTCTTAGACAACCATTTTAGGGAATCACTTAACATTAGACATAACTATTATTTCTCCTTCTACAATTAAAGCATCATTCATAAGAAGTCCCTTGGATGCATCTTGGAGATCCTTAAGAGGAATAAAGTGTGGGAAACCCCATTCATTTGAAGAGGTAGTGAACCAATGTTTTCCTGTAAGAAACAAAACAAGACAAAAAAAAATTAAGACAAAAATTACATAGGAACAAAACAAGGTGAAAGAGAACGGGAGGCACGTGTGTGTGCACACACACATATAAGCATACATACCTGATTTTTCCACGTGATTTTCCATGTTCACTTGGTCCTTTATACGTATCTTGAATTCTGCAAAAAATTTTTGCTCAGGTAGAACACAATCACAACAAAAGAGGTAGAGAGACATTGCTTTGATTTCTCCATTATAAATTCCTTTGGGATAAACCAGTAATTTCCTGCATGGATTCAATAAAAAGAGTTAAAAACAATAGGTTTTAAGTTTCAAAAAGGAAACTTTCCTTTTTTGTTTACAACAATAAAAGTTCAACTTATAATAATAAAAATTAATACCATTTCACGTCGCCAACTTGAAATATTCGAGAATAATATGTCACTTTATCTAGTGATGAAAAGTTTTCAATCTTCCAAGTCATAGTACGGTTAAGGGGCTCTCTTATCATAGTAAGAAATTCCCGTTTGGCATTGCGTTCATGAACAAAAAGCTCAGCACCAAATACGCAACAATCATTGACAAGATATCCTTGAGAAAGATCTTCGAATGATTTAAGGTCTAGAAATTTGTGAAAACCCCATTCAGTCTTGATATCATGGAATCTTCTAACTACCCCATCAAAATCTACACACACAATAAAAGATAGATTAGTTTTTGAGAGAATTGAAAATTTTAAATGGTATCAAAATAAAAGTCTTACGTTTAAATTTTCCCTATGACCTCCTCACATTCTATTAAAATTTTCACGTGTTGAGTCCCTACTCAATATTAGCTTAGGTCTCCAACACGTGAATAAATTTATCATCTCCTATCGTTTGTTTAAGTTTCTGAGAAAATCAATAATTTAACAACTTATACCAAAATACAATCATAAAAGATGAATATGCATGTTTATATATATATATATATATATAAACTATGAGAAAGTATGAGAGAGAAAACCTTGAATGGTCAAGAACTTGTCTTGTATTTGATCGAACAGGAACAATTTGAAGCTGACATAAATTTCCCAGCCAAGAGTGTACTTTTCGGTGTCAACAATTGCCAAGTAAATTGAGATGTGACCACTTCCATTCATTTTCTCGTTTCCTTTTGGATAAATAGACAACCTCCTGCAAAATAAAACTCACTACATTAGAAGTAAACATTTATAATTGAATAGAAAAAACAAGAATTAGAATTATATTAGAGCCCACCATTTGTATCCTTTGCCTTCAAAAACACTAGAGTCATACTTTTCCACCCCAGTATCACATAGTAAAGAGTATGACTGTATTTTAAGTAAGTAATGCGCTGGACGAAAATGTCTTTTTGTTCTTTTGATTGCTGCAATACATTAGGAATATTTAAATACACTGTCTAATAACAATTGGGCAGATTCTCAAAAAAAATAGTAATAATAACAATTGGGCAATGAGATATGGGTCAAGTTTGGCAATAGTTTCAATCAAGCAGTGCTAAAGCATAATCATCATAAATTAAGGGCAATGAAACTTAAAAAATGAATAAAAAATATGTCATGATTGATGATACAACATATTTCCTTTGTATCACCCATCATGACATGTTATTGTTTTCATCCTAAAATGGAACGTGTGGCTTTTCAAATATCATATTTTTCAAGATTTAATTCAATTTTTACAAATAAACAAACTACGTTAAATATATTGATCTTCTCAAAAAAAGAAGTTAAATATATTGATCACTTTGTTTTTTGAAAGGAATAAATTGATGAATTAAGCTCATCCAAAGGCACACTTTGTATTTTCATTATTGCACTTAATTCATATTCTCAGCGCCACCAAGACTCCTATCAAATTGTCCATAAAATTAATCACATAGACAAGAAAGCGATTTTACTGTTGATCATAAATTGTAAACAAAAAAGAAAAAAAAAATGATAAAAGTGTTATAATCACAAAATCAATGACTAAAGACATATTACTTCCAGGGATGGCACCAAGTGTAGTTCAAGGTGGTCACATGACCACCTTGACTTGAATATTTTTTTAAATGTACCTATTAAAAAATGCTTAAAGACCTTAAATAAAAATTTGAGCCCATTAAAAATTAAATTCTACCTCTCCAAAAAATTGCGAGAGATGCTATGTTCATAATATTTTCGTAACATTTTCATTAGAAATTTTAAGTAGTAGGTTGCTACTAATAGATAAAAAAAAATAAAATCAGTGATATATATGTTCAAATTATAATTATTAAAAACTTACCACCTAGGCTTTGTTGTGTAAGTTTTGCAAAAATTTTGTGGACATATCACTTCTAAAAAATTGCCCAAACAAACAAATTAGCCTAAACAAAAATTTTGTGAACATTTAATTGTGATTTTTTAAATTGTGTTTTCAAATGACATATTTTAATATTGCTATTTTTTATTTAAAAAATACACACTTTTCAAATAGTTAGTCTATTAGTGCTTGCTTTAGTCTTTAGCCGAATTTGTTGGATTTATGTGATATATTTTTTCAAAAAGATAATGCACTTTGTTTATATTGTTACTTATTTAGGCAATATGTCGGTAATTGAATGAGAGATTAGTAGTTTAATAATTGCTTAATTGTGTACATTGAAATAGATGTAGCTAATAACATTGATAGTGAAGCTATCATATCATACAATGATTTCAAAATATAAAAACTTGTAAAGGAAATTTTAATACTTTATGTATTTGGGCTTTTTTTTTTTTTTTTTTTTTTTTGTGATGTTAATATATTCAAGTTTTATTTTTATTAAAATTTTAATTAATTTAAGTTTTTTAATGACTACCCTAAAAAAAATTTCTAGAACTGCCACTTATTACATCTCTTACATTTTAAATTATTTATTCCATTGTCCTCTTAGTCTATCCATGTTTGTAAAATATAGACTTTAAGTTTTTTGGACTTTAAAATTATACATAAAATACGTTATCAAACATAAAATACATTATCAAACAGTAAATAACATTGATCAGTCAAAAAACAAAATTTGACATGTTTGTTAATAATAAAGAAAACTTGTAATCTTTTTTTTTTTTTTTTTTTTTTGAGAAACAATAAAACTTGTAATCTAATGTTGATAATTTAAAATATTACTATTAAATAAATAGCATTAAGAAAGAGTCATACCAAATATAATATTTATATTTATATGCGGTGCAATATTTATATACAAAATATTTATTAAATCAAATTGAACCGTTTTCATTAATAAGCCCATATTAACGCCACATATTAAAGAAAATTAAGGGGATGGAAATCTTGATTAATTATTGTACAAGCATAGACATACTCTACAATGAAAATGTATCGAACGTAGATCCCATTTGTTTTAGCAAAAACAAACAAACAAAAAAAAAAACATAAAAAAAAAAAGGAAAAGGAAAATTTTTCCCCATTTTTGGACATTTGAGGTGGTTGAGATTTTTTTTTTTTTTTTTAGATGGTTGAGAAACTTGATTAAACAAAAAGGAGATGGTTGAGAAACTTGATTAAACAAAAATTTTTTGGTCATCAAGAAATACACCATCTTTAAGGTTGATAATGCTAAAAATGTTTTACATGCCAAGAGTAGCTTAAAACGTTTTCAACCTTAGGAGAATAGAACTTCCTTTCTCATGAATCTAAAGCCCCTCTTATATCTTAAGAGAACAAACCTCTTAAAACTTACGTGGAGAAAACAATAACTCATAATCTCTAAAGTCATGAAAACATTCTTGAAATCTTCCAAATGACCAAAACACCATGAAAGCATCCAAATTGAGAAATACTTCAAAATTTTGTAAATAATCAATATACAAATTTCTAAGATGACTAAAATATACTCAAAACCCTGCATAAAACATTTATAATGATTGAAATGCACACAAAACTTCTATAATGACCAAAATACCTTAGAAAAACTTCTAAAGTAACAAAAAAATACTCTCAAAACGTTCCCAACGTTTTCAAGACAACTAAAATACCCTTAAACCGTCACCTAAACCTTTATAATGATCAAAATGCTCTCATAAGTTCAAAAATGACCAAAATGCCACGGAAATATCTAATGTGATAAAAATACCCTCAAAATTTTAAAGACCAAAATATCTTTAAAACTTTTATTATTATTGAAAACTTCTAATAGTAGAAGTAACAAAAATACTCTCAAAATGCTCCCAACATTTTCAAGACGGATGAAACACCCTTAAACCCTCACCTAAAACCTTTACAATGATCAAAATTCTTTCATAAGTTCTAAAATAGCCAAAAATGCCACGGAAATATTTAATGTAATAAAAATACCCTCCAAATTTTAAAGACCAAATATCTTAAAAACTTCTACTATTATTGAAATTTCTTTAAAACCATCAACTAGAAAAAAATTGAAATGATGAAAATAGTAGCCCTTCAAAAATTCAAATAACCATGATACGCCTCAAAATTATGGGAAAACACCTTCAAAAGTTTAAAATTTGCTTAAAAACAACTTTCATATGGTTTTTTTTTTTTTTTCCCTTTCTTTCTTTATTGGGAAAAAAACTTTCAAATAGTTTTTTTTTCCCCTTCTTTCTCTATTGGGGAAAAAGAGGCTGATAGTAGTTTTTTTTGTTGTTAGTTTTTCTAAATTATTTTAGTTTTTTTTTTTTTTTAGCACTCTTAGAACATTAGTATTGGGGTGTAAAAACCTCCATGTCACTGTTTTAGTCACCAAACCCATAAAATCATGCTTCATCCAGGTTCCTCTTTCTAAAAAATTTGTAGCTGAGTTTACTCTCTGTAGTCTGATATCTCAGCCTCACTCTCTCTCTCCCTTTCTTTTTTTCTCTCATCTCTTCCTCTCTCCCCACTCTCTGTTTTGTTCTCTCCTTTCTCTGTCTCGGTCCATCTTTCTCAGATCGGTGGTGCAGGGTGTGGGTTTGTGGAGATCAGCGTCTGTGGTGGACATCGGCGTTTGTGGTCGAGGTTGAGGTGTGGGTCACGGTGGTTGCTGGGCTGTGGAATCGATGAATCGGTAGTTGGGTTGTGGAAATAGGTGACTGGGTTGTGGGAATCGGTGGCTGGGTTGTGGGAAACGGTGAGTGGGTTGTGTGGGTTTGGGTTTTGGTGGGTCATTAGGTGGTGGAGTCTGGTCTGTTTGGTGGTGGAGTCCGGTTTGTTTGGGTTTGTGGGTATGGATTTGGCAGTGGTGGCGGTGGTGGTGTTGTTGGATTTTAGGTGGTGGTGGTGGTGGTGGCTGCTGTGCTGTGGGTGAGTTTTTTTTTTTTTGCTATGAGATTGATTTTTGGATTGGTTGTGATTGTGGTGGCAGTGGAGGTGGTTTTGGTTGTGGTGGTTGGCTATGGTTGGGTTGTGGTGTTTGTAGCTGTGTGGTGTTTGATTGTGCTTATGTTTAGGTTGATTTTTGTTCTGCATTAAGCATTTTAAAGTGGTGTATTAAAATTTTTTTAAAATTAATGTGTAAAAATCTAGGAAAAATTTGATGTCGAAACAACCGAAGAGCTAGCTGTAGATGAGATATCATTAGAATATTTAAATGAAATAAATAAGAAACAAAAATAATAGAGTCAAATAATAATCTTGGAAAGGGAAAGGGAACATACTGAGCTCATCGGCAAGGTTGGCCTTGGTGTCCATGACTTCAGGGTCCATGACTTCAAATTTTGGTGTTTATTGTCTAGAAATCACTTTCTTAAAAACTACAATCTAATTTGCATTATTTATAGGGTAATCAATAGGACTGTCCTCCACAACTGCTATGACACTTTACACACGAAACCGTACATGCGAATGTGATTCGTTGGTTGGAAGGAAAGAATAGAAAAGGATTCGAGAAGCAAGGAAAAAGAAGGATTGATGCCTATTTTGATTGGGTAGAAGAGGAGAATTAGAGATCTAGGTTTCCTTTTGGGATCAACATACGAAGAAACCATGATAAAAACGTTAGTAAAAAGTGTAAAAACAATTACTAGATGAGTTTCGAGAGAAAAAAAAAAAAAAAAAAACCATTATTTTTGAGTTAGAGTAGTAAGCAAAAATGCATGAAATTAATAAATAAAAAATTAATATTGAAAGAAATAAGAAAGCAATGTTGTTTTATTTATTAGTTTTTTTTCGTTTAGAAAGAAATAAGAGACAAAATGTTGTGTCTATAGTTTAGTTTGTGTTGTATATATAGGTATATACAAGATAAATTAATATATATATATATATATACACACATAAACCAAAACGTGTCTATTGAAATGTTATAACCCTTTAAATTAGATATACCAAAAGGTACCTATTGAAAGATTATAACCCTTTGTATTAGATATATATTAAAGGTGCATATTAAACGAAAAATGTGTCTATTAATCGAAAATGTGTTTACTGAATGAAAATGTGTCTATTGATTGAAAATGTATTTATTGAATGAAAATGTGTCTATTGACCAAAAATGTACATACTAAAATGAAAATCTGTCTATTGAAATGTCACAATCCATTAAGTAGTTTCTCAAAAAAAAAAAAAATCCATTAAGTATAAATAGTAGTTTATATTCATTTGATAACTTATTCTCAACTTCTTTTCTTTCGTCTTTCTTAGAAACACAAGAAACTTGTGGGTCTTCTCCAAAATTGTTATTTATAGAATCCAATAAACTTGGCTGTGTCCCAAGGATAAATTGGTGGGGCAAATATTATCTAAGGATAACATTCAATTATACATCCAAGTCATCAATCAAATTTTCTATTTGTGTACTGGATCATTTTGCTATTTCTTTATATTACTCCTCTAAATTCCTAATAGTTTGGGCAGTTAATTTTTGTAAGTCTTTTTTTTGTCAAATAGTGAAAAAGTCTAGGAATCAAGCCACACCAACGGTAGTAACAATAATACTAAACGATTTCTTTAAACGCCTTACGAGCATTTTTCTTCTTAGATTTCTCATCTTTTCCCAACGCCTTACCGATTCTTTTTTTCTCAATGGAAGTTTTTTGTTTTAATATATACATCTTATGTGAAACAGTGAGTAGATAATGAAACTTAATGGGTAAAATGAAAAAAAGTCTCATTAAAGCTAAGGCAACCACACCAATGATGTTTTTATGAGTGATTCACTATGTTGTTTTCAGCATATATTAATATAAAAGAATTCTCAATGGGTTATGCAATATAAAAATAAATTCATTTTAGATGATGAATAATCATTCAATATGCACCACTCTTCAAATTTTTACATATTACTACAATATCATCTATATTTGAATGATATTATACAACGACATATATATATATATATATAAATGATTTCTTCTCTCTCTCTCTCTCTCTCTCTCTCTCTCGTTGTAGTCGGATTGCAAGCATCATCATTGTAGGATCATTGTCGTCGTCAATGCTAGTGTTGGTGGGGTGGGTCATCATCGTTCATTCTCGCACTCTCCTTCCTCCATCCCTTACTCATTTTCTAGGCACCACCTCTTAGATTTGAATTGTTGTGATGGTCGTCATGGCTGGGGTGGGTCATCAATGCTAGTGTTGTTAGGTTTCATTTTTGGTTTTGATGGCAACAATTTTGGTGGTTATCATGGCTAGAGAGGATAGTAAGTGTCAGTGTGGGTTGTTGTTGGGTCAAAGGTGGATTTGGTTTTGGATTTTTGGGGCAGTGGTGGGTTTGGTCGTGAGATGATGGTGTTTTGGGTTTAATTATTGTTATTGGTGTTAGTAGAAAATGTATTATTTTAATTGGATGAACTGTAAAATTAAGAATGAGATGTATGGTGTATTGTTAAAATGGTTATATAAAATAGATAAAATGATTGTATGGTAATACAAAAATGTTTATTTTAATGGCAATTATATTTTATCACCCTAAACTATACCCTTGTTTACATTTTACCACCTTGAACTTTCAGAGTACACGATTACTATCCTAAACTATAACATGTGTTTCACTTTATACCCTTGTGGGCACAGCGGTTTCCTCCTTAAAAGAAAGGGGAGTATGCCTCGGCCAAGTAGACCGGGGCATAGAAAATATGGAGTCACCACCTAAATTAGATCTAAGAACCATTTACATAATGCCCTTACTTGAAAGGATTGATCATACTACTAGAGTATGAGTTCCAAGTTTAGGTACGATCTTAGGAAGGTGTTAAGCATCCAAAACCGCCCAACCCGTGGGTCCGTTTCTACTCATTGTGTCTTACGTCTTAATCTCATTAAAGGCACATTCAACATTGCATTCTATACTCATACACACACATACACTAGCATTCATCTAGCAATCAACATGGCATCAGTTATCCCAAAACCCTAACATACACCTATCATGGTAATTCACATCAAACCTAGCATACGTTTATCACATCACATTCAAGGCAAAAAACAAATCATGGTAGAATTAAAGAATTATTGGAGAGCATCATGAACATTAAGAACACAAACATATTCCAAGTTCACATATCATATTCATCAAAATCTAACAAGATCAAATCCCAATCAAATGCATGTATATATGAATGCATGCCTTACCTCACTTAGCTTACTGCATCACAGCACCTATGCATCAATGCATGATTATATTAATGCATGTTCATAGTATATCATAGCAAGAAATGGAAAGAAACCCTAATCTAGCATGTTAAAGGTAAACAACAATCAAATAGAGAAACATGGACTTAAAAACATAAAAGAGGGTCAAAATAGAGGCATATTATGTAAAAGAAATAAAGAAACAAAAGTAGAAAAACTTAAATTAGGGTTTCTGTGAATGAGTATGCGTACGCATACATAGGCCTGCATACACAAGCTAGTTGCATGCGTATGCATACTACAAGTTTGCGTGCGCATGTAGATAGCATGCACATGCAAACACACCCTAGAACCCTAACCTAGAAACACAGAAAAATAGAGCAGAGCTTTAAAAATATAAATATAATAACCTAGCATGCTTTGAAATAGAGAATACTAAACCCTAGGCTACCTAAACATGTTAAAACACAAACAAAGTAAGAAAACATAATTAAAACAAGGAAGCAAATAGAAAAGGGTTAAAACTCAATACCTCAAACAAGAAGCTTTTCAAGCTTGATTTTGATCATTCCCCTCAATTAATTTATTCAAAATCAAATACAAAAGTGATTAGTAATCTTAAAACTCGAAAATCAAAGCCAGAAAAGACCCTAATTAGAAAATATTGACTTGAGGATGTTTAGTGAAAAACTCCATTTTTGATTCACTATTTCTAGTGAATCTTATGTTTTCCCTTAGGATTTTCTATCTGTTTTTGAAATATACTATGTAAGGCTTTTTATAGTTGAAAAATGGGGGTTTGGAAAGGCTCCCAGATGATGTGAGATTCATTCCAAACTTCAATTTTAATGCAGAAAAACTTGTCTTTCATAGCTTTTGGAACCCTAGCTGCATACGCAGCCCGGGTATGTGCAAACATACATCAAACCTGTATACACATACATGTGTATGCGTATGCAGCTCTAGGGTTTTCATGGTCTTTATTTTCCAAAAATAGATTTATTTTATTCATAAAAGAGTTATATATTCCATAAAAACCTTCATCAAGTCAATTTATTATCTGATCTGGCCCTAAACCAACCTTAGGTTTTAGAATTTTACCATCATTAGGGAATGAAGGCCCGAGTCGTAAGAGGTACAAAATACAGTGTCTACTTCTTTTAATTCATGAACTCCACTAAAAAAATCAAAAGAATAAGATACAAAACATTTTGTTTCAACGTACGGCTTGGGCCCAACCCATGCCCACGACACACAACACGCATATATGGGGCGGGGTGCAACTCCATAAAGTTGTGTGGGATTTGTATGTCCAAATTCCCACCTTTGTTACTCGAGAGCAATGAGGAAGCATCATCTCCATAAATGAATCAAACCTATCAAACATCATCTCTATAAAGGAAGCATAAGACACTTCCTCAATAGTTCAAGCATATCGAGCATCATCCCCATGGAGGAGACAAAAGATTCTTCCTCAATTGACCCAAGAACATTAAAGCAAATCTCCAGTGAGAAAGCAGAAGATTCTTCCCCAAAATGTCCCCAATAAGGAAGTAGAAGTTCTTCCTCAGTGAATCCCATACACCAAAAAAAAAAAAAAAAAAAAAAAATCCCCAACGAGGATTCTCCCTCAAAATCCTCGATGAACCATGTAGGAAGCAGAAGATTCTTCCCTTGTGGATCACACATCTACACTACTCCTCAGCGAGTCCATCCATACTACTCCTCAAGGACCTCAACGAGTCCATCCATACTACTCCTCAATGACTTTCTCATCTCCAAGAAAGTCATGAGAGGCAGAAGATTCCTTCCCATGCATATCTACTCCTCAGCGAGTTCTTCACCATCCCTAGTGGATCCTACTCATGCACATATCCTCCAGGAATTGAACATACAGAAGCGGTAGAAAAAAGGTAGAGATAGTGATAGAAAAGAGATCAAGGTCAACCCGAGGCAAGAGCCTAACCAGAAAAGGTAGAGAAAGAAGTGAAGAAGACAAGAGGAACAAGTCACCCGGAGAAGTTTGAGGCAAGAGCCCCAGATGGACACCATGACTGTATCCTTTTGTTATTTGTTGGGTTAGCTCGTAAGAGCACCTTTGTTTGTTTTCTTTTTTCTTTTTAGTGATTCTAGGATAGTGAGTCACTTGCCATTTGCTTGCAAGTGGAAAAACAGGTTCTAGGATAGCAAACCTATCGTTGCGCATTTCTCGAGCAACAAAGGTAGGACTTCAGACATACGAATCCCATGTAGCTCTTCGGAGTTGCACCCCGCCCCATGTATGCGTGATGTGTGTCGTATGTGTGGGTTGGGCCCAAGCCATACGTCGAAACAAAATGTTTTATCTCTTATTCTTTTGATTCTGTTAGCGAAGCTCATGAATCAAAAGAAGGGCATCTATAGACACCACATTTTGTACCCCTTATGACTCGGGCCACCCTTTTCCAATGATGCTCGAACTCTAAGGCCTAGAGCCAGTTAAAAGCCTAATCAGATATCAAATTGACTTCATGAGTGTTAAAATGGAAAATATAACCTTTTAAATGAGCAAAAATCAATTTTTGGAAAATAAAATTACCAAAATGACCCTTGGCCTGCGTACGTGGGTCGCGGCCCACGTACGTGAGCTAATGCATGTGTACACAGGCACATACCTACATACGTTGATAGGGTTTCAGAAGTATAAGAAAGACAAGTTTTCTGCAATAATGGCTGAGGTTTGGAATGAATCCCTCATCGTCTGGAAGCCGTTCAAAACCCCATTTTTTCAACTATAGCCTTAAATGGTACATTTTCAAAACACATAAATCTTACAGGAAAAACATAAGATTTACTAGAACATAATGAATCAAAAACACTCTCAAGTCAATTTTATTTGATTGGGACATTTTCTGTCCCCAATCCTTTTAGTTTAACGTTGCTAATCACTTTCTTATTGGTTTGTGAATAGATTTGACTGAGGGAAACAATCAAAATCAAGTTTGAAAAGCTTTTGTGTGAGGTATCTAGTCTAAACCTTTCTTTTTCCTTTTATTTTATTTTCTGCCTTTAAATCCTCCTGCTTGCTTTATTGTTTGTTAGAATATGTTTTAATATGCCTTTGTAGGTTAAGTTTAAGTTTTTGTATGCTTAAGTTTGGTTGTTAGAATTGTTGTTTTAAAGTTTTGCTTTGTTTCTACGTTTTTAGGTTTTCTGGACAAGGATCTGCATACACATGATCGAGCTTGCGCACGCAAGCTTGATTATGCGTATGCAGGCCTGTTCTAGCGTGCGTGATGCTGTTACCTAGAAACCCTTTTTTTTTTTGGTTTTATTTCTACTTTCGCATGTTTGTTTGTTTCGTTCCATGCATTTGTGACATGATCTTGAGTTGATGTTAGAGGTGAATGTGAATGCTTGGATCTTTCCTTATGCTTATGTTTCTGCTTTGATTTAATTGTATATATTGTTGCCTTGAGAATGCTTTGATGCCATGATAAATGTATGCTAGGGTTTGTAATGAGATGATAGATGTATGCTAGGGTTTGTGATGGATGCCATGATTAGATGTATGGTTAGGCTTTGGGATGAATGATGCCATGTTTTATGTTTAAATATATGCTAGTGTGTGTGTGTGAGTTAGAATACAAATATTGAACATGTTTTTAATAAGGTTACGATATAAAACACAATGATGGGAGGCCAACCTTAGGGTTGGGTGATATTTGGTGCATAACACCATCCCAAGAACATATCTAAACTCCGAACCCATATCTCTGGTAGTAAGATCAAAAGGTCCTTCCTCAAGTGGACATTATATATATGGTTCCTAGATCATTACAAAAACTAGGTGGCAACTCCAACCCCCCCCCCCCCCCCCTCTTGTGTCCACAGTACCTGCAGATTTTTCTATGCTCGGTAATTCAATCTTTATCTATGCCTTTTCTTGTGTTGAGCGGAGATAGAATCTGTAGATTTTTAAGCTTGGTGCGACAAGTTTTTGCACAGCCCTTTATTAAAGGAATAGTACCGGTTGATGGAGTTAGGGAGTTTGGGAATATGTGTGTTAAAGCATATGTTTTCAGTTTTTTTGAAAATACGTGTGGGTGAAAAAGTATGTAAAAATGTGTGTAATGTTATTTAAAAACTAAAAACATGTGTTTTTAATTATGTACCAAACAACCCCCAAAAGTCTAGTAATTAGTCTAGGCTTTAAGAGGTCTGACAAGTTATCAGTTATCACATGTAGTAAAAAAAAAAAAAATGACAAAAGGGGGGAAGAAAGGTGTTAACGTAATAGTGTCCAGGTGCCTTTGTTTTTCTTCTAGTATGATATAGTACTAAGAGTTTTAGCCTTATCTATAGGGCATTAACGGTGGCAGAAAAATAAAGTAGATATATTAAGAATATGAGAATTTTTGGGTATGAAATATTAGTGGAAAATTATTGTATATTTTTAATAGTTTCTCTTCTGGCTGGGTACCATTATAAATTTTTCTTAAATTATTTGATTATTGAGTAAATGGTACCTGTAAAATTGTTTTAGGTGAAATCTAAGATATAGGATTTTTAGGTAGATTCCCATTTTATTTCATTGGTTTTTATTTTTTATTTTTTATAATTCGATAACTACACCAGGCTATTTCTTGGGTTTCATAGAATGCGTTGATTAACATTTTTTATTTATTTGTGACAAGTGTTTAAACTGTCCAGTTATTGTAAATTAAAAAACTATTGCCAATAATTTACTCTACTTTAAACTCTATCATCTAAAATATAAATTCTCTTCAACTATAATTCTATTACTAAATGTTTGTGGCAGTTTAAATAAATTTAATTCAATATATATAATAAAATTTACATACTATATACCATACTTGCATGAAGTTACACATTATAAAATTAATCCATTTTTATCACATGGCTTATTATCAATATGATTATAATTTATTTACATATAAATTTTTAAATAAGTCATGCATCATCCAAGTATAATACAATGGAGAATTCCAACTACAATATAAATTTTAAATAAGTCGTGCATCACCTAAGTATAATACGATGGAGAATTTCAACTACGTCATCGAGCAGGCTAAGAGTTGTGATGCTCAATCAATTCTCTTATTATATATATATATATAGAAAACTGAAATTTTTTTTTTTATTTTTTTAATGCTTATACATTTGGATAGCTTATAATTTGTGAATTTTATGTTGATACTAATTTAATGCTTAGATATTAATTTACATGGACATATTATTTTGTTAAATGTTGATATTAATTTTTATTGTTTAGTTTTCTTAGACAATTGGTACTGTTGAAGAGATTTATGAATAAAAATATTTCAGTAATTTATTATTTGTCAAATGCATTATTATATATTGTATTTAATAAGTTATTGACCAAAACCATGTAATGCACGGGCATTCAACTAGTGATTAAAAAAGATAAACATTCTTAAGCAAAGACATTGCAAGTGATATAGAAACAAACAGCTACCATTCAATGAACAAAATTGCCATCTAAGGATTTTTAAATGCCATTATCTACACTCAATAGGCACCGTTGGGTCGTTAACATTAGGAAAGCAAGCGAAAGACTCATGTTTGAACCCTAACAGTAGCACAGGACAAACTTATGGGATGATAATGGAGATTACTCATTTAGAAAGGCCCATTTCATCCATTTAAGCAGGTAAAAGATATATATTGGATAGTAAAATGCATTAAAAATAAAAATCAATATTTTTTTATTTCGTAATGGGTTGGGTTGGAACATCCTGAGAGCTAAACTTAGGTTTGGTTCAAAATGACCTATTTCTAATTAGTTATATTTTCTTTTCCAATCAGACATTTTTACTTCGTAATGAGTTGGGTTGGAACATCTTGAGGGTTAACTTTGGTTTGGTTCGACCTATTTCTAATTAGTTTTATTTTCTTCATTCCAATCTGACCATTTTACTTGCGTGACCCATAATTTTTATTTTTATTTTCATTTTATAAAAAAATATAGCCAACTTAGTTATTTAAAATATTATATTTTAAGTCAATTTCATCATAAAGTTTTTTTTTTTTTTTTATAATTATGTTATGACAAAAAATGACATTGTATTACATTCACACTTCACAAATAAACTATCTTTTTTATATATCCTTTTAATTTTCAATCATCTATGCAGTTTAGTTGACTACTTAATTTATTATGATAGCCCATAAAAAAAATGATAGTCTTCTTTTTTGAGTGATAATGGCTTAACTTATATAGTTTCTTCTAGTTGAACAAGAAATTTGTGTGATCAAATTTGGCCTAGAATGGCAAAAGTAAGGGTTTAAAGTAGGGATGACGACAGATTAGGATGAGATCAAATCATGGGTTGTCCCATCTTCGACCTGTCTCCTATTTAAGATGGGAAAAAACTCAGGTAAAATAGGACCGAAGTAGGTCAAGTCAAGTTAAAGATATTCTACTAATCCTAATGAAATGAATTGACATTGATGAGATATAGGGAAGAAATGAGGGATAAGTGTTTTTGGAGTGAGGCAGAATAAGCAAAACCTATTCCCGCTCGTCACCCCTCCGAGACGGAAAAAAATCCGTACAAAAATATTCCGAGCGAGTCATTTTGTCCTCCCGAATTTTAAAATGGGCTGCCATTAGTTGAGCCTAATGGACCACTCTACCGCTAGTGCTCAGTTGGGCCTAGCCCACCCCTTTGTTATGCAGTGAGAACCAGTCCAGATCCTGGACCCAGCTTCGACTAAAATTACACAGTGCCCTTCTCGTAATTTGAACAAAATCCAAGGGCTATTCAGTTTGCGATTTCAATCAACGCCTTTAACCTATTTAGGGTTTCATTTTTCTTATTAGGGTTTTCTCCGAAGTGAAAAAAAGCCGTAGAGCAGCGACAACAACAGCAGCAACACCCAATGGTTCTCAAGTATGTTCCTTTTTTCCTTTCAATTTTCTTATCAAACTCTGTTTGGTTCCCGAGAAAATGTTGGGATTCTTTTTCTTATTATTTAGGGGTTCATTTCCTCTTTGGATGTGTAATTTTTAGTTAATTTATTGAATAATATTTATTTTTTGTGTGATGGTTTTAGATTGTGATACAATGGATTAGATTATGATAATATTGGATTGGATTTTGTATTGTGAGATTTTGATGGGTTATTCAAAAAAAAAAAAAAAACACCTTGTCTTTATCCAATCAGCATTCTTGTGATTTATACAATTTGTTGATATTTTGTATTTTTGTTTATGAATTATGGCTTTATGGATCTGTTCTTAAGATGGGTTTTGCTCAATATTTTTTTTTTTTTTTGGTTGCATCAGATTGATTTTATGTTTAATTAGCTTTGTAGCTTTGAGGTGAATGCATTGTGAATAAGCTGATCCGAGTACTTGGTTGAGGTTGTATTGGAAATCCAGAAATGGGTTCGAGCTGACTTGAGCCTTTACTGAGGTCTTGGGTTGAGCTGTGTGGGAGCTTGGTTTTTCAATGAAGGTCTAGAGATTTGTTATAGATTACAGTTGTGGATTGTGGCATAGATTTTTAGTACTCATGCCAATGAGCTTTAGCCCAAATGGCATATCCTCATCTGATAATATGGATGGAGGGTAAGGCTGTGGTTTCAGGACCTGCTGGATGCATGTGTAACTTCATTTGGTTTATATGCTAACTTGAAAATTTCGCTAAGAGTCTTGTAGCTCAACTGCATGGCGCCTCTTGGAGTTTCTAACGGAGACGTCCAAGGTTCAAATACTCCCACCCCAACTATCAGTGTATAAAAAAATACTTGAAAATTCCTTGGGAATGAGTCTGTTTCTTTTGTGGAAAAAGATACCTAGAATATTGGTGTGATTTTGTAGGTTGGGAATAGATGGAGTGGAAATTAATGAAAATAAATGAAGCACAGATAGAAAAAGTTATATGGGTCTAAATTTGTATTCATCTGGTAGGACTTGCCATGGCTTAATCTGTATTGCCTAAACATGTACATGACTATCTGTGGCAAGATGATTCCTTTCACTTTCAGTTTCAAGTCTGACAGAAATTGGTAAGTTAACCCAACTTAACAAATGATTCAACTAAGGAATTGGGCTTGGCTACTGGACATTTTTTACTGCATACTGTTACTGGTTATACAGATAACTTGAAAATCCTGCTTCAGTCTTCATACTATTTGAATTTTTTTCCTTGATGGTTTTTTTGGTTGCTGAGAAAAAATTGAGTTTTTTTATTTTTTTATTTTTATTTTTTACACTATTTGTATTTTAAGTAAACAAGATGCTTCAATCAAGCAAGCCTTAATGAGTTTGTGTTTAAGCCTACCAAATTTTGCTAATTTTCAGATTAAATAAAATAGCACAAAACTTGTCATTCTATTTTCTTTTGTTTCTTTGGTGTGCTTTACAACCATATCGATTCTTTGCATGTATTCCATTTTTCTATTTGCGCTACTACAATTAGGTATTGTATTTTCTTCAAAGAATACCAAATAAGTCTAGAATGACTATTCATTTCTGACCGAGTCTCAGTCTCACCTTCCTTTTCTTAGTATGCACTAATTCTTTGCTGTGAGAATATTTATGTAAAATATTTAAAAATAATAGAATAAAGTGTTCTTACTTTTCACCAAAACGTTCACAAACTGATGAGGAATCTTGGTTTTCAATCATTATTATTTCAATGTACATGCTCAGTACTGTCTGATGTTTCAGGACTGAACTCTGCCGCTTCAGCGGGTCGAAGATATACCCGGGTAGGGGTATCAGATTTATCAGATCAGATTCTCAGGTTAGTTTTTATTTAAACAACCATGGCAAATCTTTGGGTTTTTGCATTTTATATCCTTTTCTATTATTTATTTATTTTTGGCTTGGTTTAGTTTGGTTGAGAAGAGGGTGTTGGTTTTCCTGTTTTTGCACTGAGATTGATGTTTGTCTTCTTGTTGGTCAATTCAGGTTTTCCTGTTTGTCAACTCAAAATGCAAGAGGTACTTCCACAACAAATTGAAGCCCTCAAAGCTTACTTGGACAGCAATGTATAGAAAGCAACATAAAAAGGTGGAGTATCCTTCCATTATCTAGTTTTGATGCTACAGTAACTGGTATGACTTATATTCTTACTCTTTTACATGACTCACAGGACATAGCTGCTGAGTCTGTGAAAAAGAGGCGTCGGGCCGCCAAGAAGCCATACTCTAGGTCCATTGTTGGAGCTACCTTGGAAGTTATCCAGAAAAGGAGAACTGAAAAACCAGAAGTACGAGATGCAGCACGTGAAGCTGCTCTCCGGTATGCATTCTTCCACCCATTTTTTTCTATCTACTGTATAGTTCGTGACTGCTCATTTTTGAACCCAATAATAGATTGAAGGGTTTTGGTTTAGATATTTGGATACTGAAGTGTGCACCCAAGTTGTTTATCCCCTGGCTCTGATTAAATTGCTTCCTTAATATGATTATGCAGTGAAATTAAGGAGAGAATCAAGAAAACCAAGGATGAGAAGAAGGCAAAGAAAGCAGAAGTGACAGCCAAATCTCAAAAGACTCAGAGCAAGGGAAATCTGCCCAGGGGTGCTGCGCCAAAGGCCAAAATGGGAGGTGGCGGTGGAAAGCGCTGAGCCGACAACTTAGACTAGTCAGAGGGAGCTATTGGGCTAGTTGTACTGTTGAGGAAGATTTTGTAGTACTTTCTTGTTCTTCAGTTTTGTTTTCTTTGTGGCTTTATTAAAATTGAACTTGAGCAGATATACTTTGTATCAAGGTTTTAGGCTTTGGTCAGGACCTTTTTATATTGCTTTGTTTTGAATTCCTGGTAATTTATATGGATACGAAATCTTGGATCGTATTGAAAACTCAATGAACTAAACTATAGATTACAATCAGTCTTATTTAGGGGATTCTATATAGATTGTATAGGGAGCATCGTTGAATGAATTGGATGTGGCTCTCTCCAGTGACCTATAAATAGGATTGTATGACTGTCAATCATTTTGAACAGTCAAAACTGACGTCCCCGATTTTTCCTATTATGTGCATAATTTTATTCACTTCAGGACAACGAATAAGCATGATAATTAACCATGAAAGAAAAGACATGGGAATGTTTTATTTATTTATTTATTTGTTGTATTAAATTAACGAATTCATAAAAGAAATTGATCCATAACATCTGACTAAACAAACGTAATTAGCATGTGCAAAATCTACATAAATTGTAAAGATTATTAAAATCTAGATTAATTAAAAAAACTAAGTACATTGTGGGGGTGGATTTATAAAAGAAATTGATCCATAACATCTGACTGAGACTTATGTCTAGGTACCCTAGACACAAGTCTTAGACATCTCAAACTAGGAATACTACTCTTTCATGTGTTGTGACGTTTATAGAGCCACTTTATTGTAGGAAAATTTTTATGGTTTTTTTTATTTATTTAAGCAAGTATTTATGTCTTAGCATTCATTGTGATTGTCAGGTTGCTGTAGCATATGCTAAGAGCAAAATGTATAACGGAAAAAGTTAACATATCCGATTGAGACAATATCCTGAGGAAGCTTATTAATAATGGTGTTATGTCTTTAGACTTTTTGAGATCAAAAAGGAATTTGGCCGATCATTTGTCTAATCTACTAGCAAAAAAGTTGGTGAGTAAGAGACATTTAGGGAAAGAGTTTGGCTTACCTCCACTACTTTTTTAACTGGACATGTCTTTTTATTTTAAATATACAATGGCAAGTGATAGTGAATTTTAATCTCCACATTTTATTTAGTTAATGGATAATGTCGCAGTTTCTCATTAAAACAAAAAGAAATTCCAATTAAAAAAGTACTAGAAGTAAGCCAAACCTTTACGAAAACTGACATAACCCTGCACCATCCTACCCCCGTCCCTCTCCTCATTTTATGTGCCCACCTTGCTTGAATTTGACAATTTTTGCCCCTTCAAAGGATTATTTTCAAAGGTTTGGGTGGAGGTCATCCCAATCTCAAATTTGAGTGATTTTGGAGTCATTGAAAAACTTGCGAAGTATACTTTCAAATTCCATTGACCTTGTGTCATTTGGAACATAACTAAAAATGTTATGCCCTTGAGAAAGAGGCTTATCAAAGTTGTATTTTTGGAAATCTAATGACTTCTCATTAGCTGCTCGTGATTCCTATTAATCCATAATTTCTTGGGACGAATTGGGATAAACGGGTCATAGAGAATTTCTTCTAATTTAAGAAATTCCTTACTTTTCGAATCAATATGTCATTGTTTGGAGTACATTTGTGCACAAATGTTGCCCTGCCCATTGATCACATTTTGGGTCTAAAAATTCAAGTTTTTCCTATGAATGTTTCCACTTTTGTGCACTTGGTGTGTGGCCTTCCCGACATTGGTTTATCCCAATTGACATATTGTTGGAAAGCTTGTAGTGCCAATTTTATAACATTACTAAGCTTGTGCTTCGATTCTTTTGATGAGAAGAGCTAGGCTCACGGGCATTAGTCACCTTGAACTAGTTTTGAAAAAAAAAAAAAAAATCACGTTTTCATATTTTTATGACGTTGATCTACTTGTTCAGAATTTTCATTATCGAGACCCTTCAAAAAGAATGACTTCCAATAACTTCTCCAATATGATTGAGCTTTCATTGATCCAAAGTCATTTGACCAAGGTTTGACTTCCACACTTAGCAAAGCTTGCTATTTTGAATATTTTTCCATTGATTAGTGATATCTTACTCTTCTAAGGATCGATTTCAGGTCATGAATAATGAATTTGAAGGATTTTTCCTTGTGTTTCAATATTGCAAAAAAAAACTTCTTCAATACGACAGTTAGATTTTAAATTAAAGCTTGGTCAAACCTTGTTAATGTTGGTCAAGGTCAGTCGACTCTAAGGCTTGGCCATGAATCAATAAGAATTTTCCGTTTTAAAAATATTCCAAAAAAAAAAGGATGCATTTTGATCTTGTTCAAATTTGATCAAAATTCACATTTTTTAGAGTTTGATTGTGATCTTGAGTTAGGGTTTGTCTTTTAGTCCGATTGACACAAACCAACCTTGTATCCTTGAAATTGTATCCTTGAAATTTGGTAGAACCAATCATTTTCGAAGATATGTTTTTGGATGTCTTGGTTTTTACAAAAATAAATCTAAAAAATCTTAAGGGGTCAAAATACGGCTATGACTTATGACATCTAATCAACAACATCTAGCATCTATTCTATATGGAAAATGTCACAAGAGAAATAGAATTCTAACATAAGTGTATAACATTTAACTGTATAATATTAATTTAAACAAAATGTGATATCTTTCTTGATAATATCTAACATCACAACTCATAGAATAAATAGAATAAACAAACAATAGACAAAATGTAACTATAAGTGCTTAATAATTTAATACAGAAATACATGACATCATGTTTGGGTTCGAAATGCCAAAATTAACCTAACTTTTACTACTCAAATACATAATTGTAAATGTTTCTCAAAAAAAAAAAAAAAAATAATAATAATAATAATAATTGTAAAAATTTAGAAAAAATAATATCCCTAAATGATATTATTACAAAACTCAAACCAAAACATTTTTGTTGTTGTTATTCAAATGATCACATTTTAAAACGAGAGACACTCGAAGAGTTTCATATGGCAAGTCTAACTCTTGGACCAACTTTGAGCATCCTCCAATTGTTTTTTTTTTTTTTTTTTTTTTGAGAAAAAAGTAAGTAAATTTTATTGAACTAAATCCGATTGGAAAACAATATCCATACTAAATTACAGCCTTACATAGAAAAACTGAGGAGGTTACTTAAATGGCTAAGTAACCTACTACAATACATAAGCTACTGTCATTACCAATCTTCCATAAATTTAATTGTTTTTTTTTTTTTTTTTTGAGAAACCCCTATCCTTAGGGAATATTATTAAGTAATGAACTGAAGGTCAAAATTGTAAACATCAATCGTGTCTGGAGGAACAGACTCCATCCAAACATCCAAAGGATTAGGCATGGCTCTTCTGGCAAGTCTATGAGCCAGACAGTTACCTTGCCTCCTAATATGTTGAAAAGAAATACAATTGAAATAAGAACATAGAAACTTAATGTCCTGTAAAATGTGCCCAAACTCAGAATGAGCCATATTGTCGTCATTGATAGAGTTAATAATAATCTCTAAGTCACCTTCAACTATCAAGCTGTGAAACCCCAACTCCTTTGCAAACCAGAGAGCTCGGCGAGCTGCTAGCACTTCCACCATCTCTACCGAAGCAGGCAGCAGAACCTGTTGTGTCAGAGCAGCCATAACCAATCTGCTTTCATTACGGATTATAATACCCAGACCAGCAATGTTTTGTTCAGCAAAAAGGGCCCCATCAAAGTTAACTTTGAGCAGACCTGTTGGTGGAGGACGCCATCTTATGGATCTAGCTGTTCGTGGGAGCTTCTCATGAATGGGCCGGAGTTGGTTGTATTCCTGGAGAGCTTCTCGAGCCATGGAACTGATCTTATCTAATGGAGCCGTGTCTTCCTGCATGCGTAGCTTATTCCTCTGCGTCCAAATCAAGGAAGACGTCCAAGCAAATAAAGCAAAGCGGGACGAGTCCTGTTGTGCAAGCTGAATAACATCCAGCAAGCTGGAAACAGCGTTAGTAGCATCAATCAAATCAGCAAAATAAACCTGCCATACCGTGGCTAGTTGAGGGCAAGTCCAGAGAGCATGGAGTGCATATGATTAGTAAATATGATTATGCCACTAGTCAAGCTCTGTAAGCCCCTCTTCCATTCTATGCAAAATAGAAATAAATTTTCTTCATTTATACACTTGTTAAAGCATCCTGCATCCACAACTTTCATAATTCATAAAAACATTGGATTTCATGATCAACAAACCATCAGGTTACCATTCTGCCATAATTCTACCAAAGTTTCTTATCTTCTAGTCAATGAACAAAGAAGTAACTTCATTTCTATATTGGTTCCAACTTCTATGTCCAATGCGAATGCATAATGATATTTAGAATTACGTTTACATCAAAAAAAAGTTTGAAATACCTATCCATGGAAAAAGGTTTAATGCAACAACACAAGTGCAACAAAATTGCAACAAATAATCTAACAGAGTCACACACGTATATATAAAGGAAAATTTTTATTTGGAATTGCATTTCACATTTTATTCCAATCTTCTAACCTTTTCCCTCTTTCCCAACCCATAAACTCTATTCAGTTTCAAAGTAAGATACGACTCTCCATTCAACATTCACAATATTGTATTGATAGATTTGATCTGACAATTTAGGATGAATGTATATCCTACCTATGTTTTATTCTAAAATGTGTATAAACTATAGTGACAAATTTAGCAAGAAAAGAAACCTCTACATATGAGGCATGTAATAGTAACAGGGGGATTGCAGGAATACCATATCCATCAAAGGTTAGAATATTAGTGGTAGTAGAAAGAAGATGATCTCTAATATTAACTACTAAGTAAGGAAAATCTACTAGTATCAATATGGTCTTTGGCTCATATTCAATTGACCTATCATGAGCATCCAAATTACCCCATGAGCATAACCAATTGCAAACAAATTATTCTGTCATTTCACAAATACATAAAACTAATTTCATGTTCACAATGTTGCATCAACTGAAGTTCAAGATAATTTTCACAAATGTAAGACTAGAATAGCAACAAACAACCTAGTGCCAATACAAGAAAATAAATATCACCATGTAAAAGAATAACTTGCAACGAAAATATCTAGTCCTTAATCATTAGTCAACATGTTGATATGATTACATACAGTACAAAGTAAAACAATAAGTTTACTCCAATATAGAGATAGCTTTATCTAATGGGGGAGGGAGGGAGTCATGAAACAACCAAAAGAGCCAAACTAATTATACTATTTGTTTCACTGTTGTCCCTATGTTATGTAAAAATAACTAAATTTACTCCCTAGGGGCGAGTCCAAAGGGCCCAGCCTTCGTGAGGTACCATGTCATGAAAATAAATAAATAAAATTTACTAATGACGGCACTCTTACTTTAAAATAGCTATCCTACACATTCTCAAATGAATAAAGGTTCAAGAATCTCTAGTAACACGCAAATCGTAGTAAGCGCAAACAGGACATCAGAATTATGAAGGTTGGACTCAAAATAGATCCTGCCTTTTGGCAAAAGACAACTAAAATGTATGAAAGTGAAAGAGACAGTAACTTAAAGTCTTAAACTAATTGATATTTAAAGTCCCACAGCTTAATCTGTTGTGGTTTTAAAACAATAGTTTCACTTGCAAGCACCCATAACCTGCTTTAAAACTAAATTTGCTAAGCAAATTACAACCAGACTACATTTGTAAAACTGAAATTGATTCAAGAACTAATTTGATCCAGAACCTAATCACTAAGGGTTTAAGAATTTTGGGGCTGGTTTAGGGAGAAGTGTATACCTATATAAGGTATGATATTTCGCATTAACATTACATTAGAAAAAATTTGAAACACCTATCCATGAGAAAGGGTTTAATGCAACAAAATGAGTGCACAACAAAATCGCAACAAAAGATCGGACAGTAAAATGAATAACCAATCTTGTGCACAGAATGGGAAAGAAATACCATCTCATAAAAAATATTAAATTTTACTGAAAGCAAATATACATCACTCACGTAATGACTAGTGATGACTTAAAATATAAAATTTGTCCTTGATCTTGAGAAACTAAATAACCTTCACTCAAACTTTGGAAGCAGCTCTTGAATATTTTCATCTACTTGATTAGACAACAGCAAGTCAATAAACAAGGCAGCAGTTGTCGCGTTTGCTGAAAATCCCTTGTCAACCATCATTTTGTGATATTTCATTGCCTTTGATGTTTCTCTATGTTGCAAAAACCCTTGGATTAATGTGTTATATGTGTGATGGTCAGGTGAACAACCATTGCTATCCATTTTCTCAAACAACTCACTCGCTTCATCAACTAGTCCGTTCTTGCAAAATCCTTTGATCATTATATTGTAAGTCCAAACATCAGGATGCAATCCTTTTGCAGGAAGACCACTAAAGATTTCTCTTGCAGTCGTAAGCTCCCAAACATTGCAGAAACCATCAATCAAGATGCTGTAAATCACAATATTACAGTCCAGCCTTTTGTCTTCCATCTCCTGAAACAATGCCATTGCCTCAGCAATTCGTCTATTCTTAAAAAAGCCATCTAATAGGGTGGCATAGGTTTGGGGATCTGGCTGTTGGCCACAAGTGCACATTGTATTGAATAGCTCTAGTGCAGATTGGACTCTCTCCACTTGACAAAACCCACCTATAAGAGTGTTGTAAGTCACTATATCAGGAATTATTCCCTTGTTGGACATTTCATGAAACAGACGCTTTGCCTCATCAATTTTTTTACTTTTGCAATATCCATTTATCAATATGGTATAGCTAAACACATCAGGTGAACAACCCTTCTCAACAATCATATTAAACGTCTTAACTGCCTCATCCAGTTTGTTTTGCAAACAATAACCATCAATCAAAGAATTGTAAGTGACTATGTTAGGATCAATGCCTCTTTGAATCATCACATCAAAAACTTCTTTTGCCTTAGTCAACATCCCTTCCTTGCAAAGTGTGTCCACCAATATGCTAAATGTTTGTACATCTTGCATGACCTTCCTTTGCCCCATCTCACTCAACAAAGTAATCGCCTCCCTCCACCGGCCAAAATTGCATAGGCCTTGAACTAAGGAATTGTAAGTGACAACATTTGGTTGAATGCCTTTACTCGTCATTACTGATAAAAGGTTCAAAGCCTCAGTTACCAATCTGTCCTTACATAAACTGTCAATGACCGTGCTATAGAGCACCACATTTAGTTCAAAATTCCCTTTTTCAAGTTTTCTGAGCAACCTAATAGCCACACCAGTCTGGCCAATCTTACACAGACCGTTTACTATTGTTCCACAAGTAATCACATTAGGCTCATACCCTTTCTTCTCCATTTCTTCCACCAAATTTACAGCTCCAACGATGTTTCCTTGAAGACAGAGGCCTTTGACAAGAGTGGTTAGAGTTATATGGTTTGGTTGATAACCAAGTTTCAAAATTGTTGCTAAGACAGAGATACCAAAATTGACCCGGTTTAGATGGCAATAGCAATTAATCAAAACATTGAGAGTACAAACATCGGGAGAGATTCCGAATGATTCCATTCGTTGAATTAGAGTAATGACTACGGAGTAATGCTTCATTCTTGCAATGGAACCAAACATGTGATTAAAATCCAGAATGGAAGGCAAAGGGTGCATGTGAAACATTGTATCAAACAGGCCTAAGGCATGATCAAGATTCTTAAAGGTTCGAGATTTGCAGTGATCTCTAACAGATTTCAACAACTGATTCTGGGTTTGATTCTGATATGGGGTTTTCGCATTTTCTCTAATAGTAGAACAATAATGATAAGAAGTAAAAGCACGAAATGGAAATGGAAATGGAAGGCTTACTACTCTAATAATCAAACGATTGGATATAAAAAGAAGAGAGGATGTTGATTTACCCATTTCACAATGACGACAGACAGTCTCAGCTACCAACTCCGTAGTCATTACTCTAATTCAACGAATGGAATCATGGTGGAGGAGTGGCAGATCGGAGAACGAAGCCGGGCCAAGATCGCGATTTTTGGGTTTGGGTTTTTCTGCTTCGATTCCGAGATCGTTATTTTAAGGGTTCGGGTATGGGTTTTTCTGCTTCGCTCTTGAGATCGTTATTTTAAGGGAAGAACTGTCTTTGAGTTTTGGGGGTTGGAAGAAGAGCGGAACGAACGGCAGTGGAGAAGAGGAAAAAAGAAATTGAAGCTGGAGAGAAGAAAAAGAAGGAACGAAGAAAATAGGAGAAGCAATTTTTCCCCCTTTTTTACCCCCAAAAATAATAATAAAAAATTGGAAGGTTAGACATATTTTGTTTTACTACACGTGTTCTATCTAAATTTTTTTGAAATTTTTGTTCATGCTGTGCAAAAAATAAAGAGGATAATAAAAAATAAAAATAAAAATAAAAAGTCAAAAACCCAATAAAGAAAAAAAAAATAAACTCATGTGTATATAAAAAAAATTAAAATTAAAAATTAAAAAAGCGAGAGAGTAAAACTTACTTATGACTTGAAAAATAAAAAATTTATAACTCTTACGTCAAATATAATTTGAACTCATATATGCGTAATTGTAATCTATATATATAATTAAAGTCAAAATTGAGAAAAAATCTAAAAGTATATATTTTTTAATTATCAAATGAGGAAGGCTACTCCTAGCAACTAGAAGTCTCATTTAGGCTCACGTAGGGTATATATTGCCCCACTTCATTACTATCAAGAAGACGAATATTTTATAATTAATTTATTTGGTGTGTTTACTATTACGTTCACTGACCTCTTTATCCAGAACCTATAATAATAAGACATATTAATAAGTTGAAACTTGAAACTTGTGAATTGATATATGCTTTAAGTACTAAGTTGTGAAAGAGGTAGGGTTCAAGTGATAAGTTTAATTATAATGGTATCTTTTATGGTATTTTATGTTTATGGCTCAAACCACATTTCCACCTATCCGCTATTTACTAATAATTTTTTTTTATCTTGAAAAGAGACTGCGAATAATTTGTATTTATGTAAAATTATAAATTTGTGCATCAACATATTCTTTTATGGCCAGTGGTTTTACCAATTTCAATTGAAACTTTTCACCAAGACTGGCTGCATACAGAATGAGGGAAAAATATGTACTTATTTTTTTTTTTGTTGAATATCATTTAAATAATATTTATTTAATTTTCTATATTATAATTTTTTTAATTGAAGCCATTTTTCATACTTTTTGAAGTACAAAATTACTAGTTAATATTTTTTTTTTGGAAACTAATTAATATTTTATATTTAAGTTTTGTTAACATCTACTTTTCAATTGATAATATAATTAAGTTCACCGTTCATAAATTATTAAAAAATTATTATAGGATGTCATTGTCATTTTTTTTTTTTATAATTATGGTCACCTTCCAAGTATTTCACCTGCCAACTTTGTTATTCCATACTTCTCAACGTTGGGTTACTTCAAAATTTTAGCAGCAAAATAAAATTTAATTCAGAGGGTCTTGTTTTAATTAAAAAATATATATATATATATAGTATTTTTTTTTATTAGATATTTTTTCAAAAAACACACCCCTCAACTTTTTATTATATTCAAATTAAAAAGAAAAGTTTCTAAACACACCAATAGCATAGGTGGAAAAGATAGTTTCATTTTAACTTATTTGGAGAATTGATGGGCATGTGAGTTTGACTGGAAGTACAATTTTATTGACCATGTTAAATTTCTCAATTATGTCTATTGTGTTCTTAGTTTTTAGAGTTTTTAAATACTTTCAATTAAGTATAATGTTATTTTTGTGGAAGTGTATTTTTTATTCCAACTAAATATTGTGACCTACCCCCTTTGCACAGGCGCGAGTTTAACGGATTTCTTTTATTGTTTAAAAATAAATATATAAATTAATTGATAAAAGGTTATCCAAAGAAAGTTGACAGCACAATTTCTTTTCGAAAATGTTTGGTAGCAATAAAAAGATGGCATGTGTCTTGTCATGTGTGATACACATGACTGACTTAATTGGTTGGGTTAAGTGAGTCATGTGTATTGAACATGATAAAGACAAATGATATCTTCTTATTAGTGATTGGAGACCAAAACTTCAAACACTTCTTTAAAACATAAGGTTTAGATGGTCAAAGTCGATTACAACTTAATAATCACTAAGTCAAAACATTAAGTCTGCAAAAGAAAAAAAAAATACATGTTAAACAAAGCACAAATCCAAATGGTTGTCTAAAGAAAACATTAAATTTGCAATGTAAAATGCAAAAAGCCCATAATTTTTCCCAAAACTGCACATACAGTTCCATATCTATACGTAAAACCTAGATCCAAATTCATTCATATATAGATATAATTGTTGGTGTTATGAAGGTACATTTCTCCCAAGATTGACATAAATTTGGTCTCAAATTTCTCCCATAATGTGCAATGAATGAAAACAATATCTCAATAGTATTATACAAGAAATTGGGAAATAGCGTTTATCATTGTAGCTAATTGCTGAGGAATATGTTTTCCCAAATCTAATATGATCAACCCCACTACAATCCAAATGAAAATTCAATTTAGTGATTAGTGAGCCTATTCTAACCATTTGGCTAACCAAGATATAAACTTATTCTCATTTTTAGTTCATATACATACAAAACCAAACAACTCAAACAGTAAGATTCAATTCAATTCTTTGACTTTCCTTCTCTTTCTCTCAACTTCACTCCGTGGATTGGTGTGTCCGTAGGTGGCCTAGATGCATTGTCCTCATTTATTAAAAATACAAAATTATGATAGATGAATTTAACAATCAAAATAAATATAAAATTTATTTTAATTTCTTAAAAATTTTGGTAATAAGATTTTGGTCAAAATAAAATTTTTCAATTTCTTGAAACTTCTTTTTTTTAATGGAAAGATTGTATTTTAAATTTTAATTTAGATGGAATAAAGCCATTCCCTCATGAGCTAAACATGCTCAATAATAATAAAACAAATTTCCTTTATCCAATTGAAAAAATCTACAATGCCCCTGTCCAATTGACAAAATCTATAATGCCTCTAGCATGCTGGATTAGGTAATGGGTTAATGAGTTGACAAAACCTGTTTAAACACCCTTAGATTGTTTAGATGAAACCATAATCACTTCATGGACTGATGGGGTTAGATTTATGTTTCAGTAAATATGACTTTCGATTTGGTGTTCTTATTCTTTATAAATTGATTATAAAAAAAAAAATGTTATTATTTATAAATAGGAGTTGGTGTTTATTGTCTAATGAGTGCGTTTTGGGGATTTTAAAGGATGTAAGCGATTTATAAATTTGGGGCCAAATGGGGTGTGACAGAAAAATTAGTTCCTAAAAGAATCACTTTATAGTAGCTCAAATGAACATTATTTTAGATTCTCCTACATTATAGAAATTTAATGTAGTGTACCTAAGTTTTGCCCTTCATATAATTAGGGAGTGAACGTTATATAGTAAGTGTAGTACCAAAATCTCATCTTATAAGAGTAAGATGGAGCGGGTCATGGGTTCAAGACACACTGGGTTTGTGTGTAACTTACCAATAAAAAAATAGCATGGAGATGCTTAAAATTATGGTTCTTGGGTTTCTTTACAATCAACATCAATAACAGAACCAGGAAAAAAAAATTAACATCAAGAAATTTCACTATAAGAAGTTGTTGACATTTACTGCTCGTATATATGTACATGAAGTAGAATATAGTTTATTCTTTCTAGATTTTAGGTCGTGAATAATGAATTTGAAGGATTTTTCCTTGTGCTTCAATATTGCAAGAAAAATTTCTTCAATATGACAGTTAGATTTTGAATTAAAGCTTGGTTAAACCTTATTAATGTTGGTCAAGGTCAGTCAACTCTAAGGCTTGGCCATGTATCGATAAGATTTTTCTGTTTTAAAAATATTCCAAAAAATAAGGATGCATTTTTTCCTTGTTAAAATTTGATAAAAATTCACAGTTTTTAAGGTTTGATCATGATCTTGAGTTAGGGTTTGTCTTTTAGTACGATTGACACAAACCAACATTGTATCCTTGAAATTTGGTAGAACCAATCATTTTCGAAAATATGTTTTTGGTTGTCTTGGTTTTTACAAAAATAAATATGAAAAATCTTAAGGGGTCAAAATAAAGTTATGACACCTAATCAACAGCATCTTGCATCTATTCTATATGGAAAATGTCACAAGAAAAATAAGGAGGTGTTTGTCACTGTTGTTTAAACGATAGTTTTCAGTGATTAAACAACATTACGCGTATTTCCACATACTTTTTCACCCACATGTATTTTCACAAAATAACAACAACATTACTAAAAATCTCTTACCAAACGAGCTCTAGAATTCTAACTTAAGTGTATAACATTTAACTGTATAATATTAATTTAAACAAAATGTGATATCTTTCTTAATAGTATCTAACATCATAACTCATAGAATAAATAGAATAAACAAACAATAGACAAAATGTAACAATAAGTGCTTAATAATTTAATACAGAAATACATGACATCGGTTTTGGGTTCGAAATGCCAAAATTAACCTAACTTTTACGACTCAAATACATAATTGTAAACGTTTCTCAAAAAAAAAAAAAAAAACATAATTGTAAAAATTTAGGTAAAATAATATCCCTAAATGATATTATTACAAAACTCAAACCAACACATTTTTGTTGTTGTCATTCAAATTAACCAACACATTTTAAAACGAGAGAAACTTGAAAAGTTTCACATGGCAAGTCTAACTCTTGGATAAACTTTGAGCATCCTGCAATTGTATTTAAATCCATATAACACTAAAAGTGTGCAACATAAGTAATTAAATAATTGAATATAGAAGATTTTTCCCATAGTAAAATAAGTAGGTAGTAAATTATTTAAAAACAATGTCAAATGCACAAAAGGAAAGCAATAAGATATCATTGTGGTTATTTTAATTACAATACTACTAAATATGTCTATTGAATATGGTTAAATCATATGTATTAATAAATTTTCTGTTATCTATTACTTTACTATGTATAATAGTAGAAAACACAATGGTTGTTTTAAAGAATGAAAATAGTTTACACACCATTTCACTATATTACGAAAAACCATTTAAAGTGGCTGTTAATTAAGTGAACAGGATACTTCAATTTTTTTATAATGGGAGTAATGAAAAGCGACAATAACATCCTAGAGAAGAACTTATTCTAAAAATTAAAGACTCTTCAATCCAAGAAGAAAAATTGACAATACTTATAGCATGTTTTGCTAGCAAATGTGTAGGTCTATTATCTTGCTTGCATACATGAGAAATCTCAACTTTATGAAACTCATGGATAGCAACCAACATACCATAGATAATAGAGAGGATTCTTCATGCTCATAAATAGGGAGGAATATGAGGGCTGACGTTACTTTTAAACCTCAACTTTTGGTCAGATTGGCGAAATTACTACCAGTAAATTTTTTATTTTGTTTTAATTAACAATTTGGATGATAATTATGAATTAGATTAGGATCATTTTATATGGATTAGATTTGGTTGTGACTAAGATATTTGGGTTAAAGTGGGTTTTGCTTTGAGTATCTGGGTTAATTGCATAAATTATAAGCCGACTAATTGAAATAGTTCCCACCTAAAAGAGAAATCAAAAGTTCAATAATTTATCAACAATCAGAAATCATTGACAAATACTATCGATGGACATATCAACTATATGTTAGCCTAAATTCAAGAACATGAGACAATAACACGTACATTTATTTCTTTCATTTGTAAGTCTCAAAAAAAAAAAAAAAAACAGAATAATAGAATCTGCAATTTGTTTTGGAAGTTAGTGAATACAAAACTTAATTTTAACCAAGTTCTTCAATCATGTATAGATGGATATATATCAATCTATACATGATTGAAGAACTTAATCAATTTAATTAGTCTTTCTTATCTTGATTTAGAAATTTTAAATTAAGCAAATACAAAATTTTAATAAAATGTAAGACCGAAAGAAAAAAAAAAATCAAAATAAGACCTAAATTCTCCCTCATGTAGTTTGTAAACATTAAAATTTTCATAATTTTATACAATATCCTTCCTAGCTTTACGGAAATGAGAAATAGCTTTTTAACAAAAAAATCATTTAAAGAATAACATTAGTCATTTATTTCCAAGGAAAGAAAATTACAAAACAAGGACATTTTGAAAGCATATTAAGATTGTGCGATCTACTTAACTATTGGTCTAACTCTAACCCCAACATAAACAAAATAGGTTAGATCATTGCCTATAGGCTTAATTTTGGGTCATAGTTTGTAGAACCAAGTGTGAAATCCTTTATCACTCTTGATCCACGAGACTAATTAATGGTATAATCTTAGGACCTTGTTTGGAATGAGTTTAATCTGAGTGACTTGAATCCATGAAAAGGTATTAGTTGCTTACAAACGCATTTTTCTTGCTTATGAGTGTATTTACCAAATAAAATATTGGAGTTAGCTCTTAGAGCATCTTCAATAGTCTCTCTAAATTTTTGTACTATTTGGAGAATGAACAACGATTTTTTCCTTTTACTTACTTTCTCAAATACACTTTCTAACAGACTCTCTATCTTTTTCTCTATCTCATTAAAATATTATTTCTTTATTCTTTTTTTAATATTTCTTCATTCGTTCATAATGTCTATATTTTTTAAATTCCAAATAACATTAACAATTATATAAGTTTTTTTAATAAGAAGTGTTGCGTCTATAACATTTTTTTGCAATACTTTCATAATAAAATCTTATATGGTAAGTTGTTACTAGTTCTAGTTTGAAGCCATCACTTAAATTATTTTTTTACTCATTAATATCAACTAATAACAATCTACCACTTAAAATTTATTGTGAAAATATAGTGTAACATTTCTCAATTTTGATTTCTTATCCTTCGTATTATTTTTCCTTTCTTTCTTTAGGTTTTTTTTTTTTTTTTTTTTTTCATCCATACATGTTTTCTTCTTCTTTTTTCTCTCTTGTTTTTTCTCCTTCACACATGTACACGGAACACCTACCCCTACCCCTATCTCTATCTTCACTTTTGTTTAACTTTTTGTTTTTCAAGTTCTTGATCTCCAGAACATATCTCCAGCTCTCCATCTTTCTCTTTCTTTGTCTCTCTCTCACACACACACACACACAAATCTCTCTCCCTCTATCTCACACAAAAAAATTCTCTCTCTCTCATACACACATAGATCATCGGCAGAGAAAAAAGACTAGAGAGAGTTGACCTTTTAAATCCACGTTCATGCACGCCGCTCGTCCTCCTCCCCACTTCTAAAAACATGCAGCTTAATTAGCATATGGGTCAGATCGGCATTCTACATGGTTTTTTTTTTTTTTTTTGGTTCTAGTTTGATTAGTTTTATTTTATATGAAAGATTGTATTTTCTCTTTGTTTTGATTGTGTCTCCCTCTTGAGTTCAGAGACGATTGAGAGAGAGAGAGAGAATTTGGGATGAGTTTGTAGCAGTTATGAATATTAAGTAAAAAATGAATATTTTAATTGATTGGTTGAATTTTTATTCTCATAAATTGTTTTGCTAATGAACAGTAGGTCATCAAACCAAGAGAGCCATTGTTCATTAGCAAACAATTTTTTGCTCATGAACAATGATTTTGAGAGACTATTGGAGTAATCTTTTGTGGGTTTACTCTCCAAATTATGGGTTTAAAGAGCTTGTTGGAGATGCTCTTAGTACCTATATGAACGGCATCTTAGTGCTTTTTGAAATGCTTTTTGTATTGTTGAATTAAACATTTTCCAACATCAAAGAAAATCACATTTTTCTGTATATCTGTTCTAAACTTTTCCAGTTCTTTGATGCATAATGATTCAACCTTTTGGACTGTTGTATGTATTGGGTCATGTGGATAGAACTCCCATTTGCAATGGTGTAAACAACCCAAAACACATAATGAATGTATTGAAAAGAGAGGACCTTCTGTCAGTTTCTTAGAATTTCTAATCTATGTTTCGAAGCAAGAAGAAAATGTTGTGTGTCTAATATCAAGTTTGCAGGGATGATTAAGCGAGAGTTGAAGTGAGGAGGGATGAAAAGAGGCAAACGCTCTATCATTAGCTTTCACTTGAACGAGAATAAGAATAATCAGATTCATCACCACCACCATTAGTTTTCTCATAAAATTCATAGTCACCAATTTTCTATTGCTTTAGAAATTTTCTGGTTTTAAAGTAAATTAAAATTGATAATTAAAACTTAAATCCTTATACCTTATATATAGTTGAACGCTTAGGAGCATTTCAAATAAATATTTTAATCAATAAATTAATTATTCTTAAAAATATTTTTTAAAACAACAGTTGTCTAAGATTTCTGAATTTTAGAAGTATGATTATTTAAGTTAAGTCGCTTCTTGTTTAATTTAAGTAATTCCTTTTGGTTAAGGTCACAAGGTTTTATAATATAGTTTTTATGTTAACATGTGATTTATAATAGTGTTTAGCGAAGGATGATGCATGTTCATTAAAACTTTACACCGCAAGTTAAGCATGAAGTTCCCAGTAATTGCCCTGAATGCGAAACCTGAAACTGCTTCAACAAGGCAATGCACTCTTGTTGAACACTAAACCTGAAGTAAAGTTCTATGTTATATATGAGATGGGTTCAAGTTACACCTGGTGTAACTCTTTAAGAGTTACACCTTTTCTAAACAATTGGATTTAAGTTGGGGTGTCAATATTCAACCCAACCCGCGAACACGACACAAACCCGACAAGGGTTTTTGCGGGTTAAGGTTAGGCCGTAATGGGTTTGGGTCATAAACGGGTCGACCCGAAAGCGACAAAATAAGAAACGTGTCATAAGCGGGTCAACCCACGTAACCCGCAATAGACACGTTTGATAAGCCAATTTATTTGTATCAACCCGAAATGACTCACTTAACACAACCCGTTTAACTCATATAACAAATAAATATTCATTTTATTTTAGATTTGTCAAATACATTTTATATCCAACATATATTTTAAATTTAAAAAGAAAAGTGAGTAATTACAAAAACTTATTCAAGATATAATTGAAAATTGAAACTTTACAAACCCTAGATCTTTAAACCCTACAAACCCTAAATCTCTATACCTTAATTATTATAAATATCTAGTTTTATTTTTTTTATTTTAGCCTAACTACTCACTTTACTATCTTATAATCTCACGCCCAATTCTTAAACTCAAAATTTCAAACCGGTTATTGCTCTCTCTCTCTCTCTCTCTCTCTCTCTCTCTCTCATGTGTTTGGTGAGTTTTAGAATTAAAGAAAACCATTTATTATGTGCAGTAATTTTTTCTACTTAATGTTTTTGTTCTAAAAACTTTAGTTTATTATGTGCTCCAATTCTTTCAATATTGATACTTAGCATTTGGCAAGTTCCAAAGATATTATATTTTTGTTGAACTACGTTATTTTATTTTTGTTAAACTATATTATTTTTGTTAAATCTGTAAACTATATTATTTTAAATTTGGGTTGAAGTATATGCACTTCTTTTGGAGTGTAAAGAACTAGATGAATGTTATATTTTTATTGAACTATATTATTTTGAATATGGGTTGAAGACTTGAAGTGTATGCACTGCTTTTGGAATGTAAAAAAAATTATTTCTAGATAGATGTTATATTTAATATTATGTAGGTTGAAATGGGTTGTGTTACATTCGTGTTAACCTAACACGACTCATTTATTAAGCGTGTCAAATGGGTTGGGTCAGGTTAACCAGCCTAATTAACAAGTCGGGTTATGGTTGAAGAATCATGACACGATTATTAAATGGGTCGGGTTAGGGTTGAGCCATTTTGTCGAATACCTCTATCTCGACATGACACGAACCCAACATGCTAACCTGAATTGACACCCCCAGATTTAAGTAGATCCAACGGTTAAAATAAACCCTCATTAATGCTAATGTTCTGATTAGGATCTCATTTATTATCCCTTATTTATTACATTCCATACCTATCTCTAAACCTAAAAAAAACACGAAAAAGTATACATCTCTCTGTAATTATTTTTTTTCCACTGTTTCTAAAAAAAAAAAAATTCCAAAATAATATATATAATTCCAAAATAATAAGTATGTTAATAGTCCATTGGCACATGCAAGATGCAGAAAAAGGCCACCTTGGTGCTGCAATAATTCATTATACAATCCTTTAAAAGTTGGGAACCACACGCTTGGTTCGACTGCAACAGTTCCACCATGAATCTAAGATTGTGTTTACATGGAACTCTGCGAAGCCTAAACAGTCCCCTGCCGAAGTATCCATTTTTCTTCTTTCCTTAAACACTATGTCACATTTTCACTGAACACACTTCACAGAAGAAAAGGTTATTTAATGAATAATTCCCATTGAAATGTGGTTGTTCAATGCAGGTATTATACGAGTATTTTCCAAAATTCACCGTGTTCTGTATTTTAAAGAAAAAAAAAATTCTCTTGGTGATTGAAATTACTGCTGAGTGCTGACATTTCTCAAAAAAAAAAAAAAAAAAAAAATATATATATATATATATATATATATATAAGTAGTCTTCAATTTGGGAAGTTTTCAACTAATTCGGTAAAACAAACTATATCAAGTAGCTTAATCAATTAAAAATTAAAACCATCTTTTTTTAACGGCAGCATAAAAATTAAAAAAATATATATATCAAGTAGCTTTAAAAATTAAAACCGTCTTGTTTTTATGACAACATGAACTGATCATTAAGCTACTTGATATAGTTTGTTTTACCGAATTCATTAAAAACTTCCCAAATTGAAGACTACTCCTTATAATTTTTTTTTTGTGGAGAAAAGTCAGCACTCAGCAGTAATTTCAATCACCAAGTGAATTTTTTTTTCTTTAAAATACAGAACATGGTGAATTTTGAAAAATACTCGTTTAATACTTGCATTGAACAACCACATTTCAATGGGAATTATTCATTAAATAACATTTTCTTCTGTGAAGTGTGTTTGGTGAAAATGTGACATAGTGTTTATAGAAAGAAGAAAAATGGATACTTCGGCAGGGGACTGTTTGGGCTTCACAAAGTTCCATGTAAACACAATCTTAGATTCATGGTGGAACTATTGCAGTTGAACCAAGCGTGTGGTTCCCAACTTTTAAAGGATTGTATAATGAATTATTGTAACACCAAGGTGGCCTTTTTCTGCATCCTGCATGTGCCAATGGACTATTAACATACTTATTATTTTGGAATTATATATATATATATATATATATATTGATAATATCAATAATTTGCTTTATGTTAAACACTTCAATGTGTCCTTTAATATGTTTACCACTACCATTTGTACTGATACTCTCAATATTTCTTGGTAGGAAAAGAAGCACACTACTAATGTTGGAGATGATTCTGATAGAAGTACCACTATTAAGTGGAATAAAAATAATTATACCAATAGTAAGTGGATTAATATGACTTCCTCGACAAGAAGGAAGAACAAAGGAAAAGCACCTGCACAGGGCAATCCTCAAGACAAAAGCCTCCCAACGGGACAACCTTTTGTAATGCATGAAGGTGCATCTTCTGGGGTAAAACCCAGAGGATCAACATCCCTTCAGGAATTTGTCCCGGCAAAGGTGACATATTCTAGTGGTGACATGGTTATTGCATTACAAGAAGTTTTGTCAAGGAGTTTACAGTTTCACAATGGAACCTATACAAAACTACCAGATTCTATTAAATTTATCCTTGATAACCTCCAAGCTGCTTTTACCTTAAATTACCACAAACTTTTAAGGTCTAGAGATTTGTTATAGATTACAGTTGTGGATTGTGGTATAGATTTTTAGTACTCATGCCAATGAGCTTTAGCCCAAATGGCATATCCTCCTCTGATAATATGGATGGAGGGTAAGTTTGTGGGTTCAGGACCTGCTGGATGCATGTGTAACTTCATTTGATTTATATGCTAACTTGAAAATTTCACTAAGAGTCTTGTAGCTCAACTGATTGGCACCTCTTGGAGTTTCCAACAGAGACATCCAAGGTTCAAATACTCCCACCCCAACTATCAGCGTATAAAAAAAAAACTTGAAAATTCCTTGGGAATGAGTCTGGTTCTTTTGTGGAAAAAGATACCTAGAAGATTGGTGTGATTTTGTAGGTTGGGAATAGATGGAGTGGAAATTAATGAAAATAAATGAAGCACAGATAGAAAAAGTTATATGGGTCTAAATTTGTATTCATCTGGTAGGACTTGCCATAGCTTAATCTGTATTGCCTAAACATGTACATGACTATCTGTGGCAAGATGATTCCTTTCACTTTAAGTTTCAAGTCTGACAGAAATTGGAAAGTTAACCCAACTTAACAAATGATTCAACTAAGGAATTGGGCTTGGCTACAGGACATTTTTTACTGCATACTGTTACTGGTTATACAGATAACTTGAAAATCCTGCTTCGGTCTTCATGCTATATTGAATTTTTTCCTTGATGGTTTTTTTGGTTGCTGAGAAAAAATTGAGTTTTTTTTTTTTTTTTTTTAACACTATTTGTATTTTAAGTAAACAAGATGCTTCAATCAAGCAAGCCTTAAATGAGTTAGTGTTTAAGCCTACCAAATTTTGCTAATATGATTATGCAGTGAAATTAAGGAGAGAATCAAGAAAACCAAGGATGAGAAGAAGGCAAAGAAAGCAGAAGTGACAGCCAAATCTTAGAAGACTCAGCGCAAGGGAAATCTGCCCAGGGCTGCTGCGCCAAAGGCCAAAATGGGAGGTGGCGGTGGAAAGCACCGAGCCAACAACTTAGACTAGTCAGAGGGAGCTATTGGTCTAGTTGTACTGTTGAGGAAGTTTTTGTATTACTTTCTTGTTCTTCAGTTTTGTTTTCTTTGTGGCTTTATTAAAATTGAACTTGAGCAGATATACTTTGTATCAAGGTTTTAAGCTTTGGTCAGGACCTTTTTATATTGCTTTGTTTTGAATTCCTGGTAATTTATATGGATACGAAGTCTTGGATCGTTTTGAAAACTCAATGAACTAAACTATAGATTACAATCAGTCTTATTTAGGGGATTCTATAGATTGTATAGGGAGCGTCGTTGAATGAATTGGATGGGGCTCTCTCCAGTGACCTATAAATAGGATTGTATGACTGTCAATCAATTTGAACAATCAAAACTTGCGTCCCCGATTTTTCCTATTATATGCTTAATTTTATTCACTTGAGGACAACGAATGAGCATGATAATTAACCATGAAAGAAAAGACATGGGAAAGTTTTATTTATTTATTTGTGGTATTAAACTAACGAATTCATTGAAGAAATTGATCCATAACATCTGACTAAACAAACGTAATAAGCATGTGCAAAATCTAGATAAATTGTAAAGATTATTAAAATCTAGATTAATTAAAAAAACTAAGTACATTGTGGGGGTGGATTTATAAAAGAAATTGATCCATAACATCTGACTGAGACTTATGTCTAGGTACCCTAGACACAAGTCTTAGACATCTCAAACTAGGAATACTACTCTTTCATGTGTTGTGACGTTTATAGAGCCACTTTATTGTAGGAAAATTTTTATGGTTTTTTTTATTTAAGCTAGTATTTATGTCTTAGCATTCATTGTGATTGCTAGTTTGCCGTAGCATATGCTAAAAGCAAAATGTATAATGGAAAAAGTTAACATATCCGATTGAGACAATATTATGATTTGTGAGGTAGCTTATTAATAATGGTGTTATGTCTTTAGACTTTTTGAGATTAGAAAGGAATTTGGCTGATCATTTGTCCAATCTACTAGCAAAAAAGTTGGTGAGTGAGAGACATTTAGGGGAAGATTTTGGCTTACCTCTACTACTTTTTTAACTGGACATGTCCTTTTATTTTAAATATATAATGGCAAGCGGTAGTAAATTTTAATCTCCACATTTTATTTAGTTAGTGGATGATGTCGCAGTTTCTCATTAAAACAAAAGGAAAGTCCAGTTAAAAATGTACTGGAAGTAAACCAAAATCTTATGGGAACTAGCATGACCCTACTGTTAGGATTAGTGCCCTTAAATCCTATTGTATGATGCTATATATAATATTAAGTGTGGCATTGTGTATGACATTATGTATGACTTAATATTATGTTTAATAAATTTGTTTTATTATTATCTGAAATAATGGTAACATAAATATTCGAACATTATCATATAGTATATGAGATGCATAGTATGTGATTTATGTAAAAAGTCACAGAAGATATAAATCACAAGTTCTTTGTAAACTCAGAATTATAGTTCGTAGTCGGTGATGAAATTGGACATTTCATCTGTGAAGACTATAACATATCAACTATTATGATTTGTCTTGATCATGGAAGTGGAGACTTCTAGTTGATGTGTTAATATGTTTTAAGAGTTAAGACATGTTGAACTAGACCGCTGTGAGATTTATTATTCTCCTAAAGACTGTTAAATGAATAATAAATCTCACGACTTACATTTGCATGAACTCTTAATCCTGAAAGAATAATAGACTTGATCATAAAGTGTAGATTGTTTTGATATATCAGGAGCGAGATCTAAAGTAACGGTCAAAACCTCAGTATGTTGGGCAACCACATTTAGTGTTGATGGAACATATATTCTTAAGATGGAATTCATAGTCTCTTAATGGAGATATAAAATATTCCATTGAAATAAGTTTAATGGGTTTGTTATTTAGAGAGTTAGGCCTAACCACTTTAGTAAGTAGTTACTAAAGTATATATTTATGAAATTAGATTTCACAAATATATGATGAATAACTTAAAGGATTAAACCGGGTACTCAAGGATCAAGATGTAGTAATTTACAAAGTGGCGGTCTAAATTAATGACTTTGTATTACTAAGAATATTTTATGAAGGGGTTGCGTGTATAATAAAGTCTTGGGATATAATTTATAGATAAGACCTTGAGTGCAACTATATTTATATAGTGGTATTAAATATAGTTAATGGTAACTTTGGACTTGTCAAGAGTTGATAGAAAAACCCAAGGCCCATTGGAGCTAGTGTCTTATTGGTCCCTTTTGGTCCCACTCCAAGCCACACACTTAAGCCCAATTGGAAAGGCCCAAAAGGCTAGCCCAATTAGATAATTGGTTAGATACAAAGGGAAAAACGTTCAGAATATTCATAAGTAAGAAACATCATTATGAAATGGTATGTATGTGAGTGTTTGTCACTCTAAAATCGTCATTTTGTTACCAATTGAGAGACCACACATCTTGGGCATTAGTGGAATTGAAGTGAAGATTAAAAATATTCCCAAGTGTTTCAATCTTTGTTTTGAAATTCACCGCTTCAAGGTATGCTCTCTTGTTCTCAAATTCTGAAATTTACTTAGTGCATGTTATCAATATCGAATGAAGTAAATCCATTTTAAAACTTATTTTTCTGCTGCGTTCATCTTTAAATCCATCACCTGCACCATCTTACCCCGTCCCTCCCCTCATTTTATGTGCCCACCTTGCTTGATTTTGACAATTTTTGCCCCTTCAAAGGATTATTTTCAAAGGTTTGGGTGGAGGTCATCCCAATCTCGGATTTGAGTGATTTTGGAGTCATTGAAAAACTTGCGAAGTATACTTCCAAATTCCATTGACCTTGTGTCATTTGGAACATAACTAAAAATGTTATGCCCTTGAGAAAGAGGCTTATCAAAGTTGTATTTTTGGAAAATCTAATGGCTTCTCATTTGCTGCTTGTGATTCCAATTAATCCATAATTTCCTTGGGACGAATTGGGATAATCGGGTCATAGAGAATTTCTTCTAATTTAAGAAATTCCTTACTTGTCGAATCAATATGTCATTGTTTGGAGTACATTTTTGCACAAATGTTGCCCTGCCCATTGATCACATTTTGGGTCTAAAAATTCAAGTTTTTCCTATGAATGGTTCCACTTTTGTGCACTTGGTGTGTGGCCTTCCCGACATTGGAGAAATTATAAGATCCACATGGTGGATAAGTGATGTGGTCCACCATTCCACTAAAAAACTTCCACCTGTTTGACATATTGTTGGAAAGCTTGTGGTGCCAATTTTATAACATTACTAAGCTTGTGCTTCGATTCTTTTGATGAGAAGAGCTAGGCTCACGAGCATTAGTCACCTTGAACTAGTTTTGAAAAAAAAAAAAAAAATCACGTTTTCATATTTTTATGACGTTGATCTACTTGTTCAGAATTTTCGTTATTGAGATCCTTCAAAAAGAATGACTTCCAATAACTTCTCCAATATGATTGAGCTTTCATTGATCCAAAGTCATTTGACCAAGGTTTGACTTCCACACTTAGCAAAGTTTGCTATTTTTAATATTTTTTCCATTGATTAGTGATATCTTACTCTTCTAAGGATCAATTTCAGGTCGTGAATAATGAATTTGAAGGATTTTACCTTGTGTTTCAATATTGCAAAAAAAAAAAATTCTTCAATACGACAGTTAGGCCTCGATTGGATTTTTTTTTCATCACCCATCACTCCTCACTCAATTTCCGTCACTCATCACTCATCACTCATCATTTAAAACACCCCTTCCCATTTGGCACCATCACTCACCTGTCATCATTCAATATTTTTCAACTGTTTGTGGGACCCACACACTAACCCAATGTCAGTTGACTTTTCTCTCTCTCTCTCTCTCTCTCTCTTTTTCTTTTTCCCCAGCCTCTCCCCTTAAAGAAGGAAAAAAAAAAAAAAAAAAACCAAACCCAGAAAGTGAAAAGAAAAGAAAAGAAGAAAAAAAGAAGAAGAAGAAGAAGAGGAGGAGGAGAATAGAGAGGTTCATAACTCATCACTAAAAAATCAGAGAATTAAGTGATGGAAACAAAAACTGAAAACAGAGTTATCAAAATTCAAACGGAGTTCTCAGAGATAGGTCCCACCATTATTTAGTTATGAGTTATGGAAACTCAAAATCCAAACACTCCCTTAGATTTTAAATTAAAACTTGGTCAAACCATGTTAATGTTGGTCAAGTTCAGTCAACTCTAAGGCTTGGCCATGAATCGATAAGAATTTTCCATTTTAAAAATATTCCAAAAAAAAAGGATGCATTTTGATCTTGTTCAAATTTGATCAAAATTCACATTTTTTTAGAGTTTGATCATGATCTTGAGTTAGGGTTTGTCTTTTAGTCTGATTGACACAAACCAACCTTGTATCCTTGAAATTTGGTAGAACCAATCATTTTCGAAGATATGTTTTTGGATGTCTTGGTTTTTGCAAAAATAAATCTAAAAAATCTTAAGGAGTCAAAATACGATTATGACTTATGACACCTAATCAACGACATCTTGCATCTATTCTATATGGAAAATGTCACAAGAAAAATAGAATTCTAACATAAGTGTATAACATTTAACTGTATAATATTAATTTAAACAAAATGTGATATCTTTCTTGATAATATCTAACATCACAACTCATAGAATAAATAGAATAAACAAACAATAGACAAAATGTAACAATAAGTGCTTAATAATTTAATACAGAAATACATGACTTCAGTTTTGGGTTCGAAATGCCAAAATTAACCTAACTTTTACTACTCCAATACGTAATTGTAAACGTTTCTCAAAAAATAATAATAATAATAATAATAATAATTGTAAAAATTTAGGTAAAATAATATCCCTAAATGATATCATTACAAAACTCAAACCAACACATTTTTGTTGTTGTTATTCAAATGAACACATTTTAAAACGAGAGAAACTTGAAAAGTTTCACATGGCAAGTCTAACTCTTGGACCAACTTTGAGCATCCTGAAATTATATTTAAATCCATATAACACTAAAAGTGTGCAACATAAGTAATTAAATAATTGAATATAGAAGATTTTGCCGGTAGTAAAATAAGTAGGTAGTAAATTATTTAAAAACAATGTCAAATGCACAAAAGGAAAGCAATAAAATATCATAGTTGTTATTTTAATTACAATACTACTAAATATGTCTATTGAATATGGTTAAATCATATGTATTAATAAATTTTCTATTATCTATTACTTTACTATGTATAATAGTAGAAGACACAATGGTTGTTTTAAAGAATGAAAATAGTTTACACACCATTTAACTATATTACGAAAAACCATTTAAAGTGGCTGTTAATTAAGTGAACAGAATACTTCAATTATTTTTATAATGGGAGTAATGAAAAGCGACAATAACTCTTAGAGAAAAACTTGTTCTAAAAAATAAAGACTCTTCAATCCAAGTAGAAAAATTGATAATTCTTACAGCATGTTTTGCTAGCAAATGTGTAGGTCTATTATCTTGCTTGCATACATGGGAAATCTCAACTTTACGAAACTCATGGATAGCAACCAACATACCATAGATAATAGAGAGGGTTCATCATGCTCATAAATAGGGAGAAATATGAGGGCTGACGTTACTTTTAAACCTTAACCTATGGTCAGATTGCCGAAATTACTATCGGTAAATTTTTTATTTTGTTTTAATTAACAATTTGGATGATAATTATGAATTAAATTAGGATTATTTTATATGGATTAGATTTGGTTGTGACTAAGATATTTGCGTTAAAGTGGGTTTTGCTTTGAGTATCTGGGTTAATTGCATAAATTATAAGCCGACTAATTGAAATAGTTCCCACCTAAAAGAAATCAAAAGTTCAATAATTTATCAACAATCAGAAATCATTGACAAATACTATCGATAGACATATCAACTGTATTTTAGCCTAAATTCAAGAACATGAGACAATAACACGTACATTTATTTCTTTCATTTGTAAGTCTCAAAAAAAAAAAAAAAAAGAATCAGCAATTTGTTTTGGAAGATAGTGAATACAAAACTTAATTTTAACCAAGTTCTTCTCTAGGGTTAAGGGCCCAAATGATATATTGGGCCTTGGATTTGGTCGAGAGCATGAATAGTCCGAGGAGGAACAAATGGTAATGAATGGTCCAGGCTCAGAGTTTAATGAGCAAGATACAAATGGAAGGTAGTCCGAGGAGGAATAACTCCTCGAATACGATAAGTACAGCTCAAATATGTATTCCAATGATCAAAGTGACCTTCCATGAAGCTCCAGTGATAGAGACGTGCATCATGAACATACGAGAAGGAGGGGAACCCAAAAATATCTAAGGAAAAAACTGCTACCACTGCATTAAATGCATTGCAGCTACTTTTCTGGCCTCATTTATGTGAAAAAGACCCCTAAACAATGTTGCTTTAGCAACCACAACTCACAGAAAGCCAAAGAGGGTGTCTGATAGAACAGATACTTAAGTAAGAGTTCAGATGACCAACAAATGTAGGATCAAGATCGTCCAAATGGAGCTATATATTGTAAGAGACCCTCCATGAAGAAAGGGTGGGAAAAATAGAGAAAGAATACTGTAAATTGTACTTGTACCCAACTATTATTGATTTATATGACAAAATACCTCCTCGGACAGTGAATTCATTCAGCTTTATTTTCCTTGTTCTTGCTTGATTATCTTTTAAATCCATACTAACCATTGTCAAATTCATTAGGGCCTAGTTCTCTAACCTATTCTCTACAAATTTATTGTACTGGGCACACTGGGCCAAGATCCCATACATCTTGGGCTTGGGCTGCAAAACGTGTCCCTACATCTTCAATCATGTATAGATGGAATGTCCTAATTGGATTTTGTTGAATATATGTTGTGCAATATGTCCTAAAACAATTTATTCCTGAGAAGATTTTCTTGAGGTTGGTCTATATTTTTATAATTGTAATTAATTGTGATGCTCAACTTTTTTATGAATTACATTTTTATCTTAGCTTTATTTGCTTAATTTTTTGAACAACATATTTTCAACGCAGACAATTGTTTACGTATGCTTGAAAGAAAATCTATTTTTAGGAAGCATGTTGTTATGGTCTTTACGGATATCACATGTGTGACTGTACTGTTTTAAACCTATATATTGTTGTTAATGTCAAATCAATTAAACTCATTAGAATTTTATTAGATATATCCTCATTATCAATACTAATTTTATTTGGATCTTTTGATGAAACACAAATCTTTTTAATTATTGTACTTATTAGTTATTAATAAAGTACATAAAATACTAATTCAATAATTTATAATATGATTGTGGTAGTTGTTTACCTATTTAATTTGAAATTTTTATTAAGTGTTAATTTTTTTCAATTTATTAATTTTACTGTATTAGCAGCATTATTATTTAATAAAATATAATTTAATTAAGACAAATTTTATCTTAAAATTATTTAAATATTTACGCTTTCTCATATATTTATTATTTCATGTACAAACGATTATTTAAATATATATATATATATATATATATATTACATTATTTATTTATTTATAAAATTAATATAAATAAATACCATGTGCATTGCACAAAGTTAAAAGCTGGTACTTTATAATTAACTAGTCGCTAACCCGTGCGATGCACGGAATATATTTCATTTTGCTTAAAATAAAATTTTAAATGAAAAAGCATCATAACTTATCAAAATAAACATAAAATATACAATATTCATCGCAAAATGTTATTTGAGAATGAAATTACCATCAAAATGATATAAAGAAAAATTTCATGTCAAACAACTCATCAAGGTGGAATTTGGTTATTACTAAGATCCTATATGTAATTTACCAGAAAGATATCATGTCAGTTTTGATCTTCATTCTCTTTTTGCATATTAGTTACTACTTTTAACTTCTATGTAAAATTTTGCTTTAACTCAATTGTTATCTTGAGAAAAATCTATAGTTATCTCATCTTTACTACCGGTACTCATCGCATGTCTATCGCCATTGTAAATGTAACACATAAAATCTTACCTATTGAAGAAGAAATTCAAAGTAGTTCATCTAGCATTACACCAACAACATTCAAGGCAAAATCCTGCCTATGAAGGGAAAAAAAAATCAATCAACCATGAAAACAAAGATTCATAAATTGAAGAAGCTCAAGATAATTTTAGAACTTATCAAGATATATAACCACATACCAAAAATTTTAAGAACCAAAAGGGGATTATCATAAGAAATAAATGTGCCTTAGTTTGTATATGAATTTAATTTGTGGAAAATTTATAGCCACATACCAAAAGATTTATGAACCAAAGGGGGTTTATCATAAAAAATAATTGTGCTTCAGAATTTGTAGAGATTTATTGGAAATTCAATGGTGATTTATGAATAGCACACTTGATTATCAAAAGCAAATTCCTAACTTCAAATTAAAGGGTTGCATGTTCTCTAACTCAAATTCCTATATCACAACTGCAAATAATAATTATATAAAACTAATACAAACCATGCACAGACAATCAATAGGCTCTGTTGCTGGTTTTTAGCACTAAGATTTGAATCGCATCGTAATCATAATTGCATAATACATAATTAGATGTCAAGGCTTTCTAGGGCTTCACATATACTTCTTTAGGATCCTCTACAACACTTGTAGTAATGCAAAAGTTAAAAATAAAAAGTAGTAGAGATTGCAAATAGAGAAGAGAGAGTACCAAGTTTTTGTTGGGTTTTATGTTTCTGACTGTAATTCTCAATAAAAGCGTATAAAAGCGTGAGAGGAGTAGCTAGGTTTTGCGGCGGTACAATTTCAGTTGGATGAAACTTTATATTTTTAAATCAGATTAATTTTTTTTTTTAACTTTAGGATTAAGGAAGAAAGAAAAAAAAAAAAAAAAAAGAATCCTGTTAGGACTCTATCACAATTTAGTTTAAAAAATTAAATTTTTTTATAAATTAAAATGATGATGTAGAAAATTGTGGGAGTTTCAGAGACTTTGGTTTTATATATATATATAGATAAATATAATAATATATATAGATAATAATAATAATAATAATAAATATAGATGATGATTTTTGTGATAAGTTGATGTAGGATAGAATTTACAATTTAATTTTTGTAATTATTTAATTTTGGTATTTTTATGCAAAAAACGTTATTTTAGGTCTAAGTGATTTATTTCCTTATTTTTAGGTTCTTTTAGTGTTTTTTAGGTCAAATTTGGTTCCTATTATGGTTAGGTATTAATTAGGGCTTATTTTAGAATATATTTTCTTGTCCATCAAGTTTTATGGAGCCCTTAAATAGGCCTCCAAATTTGTATACGTTTTTCAATATTATTGATATTAATAAAAATTCAAACTTTTGTCTATTGTTTTTATGGTGGATTCTATATAAGATATAAAACCTAAAATAAAAAGAAAATAGTGATGATGTGGAAAATTGTGAGAGCTTCAAAACCTTCGGTTTTATATATATATATATATAGATGAACCCAATATATATTAAGTGAAAAAAAATATATGAAAGTCTTTCTACGGTCATATACTCAACCTATAGCTAGAATAAGCTTACAAACTATAATTGCAATAGAAGGCTGTCATATTATTACTCAATTATTTGTCAAATTCAAAATTTGTAATGTTATAGTAAATGATCCATGTCCACCATAATCTCTAAGATGAGATTATGATGCATGAGGCATAGGTTACAAACAAGAACTTCGAAGAAAAGTTTTAGGGGACTTGTTAGTGTATATTTTCAAAACAAAAAATTCACAAATTTTACATAATCACAAAAATACACTAACCATCATTGGAATAATCAAAAAATCTTATGGTCCGTTTGGATTGAGGGGGAGGGAGGGGAAGTAAAATAGAGTATAGTAGATTTAGCACAAAATTAGCTTATTTTTAGCCAACTCTGCTCTACTCCCCTCCCCTCCTCCTCCTTCCTCCCTCCATCCAAACAAGCCATTAAAGTATATATTTTACATACAAAGCATCTCGAAATAGTAGTCTTTCTTATCTTGATTTAGAAATTTAAAATTAAACAAATACAAAATCTATATATCTATATATATATATATATATTTTTTTTTTTTTTGAGAAACAAACACACACACACACACACACACATAAGGGAGAGGGAAAGAGGTTCTAACACAAAGGCACACCACAACTCCACTCAAAAGTCATGGTAAATTTTAGGGAGGGTGGGCCAAGTTATACTATATACAACACATTCTCTTGAGCAATGTGAGACAATTACCCATTCTTTTTTTTTTTTTTAGAAACAAACACACACACACACACAAGGAAAAGGGAAAGGGATTCTAACATAAAAGCACAGCACAACTCTACTCAAAAACCATGGTAACTTTTAAGGGAGGGTGGGGCAAGTTATATATCTATATATATATATATATATATATATATATATAATAATAATAGGTGAAGCAGAAAAAAACTCAAATCGCAATTCCAAATTAGAACTCTAATTTTGTGCTATGTGCCTAAATTCATGTGGGACCACATCAATTTCAATAAGAAATTAGAGTCTACTTTTCCTTCATCTGTCTAAATTTAAGTCGGATCAGTTGTAATTACGCTCACTTTCAACTAGAAAAACCCTAGCGAAACTGCGATACAGAGAAATGGGGAAAATAGGTAACTAATTTTTTTTTCTAACTATCTAGTTAGTAGTTAAGGTTTTGAAACTATATTTTTTACTAGCATCTCGAGTCTAAGAGAGTCGATTTAGGGCCATAAATCGAGTCTCAAAGACTCGATTTCCATGGTATGATCGGGTCTGATGTGGCATCTTTTTCCACGTGGCGACCACATGGAAATCGAGTCTCTAAAACTCGATTTATAACCAAAAATTTTAAAAAGTTCTAAGTATCAGATCAGACCTCACCAGCGCGGCCTGGGGCTCGCACCTCTCATGTACACGAAATACCCAAAAAAAAAAAAAAAATACAATCAGATCAGACCTCACCAGCGCGCGGCCTGGGGCTCTGCGCGAGGTCGCGCAGGGCCTAGGTCTCGCTCAGCTTGGGTCTCCCTCGCGCGGCCTGGGTCTCGACCCGATCCAATCAAGCATGAAGAGAAGAGAGCAACCTTTTTTTCTTTTCTTCTTCGGCTTCTTTCTTCTTCTTTTTTTTTTTTTTTTTTTTTTTTTACTCTGATTGTTTTTCTTTTTTATCTGGGTCTGATTGGAAGTTTGAGAAAGGAGAGTGGGAGAAGAGGAGGTGTTAAATGGCAGATGTAAATCGAGTGTATAAACGTCGAAATATAAATCGAGTGTATAACACTCGATTTCCAGTGCCACATCAGAATATGAATGCCACATCAGAACATGAAAACCGAGCAACAAAAACTCGATTTATAGCCTAAAATCGAGTCTAAAAGACTCGAGATGCTAGTAAAAAAAATAGTTTCAAAACCGTGCTTGCTAACTAAATGGTTAGGAAAAAGGGGTTAATTTCCCATTTTGGCCCAGAGAAATGGAAGGAGAAAAAAGAAAACCTTGCGCCACACTGGAGATTCGTACGGCCGGCCATTGCCATCCCCTACCAGACTTAGACCACCGCAACCGACACCGTCAAAGTTAAATACGATCAAACGTGCTTGAAGTATTGAGATATGGAGATAAAGACAGAGAAAGGGAGAGGTGATGAAAGCAGAGAAAGAAGCAGATGAAAGGGAGTGGCGATGAAAGAAGCAGAGAGAGCACCGGAGTTCCTAAGGCTGTCCATTATGCATTACAATCAAAAGGGAAAGAGAGCAGAGTTCGTCTAAACCATACACCGTTTGTTCCCTTGCCAGATTTAGACCACCAGATTGTCAGAACTGACATCGACGATGGTACATTTTTTTCTCAATTTTGTAGGTTTGGGTATAAAACGCTACTTTTAATTGAGTTTTTTTGTTAGGTAGGTTTAGATTTGATTCTTTTTTGTTTTGGGTTTTTGGGATCTCTATCAAAATGATTGTTTTCTCAAATTTAGATATTTGCTATCTGGGTCATTAGAGAAGAAGAAGGGTTATTAGATAAATTATAGGGTATTTCCGTGGCATTGGAGTGTATTTTTTAATCTAAACGTGGGAGTGTAGAATTGTGTTAGAAATTGGAGAGCGAACGACATAGAGAAATCCGGTCAGAAATAGAAAGTGGAGAATGGAAAAAACTGAGATGACAGTCACGCATCTACCTCTATCAGACCCATACTCTCCACTGGTGTGGTTTTTGTTTTTTGGTTATTTAAATTTGGGGTCAAATATGATTTAGGTCTGGGTATTTTCATTATATTGGATTGAATTCAAGTTTTGATTTAGATTTGGTTTTGAGTTAGGAATTTGGTTTATAATGGTTTTTAATATCAGTTATCTATCTTAGATTTGGTTTTTTGGTTTTTTTTTTTTTTTTTTTTGGGCTGAATAAAACATTCTGCTCTTCCACAATAATCACACCCGCGTATTTTCAGGTTCACCTCCCCTTCTACAATAATCAAAACCCAAAATCCTTCCTCTTCTTCAATATACAGCTCCCCTCTTCTTCAATGAATGCTATGGAATTTCAAAAGAATCTCTCGGTATCAATGGTTACTTTTATTTGAGTTTTCCTGTTTGATAGGTTTAGATTTGATTTGTTTTAGGTTTTTAAAACACAGAATGATTGAGATTTGAGAGGGATACAGAGATAGTGATTGTGAATGTCGCTGCCACTATCAGATTATCAGAACTAGCGCCGGTACATTCTTTCCCCCTTTTTAGATTTAGGTATGAATTTTTTTCTTTTATAACATTTAGGTATGAAATTTGATCTTCTTTTTTTTTTTTAATTCTTTGATAGGACAGGTTTTTCTTTTTCTTTTTCTTTTTTATAACTTATAGAAATTACAAAAAAAAAAAATTGATTTTAGTTTTGGCTTTTCATCTTGGTTTTGATCCCTTTTTGTTCTGGGTTTTTGGGTTTTCCATGAAAATGTTTGGTTTCTCAATTTTTCGATATTTTTTTTTTCCTATTTTGGATTACATAAATCACTAAGCCTTTCCCTGTTTTCCAATATCTGTGTTCATAGTTTTTTTTTTTTTTTCCCCTTTCTGGGGTCTCTGATTCTGGGAATTGTAGTTGCCCTCGAATTATGAAGTTCTTCTTCGGAAAAAATTCGATGATTGTACTAAGGTATTGCTCTCTCTATCTCTGTGTGTGTGTTTGTCTTCTGTTTGGGTGCTGAGAAAGTGTGTGAAAATTAAAAGTTTCAAGTTTTTAGATATGGTTTTTGATTGGTTGTGATGGGGTTTTCGTTTATTAGGAAATAAATACGGCCCTGTGATGGGGTTTTCGTTTATTAGGTTTTGAGAAAATGAGAGGTAGAAAATAAATTTTAATTTAGGAATCTTAGACTTTATTTTAATTAATTGAGAGGAGAATAAAATTATTTGGTTTTGTTGTGATGTAGTTTTGGTACCTCCCTCATATGGTTCTCTAGCTTATTTCCTTTTTGGATTATTCATATTATATGATTTTCTTGATATGGATCTATTTCTGATGGATTTGTTGAAAAATTGGCTTTATGCAAAGAGTTTGGCTGCATAAAAGAACGAGTGGTGTTTGTTTATCCATTGCTTCAAAAAGGTTAGCAATCACCGAGATAGGTGATTGAAGATATTGGAATTATATCCCAACTGAAGAATCTAGGTGAAATTCGTTCAATTTTTTAACCCTCTTTTTTTAGTTTTTATGTATTGATTTTTCAGAAATTGGAGAAAATTTGTATTTTTCTTCCCATGTATGTTTTAGATGGACGATCAAAACTCCAGCCAACTGTGGCATTCCCTTGCTGGAATTTGTCTGAGTAGGCTTTTTTTTTTTTTTGGTGATCTTTTCTATCAATTATGATTGAAATTTGAAAATTTATTGTGTGATGCTATCATAATTGCAAGTGGTTTCATAAATCATAATAACTGTATTAGCAAGTTTTCTTAAATAATAAATACGGGTCATTTGAAGGATGTGGTCATTTTGAAGGATGTCCAATACCATTGAGTTTGTTTGGAAGTTCTTAATGTTTAAGGCAGTTCTTATTGGTAATAAAATGACCATCATATTATTGAACTTGAAGTTATGCTGTCTTAGAGTTGGACTAACACATTTGATCCTTTAAAAACTAATTGCTATGAGAAGAATCATGACAAGCCTGAAAATCCTGTCTTTGAAGTTATGCTATCTTTGAGTTGGACTAACACATTTAATCCTTTAAAAACTAATTGCTCTAAGAAGAACCATGACAAGCCTGAAAAGTAGGCATTTGTAGTCTCTCAATTGCTATTAAAAGTGTGAGGAAAATTATTAAAATATAACAAGATGCTAACTTTTATTTTTTGCTTGACTTTGTGCTTCATTAGATTGATTAGAAAAGCTTTGAGAAATTAAAAAGCTTTTGTTGGTTTCTGAAGTGGTGCTTCAGTTTCTCAACTGTGGAGAACTACAAAGCTTTTCATCTGTTCTGGTGCTCTTTTTGCAATTGTATTTGCTAGAATATGCTGCCTTATTTCTTAGACAACTTTTCTGCCAAATTTGTTTGAAGGAATCTCTGTCAATCAATTACATTACATAGTGATTTAGATGACCACCTACATCTATTAAATCGTACTATTCATTAAATCATCTACACAAGGCACATGATTACTAAATATGTCATGATTAAATATATGTGAATAGTTGTTTTTTATCATTTCTTTTCCTGCTTAGTGTAATGGAGAGAACCTTTTGGTTGAAGTCCAGTTTGTCTTCTTTTCTTGGTTTGCATGGAATTGGATATTTATTAATATACCATAAACTAGCTGTATCTATCCTCTCTCTCTCTCTCTCTCTTCTTGGGAATTTCAGATTTTAGATAAAGGCATTTTATTTTCATAGGAATTGAAACTTTATGGAATATGTTAGTGTATTAGGTCAAATATTTTCAAATCTTAGTATCTATCTAGAGATGGTTTCTTTGAATAGAAGGGTACCCCATGCATAGCACAGGTAATAGGAGGAGGTGCTGCCAAGTTAGGAGAAAATCACGCTTAAAATTCTAACACATGTGCATATTAAAAGAGAAAACTCAAAAAAGTCAATTTTTTTTTTTTTAATTCCTAACCTGCATGTCACATTTTATTGTCATTTTGGAAGTGGTATTGCGTTTTGTGGTGTAGAGTATAGGAAATCCTTATTCATTTTTTTGTTTGGCCTCTTTGTACTTTGTAGTCTAACAAATTTGAAGTAATTATACTTTAATTGTATAAATAAGATCTACTCAGGGAAATGGTATTTCTAAATTTAAGTTAAGCATATGGATATGGTATCTGTGGGGCCCCAGATGTTCAAACATTTAAACAATCCCGGCCCACTCGATGTCCGGCCCAAGGCCCGCACCAAGGAGAATATAAAGGCCGAGGATGCCCACCTCCTCGACCTACTGACGTTGATAGAGGGAAAATAGCTCCCACCCATCAAGCGTACGCCACCAACCTTCTGGCCGCATTAATGGTGAGGTGACCAGCAAACTCAGATGCCTTGGTCACTCCAACTAATAGAAAGTCTGCAAAGGCGGTTGAAAACTAACATAAAACCTGAAAAAGCAAATGATGGGACAAACCCTTATACACAGAGTCCGGATAACCGACAAATGGACGGCTAAAATTAACTAAAACGATACTATATAATCAAGAGGATTCCCAGCATAAAAGGGGGGGGGGGATATTTATCAGTCCTGGGAGAGAGGATAGGATTTAGATCAGTTCTTAGAAAAAGGGATCCTCGGACTGAGCCGAGAACGAGTACGCTTCACCAACATTTAGCCAAAATCATTATAAAGATCTTCATAAACACTTAACCAAAGCCAGGGTCCTGATCCTCACAGAAAATACTTAGTCAAATAAACCTGATACTATTATCCTTATGAATTTCATGTCATTCGTTGCTTGTTTTGTTGGTGCCTAGCCCTTTTACCCACTTCTCTACAAATTTTATTGTTAAGGGTCCATTACAAATTGAGTCCCTACAATTGGCGCCGTCTATGGGAAGGACTTATGCGTTAGCAAGTGCGACGGTTGGTATGAAAAAATCAAGAGCAACACTTTAAAAAAAAAAAAAAAAAAAAAAAACACACACACACACACACTAGAACAATACAGTTTACAGCAACAACATTCATTCAGAAGTCTACAATCACAAGAAACAAGAATATGCGAAAAATAAAAAGAGACAAAACAAGTCTACTTCTTTATTAGTATATGAAGAAAAAGTTACATCTCTTACAAGTGATGCCCGTGGGGCTTGTTCTAAAGCTAACTACAAAGACAGACGCCTAGCGAAGCTGGCAGAGGAACAAAAGATAGAAAAGAAGGCTGGTTGTAAAGCTGGCAGAGGAACAAAAGATAGAAAATAAGGCTGGATGAGAAGCAAGAGAAGAGGAAATGAAGAGGGGGAGGCTGGTTGAGGAGCAAAAATAGAAGAGATAAAAGGGAAATGAAAGAAAAAAGGCAACATGGAAGGCGGAAGAGGCCGCGGCACAGGACGGCTCCACTTCTGGGTTCCGCCTGGCTTCCTTCCCACCCCCATCGCTGCTAGCTTGGGGGGTCACAGACCCATACCCAAGGAAAGGAGGTTACGTTCTTTCTGGATCCTCCTCCAAACAGCAAAGAGGGCCCCACTTCTGGTTAGGTTGAAAAGAAGGAGAATCTTCGGATTTCTCCTACCCCAACCCCAACGTGATGTCCAGGGTCAGAGTGCCATCCTCGGCTCCTAATAGGGGCTGTGCATCCTTGAGACCGCCCTTTCCAGGGGCCAATTCATTTGAAGGGGCTCAAATGGCTATGTCTTGCAGAACCTCTGGGCAATATTTTTGGGAGAAGTTTGAGACAAATGTTTGTCAAGTGTGAAGGAAAAGGTTGCTACAAAAACGCCTTTTATAGAGGGCGAAAAATTGGTGAGAGCCAATCTGCATTAAATCCTAGGGAGAGATTTCCGAAGGCAATAATTCCGCTCAAATTCCAAGGGGCTTATCTGCCGTCAGATCCTCGTGAATCCACAGCTGACATTAATGAGGAGGCGCCTCACTAACGAGGAGTCACCGAAGCGTCAAAACGCGTTACTCAAACGATCCAAGAGATGCCTCGTAATTAGAAGAGTCACGCCAAACGAAGAGGCAGAACAAAGCGGGATTTCTCCAACCCCAACCTCAGCATGTGCTTATTATTATTTTGTTTGAAAATTTTACTTATTTAATGTTTATTGTAAATTATAGCAATGTAGAATTAAATGGCTATGGATAAACAGATAAAATAGTAAATAAAATGAGAAAACTAGGTACTAGACAGAATCAAGGTATTACATGGTCCTCGGACTCAAGCCTCAGGGGAAACCAGATACTTCAGATGAAAATGAGAAAACTAGGTACTGGACAGAACCAAGGCATTGCATGGTCCTCGGACTCAAGCCTCAGGAGAAACCAGACACTTCAGATGAAAATGAGAAAACTAGGTACTGGACAGAACCAAGGCATTGCATGGTCCTTGGACTCAAGCCTCTGGAAAAACCAGATACTTCAGATGAAAAGCCAACAGGGAGACCACTTCTTCATGAAATACTAAGTGCTAGGGAAAGCCAAGGTCTTGCATGGTCTTCGGACCCAAACCTATGTAGAAACTGGTCACTATAAAGCAATATAAGCGCTGAACGGAACTAGGGTCCTTGTACTGACCGTGGGCCCAAATCTACGGCAAAGCCAACCCCTTTGATGCTAAATAATGAGCCCTATCATGGACGAAAACCTCGAGAAACTGAGCGCTAAAACACAGACGACTTAAACCTACCCATCCTAGAGGAACCAATGAGAAGCTCATGCAAAAAAGTATAAACTAGAAAGATAAAAGCCTTGTAAAAACAAGGAAAAACTCCTCGGACAGGCCCTTAGCGCCAAAAAGAAATTGCAAGAGCAGTTGAAGTAACGGTAACGCGGACAGAGAGGTAAGGCTCAACAGGGTATAAAAATGTGCCGAGAAAGTCAAAATCCTCCTCCCCGCCGAGAGGTCGGGCAGCAGAATTTTGAGGGGCTATTGTGGGGCCCCAGATGTTCAAACATTTAAACAATCCCGGCCCACTCGATGTCCGGCCCAAGGCCCATGCCGAGGAGAATATAAAGGCCGAGGATGCCCACCTCCTCGGCCTACTGACGTTGATAGAGGGAAAATATCTCCCACCCATCAAACGTACGCCACCAACCTTCTGGCCACTTTAATGGTGAGGTGACCAACAAACTCAGGTGCCTTGCTCACTCCAACTAATAGAAAGTTTGCAAAGGCGGCTGAGAACTAACATAAAGCCTAAAAAAGTGGATGATGGGACAAACCCTTATACACAGAGTCCGGATAACCGACAAATGGACAGCTAAGATTAACTAAAACGATACTATATAACCAAGAGGATTCCCAGCATAAAAGAGGTGGATATTTATCAGTCCTGGGAGAAAGGACAGGATTTAGATCAGTTCTAAGAAAAAGGGATCATCGGACTGAACCGAGAACGAGTACGCTTCACCAACATTTAGCCAAAATCATTATAAAGATCTTCATAAACACTTAACCAAAGCCAGGGTCCTGATCCTCACAGAAAATACTTAGTCAAATAAACCTGATACTATTATCCTTATGAATTTCATGTCATTCGTTGCTTGTTTTGTTGGTGCCTAGCCCTTTTACCCACTTCTCTACAAATTTTATTATTAAGGGTCCATTACAAATTGAGTCCCTACAAATAGTATTCTCATTTTCTCTCACTCTTATTAATTATTCCTAACTTTTAGTACAAGAGAGAAAACAAACCCCAAAAGTTACGCCTATCAGCTTGATGGGCACTCCCATCTTCTTTTGATGGCAACGACAGAGTCAGACCAAGTCTTGCAATTTTACACCGCACATTACAAAAACCATCAAGTTTCTCCTCTGGTTCTACCCACTATGTTTTATTTTTCTCCAATCCATTTCTATGTCATTAACAATGTCAAAAACCCAAAACAATATTGGGAGAAAAGATTATGTAATCAACCAAAGTAAGATCAAAAGGGAAAAAAATACTTGAAAAATCCTGAAACTTTTTAAAACCAGATGTATATATCCACCCACTTACTTCTTGTAATGGTAAAATAGAGGATTTCACACTCAAAAAAAGATAAATAATTGTAATAGTTCAACTACAATTCAAACTTGAGTGAATATCTCCTCATCCATGACAAACTGCAAGAAAATATGAGCTCAAATAGAACTTTTTTTTAACCGTTTCACTCCCTTTGCCACAAAAAGGTAACACAGCATAACCCCCTTTGTCCTCTAAGACTCTTAACTACAAATATAAAGCTAGAAGAACTACAGATACTATATGTCCTGTGCCGTGTCCCAGAACCTCCGACCACGTATCTAGATTATTGTTACCAGCCAAGTAGTTTCAGTGGATCTGCTAAGTAGATTGCCTCCAAGAGTTTATTTCAATAAGGGACTCCTTCAGTTGCATGTGACTAGGAAATTAGATTGCTTTTCTATCTTTTGTTATTATCGTTTGTTATTAGATTGTTTTTATTATTATTTAGAAGGACAGGTGTTATAGTTATCTAATTTAGCCAATGTTTCTGCTAAGGAAGAATAACTGGGTTGTTACTTAGAATGTATTTAAAGTGAGTAATGAGAAATAAGAGGAAACAGAGAAATATTACATAGGATATTCGATCTCCAGCACCTCTTGTTACCGAAGTAGTGCCATCCATTCTATATTCCTAACAAGGTTGTTAAAGGAGCTAGATTTGCTGCCAATGGGGATGGTCAGGTACTAGATCAAGAGAGAGAGAGAGAGTCACGTAATAAAGAGATTAAGAGAGAGAAAGAACATTCATTGAGCCTGTTGGCAAATACAAGGTAAAACATTAATGACTTTTAGAATATCAATGCTATGACAATAGCTTTATTTCATTGCAGATTCAAAATTAGTAGCGCCCCAACAAATCTGCTGAGTTTTAGATAAGCGTTGGATTGGTATGACTCTAGAAGGTAGTCAAACTCATTCTTCTTGACTTGCTTACCAACTTTGTTGCCTTGATGATCACAGCATGAACATTCTAATTCCTTGAGATTTTGGTTCAGCTTTTGGAGCTCACTGACATCTTGACCCTTGAGTGATAAGGATCCTTCTTGGATAAAGTAGAACAACTTGCCACACCCGGATGGTTTTGATTGAAATGTGTGTGAGCATGATAGCACTATAAGTAAAAATGCTGACACAAGTAGGAAATTATTTAGAGCCATTGCAAGCAATTAGTAGTAATTTCCTAGACAAATAGAAGAGCTTATATGTTGTTGGAGCTTGGATTTCTTGCATTTCTCTATATATAGAGATCAAAAAGGGAGGTACCTCCCAACTGAGGGGCATTAAATTTTCCTTGTAGAGTGGTGCAGCACGTGTTGAATTAGTCCATGCAGACTTGTTTTAACGTGTTGAATTAGTCCATGCAGACTTGTTTTATGGTCTTTAGGATTGCTGTGTTACTGTGTATGTCTGAAATTTACTTCTTCTCACAAAAAGTTCATATTTTGTTAAGCTGAAATAGGTGGGAGGATAAAAAGTCCCTGGAAAAAAAAAAGCGTGTTTACTAATCAATGTAAGGGGGGTCCAAGATTTTAGGATTGAAGACCAATTTTCTTTTTGTCGGTGTATTGATAAGAAGAAAGACTTGAAATTTATTTTTAAGTAAAGTCTTGCACAACTTGTGTTTTGTGTTTGCAATCAATGCAAAGATTCCTCTATGATCATTGAGCACTGTTAATCACCCATTTACTTGCACAATGCCACCTTTACTTAATTGATTTCCTTTGCTGTGGAATTCCTTTGCTGGAATTTGTCTGAGTAGGCTTTTTTTTTTTTTTTTGTGATCTTTTCTATCAATTATGATTGAAATTTTAAAATTTATTGTGTGATGCCATCATAATTGCAAGTGGTTTCATAAATCATAATAACTTTATTAGCAAGTTTTCTTAAATAATAAATACGGGTCATTTGAAGGATGTGGTCATTTCGAAGGATGTCCAATACCATTGAGTTTGTTTGGAAGTTCTTAATGTTTAAGGCAGTTCTTATTGGTAATAAAATGACCATCATATTATTGAACTTGAAGTTATGTTGTCTTTGAGTTGGACTAACACATTTGATCCTTTAAAAATTAATTGCTATGAGAAGAATCATGACAAGCCTGAAAATCCTCCCTTCTAACTGTCCATTTTCCCTTTTCTTACATTGTTGCTGTGCTAATCCAAAAGTAGGCATTTGTAGTCTCTCAATTGCTATTAAAAGTGTGAGGAAAATTATTAAAATATAACAAGATGCTAACTTTTGTTTATTGCTTGACTTTGTGATTCATTAGATTGATTAGAAAAGCTTTGAGAAATTAAAAAGCTTTTGTTGGTTTTTGAAGTGGTGCTTCAATTTCTCAACAGTGGAGAACTGCAAAGCTTTTCATCTGTTCTGGTGCTCTTTTTGCAATTGTATTTGCTAGAATATGCTGCCTTATTTCTTGGACAACTTTTCTGCCAAATTTGTTTGAAGGAATCTCTGCCAATCAATTACATTACATAGCAATTTAGATGACCACCTACATCTATTAAATCATACTATCCATTAAATCATCTACACAAGGCGCATGATTACTAAATATGTCATGATTAAATATATGTGAATAGCTGTTTTTTATCGTTTCTTTTCCTGCTTAGTGTAATGGAGAGAACCTTTTGGTTGAAGTCCAGTTTATCTTCTTTTCTTGGTTTGCATGGAATTGGACATTTATTAATATACCATAAACTGGCTGTATCTATCCTCTCTCTCTCTCTCTCTTCCTGGGAATTTCAAATTTTAGATAAAGGCATTTGATTTTCATAGGAATTGAAACTTTATGGAATATGTTAGTGTATTGGGTCAAATATTTTCAAATCTTAGTATCTATCTAGAGATGGTTTCTGATGGGAAATTTAGACTCCGGTTGATAGAATTAACAAGTTTTAAACCCAAGTTATTAATTAGATTTATTATGAATAAAACTTGTTAAAACAAACAAACATCAATATCATGTCAATAATGAATGTAGCGGAAAAGTAAATAAGATAAGATATGATGACTCAGGAAAACCAATGAAAACAACAAGTTTCATAGTAAAAAACCTGGGGGAAAACCTTCCCAAAAAGCAATTCACTATAGAAAAGAGAAGTTTCAGATCTAGTACCAAACCTTTGTCCCCAGACTCTACAATCCCTGTAGATGAACTCACAACAGAAACCTTCTACCGCTTCAGAACCTCTGAACTCTTCAATATATGAACACCACCCTTTGATTGATGCACGAATCCCAGTACGTGACTAACCAATTGCATAGATCCCAGTACGCCACTTCAATCACCAACTAGAAAAAGATGTTGGCTGCAAAGTTCTTCACTTCATCAAGAATGAAGATCAAGAAGCACTTGGTTACAAAACCTTAAGGCATAAAGACGTAGTAGCTTCTTTCAGAGAGAATAAGGCATCGGTCACCTTTTGCATATGTTCTCCTTGTATTCTCTTATGTGACGGTCTCTAAAATAAGCCTTATATAGGTCGAGGGTTGTGAGAAAAGAAACCCTACACAAATACATAAGCCTGGCCCAAAAATCAGATCTGAAAATTTTGATTTCCGTAACCTCAATAGATAGCTAGGTGTTGAGGAGGTGTCAAGAAGTTATCGAGGGGACAGGAGCTTTCTCGATCGATCCACCAGCTGTCGAGAAGGTGTCGAGATTGCAATAAGAAACACTTTAAGAGCTCGATAGATAGCCAGCTATCGAGAGGTGTCGAGCAGCTATCGAGCTATCTGTCCGCAGGTGTCGAGCTATCTATCCAGCTTTATTGAACACCTTTTCTTCACTTGTTTCTTGGTCCAATCTTCATGGCTTTAATACTAGACTTGAACAACATGTTCTTAAAGTATTAAACACATCCTAGATCTACCCAAATACAAGTAAAGTGCGTTTTGTCAAAGAATTAACCAATTATATAAAAAGAATGGCATATGTTCCTATCAAGTGAATCACATGTGTCCTAACAGTTTCTTTGAATAGAAGGGTACCCCATGCATAGCACAGGTAATAGGAGGAGGTGCTACCAAGTTAGGAGAAAATCACGCTTAAAATTCTGACACATGTACATATTAAAGGAGAAAACTCAAAAAAGTCAGTTTTTTTTTTTTTTTTTAATTCCTAACTTGCATGTCACATTTTATTGTCATTTTGGAAGTGGTATTGCGTTTTGTGGTGTAGAGTATAGGAAATCCTTATTCATATTTGTGTTTGGCCTCTTTGTACTTTGTAGTCTAACGAATTTGAAGTAATTATACTTTAATTGTATAAATAAGATCTACTCGGGGAAAGGATATTTCTAAATTTAAGTTAAGCATATGGATATGGTACCTAATGTAGAAAATATTTGCATGTTAATTAATCCTTTGAATAATTTACAAAATCATTTATTAAGGCTTAGCAGTCATAATTGGATGAAAATTGAAGAAGATTTTCATTATTTTAAATTGTGTTAGTTATGAGAGGATGAAAAATGAAAGACCATGTTACTTAATGTAGAAAAGACCATGTGGACATAGAAGCTCTTACTGTTTTGTATGTGTTAGCATATGGGACAGCGACAATGGTTTTGGATACCATAATATTGATTGTAAATTTGTGACTATCAAGACTTGATTTTACACAAATTTGTGAGATTTTCCTGTTGGGTGATTTCACAAATGTTAGAGTTTTTTTTTTTTTTTTTTGAGAAAGCACAAATGTTAGAGTTGATTTATCATGTTCATTGTGTGTGCATTATATTTTGATTGCTTTAATATATTGTTTTAAGTTATCATACAATCCAGGATATGTTAGCACTTAGCACAATTAGGCAATATAAGGAGTTCCTGTATAATATTCCATTTTTTAAATCATCATTTGTGAAATTATGTTTAGTTTATGAGAGAATGTTGTGGGCTAAAATTTTCCAATACTTTTTGTAATACCCAAAAGAGAAAAGGGGAGGAATGGGGTTAAAAGTGGTGATAAATTGGGTTTAATCTACAGAAACAATAGGAGATATTTCTTTTATTTTAACTTTTTATATGCTTCTTCATACCCTCACAAAAATTATGATACATACCTCAAAGGCTCTAACTAATATTGTCATATAAGTTTTAGTTTGGTGTGGTTCATTGTGGTTCCTTGGAATAGCAGATATGGTGTTTGAAATTGTCATGTAAATTTTAGATTTGTGTGTTTTAAGCTTTTCATGTGGTTTGTAAAATTTTTTTTACTTAGGTTTGTTTCTGTGTATCATTTTTTGTAGGTTCTTGCTTGGAACAAATTAGTAAATGCTTTAAAAATAAAATGACCTTAGCAGATTGTTAGTGAGATTAGTAAAGGGCAGACTATTGAAAGCCAAAACTATAGAGCACTCCACTGCAAAGTGTACTATGCAAGCCATAGTCCAGGTATAAATTTTATAAATGTGGTTTTTTTTTTTTTTTATTGGGATTTTATTGGGTTTGTTTATGTGAGGAATAATGGTTAATGGGTGTTTGATTAATTATATATTGAATTGAATTTACAATGATGGGCATGGATATCTAATGTTATCTACACTTTTTTGTGTCAATTGTATTGGATTCAGTTGCCAAGGTTAGATCTTTTTGGGTCCTGTTTATTGTGGTTGTTTAGTGAGGAATAATGGTTAATTATGCATTGAACTTAATTCACAATGATCTTTACTACTAGACATTAAGTACATTTCTATTGTGAATTGATGTGGACTTGCCCACCAGTTATGCATGGCATCGTAATTCAGCTTCCAAATCGGTTTGTAACAAAATTACAATAGAACTTATAATACCTAGAGAAATTTTCATGTGAATTGGAATTACAGGAGAGGACACATTATATGAGTTTGTAATAATACTATTAATACTAAATAGAGATGAGTCGAAAGGGACTATTCTTTATAAAGGTTGCCTTTTAATATTTTTTCTTGATGGTTTATATATTATCTAAATTACAGACCTATTATATGGCCATTATGTAATCATTGTGTTCATTTTTTGTGTTAAGTTTCATCAAACTCCTAAGAAATTCAGTGCTATAACTATTTTTTACAGTGATATTTTGGATTCGCTTAATTTTCAGGTGGCTTATTAGAAATAGGCCCTCAAAGATTAAGAACAAATGTCCCATCATAATATTATTTACAACAAACCCTTGATGAATATCCTCCTCAATGTACTGACTCGACTTTGAAGATTAGTCCCAAATGTTTAGACAATGATGTTATACCAACTCATTTGGATATATTTGCACTATTTTCTAAATGATTTCCACTGTAAGAAATTGTTATTATTTGTATCCCCTTATTTCTAAGTAAGTTATGATGTCAAAGTAAGTCAAGTTTTAATTGCTTTGAAGATATTGCATTTTTGCATGCAAAATAGAGAAGCATTCTAGAGAATTCCCTTCATTCAAACTCATTTGAACGCAATGGAAGTAATAAAAGTGGTAGTTGCTCATTTCATATGTTCCTCCAAATGCTCTATTTTAGAATGGAAGTACATACGTGATGTGAAAACTGAATTAAGGTACAAGCCATATCATATAAGGTTTGCTGGCCTACTCGACTGAAATTGTGTTTAATTATCATCTCCTCTTCCCCTCCTCCTTTCATCTACTCTATCTTACCCACCACTCATTCTCATCAACAACTTCCAGCTGCACATAAATATCATTTTCAAACCACAACAATGGAACAAATAATATATATATATATATATATATACTGCTAAGTTTTGTTAATGAAATTTTCTGGTTAATAATATGAATTTAGACTTAACTGAGCCTTTTAAACATGAATAAACTCATGATTAATAATATATCCATTCCCGTGCGGTAGCACGGGTTACATACTAATTTTAATAAAAAGTAAGACTGAAAGGAAAAAAAATCAAAATAAGACTTAAATTCTTCCTCATGTAGTTTGTAAACATTATAATTTTCATAATTTTATACAATATCCTTCCTAGCTTTATGGAAATGAGAAATAGCTTTTTAACAAAAAAATCATTTAAAGAATAACATTTGTCATATATTTCCAAGGAAAGAAAATTACAAAACAAGGACATTTTGAAAGCATATTAAGATTGTGCAATCTACTTAACTATTGGTCTAACTCTAACCCCAACATAAACAAAATAGGTTAGATCATTGCCTATAGGCTTAATTTTGGGTTATAGTTTGTAGAACCAAGTGTGAAATCCTTTATCACTCTTGATCCACGAGACTAATTAATGGTATAATCTTAGGACCTTGTTTGGAATGAGTTTAAAGTGAGTGACTTGAATCCATGAAAAGGTATTAGTTGCTTACAAATACATTTTTCATGCTTATGAGAGAGAGAGAGAGAGAGAGAGAGAGAGAGAGAGAAACTATTTACCAATAAAAAATTGGAGTTAGCTCTTAGAGCATCTTCAGCAGTCTCTCTAAATTTCTGTACTGTTTGGAGAATGAACAGTAATTTTTTACTTACTTTTTCAAATACACTTTTTAACATATTTTCTATCTTTTTCTCTATCTCATTAAAATATTATTTCTTTATTCTTTTTTTAATATTTCTTCATTCATTCATAATGTCTACATTTTTTAAATTCCAAATAACATTAACAATTATATAAGTTTTTTTAATGAGAAGTGTTGCGTCTATAACATTTTTTTGCAATACTTTCATAACAAAATCTTATATAGTAAGTTGTTGCCATTTCTAATTTGAAGCCACCACTTAAATTATTTTTTTACTCACTAATATCAACTAATAACAATCTGTCACTTAAAATTTATTGTGAAAGTATTATGAAAATATAGTGTAACATTTCTCAATTTTGATTTCTCATTCTTTGTATTATTTTTCCTTTCTTTCTTTAGTTTTTTTTTTTTTTTTTTTTCATCCATACGTTTTTTCTTCTTCTTTTTTCTCTCTTGTTTTCTCTCCTTCACACACGTACATGGTACACCTACCCCTATCTCTATCTTCAATTTTGTTTTACTTTTTATTTTTCAAGTTCTTGATCTCCAGAACATATTTCCAGCTCTCCATCTTTCTCTTTCTTTCTTTCTCTCTCTTACACACACACACACACAAATCTCTTTCCCTCTATCTCACACAAACAAATTCTCTCTCTCTCTCATACACACATAGACCACCAACAGAGAAAAAAGACTAGAGAGAGTTGGCCTTTTAAATCCACGTTCATGCACGCCGCTCATCCTCCTCCTGACTTCTAAGAACATGAAGCTTAATCAGCATATGGGTCAGATCGGCGTTCTACATGTTTTTTTGTTTTTGTTTTTGGGTTCTAGTTTGATTAGTTTTATTTTATATGAAAGATTGTATTTTCTCTTTGTTTTGATTGTGCCTCCCTCTTGAGTTCAGAGACGATTGAGAGAGAGAGAGAGAGAGAGAGAGAGAGAGAATTTGGGATGAGTTTGTAGCAGTTGTGAATATTAAGTAAAAACTGAATATTTTAATTGATTGGTTGAATTTTTTATTCTCATAAATTGTTTTGCTAATGAACAGTAGGTCATCAAACCAAGAGAGCCATTGTTCATTAGCAAACAATTCTTTGCTCATGAACAATGATTTAGAGAGATTGTTGGTAGTTGCGGCTCCAAGAATATTTTTTAGGGGGGTCATTCAAATTTGTGTTGAAGAGGTTGACAAAGACCTCTTTGTAAATAATTTTTTTTTTCATCTTCATCATTATGATAATATTGATGAGATCTTTCGTAACCTATGATTCAAAGGAAGATTTTTTTTTTAAGTCAACATGAGTTCTTTTAGATAATAAATCTTAGGTAGGAGATAAATCTTGTGGTATATGTGACTTTCTTATCAAAAATTTATTCATAATATTAGCAAGAGAATTAAAGATAAATTATAAGTTTTTTTTTTTTTTTTTTTTGAGAAACAAGATAAATTATAAGTTCATTGGGCATATGTTTTCTTAGTATAATGAAGACATTAATTATTATTGCTAAGATTATATCTTGTAAATTATCTATTCTTTATTACTATAATAAAGTTATTAATTATTGTTATTAAGTGAATTTTAATTTTTATTACTTAGAATACTCTAATTCATTATTTATTAGTTTTTGTATTTACTCTTTTTAATTCTTTTATTTAACAATTCAACTCAATTGTGACAACTTACAGGTCTTTGTAATTCATTAAGAAGAATTTTGTTGTGTTTTTTACGTTACTCTATTAAGAATTCAACACAACAATACAATCATTAAAAAAAAAAAAAATGTCTTCATTCTCCACTGTCTCACGCCTCACTTCCACTGCCTCACACTTAATTTTATTTTTGTGTTTACACTTTACAACTCATTTAATTGTCTTATTCTGAGATTTAAGATCATCAAATTACTAATTTTTGTTGTAGGAGTTGCTATTTTTTTGTCCTTAGATTTTAGATCAAATTGGTTTGATGTTGGGTTTTTTCTTTTTGTTTAAGAATGCTGTATGGTGAGTATATGATGGGCTAGTCACAAACTTTGCAAACTGTGAGCCCAATGAACCCCCCCCCCCCCCCCCCCAACAATAAATTTGTAGAGAATGGGTTAAATAGCTGGGCTGGTTATGGATTTAGCAACGGTTCGTACATGCAAATAAGAATAAAACGATTTTCAGACTAGTATTCAGTAAAAATTCTCTTGGATCCGAAGAGACTTAATATTTATCAACTTAATGAATACCATTTTTCTCCCCCCTCTCTTCAGGGACCTATCCCATTTATATATCCCCCTTCTTCCTCATCTTCACTGTACACTTGTTCTTCATCCAAGCATCCACTTGAGTATATGTCACATCAGACATTTGCTTTAGTCTGCCATGAGTGGTAGTAGCTGAGGCTGAACTGTTCAGGTGTCTTCTCCACATAAATGTGGCCAGGAAAGTTGCTGCAGTGCATTAAATGCGGTGGTAGTAGTTTTTCCTTTAAGATATTTTATGCTCTTCTCATTTCTAGGCACGCCCAGAATTCGCTCTCTACTGTGGGATCAATTGGGAAGGTCACTCTGGCCTTCAGTATATTTGCTTGATCAAGCTCCCTAATGATCCGCTGATGGGGACTCTTCGGACAAACAGGATAGTCCCCGGACGTGTCCCATCACTCTTTTCAAGTGCATTTCCACCAAACGGACTCAGCCCTAATCCTTTTTACCTCTTCGGACAAACAAGGGTCTTCAAATTGGGCCCTGGGCCCAATTCGTAGCGTTGGGCTCTCACCCCCACAATAGCCCCTCGAAATTCTAATTTTTCCCACGCATCCGAGGAGAAAAAATAGGATTTTGATCCGTTACGAAATAGAAGCTTTGAAATCACTGAATCTCTGAATCCACACGTGTGTGCGCATAAATTTAGGCGCTTCATTATTGCCGCTATCGTTGCATCGTTTCCAAGGCGCCATTAATTGCTCCAGGTGGCATCTTGTCTATGGAATCCAACAGTGGGCTGCTGATCAACGGTCGTGATTTTTCTCAAAATTTGGGCGGGATAAATCCCACCATTTTGCCTGCCTCTATATAAGGCCCCAAAAGGGGGTTATTTTCCCCCCTACTTTGCAAATTCCAGACTCTCAGCGAAATCAGGCATCCACGCTCACAACGCCCGTCCTGTCATCAACTCCAACTCACCCCAGAATCCACTACGATCTCTCTACGAACATAAAGGTCATTCTTCAGTTCAATTCCGCATAAGTTCCTCGTTCGAGACTTTCAAATTCTTTTCGGCTTGCCTCTTCGGCCTTTGGATAGTCGCTCCCCAGTTTTTGTTTCGCACCTTCCCCTCTAACCTAACTGAAAATGGGTAGATTTAAATATTTAGTAAGTAGTCCCTCCCAGATGGAGAAGTTTAGGGCGATGTATCGCATTCCTCAGGACGTGGGCTTGAGGTATTGTTCTCCGGAAGAGTTATTAACAAACCGAGAAGTGGGGGAAGTTATAATCCCCATTATCGCCTTCCTAGATGGAGGAATGACCATCCCCATAGGTCCCGTTACCAAAGGCTATCTCACAGGCCATAGACTTAGCCCTGAACAATGCGCGCCTAATATGTTTAGGATTTTAGGAGCAGTTAACGACCTAAATCGACATTTAGGGTTGGGACTCACCTGACTCGATGTGGTACACATGTATGAGTGTCGTACCAAACAAGGAGCGGGATACTATCTAAGATCTCAATCCGATATCGTCAGGCTCATCTCCTGTCTCCCCAAATCTAACAAAGGGATGAAAGAGAACTATCTGATCGTCTCGGGCGCATGGCATGACGGACTTCATTGCCCAACCCAGCCAGGAGAGCCAGGTGGGATATCCCCCATTTAGGTTTTCTAACAATAGATTAAGGGTTTTTGCTTTCAATGATTCAGCCTTCTCTTTCTATCACATTTCAAGTTTTTTTTGACAGTTTTACTGTGATGTTTACAGATAGAAATCACGTTGCTCCTTGGCTCAGTCTCACAAACACCGCAACGCTCAATTACCTTCTTCGGTTAGAGATCTTCACAAACGAAGACGGACAACTTAGGGCCGTGCACCTTATCCTCGGCTATACCCCAAATTCAACAGATTTTCAGCCAATCGGCAATGCAATAACACTCGGAGACCGCCGCATCAACCGTATCGACGTTGCTCGGAAGGATTTTTTGGCTCCCTTCGATCTTGCTCCTATGCCACACCCCAACCCACAGGGCATACCGTTGCTCGTTCAACCTATTCAGCAGGCTCCTTCTGAACCGGCAGTAGAGGAAGAAAGAGTTGCTTCTTCAACCCCTTCACTTGACGAGCAGATTGACCAGTTCAGATTTGAAGGGGAAGCTTCGGAAGAGGTTCAGATTTTGGACGCCGACGAGGGGATTGTTAGGCAATCGATTGTTCTCCCACAAAGAATAGACGTGCCAGATGATTCTTCTGAAGACACGCAGAGTTTGACAGATCTGATGAAGAACAGAAGACCGAAGGCCGCGACTAAGGGCACTGGCACATCTCAGCCAACGGCGACTCTTCCTCCTCCCCCTCCTCAAGCTCCCTCGGATCCCAGCTTAAAGCCACTGCCGGATCTAAAAAAGAAGAGGATCGCGACTGAAGCTGAAGATACTGAGGTTGCGCCTTCGAAGGGGCCCAAGCAACAGAAGGTGGCCCATGACACCAGGAGCAAAAGGGCTTCATCCACTGAGAGTAAGGAAGACCCTTTAGCCGCCGATGTACACCGAGGCGCTTGGACATGGCCCCAAAAGTTGACACTGGATGGTGCAGCCATCCCATACGATGCTTCCATCAGAAATTATGGTGGAGGGAAGGCCGGCTATTTTGCAGAAGCACTGGAGCAACCTCTGCTCCTTTCGAAGGACATGGAGTCCTACAGGCGCTTCAGCCAGCAGGAACTCTTTCTATCCCTTAAAAGGGATTTAGCCATGGTAAGGGAATTGACCCCCTTCTCAACTTTTTCAACCCCCCTTTTTTTTGTGTTCACAATTAAAAAAGGAAATTCTTAATCTGTCGCGCAGATCGCTCAGCAAATATATGTGGCTGAGGAGTGGAACAAGAAAACCCACATTCAAGTCCAAGCGGAGGTCCACTCTCGCACGGAGATCGAGAAGGCATTGGGCAGCCTTAAAGATGAGTGTGCCCATATATCCGAGCAGCTGAAACAGGAGGCAAAGGAAAGAAAAAGTCTGGAGGCTGGCCTTAAGAGCGCTCAAAAGTAGGCCAAAGATCAACGCCAAAAACTGTACACTACTGAGATCAACCTAGAAACTGAAAAGGCGTTGGTGAAGGATCTTCGGGCCGAGCTTGACAAAGCCAGGAATTCTGCTAAATTGGCCAAAGAGGATGCTCAACTGGCCAAGGAAGCACTTGAGGCTGAAAAACAAGCTGCTTATATGCTGGGAGTGAAGGAGACCCAAACGAAGCTGACCGAGGAGTTCGTGAAGGTCTGCAGGGAATATTGTGATATAACGTGGGGCAAAGGCCTTGATGCGACTGGAGTCCCCCCAAAGTCTGCCCTGAGGCAGCCTAGGAGTGTTTACTACCACCCCGATATCTGCGACCTGCCAGAAACCTTGGCTCCTTCACCGGCCGACCAAAACCTCCCTACCCTACTGAGGCGAGCCGGGAATCTGATCGGACTGGTGATGTGGGTGAACTGTCCAAGGCTGACTCATTGCCTCCGAAGAAGGACTAGGTGTTTTAGGGGTTTTACCGACATGTTACTTTTTGTTGTATTTACCTGTAGTAGTTGGACTCCTCTTTTTTTTTTTTTTTTGCTTTGTAACTAAGTTATTTCTCTTTTTGATCAATGAATTCCCCTTTTCTCTTTAATGCCTCTGTTGCATATGTCATCGCATAGCATAATTTACTATTATTGCAAATTACAATAACGTGCAACTTCCACCAACATATTATGATGATAAATAACTAGAATTAATATTGAAAAAAGCAGGTTGTATTCAGGTTATTAGTACGCAATAAGAGCAATGAGTGATATGAAAGCTTTACATGATTGAGTCTGACCTTAAACATTTGAGAATTGGGAACAAATTTAACACGAATCATCTGGTCCGAGGACTATAGGCGTGGTTGAATTTAAGTTTAAACACTTAGGAAAATTATGAACGAGTGCTAACTAATCCAAATCATCTGGTCCAAGGACTACAGGCATGATTGAATTTAAGTTTAAACACTTAGGGAAATTGTGAACGAGTGCTAACTAACCCAAATCATTTGGTCCGAGGACTACAGGCATGATTGAATTTAAGTTTAAGCACTTAGGAAAATTGTGAACGAGTGCTAACTAACCCAAATCATCTGGTTTGAGGACTACAGGCATGATTGAATTTAAGTTTAAACACTTAGGAAAATTATGAACGAGTGCTAACTAACCCAAATCATCTAGTCCGAGGATTACAGGCATGATTGAATTTAAGTTTAAACACTTAGGAAAATTCTTAGCATAATAAAATGGTATATTGACTGAAAAAAAGGATTCACTTAATAATAATACCTTTTGAGGTTATTTACATTCCACGGCCGGGGTATTACATGATTATCCAGATCTTCTAGGAAATATGCTCCAATACCAGCCCTTGAAGTGATGCGATATGGTCCTTCCCAATTTGGTCCTAGTTTTCCCCAAGCTGGATTCTTTGCATTACCGACCACCTTCCTCAGCACCAAATCACCAGGTTCTAAGGGTCTCAGCTTTACGTTGGCATCGTAACCTTGTTTAAGCTTTTGTTGGTAATGCGCCAGTCGGACCATTGCATTTTCCCTACTTTCTTCAATCAGATCCAAGCTCTTTTCTAACTGCCCATCGTTGCAATCGGACTAAACGAGCTAGTCCTGTATGTTGGGAACCCAGTCTCCAAAGGTATGACGGCTTCAGCCCCATAGGTCATTGAAAAGGGGGTCTCCCCAGTAGACCTGCGAGGCGTAGTTCTGTATGCCCACAATACGTGGGGTAATTCTTCTACCCACCTACCATTCGCATCATCCAACCTCTTCTTTAATCCGTTAACTATGACTTTATTAACAGCTTCGGCTTGCCCATTCTCTTAGGGGTAAGCGGGGGTGGAGTATCTGTTTGTGATTCCCAGTTCGTTACAATAACCCCTGAAAGCTTCGCTATCAAACTGAAGCCCATTGTCTGAGATAAGGGTATGAAGGACCCCAAACTGAGTGACAATATTCTTCCAGACGAATTTCTTTACATCTACATCCCTGATGTTTGCTAGAAGTTCAGCCTCGACCCATTTGGTGTCCGTACCGACTAGAAGGTACTTCCTGTTTCCTGCCGCCTTAGGGAATGGGCCCACGATATCCAATCCCCATTGAGCGAAAGGCCACGGGCTTGATAGGGGGTTAAGGGTGCCGCCTGGCTGATGTATGTTCGGTGCAAACCGTTGGCATTGGTCACATTTTTTGACATATTCATGGGCTTCTTTCTGCATATTTGGCCACCAATAACCTTGAGTAATGGCTCGGTGAGCTAAGGATCTACCTCCGGTATGGCTCCCACAGATCCCTTCATGCAATTCTTCGAGTAGTGATTCAGCTGCTTCAGGACGCATGCACAATAAATATGGACCTGAATAGGAACGCTTGTAAAGTCTATGGTCCTCGGACAACCAGAACCTAGTAGCTTTCCTCCGTTCTTTGTCCGCTTCCCTTTTTTCTTCGAGCAATACATCGTCCTTTAAGAACTTGATGATAAGATCCATCCAACTTAGGTCGGCTCTGATGTGATGAACCTGGACTGTCTCCTTTCTTAATTCCGTAGGTCTATGCATGTCCTCAATGAGGATAGCCCTTGGCAGCTCTTGCGTCGAAGAGGTGGCGAGCATGGCCAATGAATCAGCATGCGTGTTACCGCTTCTGGGGACATGCCGCATGCTAAAATATTCAAACTCTGACTGCAGGGATTTAGCTCGACCCAAGTACTCCTGCATTCTTTCGTCTTTCGTTTCGAATTCACCTTGTACTTGACCAACGATTAATCTGGAATCCGAGAACACCTCAACTGACTTCCCTCCCATCTTTCGTACCATCGTCATTCCCATCAATAGAGCCTCATACTCTGCCTCATTATTTGTCACCGAGAAATCCAGTCTTAATGCTTTTTCAATGATAATTCTCTCTGGGGATATCAACACTAGTCCTACTCCTGAACCTCTCTAATTCGATGCGCCATCTACGTACACTTCCCAAGGCAAAGGGTTTTGCAGAGAAACCATGCCAATAGACCTTCCATCTAGGCCCAGTGTTAGTGTTGGTGTTACTTCTTCTAAAGGGGGCTCCGTGAATTCGGCCGCCAAGTCTGCAAGGATCTGGCCTTTCACTGATGTGCGTGGCATGTATTTGATATCAAAAGCCTTTAAGATTATGCCCTACTTGGCGATCCTTCCAGTGTAGTCAGCGCTTCGGAGTATGGCTCTAAGTGGGAGCTGGGTGAGGACTATAACGGTGTGGGCTTGAAAATAGTGAGGCAGCTTCTTCGTACCGAGCACCACAACTAGGATAGCCTTTTCCAATGGCAAATAACGAATTTCAGCTTCGTGCAGTGACTTACTCACGTAGTAGATTGGTTTTTGCACACCACAGTCCGTCCGTATCAACACTAAGCTTACAACATTGGGAGCTACAACGATGTAAGCAAATAGGACTTCATCTGGCTCAGGACTGGACATGATTGGGGGCCTAGCTAGGTAGTCCTTAAGTTGCTGAAAAGCAACAGCACATTCCTCCGCCCATTCGAAACCCTTCCACTTGTTGATCAATGAGAAAAAAGGTCTACACCTATCTGCTGATCTGGAAATGAACCTATTAAGGGCAGCGGTCATCCCAGTCAGCTTCTGAATTTCCTTTGGGTTCTGAGGAGCTCGTAAATTGTTGATGGCCTTTATCTGATCGGGGTTAACTTCAATTCCCCTGTGAGTGACCATATATCCTAAGAACTTGCCTGATCCCACACCAAACGAACACTTGGATGCGTTCAAGCGCAATCTGTGTCCCCTTAGAATTTCAAAAACATCCCTGAGATCCCCAATGTGCTCAGCTATAACCTTGCTTTTCACCACCATGTCATCAATATAAACTTCCATGCTTTTACCCAACTGCGACTCAAACATTCTAGTCATCATCCTTTGATAGGTAGCCCCTGTATTTTTCAAGCCGAATGGCATTACCTTGTAATGGTAATTCCCCACAGGGGTTACGAAAGCTGTTTTCTCCTGATCACCGAGAGTCAGTGGTATCTGATGATAACCTTGAAATGCGTCCAAGAAACTCATCCGAGGGTGTCCAATAGTAGCATCAACTAGTTGGTCTATCTTCGGCATGGGAAACAGATCCTTCGGACAAGCTCTATAAAGGTCAGTGAAGTCCACGCATACCCGCCATTTTTCGCTTTTCTTCTTTACTACTACGGTGTTAGCCAACCATTCGGGATAAAAGATTTCCTTAATAGCCCCTGCTTGCTTGAGTTTCATCACTTCTTCCCTGACTGCCTCTGTATGTTCCCTCGATGGACGCTGGAGCGGTTGTTTCTTGGGAACGATAGTGGGATTAACGTTTAGATGGTGGCAAATGAACTCTGGGCTTACCCCTGGGGCTTCTGCGGAGTCCCAGGCAAATACATCAACATTGGCCTTAAGGAACTCTATCAGCTCTTCCTTCTCTTGAGGAGGCAACATGGATCCGACTTGAAAGAACTTCTCTGGGTCGTTATCAACAACTATCCTTACCAAGCTTTCACACTCTGCCTCTTCGGCCGAGGTTTCGGTGTCCAGCACCGAAGGTTTTAACTACTATAAACTCTCACCGTTATGGTCCGAGCACTCAGCCTAAGGTTTGTGCTGGATAGCTGCCACTAGACATTGCCTGGATGTAGATTGATCTCCTCGGATCTCCTCGACTCGCCCTTCGGACGGGTATTTAACCTTCTGATGAAGAGTGGAGGATACGGCCCCGAGGGTATGAAGCCAAGGTCTAGCCACAATCGCGATGTAGGGTGAGTAGGCATCCACCACTATAAAATCTACCTCCACCGTCTCAGACCTAGTTTGTACATGTAGTCTAATCTGGACTTTTGGGATGACCACTTTGCCATCAAAACTCACCAAAGGGGAACTGTAGGGCGTTAAGTCTTCGAGAGCTAAGTTTAGCCCCTTATAAAGTTCTGGGTACATTATCTCTGCGGCGCTGCCCTGAACTACCATCACTCTCTTCACGTCGTACCCACCTATTCTGAGAGTAACCACCAGGGCATCATCATGCGGCTGTATAGTCCTAATTTTGTCCTCGTCTGAAAATCCTAAAACTGGTTGAACCTCCATCCTAGGCCTCTTCGGCTCTCTGTTAACACTTTTCGAGGGCAGCCGAGCGACTGATAATATTCTGGATGGGCAAGACCCTATCCTCCCTGGTGCGGTAAAGATAACATTTATCGTGCCCAAAGGGGGTTTTACAGAATCATCTCTCCGAGATCCTGCGTTTGCCTGATTTTCCTGACCATAGGAGTGGTGTAAGAGTTGTTTTAACTTGCCATCGCTGACAAGTTGATCCAGATGGTCCCACAAGCTCCTACAGTCTTCTGTAGTATGCCCATGATCAAGATGGTATTGGCAGTAAAGATTGTGGTTGCGCCTTTCAGGGTTTCTAGCCATCTTGTTCGGCCTCTTAAAGAAAGGTTCATTCTTGATTCTCTCTAGGACTTGGTGCACTGGCTCACGAAACACAGCATTGACTGTCTGAGGGTTCGCTGAACCCGATCCGACCCAGTCCTTTCTCGACCTGTTATGGTTCTGCCGGTCCAACCTGAAATCCCTCCTCTCCTGAGGGATAACCTTATCCTTTCTCTTACCCTGCTGTTGGTCTTCCTCAACTCTTTTATACTTGTCTATCCTATCCATCAACTGGCGTACACTGGTAGCAGGTTTACCCGTTAGGGACGTCCTCAAGCCATGTTCAGTGGGAAGGCCTAGCTTAAAAGAGCTGATGGCCACCAAGTCACAATCTTTCTCCATCTCGTTATTTGTTTCCCAGAATCTGTCTGAATATGACTTCAAAGTTTCACCCTCCCTCATGCTGACGGATAATATGGAGGCCATGTTCTGCGGAACCCTTCGACATGTGACAAAACACGACCTAAATGCCTGAGTTAGCTCTTGGAACGAGCTTATGGAGTCCGCTTTTAGGCTATCAAACCATCTCATGGCGATCGGTCCCAAGCTGGACGGGAAGACCTTGCACATTAGAGCCTCATCTTTGGAGTGAACGGCCATCCTCTGGTTGAAGTGACTCACGTGTTCCACAGGGTCTGTCCAGCCGTTGTAGATGGTGAATGTGGGTTGGTGAAAACGTCGAGGAAGTTTGGCATTCTCGATGTTACGTGTAAAAGGAGATCTGGAAATCTGATCCAGAGCTTTACTCATAGCATCGTTCCCTACGCCCCTAGGTAAGGGGCTCCGAGGATTCCTCTCACAATGGTGCATCTCCTCATAGGGAAAGGACTCACTGACTGGTGTTCGAAGTTTCTGCTTGTAGTCAACGTCCTGTTCGTCCTCAGAATCTTCATTAGAGTGCGAGGAAATGCGTTTCCTCTTTGCATGGCGCAGCTCCTCTTTAGCCTTTCAATTTCTAACTGCATGCTTTGGTTTTTCTCTGCATGGTACATGTGGCTCTCTCCATGCGACTGGTTTCGATCGACGTGTGCGGTATGTACGCTACCTTCACGATCCTGCCTCCGTTCCAGATTAAGAAAAGGATCGGTGTGCTGAGACGCCTTGGACTCTACTGGACGTTGCCTCGGTTCAGCCATTTATGAGGTGTTGCTTCCACCTTTGCTCAAGCTGTTCCTCACAGACGGCGCCAATTGTAAGGTGAGTATTTGATGGGCTAGGCACAAACTTTGCAGACTATGAGCCCAATGAACCCCCCCCCAACAATAAATTTGTAGAGAATGGGTTAAACAGTTTGGCTGGTTATGGATTTAGCAACGGTTCGTACATGCAAATAAGGATAAAACGATCTTCAGACTAATATTCAGTGAAAATTCTCTTGGATCCAAAGAGACTTAATATTTATCAACTTAATGAACACCATTTTTCTCCCCCCTCTCTTCAGAGACCTATCCCATTTATATATCCCCCTTCTTCCTCATATTCACCGTACACTTGTTCTTCATCCAAGCATCCACTTGAGTATATGTCACATCAGACATTTGCTTTAGTCTGCAGTGAGTGGTAATAGCTGAGGCTGAACTGTTCAGGTGTCTTCTCCACATAAATGCGGCCAGTAAAGTTGCTGCAGTGCATTAAATGCGGTGGTAGCAGCTTTTCCTTTAAGATATTTTATGCTCTTCTCATTCCTAGGCACGCCCAGAATTTGCTCTCTACCGTGGGATCAGTTGGGAAGGTCACTCTGGCCTTCAGTATATTTGCTTGATCAAGCTCTCTAATGATCCGCTGATGGGGCCTCTTCGGACAAACAGGATAGTCCCCGGACGTGTCCCATCACTCTTTTCAAGTGCATTTCCACCAAATAAACTCAGCCCTGATCCTTTTTACCTCTTCGGACAAACAAGGGTCTTCAAATTGGGCCCTGGGCCCAATTTGTAGCGTTGGGCTCTCACCCCCACAAATGCCAAGATAAATTTTAGTATTGAATTGATTTGTTCTTTGGACTTATTTTAGGGGTTTAAAATTTTATTTTAAGGTATTCAAAACAAAAATATATATTTTAAAATGTTATTTGTAAAAAAAAAAAAAAAAATCACAAGCAAATGAACCCCCTGAACACCATGTGGCGCCACCACTGACTGTTGGAGTAATCTTTTGTGGGTTTATTGTCCAAATTCTGGGTTTAAAGAGCTTGTTGGAGATGCTCTTAGTATCTATATGAACGGCATCTTAGTGCTTTAATTTTTGAAATGCTTTTTGTATTGTTGAATTAAACATTCTCCAACATCAAAGAAAATCACATTTTTCTGTATTTCTGTTCTAAACTTTTCCAGTTCTTTCACTACAAGAAAATGTATTTTTAGTTATGAAAAAATTCATCACTAATTTTCATCACTAAAAATACATTTTGTTGTAGTAATTTGATGCATAATGATTCAACCTTTTGGACTGTTGTATGTATTCGGTCATGTGGATAGAACTCCCATTTGCAATGGTGTAAACAACCCAAAACACATAATGAATGCATTGAAAAGAGAGGTCCTTCTGTCAGTTTCTTACAATTTCTAATCTATGTTTTGAAGCAAGAAGAAAATGTTGTGTGTATAATATCAAGTTTGAAGGGATGATTAAACGAGAGTTGAAGTGAGGAGGGATGAAAAGAGGCAAACGCTCTATCATTAACTTTCACTTGAACGAGAATAAGAATAATCAGATTCATCACCACCACCATAAGTTTTCTCATAAAATTCATAGTCACCAATTTTCTATTGCTTTAGAAATTTTCTGGTTTTAAAGTAAATTAAAATTGATAATTAAAACTTAAATCCTTATACCTTATATATAGTTGAACGCTTAGGAGCATTTCAAATAAATATTTTAATCAATAAATTAATTATTCTTAAAATTTTTTTTTAAAATAACAGTTGTCTAAGATTTCTGAATTTTAGACGTATGATTTTTTAAGTTAAGTCGCTTCTTGTTTAATTTAAGTAATTCCTTTTGGTTAAGGTCACAAGGTTTTATAATATAGTTTTTATGTTAACATGTGATTTATAATAGTGTTTAGTGAAGGATGATGCATGTTCATTAAAACTTTACACAGCAAGTTAAGCATGAAATTCCCAGTAATTGCCCTGAATTCGAAACCTGAAACTGCTTCAACAAGGCAATGCACTCCTGTTGAAAACTAAACCTGAAGTAAAGTTATATATATATATATATATATAGATGGGTTCAAATTACACCTGGTGTAACTTCATAAGAGTTACACATTTTTTAAGTAGTAGATTCCTATAAGATCTAAAGGTTAAAAGAAAACTTTATTATTCATATCATCATTAAAGACTTGCCTAATTAATAATAGCATTCTCATTTTCTCTCTCCCTTATTAATTATTCCTAACTTTTAGTACAAGAGAGAAAACAAACCCCAAAAGCTACCTACGCCTATCAGCTTGATGGGCACTCCCATCTTCTTTTGATGGCAACGACAGAGTTGGACCAAATCTTGCAATTTTACACCATCACATTACAAAAACCATCAAGTTTCTCCTCTGGTTCTACCCTCTATGTTTTATTTTTCTCCAATCCATTTCTATGTCATTAACTATGTCATTAACTATGTCAAAAACCCAAAACAATATTGGGAAAAAAGATTATGTAATCGACCAAACTAAGAACAAAAGAAAAAAAAATACTTAAAAAATCTTGAAACTTTTTAAAGCCAGATGTATATATCCACCCACTTACTTCCTGTAATAGGAAAATAAAAGATTTCATGCTCAAAAAAAGGTAAATAAATTGGAATAGTTCAACTACAATTCAAAGTTAAAGGAATATTTCCTATCCATGACAAACTGAAAGAAAATATGAGCTCAAATAGAACTTTTTTTTTTTTTTAACCGTTTCACTCCCTTTGCCACAAAAGGGTAACACAGCATAACCCCCTTTGTCCTCTAAGACTCTAACTACAGATATAAAGCTAGAAGAACTACAGATATTGTATGTACTGTGCTGTGTCCCAGAGCCTCATATCTAGATTATTGTTACCAACCAGGTAGTTTCAGTGGATCTGCTAAGAAGATTACCTCCAAGAGTTTATTTCAATAAAGGACTCCTTCAGTTGCGTGTGACTAGGAAATTAGATTGTTTTTATATCTTTTGTTATTATCGTTTGTTATTAGATTGTTTTTAGTATTATTTAGAAGGATAGGTGTTATAGTTACCTAATATAGCCAATGTTTCTGCTAAGGGAGAATAACTGGGCTGTTATTTATTTATTTATTTATTTTTTTTTTTTTTGAGAATGATGTAGGACACAATTTACTATTTAATTATTGTAATTTATTATTTTTGGTGTTTTTATGTAAAAACGTTATTTTAGGTTTATGTGATTTATTTCCTCTTTTTTAGGTGCATTTAATGCTTTTTAGGTCAAATTTGGGTCCTGTTATGGTTAGGTATCAATTAGGAGTTATTTTAAATTATGTTTTCTTGTCTGTCAAGTTTTAAGGAGCTCTTAAATAGGCCCTTAAGTCTGTAAACGTTTTTTCATAGTTTATTATCAATAAAAATTCAGACTTGTGTCTATTATGTTCTCTAGTGGATTCCAGACCTATCACCTTGTGGATTCAAGGAACCCCTCGTGGATTCGAGGTTTACTACCCAAGAACTAACAGTTTAGTTTATGTCCATCAAAGAGAGCATCGTGTGGCGCCAAACTGATGTCGCGGAAGCCTAAAGAAAGCACACACGATATTCTCTTTGATAGACAGAAACTAAACTGTTAGTTTCTGGGTAGTAAACCTCGAATCCACGAGGGGTTCCTTGAATCCACAAGGTGATAGGTCTGGAATCCACCAGAGAACACAATAGACACAAGTCTGAATTTTTATTGATAATAAACTATGAAAAACGTTTACAGACTTAAGGGCCTATTTAAGAGCTCCTTAAAACTTGACAGACAAGAAAACATAATCTAAAATAACTCCTAATTGATACCTAACCATAATAGGACCCAAATTTGACCTAAAAAGCATTAAATGCACCTAAAAACAAGGAAATAAATCACATAAACCTAAAATAACGTTTTTACATAAAAACACCAAAAATAATAAATTACAATAATTAAATAGTAAATTGTATCCTACATCAAACCCCTCCACTTGAAACAAACTCGTCCTCGAGTTCATCTTTGAAATCTGGAATCTTCCATGCCAAGAGAACAAATACTTTGAATACTTCATCTTCTTTGTCTTCTTACCAAACTTGAAAGTCATTAATTGGGCAACTTGAACTTCTTCTCCATTAATCTTCATGTAATTGACAATATTCACCAAATAAGAGTCAATGATCAAATCAAATCTTTCCACCCCAATAAAATCAACAAAATTTGTTTCGGTGTCTCCCAATAAAATAATAGGAGTTTGAATGTTGCAATCATCTTGTAGACGACTAAATTTCTTAATTCGAAATAAATCAAACAAGTAAAATAGTTGCACAAATGCGAATTTATATTGATGATTGTGGTGTAATTCTCTGTGTTTACAAAAGAATGATCCTCTGATTCGATTCTCCTTGCAAGACTTATTGATTTGGATTTATGGTAATGTGATTGTGATTTTGAACACAAAATATCCTTCAATTTGGTTGAGGGATGGATCGAAGATTGCTAAAACGGAATTACAATGAATCTCTGGCTATGAGCTTGTTAGAAATCCTTTGTTCTTCCCGTTCTTCGTGTGTTCTTCGTGTTCTTGGATTTGTGGTGGAAGTTCTTCGGGGCTTTAGAGGCTTGAATCCGTAGAGCTTCACTGATTTGTGGTTTGTTGATGTTTTCGGACACTTTAGGCTTGATTCTCGCGGACTTTTGAATCTAGGCGGATGATTTTGATGATTTCTCTTCGAATGTTCTTCTTATTCGAAGGTTGAAGTTCTTGAAGTTCTTGGAGGCTTTAGAGCTTGGTTCCGGCAGAGCTTCTGTACTTCTGATGCTTCTGAATCTTCTCTGATGCTGCTTGTGCTTCAGATGGCTTGGTGTCCTCCTAAATGTCTCAGGAAGGCTTCTATTTATAGGAGTTTTTGGGTGGATGAGCGACATGTGGCGGAGTCTGACTGGTGACACATGTCACAATCTGATTGGTCCGCTTGTGTCATTGCTTACACGTGCGAGGTTGCTTGGGTCAACGCTTACACGTGCGAGGTCGCTTAGGTCATCGCTTACACGTGCAAGGTTGCTTGGGTCATCGCTTACGAGCCGATGCATGATTGGTTCTTACATGACACTTGGCAAACTTCTGTTGGCTTCTGAACAGCAATAGTAAAACCTAGCAGCAGTACGTGGCGCTTTGTAATTGGCTGTATTTTGTGGACTTGGTAGTGTGACGTGTCAGCTTGTGATAGGTCGGGAATTTTCCCTCTCTACACATCTAACTTGATTTCATCGAGATCATTGACAACTTCTTCTATAATTTCTTCTTTAATGGTCTCTACTATCTCAACCTCAAGATCTTTCTCTATAATGGGGTCTTCATTAATCTCTTCTATAATCTTGATTTCTGGTTCTTCTTCTATAACAAGGCCTTCATTAATTTCCTCAGAAATCTCTATATTTTCTTTAACATGTAATTTTTCTTTTAACAGTGGAATATTTGGCTCTTCAAAATAATTCAAGTATGAACTTCTTGGCCAATAATAATCTTGTATTGTATACGACAAGATTTCTTCACAATCCAACGGATAAAATTTGATAGCAAGCATCTTTTTCATCCTTGGCCATGATCGAATTTTGTCTTTACCCTGTAGGATTCTATCAGATTGTACTTGTTCCCACCAACATAAGGCATACTTACTAAGTTTATACAAAGCAAGTCCAACTCTTCTCTCATAACAAATACTCTCATAGTCAAATAAATCCTCTAGATCAAGTAACCAATTAAGAAAATCTTCTTTTAAAAAATATCCATTAAAACTTGCAATTCTCTTATAAGGTCTATATGAAATTTGCTTACCAATAGGTTGCCCGTGAGTTATGTCTCCGTTGCAGTTATCCCTATTGTTTCCATTCTTCAACGGCGCCATCCTAGCATAGATATTTGTGAGTGCTTGTTGTACGTCACGTAATACTTGCTAAGTTATTCGTCGTTGTTGTGGTGGTGGCTACCGTCTTGCCGGTTAGCAATCAAACCAGGGTAAGTCAAGGCTCTGATACCAACTGATGTCGCGGAAGCCTAAAGAAAGCACACACGATGCTCTCTTTGATGGACAGAAACTAAACTGTTAGTTCCTGGGTAGTAAACCTCGAATCCACGAGGGGTTCCTTGAATCCACAAGGTGATAGGTCTGGAATCCACCAGAGAACATAATAGACACAAGTCTGAATTTTTATTGATAATAAACTATGAAAAAACGTTTACAGACTTAAGGGCCTATTTAAGAGCTCCTTAAAACTTGACAGACAAGAAAACATAATCTAAAATAACTCCTAATTGATACCTAACCATAACAGGACCCAAATTTGACCTAAAAAGCATTAAATGCACCTAAAAACGAGAAAATAAATCACATAAACCTAAAATAACGTTTTTACATAAAAACACCAAAAATAATAAATTACAATAATTAAATAGTAAATTGTGTCCTACATCAGAGAATGAACTGCGTTGTTACTTAGAATGTATTTAAAGTGAGTAATAAGAAATAAGAGGGAACAGAGAAATATTACATAGGATATTCGATCTCCAGCACCTCTTGTTACTGAAGTAGTGCCATCCATTCTATATTCCTAACAAGGTTGTTAAGGAGCTAGATTTGCTGCCAATGGGGATGGTCAGGTACCAGATCAAGAGAGAGAGAGAGAGAGAGTCACGTAATAAAGAGAGTAAGAGAGAGAAAGAGAGAGCATTCATTGAGCCTGTTGGCAAATACAAGGTAAAACATCAATGACTTTAAGAATATTAATGCTATGACAGTAGCTTTATTTCATAGCAGATTCCAAATTAGTAGCGCCCCAACAAATCTGCTGAGTTTTAGATAAGCGTTGGATTGGTACGACTCTAGAAGGTAGTCAAACTCATTCTTCTTGACTTGCTTCCCAACTTTGTTGCCTTGATGATTACAGCATGAACATTCTAATTCCTTGAGATTTTGGTTCAGCTTTTGGAGCTCACTGACATCTTGACCCTTGAGTGATAAGGATCCTTCTTGGATAAAGTAGAACAACTTGCCACACCCGGATGGTTTTGATTGAAATGTGTGTGAGCATGATAGCACTATAAGTAAAAATGCTGACACAAGTAGGAAATTATTTAGAGCCATTGCAAGCAATTAGTAGTAATTTCCTAGACAAATAGAAGAGCTTATATGTTGTTGGAGCTTGGATTTCTTGCATTTCTCTATATATAGAGATCAAAAAGGAAGGTACCTCCCAACTGAGGGGCATTAAATTTTCCTTGTAGAGTGGTGCAGGACGTGTTGAATTAGTCCATGCAGACTTGTTTTAACGTGTTGAATTAGTCCATGCAGACTTGTTTTATGGTCTTTAGGATTGCTGTGTTACTGTGTATGTCTGAAATTTACTTCTTCTCACAAAAAGTTCATATTTTGTTAAGCTGAAATAGGTGGGAGGATAAAAAGTCCCTGGAAAAAAAAAAAGCGTGTATACTAATCAATGTAAGGGGGGTCCAAGATTTTAGGATTGAAGACCAATTTTCTTTTTGTCGGTGTATTGATAAGAAGAAAGACTTGAAATTTATTTTTAAGTAAAGTCTTGCACAACTTGTGTTTTGTGTTTGCAATCAATGCAAAGATTCCTCTATGATCATTGAGCACTGTTAATCACCCATTTACTTGCACAATGCCACCTTTACTTAATTGATTTCCTTAGCAAATCAATCTTATCCTTCATAATCATCAAGATTTTCCCCTTCTCTCCCTCCATTGTAGCATACACTTAGTCAGCCATTTATTAATTGCACAATACCATAACAATCCACCTCCTTAAGCCACCCCCTTTTGCTGCTAATGCGAAATAAAATTTCCCTAATTTTTAGTTATTTTTTCAACTCAAAAAGGATCTCCAAAGGATTTACTTTATCTTACAAAGGATCTCCACAAATTTATATGCAATCTCCATAATCTGGATATCATATACTTATTCATCTTGTAACAAATTAATAATAGGAGGAGATATGAGGTTGGGGACTCAAGAGTCAAGACCTATTGATACGTATCTTACTAATAAAAAAATTATAAAGAACCTTCAAAACAATGTATAAGACCTCCACATTTTCACAAAACATCTTTACATTTTTTTTTTTTAAATCATTTTAAATTTCTACATTTCTTCAAAAATTATCCACACTTAAAAAAAATCTCCAAAATTTAATATAGTACACTACAAAAAATATGAGTTATAACAGTGGTCTTTTTTGTAGCACTTACAAAAAATGCTACTATAATGGGTTTATTGTAGCAGATTTTCAAATGCTACTATAAGTCTCTTTGTAGCAGTGGTTTTTTTGCAACTGCTATAATATGCTTTTTTTTTTACAGCGGTTTCCCAATTGCTACAATATACTTTATTTTTTGTGCTTCTATAGCTGATTTCTAAATACAAAACTACAACTTTTTTTTTTTTTTTTTTTATATATATACTCCAATGTAGAAAACTAATACCATAATGAGATCATCATACACCTAAAATACTCAGAATGACACAAATACCCCTAGAATTATAAACTGACCAAAATATCTCTAGAATGTCCATAACTAGAGAACTATTTTAAAAATTTTCAAAATGAACAATATAACCCTAGACCTCCAAATTTACAATAAAAATAATGCACATGAGAATATATGTATTTGTCATCATTTTTTTTCCAATAGCTATTTGATATATTCTCACAGATTTGCCTATATATATATTGTTTTCACTAATGCAAATATATGGTTTATTGTATTCTAGGAAACTATGACAATACATTGGAATATAAAGGGAGACCAAGTTTCATGCTGCAGTGACTTTTGGCATACTTCAAAGGGAATATTTATAGTCTTAGTTTTTATTGTAGGTTGTCTACAATTATTTTGTCCTTGTCTTATCTTAAGTACCAAAAAATATTGTTTATATTTTTATTAAGATATTTGTGATTCCAAACTTCGAATTGTAAAGTTTTATTTCTTCATTTGGATCAATATTATTAACTATTTGCAATTATTTTATTACTTTGATTTTTGGAATTGTGGATTTTAATAACATTCCAAATATGTTATATTACTAATTTTCAGGGAAAATTTTAATTAAAATTTTTTTTTGTAATATTCAATAATGTTTATACCTTCGGTAACAGTTTTTATAACTGCTCCTGTATGGAACTATAGTAGTGGTTGTTTTTTGCTGCAATAACTAATTTATAACAAAGTGTACGAATGGAAGAACTAGCAGTTTTTTTTTATTTTTTTATTTTATAGCAGTGTTCTATAAAACTGTTGTTAAAGAATATCTAGTAGCAATTCACAAAATCGCTGTTAAAAATAATTCATGCTAGAAATAAGGGAAGGGTATACAAACATTTTTAATTTTTTTTAGTAGCAGTTTATAGAACTGCTACTAAAGAATCTATAGCAGCAATTACATAACCACTGGTATAAATAATTAATTTAAAAAAGAAGGGCCTTATGTACTAGCGGTTTTTTTAATTCTCTAGCAACAGTTCTATGAATTGCTGCTAAATAATCTATAGGAGTGGTCACATAACTGTTGGTACAAATAATTAATTTCAAAAGGAATGGCCGTGTGTATTAGCGGTTTTTAATTCTCTAGCAGCAGTTCTATGAACTGCTACTAAAAAATCTATAGTAGCAGTTACATAACCATTGGTATAAATAATTAATTCCAAAAGGTAAAGTTGTGTGTACTAGCGGTTTTTAATTCTCTAGCAGCGGTTCTATGAGCTGCTACAAAAAAATCTATAGCAGCAGTTACATAACCATTGGTATAAATAATTAATTCCAAAATGTAAAGTTATGTGTACTAGCAGTTTTTAATTCTCTAGCAGCAGTTTATAGAACTGCTGCTATAGATGTTTTCTATACCAGCGATTCCTAAAACCGCTGCTATAACCTATACTGACCTATAGCAACGGCAACTTAACAGCGGTTATTCAAGTTGTAGCAGTGGTTTAGAAAACCGCTGGTATAGACCTATATGACTTTTAGCAGCATTTTTTTAAAATTTTAGTAGTGGTTACAACCGCTGTTAAAAATCAAGTTTTTTGTAGTGGTACCTATATCTCCACATCTTTAAAAGTTTCTCTAAACATTTATGAGACGGAATCTGTGCAGTTTTTTCGAAGTATCTCCGCATCTTGTAAAGGATTTTATGGGAGCTTTTTGAAAATTTTGGAATTTTAAGAATTATCTGTATAAGTTCAACAGTTCTTAAATTATTTCGGTATCTAATGTGGTTTAGAAATTGAATGTTCATGATTTCTGCATTTTCCTACTGATCTAGCTGAACTGATGTGGTAAATTTTAAAAACTCATCAACATGTATAAATCATGTCTTGAAAATATGATTTTGGTATAGATATTGAAATTGTAGGGTTAAGGGCCAAAATCATATGTTGGGCCTTGGGCCTTGGCCGAGGGCATGAGTAATTCAAGGATGAATGAGTAGTAATGAATGGTTTGGACTCAAGGTTTCATGAGCAAGATACAAATAGGAAGGTGGTCAAAGGAGGAATATCTCCTTGGATAGGCTAAACACGAGTCTGATGTAGATCCTAATGATCAAAGAGACCTTCTAGGAAGCTCCAGTGATAGGGACGTGCACCATAAGCATACAAGAAAGATGGGAATCCAAAAATATCTAAGGGAAAGCTGCTATCACCGCATTGAATGCTCTATAGCTAACTCTCTAGCCGCATTAATGGGGAAGTGATCTCTGAACAGTACTTTTTCAACCTTACAACCACCCCCAAAGACTTTTCTAGAGAAGGCTGATGGGACAAGTATCAGCATAAATGATCAGTTGTACACGTGTAGGGAAAAAAGAAAAGAAGAGATGTAGTATAAACTGAAAATTGAGAGAGAAAGTACTGTAACAATAAAAATTGTACCTGTAGCTTGTTCAATTGGATTATATTAGAACTTACCTTCTCGGATCGTGCTGAAAGTGAATTTATTCATATTAGTTCTTCTTGATCTTGCTTGAGTATCTTTTAAATTCATTTTAGCTATTGTCTAACTCATTTGGGCCTAGTTCTTGACCCACTCTCTACAAATTTATTGTATTGAGCTCATTGGGCCGCCATCCCTTTATACTTTGGGTTTGGGGCTCAGATCGTGTCCCTACAGAAATCATGTCAATTTCACTATCAGAACCAAAATTGTGTCTCCATCTACAATCAAAAGTATGAATGAGTATTTTGAAGCAAGAAATATTTCCAGGCTTGAACACAGCTAGCATAAGCAACGAAAGAAAATTCTGACAGCACAAACAAAATTCCAACTTTACTTTGTTTCCTCTTAAAGAGCAATGCAAAATGAAGCACAAACAAATTTCAAACTATAATACTCAAAAGAAAAAAAAAAAAAAAAAAAAAAAAAAAAAAAAAAAAAGAGAGAGAGAGAGAGAGAGAGAGAGAGAGTTAAAAGGTGGGGTATTTAAGTAAATCTTTTTGGGGTTAATTTTATAATTAATATTAGGATAAATTGCAAATTACACCTCTAAAATTTAAGAGTATTTGGATTTTACACTCTGGAGTTTCAGAAATTGAAATTTACCCCCTAAAGTTTGAGAGTGTTTGGATTTTACACTCTAATATTTTAAAATTTGGAATTTGTCCCCTAAATTTTAAAAGTGTTTAGATTTTAGTCTCCAAAATTTGGGAGTATTTGAATTTTACACCTTAAAGTTTCTAAATTTAGGGGTGTTAAGGAGAAATGCAATATCCATAATATTTTCACAACAAATCCTATATGACATATTGTTACAGGTTGTTATTGGTGGGGTAGAAAGGTAATTCCAGTGGTGGTTTCAAATTAGAACCACTTACAACTAACCACTTATGATTTGTTATGAAAATGTTGTGGATATAACACGTCTCAGGTGTTAAATCCAAATACTGACAAACTTTAGGAGGTAAAATCTAAATTCTAAAATGTCAAAGTATAAAATCCAAACACCCAAAACTTCAGGAGATAAAATCCAAAATTCTGAAATTTCAGGGTGTAAAATCCAAATAACCCTAAATCTTAGGGGTGTAATTTGCAGTTTACCCTTAATATTATTAAGGGAGTTTTTAGAAAATTAAGTTGAAACTCTAGCTATATATAAGCTAATTAAGTCAATGTATAACTATATATATTTTTTAGAGAGTTTTAACCTATGACGTCCGCTTCTGATGGTAGTTATTTATCATCAAACCAAGACACCAATTAGTTTTTGGTGTAAGCGGGAATTGAATCCCAGATCTCTTATACAACCATCAAAGATTTTACCAGTTGAGCTAACTGAAACTCACAACTATATATATTTTTTAAAGTGGACTTCTCAGTATATTCATGTAGAGAAAAATTGACGACACACTTGAGGTAAGAGTCTAAGAAATCTCATCCTTCATCAAATCTAAGTTTTATATGAAATTAAAATATTTTTAGGTGGGTATTTTTAGCTAGAAGTGAGACTATCTAAATATCCAATGAGTTTTACGACGTAAACAAATAACAATCTAAATTAGATTTTCTATAATTTTGACGCGAAGTACATGTTACTGTAATTTAATATTTATTCTATGCCCATTATTGCGTGGTAGATAGAATTGCAGATTGTTAGGCATGGTAGGTTTGATTTTTGCACAGGTTTCTCTTTAAGAAATTGTTCTGAAATGTTGGATTGGTTGAATAGGAAAAGTATACTAGTGTAGGCTTGAAGTTTGACAGACAATCAGATGTAAACCAAAAAAAAAAAAAAAAATAGAAAAAGGGAAGGTACATTCGTATAGAAGAAGTTGAGTCCAATTGGTGTTCTTTCACAATTGACTTTTGACCCTATATGGCTATATATATATATATATATATATATATTACTGATGATTCCAAAATATGAATAGGCCCTTTGTAATGCTATTTTGTCCTTCATGAAAAGAGGTTTTTATTTTTATTTTTATTTTTAGAAACAAACACATACAAGGAAGAGGAAAATTGATAACAGCTTAAAAATATAATATTATCTTAGTTTTGGTAGACATTATCACATCTATTTTGTGTTTATTTTCACACTTACACATAAATACGAGAGTTTGCAAGTTTTTTTCTAAAATATACTCATTACGTGTATTTTTCTTTTGTAAGAGATTTAAACTAATGAGCTAAGCACGCAAAAATGAAGCCAAGAGAACCCAAGGGTGAAGATCAATTGAGAAGTGGCTTTTGAAGAATTTAGTGAGTCAAATATGTGTGGAAACATAAAAAAGAAAGAGAGAAATTCGTTTGAGCCAAAGATGGAAAAAATCTTGGTATGGAAATATTCTGACCAGTTTTTGTATTTTAGCCATATCTTTTTACTGCGATATCGGATTGACTTAATTCTTACGGCCACGGAAAGAGGACTTGAAGATCTAAAATTTTGTAGTTTACCAAACTTCAGAATCTGTCGTATTGAAGGCCAAAACTGGCCTGGAAGTTGACCCACTTTTGAAAAAGGGGAATTGACATTTTATATTTTCCTTTTTGGGAAGCATGTGTTTTAGGATTTTGAATGTTATAAATATTAAAGGGATACAAGGGCAGCCACGTTTTTTGCTACTGGGAAACCTTATTTTTCATTAATTTTGAAGAGTTTTTATTTTCTGTGGAAGCTTTAGAACCTAAGCTAGGGTTAGGGGTAAATCCCTAATGTTGTAAGTTGTCCACTATTCAATCCAAGCATGTTTTTCACGTTTTGATTATTGAAATCAATTTTTCTCTTTTTATAATTGTTTTATTAGATTGATATTTGATTTCTAATTCTTTCATAAGTCTATTCTTGAATCTTCTTATAGTTAGAATATGGTTTTATAATCTCTCTAGTAAAATGTGGTAATCTTGTTAGATCTCACTTTTGCCATTGTATTGCCTCTAGGGTATGCAATGTTCTTGAGTTTTTCTAGCAAAGTTATTATTTTCTAGACTAAATTGTTGGAAAAAGTTATGAATATAATCAAACAAAGAAAGTTTTATTAATAAAGCTTATTTCTAAATCTTCTAATCGGATAGTTTATGTGTTTACTTACCCGATTGTGAACTAAATTGGATTGATAATGGATGCTTAACAATATTGGTAAACAAACCCTAACGCCCTAGTGATTTTAATTATTGAATTTTACCAAACTTTATTTTTCCTAAGTTTCAATCATATTTTTCTACATATTATTGGTGCTTTTGACGTGTTCTTGTTTTCCTTTTCTCTGTGGAACGACAACCTAACCACACTACAATTTCCGTTACAAAATTGGATGACATCAGAAATCATTAGATATTTTTAGCAATTTCTCTTCTAGCCGGGTACCGTTATAAGTTTTTCTTAAATTATTTGATTATTGAGTTAATGGTATATGAAAAAAAAAAATTGTTTTAGGTAATATTTAAGGATTTTAAAGGAAGTGTTAGGGAGAAGTTCTTTTTTAGTGAGCTAGTTGAGGTAAGTAACTTTATCCTAATTGGTTTTTGTAAGGACCAAAAAATCTTGCGGCCCAAACCCACATGGAACAGTGGGTTGGTTTGCTCAATCTAGGACCAAATCAATAAAATTTATAAGAGATGGGAACAAACAACAACCGAGGGCTCTGCCTGAAGACAAATATAGTGTGGAAAAAGGCTTGTATTAAGAAATTGATAAGCATAAAACTCTACACAAGTTCTCCCGAGGAGGTTAAGTTTACATAGAAATAGTATTGTTCACTCTCTTCTCTCAATGCTCTTCTTATTTTCTTTCTTTTTCTTTCTTTTTCCCCCCCTTTTCTGTACTCCTTCTCTCCCTTATATACTCCTACCTCTATCACATCTTCACCCTTCATTCTTACCTAACCTCCCTCCTTTACTGACACTTGGTGCTTTTAGCACCCAAAGAAGGTGGTGGAAGTAATCCGCTTAGCTGTCCCTTACACTATTCAGGTCACTTCCTTATTAATGTGGCTGATAAAGCTGGTATCTACCATTTAATGCGGATGCAATAGGCTGCACCAATCCAGAAGTTTCCCTACCGTCCACTGACTTCTACTCTCTTCAGATTCCAGCTTCTACTTAGAACACTATAAAGTATTTTGGCTTATCCGTCTCCTTCCTTGGGCGGCTTCCTTCCTCGAGCCCATAGCTAGGGACATTCCTACATCAATGCTGCAACCCTTCAACTTCATCTTTGGTCCTCGGGCACCCACAGTTTTATTTTGCTTATACTATTGTATTTTAACTATTGAATATTGTTTATAATTGTTACATTTTTATTTCAATTGTACTACTGATTTAAAGTAAAGAATAAAGAATTATCACAAATATATTCAATTATTAAATATATGATTTTATATATATGTATTTGAATTAAATATATTTTATTTTGACCTCTAATTTATATATATGATTTTGGACAATATGACTATGTTTTGACTCTAATACCCAACCAATGGGGGTTATTCATTAGTACCGAAACTAATTCTATCTGGAGGCATCACGAGCCTATTATGTTTCTGGACTTAGCTAATGGGGAATATACATTAGCACGGAACTAGTTTCTTCTAAATTTATTATCTAGTCACAGGGATATAGCGTGACCTTAGTCATAAATATATAAGATTGTTAAAAATGTGAATATGCTTGAATTTTTGAATTATTTTTAGTCTATGAAACTTCTTTAGTTTATTTTTTGAAAACCCATAATATATTATAACTTTGACATATGTGAAGTATTTTGATCTCATAAATTTATATTATTTTTGTTAATCTATATACTTGTTTCAACTAGTTTGATATTTGCTTACTTATTGAATTTTCAACTCACCCTCCTTTTCCCCTCGAGTTTCAGATTATAAAGAATAGAAAGTTTTGAGATTTTTGCTGAGAGTATATGCTTGAATGGAGATTAGGAATTTTTGAAATAAGATGATCTTGTAATAATTAGTATATCTTTTGTTTAACGGTCATGAAGTTTGTATTGTTGTTTCTATTATTACTTTGGAGATTTTTTGACAACTGTATTATTTAGAATGATTGTGGATTTATTGATGAAATTTTCTTTGAGGATAATTTTTAGTTGCTAAGAAGGCCTGCACATTTATAAGGTGAAAACTTTATCAGAGTGCAACCGTTGTCACGTACCTATCTATATTGTTGGGTTCGGAGAGTGACACAAACGCAGTATAAATTCACCGTAAAATGAAAGCATTTCGAAAGCAACATCGTCACAAAATTTCGATGAAAAACAAGATGAAAGAACAAGACACCAAAGAGCAGAAGTCAAGTGGGGCCAATGGAGCCAGCAGGGGCCAACAGAGTAGCAGCCATTTACGCTCTCGTATCTCACCTCCCTCTTGTGGGTCTGAAAGTGGAGTAGCAGCTGTTCACAACAAAATCTTGCTATATGGATTTGGGTGTGGTTGTCTTAGGCCATATCAGGGGCATGCTTCAACAGGTACTGGCAGAGATTTCTTGGCCATAAGCCATAGATGTGGGTTTGGTTGTGATTTGAGCGTATGTATAATTCTGGTGAAATGCATTTGGTGGTGATGGAGATTCCAACAGTCATTGAGGGCCTAAGGATGAGGGTTTGATTGAGAGTTCTGGAAGCGCTTGGATTAATGGTTAGAGGTTTTGAAATTGAGCACAAAAATCATGTCACAACATGATTTCAAAATTGCATTAGATCCCCAAATGATTTGAAATGTATTCTACTTTTACAAATTATCTTAAAAAAAAGATCATTTTTACAAAACCTCCGGGGAACACCTAAACAAAAACACTTGTAATTTACTTCCCCATCAAGAGTCAATCAGGGCAGACAAAGAATGTATATGATGATTTACAGGATTTTTTGATAACTAGCCAGTACATGTACGTATAATCTATTGAAATTGTGAATAAATTAGTATTTGATAACATGGCGGCGCAACCAGAGCTCGTACATGACCATATGGAATGCATCATATCTGATGGGGGGAGAGTTCCACTGGAAATGCTTCTGAACCTGATAAAAGACAATCCAAAAAGTAAATTCTTAACAATCATAGTTTGCCCTTTTTTTGGATAATGAACAATAGAACAGCACTTAATACAGCAGTGAGTTATTCATTATAACTTCTTCCCTTGTGGAAGTTGAGACCCTCTGGACAAAACAGACACAGATATACATTTATTAGCATTAGCATTGATGGTTGTATAATAGTTAAATTGCTATTATACCACTCAAAACACTAAAAGGTAGGCCACATTGATGGTGGTATAGTTAAAATTTGGCAATGAGCTGCAGTGAGCTGCCATCTTTGGCAGCTCGCTGTAGCTACAAGTTATATAAAAAAAATTTAAAAAAAAAAAACAATATTTTATTTTATTTCTTTCTTAACTCAAACAAGTGGGACCAAGAAACTGCACGGACAAGAAAGTAAAAAAGGTAGGCCACATTGATAAATTAAAAAGAGAGAGAGAGAGAGAGAGAGAGAATATAAATAAAGAAAGAAAGAAAGAATAAAGAAATAATATTTAAATGAAGTGATAAAAAAAAAATAGAACCATTGATGTTGGATGAATTGTAAAGTGAAGTGTTAAAATAGATAAAGTAGTTTTCTGAGTTGCTAAAACCTAAAAATTTTAGCTCCACCAATGCTGATGCCAAAATATATATATATATATATATATATATATATATAAAGGGTAGGAGCAAATCAATTATATGAAAATGAGAAGTGATATGAATCAAATATACTACTTAGAATTTTCAAGTTGAGATCGAAAGTCATATTCTACCTTAACTAAGTTCTTATGAAGAGCAACAAACTCAGCATCAGCTATGTCCTTGAGAATTTGCTTTAGCCGGTACACATCATGCTCCTTAAGTACAACAGCAAATTTATGCCAATCAAGAATATCATTGAATGGCAAGTCATAATAATTTGACAATATCACTGCAAGAGATCCAGTACATAAGGAACTTAGGGCTTTAGAAATTAATTAAAAAAATTGATAAACCACAGGTAGTCCCAAAAGCTTGAACCAATAGGAAAATGTAAATTTAATAACTTTAGCCATTATTCTAACACTCTTCCTCTTGTGATTAGGACCATCTATTCTGACAATATGATAAACTACCGCTAGTTCCAAAAGTTTAAGCTAATATAGAGACAATTGAATTTAAGCACTTAACCATTATTATAATAGTAATAATAATTTTAAAAAAAAAATTTTAAGTTCACAAGAAAAAACCCAAACATTAAACCGAGACTAACATCTACCACTAATTCCTTGATGTTATTAATAAGGTCAAGTTCTATGCCACAGGTTTTTCACCATTGTTCACACAGTATCTGTTAAATAACTTTGCAATTAAACTTCCACACTAATGTATTAGCCAAAATAGCAAAAGTTGTTTAAGATTTAAGAGTACTATTTAATCAGGTCAGAAGTCTAAGTCATGAATTTTAGTCACAAGTATTTATACTTCTTTGTGGGGAGAGGGGGTATGGAATCTCTCTTTTATTCATTTTCTTCTCATTTGGTTAAGTAATAAAATACAACACAAAGGGACACAACCCAAGTACACAGGAAGTACACCAAGGGATTCACCTCATTAGAATGCTATCTGCTTCATGCCAAAAAGCTAACCTTAGTGCTTCACTGTACATTTCCATAACAAAGGCATTCTCATGTCTTGATGTTATTCAAAAGATAATTTCCTATGCATTCCATGGAACATACTCAATAGTAGCAGGTCTGTTTCCTAGTTACAGTATTACAGGGGCAGCTCCCATCATGATCCAAAAGCAGAAATCATTACTACTAGACACCTGGGTTATTTTCAGGTTTGCAGTTTTCTCCTCTAGCTCAACCATATTCTCCAAGTGTTCGATGGTGATTACCAGGTAGGTTTCAAAAGTTGTTTAAGAGAATTGAATTATATTTTGAGTCAGCTCCAATTAAAGCATTGCAACCACAATCTCAGTCAAAGGTAAATCATCACATATCCAAAATTACATAGGCAAAATGTCAACGTGATCTTGTTGTGTTTAGGTATTATGTAGTCAAGTTATTAGGCCAAAGTGTAGTTGATTCGGGAAGTGCAAAGATATTTTGATTTTAATTTGGTTGTCTTTAATTTTCAAGTCAATTATATTTATTATTGGTCAATTGTATTTTATTTTAGATCCTAGTATGTAATTAGGTTTATTAGTATTTTTATTTAAGAATCAAGATCATTTTTGAAATTCAATAATTGTTATTTTCCCAGGTCATTTAGAATTAGGGTTTTCTATGTCAGTAGAATTAGCGTCTAGTAGTCTATATAAACAAGGTATTGTACTTCCATGAAAGGGGTAGTGATTTGATGAATAAAATCTATGTTGAAATTGTTCCAAAGGTCTAGTGCTGACTTCAGCCAACCTAGGTGTTGACTCCTAGAGGCTTTCTCATGCTTGGTGCTAACTCTAAGCAAGCCTAGCTGCTAATTCCTGGGTTCTCTATTTTATTTTTCCTATTCTTCAATTTGATTATGCACGTTCTGGTCTGCCTTGCATCAATAATGAATAAAGATCACATTTTGGAACAGGCCATGGGACTTTAATTAATCTCTACTTACTCAATTATTCAGGTATATGGTTCCACAATCCGCATTTACCATGCATGTAACGAGAGAAAATGGAACAAAAACTATCCAATACCTTAATCATATGAACCGCCTAGAAGCACTGAGATCTTACCAGGAACACATCCATAATGGATTGAGTCAGCTATGCGAGCACTGTTGACCTGGGAACCACCAGGGCATATGCAGAACTTAGTACTATAAAATCTCTTTTGATATACAAGCGGTCCAATAGCCCTATTAATTCTGTTATTTGAAATGTCAAGTTCCGTGTCATTCTCCCAAACTCGTGCTAGTATTACTCTAATTTTCGAGTTCCGATGTCCAGCCCAAAATCCAAGTTTTGTCCTGCAAAGCATCTTTGTTATTATTATTATTATTTTTTTTTTTTTGATAGGTAAGAAAAAGTATATTAAAAAAAACTACCTTTCTGCGATCTTTAGGCAGATAATATAAAGAAATGATAATCACCCACCCATGTAAGGCATGTCTTAACCTATAACAAGTTGACAACTCTCCACAAGCAATAAGACGACACCATGAGACATTCTAATGAAATGAAAACAACATTCCATTCAAGATGAGGAGAGAGAGTCTTATAACAATTCATATTTTTAAAAAATAATAATATTATGAAAACAAAAGGTCTCTGCAAAATTTGATAGGTTCAGGGGATTGTGAAATATTACCACTCTTGCATTTCATTTTTCCCATTAATGCTTGACAACATTATTGAACATGTTTGGGTTGGTAAGTTCACAAAAGCTAAATCAAGTGAACCAAGCTCCTAGATTATGCTTCACAGATTGGACAGACAGCTTTTCCAATCTCAATTTAATTTTATGAAGTGATACATCTCAACTCTTAGCTGCTGGGGAAAACAGAGAAGATGACTTGTGCTACGTCTAACTAGACATTAACATATACAACAACTTAACAAGTCCTCCCGTACAAAGAGACACTCCTTATAAAAAAATTAATTAGATGGCTTTCTTTTCTAAGTTTTTCTTTCCCCTGCAAAGGCAATAACAACCCCAAAGGTCCAAACCCCACAAGTTCCCACCCTCACCGAGTTAAACCGATGGCCTGACCTCCATCTTAAGAAAGGGAAGCAATACACCAAACTACTCAAGCTGAGGTCTGAACTGAAATAGGTTCAAGTTCCACATATTTCCAAACATCTCTACAAATCAATCCACTTTCAGGGAAAGAATTCTATACATATAAAAAAAGTTGCAGAAGAAAGCAGCATAATTAATTTCAACTACGGAAGACTTTCAGACAAGTTCCGTGGTGGAACTTCCAAACGAGCCATGCCATTGATCATCAACAGTAAGTGTTTATTGTGTGCATCTTACTGTTCCTTGCAGTTTTATCCAAACCTTATTCAAAAGGTGAATATAAAAATCTTCCCCTCTCATTTGATTTTAGCTCATCATCACAACACAACATGAAGCAGTAACCACATTGCATTCAAGATAACAATCAGATTGTGGTTCAAATACCAAGAAATTGTTTATAATAGGAGGGGGAGGTGTGCCTTCTTTTCCAATATGGACTATTTCCTTTTGAGATAAAGTAAAGTAAATCAAATTGAGTTGGAAAAATTATAGCTCCAAACTGGTTTGGAGCTATATCCCCCAACAAAGTCCAACCCACTATGTGACAATTTATAAGATTATCCATGTGTATTATTTAAACAAGTCACATTACTCATTAAAAAAGTCAAGTGACTAAAACTATATATGGATGATATCTTCAATAGCAACATAGTGGGTTGGAGGAAGATAGCTCCAAACCAATTTGGAGCTAAACTATTTCCAATTGATTTTTTGAAGGAGTAGCTGTGGAAAAAGAGCAACAAATAATCAAAGCAGGAAAATACCCCACAAAACTGTCCATCTGTCATCTCCTCATAAGCTATAAGTCAAGATGTGAAAGAATGTTATTCAGGGAATCAAAAATTCACATCCCACAATTTTACCTGTTTTCAAGATCATTTCCTCCAGCTGGGAGAGCAAATGGCTGCAATACTTGAGGCAGAGCAACATCTTTATGTGGAATGAATCCAACATCATAGCTTGGGGAGCACACAACTCGAATTGAATTCTTTACAAGAAGCGGAAATCCTTCTGTTGCCCTAACGCCAACATCATGACAAGTGACGAAAAAATGATCCGCACCCAAGGTTCTATTCCAGTAAGGATACTTGGAAATTAAGCTCTCCACATAATTCTGGACAATTATGGTCATATTCTCATAAGAAGTACCCTGCATATGATCAAGCAATCATCACATACCAGCGCATAATATATCAAATTATAGCTAGAAAGGACATGTCAGTCAGACCTAACCCAATGCATTCAGATGTGTGTGTGTGTGTGTGTGTGTGTGTGTGTGTTGTATTAGTTGTATGTGTCTTGAATATGACCAACATCTGACAAATTCAGAAATAGTTCTGAGTCTGTAAAAGATGCACTTGCTGTCATAGTCAGCAGGGTAGAACCTTCCGTAACATGTAACCATCTGCATTTGAATCATTATAGCCATTTCTTCTTCACAGAACCCATAACAATTACTTTCTGGGGAAAATTTCATTTTATAGAATATATAAGCAATAAGAGTTTTATACTTTTATTGAATATGAAAAGTACTCTACAGTCACGATGGTGAACACAAAGTAGCTTAAAAAATTACAAGAATATCAAATAGAAAATCTAAGAATTTTGGAACTCAAAAATGGAAGAACCATGTGTAAACCCTATAGTTTAGGGGTATAACATCTAAAACCCTATAGTTTTAATAGTAAAAAATTAAACCCTGAAATTTAAAGTAACAAATTAAACCCTATAGTTTCAAAAAAATAAATTAAACCCTGAGATTTTAAAAAGTAACAAATTAAACCCTAAAATTATATCAAACACCAAACAAAGTCCACTTAAATGGGGTGAGGTTTAATTTGTTACTCTTTGATATCTCAAGGTATAATCTGTTAAATTTTGACACTTTTATGGTTTAATTTGTTGCTTGTGAAACTAAATTCTTTTTTTTTTTTTTTCATGAACATGAACCTACAAAATTACAACTGACATGAGCAAAACAACTAGCAACTGCAATATGTTCCATACTATAAAGTAACACACTTATTCATCTTTTATCTTGACAAAAATGATATAGCTGTTAGTGAGAGTCTATAGCCTTCATTGGAAAAAATAATTAATATGTGGCCAGGAAATTAAAGCAAAAAACAAAAAGTTAAATACTGCAAGATCTTCCCATAATTAAGGAAAAAGAATTCTCCACCTTTATGAGTTGAAAATTTTCTCCATTATGGGCTTATGAATATGAATGGCGGTATCTCTCAGGCCATTGCTACATACAGGACCTACATCACTTATAGTAATATCCAATTGGTTAATTGGAGAAGTTATACAACACAACACTAGAATAAACTCTTTGTGGATGCCTAGAAAGGCAAATGAACTTTCAGATTTCATGTAGACTCTGTGATGGGGAAAGTAATTGGCAGCCCCCCTTTGAAGATATAAGGGGCAAGGGAAATCTAGGTTTTTATTTTTTATTTTTAAAGTAATGATATTTTATTGGAAAAGACTACTTCATGAACATAAATACTGAACACAAAGAGGCCTAAAGAATTACAAAGAAAATGTATTATATACAAACGTGTAGCGACTCTTTAAAATCAACAATAAAATTATTATTGGTAAGGCCCCAAGCAAGAGACAAATCAAACAAAGATTTAACAAATATTGTTGTCAATTGAGTCACCAAACTTTCTGCATCCTCAAGAGTATGACAATTTCATTCTCTACCCAAAGTCCACATCAAACATAAAGGGACTAAATTCCAAATATCTGATAAATGTTTGCCAATCCAATAACTCCAACCAAACAAAAGATCAATGACCTTTTTCAGTAACACCCATTGAAACCCCAAAAGATCTAAAAATAAACCTCCACAAATCATATGCAACAACGCAATGTAACGGTAAATGATCCACTGTCTCCCCACTGCACCAATGTATACAGCACCATCCTACTAACATATAGCCTCTCTTAATGAGATTATCACATTTAAGGGATTTTCTCCAAGTTATTGTCCATACAAAGGAGACCCTCATTGGATACTTAACACATTAATACCCTTCCATGGGAAAGAAACTGCACATGTACCCCTTAAGGCATTGTAAAAAGAGTGAACATCACATTCACTACTCCCTTTTAATCTCCAATTCATTCTATCACATCCCATTCTCCTAGGGTAAGTAAAGAAGATTTAGAAAGGAGTTCACCAACTCCCAACTCCCAATCATTAAAGCCTCTATGAAATCTGACATTCCAGCTCTGCATCTTCCATCTATTGGTGCAGAGGTATGTCCCATTCCACCCTAATGCTTTTCCATAACTACAACCATGAGTCCCTCAAATAGCTTTCAATGCCCATCCACCCCATTCCTCACCTTACTTCATAGCTAATAGCCTAACACCTGCCACCATAAATGTGTATTTTCCATCCCAAAGTGCCCTAACCATTTCCAATAAAGCCTGATTAAGGGTATTAATCTTCCTTACAAAGTTACATCTAATCCTCCATTAGCAACAAGGGAGCAAATTGTATCCCATCTCATCTAATGGTATTTGAACTCTCATCTCCTGAACCACCCCACAAAAAGTTTCTCTGTAGTCTCTCCATTGGTTTGCCACACGCGGGGATGATAAAGAGAGAGAGAGAGTGCGTAAGTAATCTAAAAAGTGTACTCTTCAAAAGCATTATCCTCCCCCCCTCCTCCTTGACAAACATAACTTATTCTAATTAAATAATCTACGGTCCATCTTCTCTATAAGTGGATTCCGTAGCATTTTCACTTTAAAGGATGGCCCCAATGGCATTCCAAGATAAGCCATCAAAAAATTCCCAATCTTGCAACATAGGAAATCTATGAGCTCTACCAAGTTGCCAAACTCTTCCATTGGAACCATTTCAGTCTGACACTCTTACCCAAGATTACTATTAGACCTATAACAGCTTCAAAACAAATCAGCACCATTCTAATATAAAGAAATTTTTCAACATTTGCATCACGGATAAAATTCTAACATTGGTAAATAAGAGGTCAGAGATTCGAAGCCTAGTTTCTGCAACAGTTCCCACGCCGAAGTCATTAATGAAGCCTGTTTCCTCAGTTTTCTACAGCATATTGTTCTACACCTCCATAACCAAAAAAAAAGGCAACAGGAATAGCGGCCATCATATCTTAGACCCCCTCAAACCACTAAAGAAACCAGAACAGGGACAGTTCACTAAGATTAAGAATCAAACATTAAAAATACAGGCACAAATCCAACCTCTCCAATTTTCACCAAATTCTTTCCGTCACAAAAAGTAGCGCAAAAGCATTTACTTTGGCATCCTTCGGATGATGTATAGCTCTCTTAGGACCCGCTTAGTTAGTTAAGTTGAATTGAGTCTTACTTTATTGTTTATTTGTTGATGGATCAATTTTAATTACAGTATACATAACAATGCCAATCTCGTTAATTCCAGATTTTTCTTTTTTCTTTTTTCTTTTTTGGAATGGATTGCCCCTGTACCAAATGCCCATATGAGTTTTTATTTTTAATTTTTTTTTACGTGAGAACTTCACTCAGATTAATTGCACCTCGCAGAGCATACTACTAATCAAACTCCTAGTGGCAACTGACCCCACCCAAATGCCCATGAGTCTTATTTTGTATTTTGATTAAATTCTTAAGTACTTTTCTTAGTTATTACTAGCAGTCCTAGTGTTTTTAGGAATAGATCATTTAGAGTCCAATGCTTTATTGTAGTCAATAACAAGAAATTCAAGATTTTTTTATTTTATTTTATTTTTTATAATTCAATATCTAACATAGAACATCTAGTGCTGGAAAATCTTCTCTTTTATCTCTCAATTACTCCTAAAATCCCTAAAAAAATTTCACAAAAACCCCAACTTGTTCTCAAATTTTCAATCAATGCGTATAGAACAGTTCAGATTGGCGAAAAGCGCAGTACCTTGCCTCGCATCTTGTGGCAGGAAATGGGGATGAAGAAGAGGTGAGCCTGATCGGGATCTAAAGTCCGGAACCGGCTCTCGCGAATGTTCTGGAAGAAATAGCCCTCGCTGGCATACTTCCCGGTGAGCTTCCTCGGGGTTTGGTAGAAAGTGTTGGGATCTCCGTCCGGGTATATGTAGACCTTGAAATTGGCCTCCATGTCGGCAAAATTCAACCCGAAAACCTTGGGCGAATGGTAAATATCGGAGAGTTGTTGGTGGTCGTGGTGGTGGTGGTGGTGGTCGTCGTCATCATCAATGGTGGTGTTGTCGTGATCTTTGGGGTTAGTGGCGGAAAGCAGGTGGTGGTGGTTGAGAGGAGAGAGGGGATGGGAGCGGAGGATGGAGGTGGAGTTGAGGGAGAAGTAGGTGAAGGAAAGGAGAGTTAGGATTGCGAGTGTGAGGAGGGAGGCTTGGAGTGAGCAAAACGACGTCGTTGCTGCTGCTGCCTTGCCGGCTAACATTGCCGCATATATATGAATTTATGAATGTGAGAGAGAGAGAGAGAGAGAGAGAGCTCTAGCTGGAAGAAGAAATGGGAAACTGCCGAATGGGGTGTGTTTTACTGTTTAGTTTTGAAAAAGGGAAGTCGGTGATTAAATAGGCTTCAAATTCACACCATATAATTTCTGCAGGACAGTCAGATCTGTATTATCGTACATATGATGTGAGGGAAGTCACCATCTCAAAGTACCAAACAAGTGGACCAACATTAGATTGCTTCTAACTATCTAGGTCTAGTTGATTCTCAAAAAAATTCTAGATCTAGTTGATCAATAATGTCATTTTTTTTTTTTGAGAAGCTAATAATGTCATTTTTATAACAAATCAATCACAATAGATTTATCCATAATTATGAAAGATGTTATGCCCTTATTTTTATTGCAATAATGAGTTAATGACAAATTTTTCTTAAGTTTTTTAATAGGCAAAACTATACTCTTAGTCCCTGAAATTTATTGTGCATGCAATTGGTCTCCTAAGTTTGAAGCGAGCATAATTAGTCCTCAAGTTTTAAAACTAAGTTGTATTAGTCATTTTACTAATTGCGGTTAATTGTATTACTTATGTGGCTAACTGAACAATGACTTGATATTTTTTTTAATGATGTGACATGTTTTTAATTAAAAAATTAAAATATTTAGTTTCCACGTTATAAACAATATTCACAACCTGGTACTAACCAAATTATAATAAATTAAAAAAAAAAAGTATTTTCTACCGTAGTCGGCACCCCTTGCTCGTTATTGGACTATTTTGTTTGAGCTAGACAGTAGTAGCCATTTTTGAATAGCTGTATTAAGATAACAGCATCTCACATCAACAAAAATGTCAGACAAATGTTGCTGTGAATGTATTATTCCATGAACTTCCTGTGGCATCAAATTGCCTTTGGTACCTCAACTATTTAGCATCAACCACAAGCAAATAACCTAGGTGACCTTTGAGCATACATAGACCAGCAAGCCCAACTGTAAACAGAGCCAAAACCTTGAAGCAGTGCCATATCATATAAAGCATTCGATTGTGATACTGGTCCCAACACAAGATAGTACACTGACCAAAAAAAAAAAAAAAACATTAATCCATGAATAAAAACACTTCGATGTACTCATTCACATCACAATGTTTAGGCAGTGTGCAAAAGAAGCAAAGATGCCAGTGGCGGTTAGGGCTTGGGCTGTCGTTGACGGCGGCTAAGGCTTGGGTCTCCATTGGTGGCGGGTCCGTGCTTGGATTTCTTTACTCTCTCCCTTTCTCTCTCTCGTGGGTGGGTTTGTGATTTTTTTTTTTTTTTTGGAAGCAATGGGTTTGTGAATGAGTTGCAAATTCTGGTTTTAATTTGGTATTGGTTTGTGAATTTCTTATGTGTAAATTCATTTTGTAATTTTTAATAAAAAAGCCACATCATTAAAAAAATGTCAAGTCATTGTTCCGTTAGCCACATAAGTAGCACCACTAACGGCAATTAATAAAAGGACTAATACAGCTCAGTTTTAAAAACTTGAGAAACTAATTGTACTCACTTGAAACTTGAGGGACCAATTGCGCATACAGAATAAACTTGAGAGACTAACATTTTAGTTTCGCGTTTTTAATATAAATTAACTTGCTATACTTGTTCCCTAGAGCATCAGCATTGGTGGTGGCAAAAATTTAACAATTTAGCACCACAAAAAATTACTTTATTTATTTTACCACCTCACTTTACAAAACACCCAACATCATTAGTTTTATTTTAGCATTCAATACAATAAAATATTATAAACAACACAATAAAATAATATATCCACTACAATAATCATTTAATAATCCGAGCTACAGTGGAGGACCTAATTAAATATTGTTTTTTTGTTTAATGTCTGAGCTACAGTGCACAAGCTACACATGCAAAGATGGTTATGCACTGAAGCTCAACAGACAAAAATGTTGGTTTTTCCTCCATTAATGTAGCCCATTTTTGTTATATTTGGTTGATAAATTTAGCATTTTAGCAATTTACCTTCACCAATACCAATGCTCTAAGAGTATTAGCAATTTAGTACAAGCATATTATTTTTTTTCGGTTAATTGCAAATTACATTCTTAAAAAAGTACACCCTTAAAATTTGGAGATGTTTGAATTTTACACTCTGAAATTTCAAAATTTGGATTTTACGTCTTGAAGTTTGGGAGTGTTTGGATTTTACACCTTAAAGTTTCAAATAATGGATTTTATCCCCTAAATTTTAGGGGTGTTTAGATTTTACTCCCTAAAGTTTGGGAGTATTTGGATTTTAAACTCTAAAATTTCATAATTGGGGATGTAAAATCCAAATACCCCCAAACTTTAGGGGGTAATTTGCAATTTATCCTAATTTTTTTATATAAAAAAATCAAAATAAAGAAAAAAAAGTTATATTTCATATTTTAGCTACTCTCACTATCAAATACATTACACCACATATATAATTATTTTTATTTTTATTTTTTTAAATTGTTAAAATATTATTTTCTTACCATTTTTATTTCACTCTCTTTTGTCATTGCAATCCATAATTGCCACCCACATCATAAAATAAAGATCATACCTAGTCTGAAAGGGCATGAGGCAATCACCAAAATTCGAGACCCTAAAATCATTGTTCTCATCAAGAAAGAGGTTTGGGGTTAAGGTCATGGTAGTAGATAACTTGATACATGAGAGTGGCAAAAAGTACATTGGTCGAGATTCGGACCTAGTTACACAATATTAGGGTGATATACATAGTGGAGGATGGAGACCTTGCTCTTGATCACACCCTCCATGCTACAACCCACACCACCACCATAGGGGTGTTTAGCCCAAACCGAAGCCCAAAAACCCGACCAAACCACCTAACATCGACCCGATTTGGGCCCGATCTGAAGCTCCAGTCTGTTGGCAGCGGGTATTCGATTCCAAGAACCGAAGCCGGCGGGTCAAGTGGCGAGTTTCCTTCTCCAAAACCTGAGCTACCCGACCCAACTAATGCTATATAAGAAATCCGGTAAAATCAAGCTAGATATGGTGAGATCTAGACTGGATCTAGTGGGATTAGCCAAATCGGACCAAATCCTAGCAAATTTCAACAATAATTTGAAGATTTTGGCAACATTTTATAGATTTCGCATGAACTTCACCACTGACTGAACCGATTGACCACCACCCAAACCTGAAATCGACTCGACTAATTGATGTCAATGGTCGGTTTTAGGTCCTTCCGCCTTCCACAAAATGCCGGCGGGTCGGGTCCAGGTTGGGTCTAAAATTGAACCGACTTGACCCGTGGACAAGCCTAGGTGAAAAGAAGGCAAAAGACTGAAGACACTCACATAGTGCCCGCACACGCAACACATGTGCTTGGAGGGCTAATGTTCATGAATCAGGCCATAACAAGCCCAAAACTATGAACTAATAACATAACTCACACTAAGAACAAGGAAGCCCATTAGAGATGATCAAATTGACGACAAAAAGAGCAATCACTGGTCCTGAAAGAAAGCCTTTCAAAATCCCACCAATCCATAATGTGCACACTTAAATTCATTCCCCTTCCATTGGATCAATCTTTCCTCGGGCTTAAACTCATGGGAGCTTCACTCTCACTTAGTCTTGACAAAAAAGTCTCCAAGCCCATTAGACTTGGACTGCACACTATAAGCCTGGAGTTTGCAAGGCCCGGACTCTCAGTCCTAGTAATTCCAACAAAGAGAAAATAAGGGCCTATTTGGTTTTTTTTTTTTTTTTTTTTTTATCACTCATCACTCCTTACTCATCACTTAAAATACCCCAACTCCCTACACCCCACCCGTTTTGCACCATCACTCAACTTGTCATCACTCAAAATTTTCAACTATTTGTGGGCCCCATACCTGTAACTTGGTGCAGCTTTTACTTTTTTTTTTTCCTTCAACCCCCAATATCCAAAATCACCGAACCCAATGAAAAAAAAAAAAGATGAAGAAGACCAAACTAGACCCAATGTAAAAGGGAAAAGAAAAGAAGAAGAAGAAGAAGAAGATCACCTAGTGTGAAAGGAAAAAGTAAAAAAGAAGAAGAAGAAGAACCTAAACTCCCCGAACCTAGTGAAAAAAAAAAAGAGAAAAAAAAAAAAAAAACCAGAAACCCAAACTCACCGAACCTAGTGAAAGAAGAAGAAGAAGAAGAAGAAAAAAAAAACACTTAATGAAGAAGACTAGACCAGACCCAATGTGAAAGGGAAAAGAAAAAATGAAGAAGAAGAAGATCACCTAGTGTGAAAGGAAAAAGAAAAAGAAGAAGAAGAAGAAACCAAATTCACTGAACCCAGTGGAAAAAAAAAAAGGTCAAAAGTTGCGGCTGGACTTTAACCGTGGGACTCTCAGTGTAGGTTTAATTACGGAAATGCCATTGAAAACTGAGATATGAAAACTGAAAACACCTAAAATGTTTTTTCAATTTTCATAACTTATCACTTAAAAATCAGAGAATTGAGTGATGGAAACAAAAACCAAACGGACTTCTCAGCCATGGGTCCCAGCGTTTTTGAGTTATGGGTGATAGAAACAGAATTATGAGTTACGGAAACAACAAATCCAAACAGCCCCTAATCTCCTCTATTTTTTTTTTTTTTTTTTTAAGCAACTATTATGAATAGATAGAACATTTTGGGTTTCTTCTTATACCAACGTACTCACTTCACCTGTAGTTTGTTATTTTCTATTGTTTATCTTAAAATGGTTGACGTGGGCTTTAAGCTAGCGAGTTTGGGAATGTGCTGGTACCTATAGAATGGCAAAAGACCCTTTTATTTTTTGCGAGTGTTGGGCTTCACTTCCCATACATAACCCAACTCCCCCATGCACTGAAAAACGAAAAAAGTAGCCCATAATTATTCATGATTTATTTAAAACTCATTATTTGAGGAATAACCCAAAAAGTAAAATACTACTTTTTCCAGACCAAAAAAAAGTTAGTAAAAATACTTAAAAGCCAATTTCCTTCCAAAATGTCCTTTTACACAGTGCAAGTATTTTTGTAGGGAGTCAAGATCATAAGTACTTGGGGAGTGTCGTCCCAAAAATAAAAAATAAAAAAGCAATGTTTATTTATTTATTTTTTATTTTTTTAATATCATATAGAAATTTTACTTTAGTTTAATTTAAATGTATATATATTATATGTGTGAAGTTCTTTTTCGAAAACTTAAATTCTCTTTTCTGGAGACTTGGGCCTGTTTTGTTTGTGTTTTCAAACAACAATTTTTAGTTTTTAAACAACATTACATGTATTTTCACACTTTTTCACTCACACGTATTTCCACAAATATTTTCAAATAACAATTTTCAGTTTTTAAACACATGTACCAAACGGGTTCGGCCCTTATCCCCACACTTTACAAACACTTATACTTATAGAATGACCATCGAACCATAAATACACAATAGTAATAAAAAAGCAATGTTAGGGATAAAAAACTCCACAATTTTTGCCACATCTCATGTGATGAGTTATGAGTAGTTTAAAGCATGGATACAGTATTTTACTTCCATGAACTACGTAGCAAGTTATAACAAAAATTGTGTATTTTTTTTTTTTCTTATTCTTACCATTTTTTCAGGGAAAAAAAAGTATTAGGAGTGAATTATTAATCATTAAAATTAAAAATAATAAAAATGAAAGAGATTTCCCTACTCCAATCCAGGGTTGGTAGGGTAGTAAATAGTGAATAGAAGAGAAGAGTAGTAGTTGGCTGGCGCAGGCTACCAAAATGGAGTGCTAGACTGCTAGTGCTACTTTTCCCTTCGCAAAATTGCCCAGGCCGCCGCTACTACTCAGCCTAAAATAAATAAATAATAGCAATAAAAAAATTTAAATAAGAGAAAAAATTGTTAAAGAGTCGTGGAACGACAACGAGGACCTTTCTGCATTCGCACTCGCTAGCCATTAACGATCGATATTTCAACTTCCTTTGTTCGTTCGAGCGACTCAAAAATCTTCTTCATTTGCCGTTCGGCTTTTGGTTCCCACAGCGTACTCACTCGATCGTTTTCTGAAGAGAAAACGAAGAAGTGAGAGAAGAGAGAGAGAGAGAGAGACAGTGAAGTAAAAATTGGAAATGGCGCTTTCACGGCTTCGAGGTCCAGTGCAAGAGATCTCTAAGTCTCGCGCTCCTTCTTTCTTAAGAGCTCGCTTTCTCTCTTCTTCTTCCTCTAGATCCCTCTCTCGGTACACTCTCTCTCTCTCTCTTGAATTTTTTTTTTTCTTTTTTGGTTTTGGATGGTTTGGATTGGTGAAATGTTGTTGAGGATTATTGCATATGATCGAACTTGTTATTGAGATGATGAGAATTTTCTGAATCTGTTATTGGTTTGTGGCAAGTGTTGTGTACTGATGATATTGATAACTACTCTCTTGAAAGCTTTGAGTTTGACTTATGGCAACAATTGGCCAATTTAGTTTTTATTTTAATGTTCTGCAAATTTTATTTAGTGAATTTTGTGCTGCGGCGAGTTTCGGTATCAATTAAGGAGGTAACAGAGAGTGTGATTTCGTATAGAGTAGAATGGTGGAAAAGAATAAACTGTGGTCTGTTGATGTTGACTAATTTGTTGAGGATTTATAGGCTACTCCAAAATTTTGGGACTAAGGCTTGGTTGTTGTTATTGTAAAGGTTGAAGGGAGACCAAATTGTGTTCAAGCAAAGTGTGATACTCCATAGGCCATTTCATAGACTGACCTGGTGAAGGAAATGCCAAAACATGGTCTATATTATGAATTGCTAAACTGGTGTATGAAAAGAACGGAATCAAAGAAGAGGGTTTATGACTAGATTTGGAGGATAAAATATTTGAAATGAGCTGCTAGTATGATCAAAGAACTAATTAATGAGTGCACTATAGTGGATTTATATTGAATTAGGACAAATTTTTCGTTTGACACTAAACAGAACTGGGACAATGCTGGTCAATCGAATAAAGCTGCCAATAAATCATTATGTGTTGTGCTAAGTCTCAATAAATAAAAAAAAGAGTGTGTTTTTGAAAATTTTAAGAGTGGACGATGGGTTAACGACTTAACGTTACGACACTTGATGACTTTGACTTGAATATACATAAAAATAAGATGTCAATGGTGATTGTGTTTCCTTTACACGTCAATGTTCTTCTCACAACTTAAATGATTGCTTCTCAACTAATCTAGAAGAATTCTTTATATTTTCACTTATCAGGGAATATATATATGTATCACTCTTATTGTTTTGAATGCATATTGCCCAGTGTTTTTCTCTATAGAGCTGCATAATTGATCTTATAATGTGCTGTTTTATCCTGCTGGTGCAGCCCTCCCTGTGTTCAAAATTCTCTTGTGGGTGGTCATGGCTCTCTCTTAAGGTTTGCATTCGTCAGCTTTTTTATTTATCATTTGTATGCAAATTCAATTACAATTGCTTTACCTGGTTTTATGATTCATAAAATCCGTATTCACTTTCTCTTGGAAATCGTGACTGTCTTGAAGCACTTGTTATTTAACTTGAGGAGTAAAGGTGTTACCCCTTTTTCAATAAACATACTTTGAATTTATTGGGCATTTTGTCTTTACAACTCCAAAGGGTAAAGTTGTTTTGGCTTGGGCATATTGCCATCAAAACTTAGTTGCATTGATACTTGAAAGTTGAAACTAAGCCAAGCTAGGATCATCAGCTTAGGAACCAGTGTAATCCAACCACGCAGATAAATTTAGGACAGACCTAGGATGGCAAAAGGACTAGCTATAAACTTGTCTGGTCCTTACCCAAGTTTCCTATTACAGCTTGAGGTGGTAAATTACAGTATAAAAAAGATTATGTTAAATTTGTTATCCTCAATAATTTATAATAATTTATCTTTCTTTTTATATGTGTTTTTGCATTTGTGACCTCAATTGCATAAGCTTGAACAAGCTCTTACCTTTCCAGGTGTAGTTAGAGATTGTCCACGTAGTATGACGGATGTTTTGTTTGTCTTGTGACCCTGTATGAATTTTTTGTCCATCTTTCATTTGTATGCCTGTATGCATATCTTGAAGGCATTCAGCATAGAACCAAAACAATGTTACTTACAAAAAAAAAAAAAAAAAAAATGTTGTAAGGAAAACCCAAAATTTTATTCGGGGCTATTTGGCTTTGTCTTGTCAGACTCACTCAGCTGTCACTCCTAGATATTTCTTTCTTTTCTTTTCATTTTTTTGTTTTGTTTTTTTTTTAATTTCTTATTTACTGACAATGAAATTAATCAGGCCTGCATCTTTATTTATGCTCACTGGAGTTCAAAATAATACTTTAAATCTAAAGGTTAGTGTTTGAAATGTATTGGTAAATAGCTCTTCATACCAAGGATGTCTTCTGATACCATTACAATTTTTTCAGCTGTGGGTTGGTGGTATCAAGCACTTCTCTTCCGCAGGTATATGTCTTCTCCATTCAGTTACAAATCTCTGCTTGTCTTTGACAGAATAATGCTTTAGTGATTAAAATCAGCATTTCTTATTAGCTTAAACTTTTGGGACAAGTGGTAGCTTATCATCGTAATTAAATTGTAAAATATGAGGCATTAGGTTTGAGAGAGAGGGGGGGGGGGGGGGGGGGAGGGAAGGGGGAGAGATTTGATAAAAGTTTTAGTGCTTTGTTAATTAGTCCCTTGCCTTAGCACATATTTAGAAAGCAGCGCACTTTTGAAGATTTGGAAGGCATAGGGAGGCGACTTTTACTAGTTCATTATATGAGTGTTTGCGTGCAAGGGGCTTAGAAATAGGGATTCCATTGCATCATTCATAGAGTAATTACCTTTTTGTAGATAATTCTTTTTATTGTAATTCTTTAGAATTCTTTGTGTCTTTTATACATGTAGTAGTTTCTTTTCAATAAAATTATTCTTACCTATATATATAACCAAAAGAACACCTTTATGCTAATATTAAAAATAACAAGGGCAATTCTAACGTTCCCCCTCAAGCTGGAGCGTACACATCAAACGTGCTTAGTTTGAAAGACGGTGTTTGCAATGAGGCACAAGCTAACGACTTCATGAGAATGCCACCCATATAATTATCTAAGAGAACATAGGGAGTGGCAATCTGTTGCCACATTAAAAAATCTCAAATAAAGTGACAGTCAACCTTGATATGTTCGGGACGCTCATGTAAAATACGATAGTAGCTTGGTTGTCACTGACTATTTGCATAGGAGTAGGAGCATCAATATCCATGTCATGAAGGAGAGAGCAAACCCATAACATCTTGGAAGCAGTATGAGCCATAACTTGATATTTAGCTTCGGCAATAGAATGAGTGATAGCATTTTGCTTTTCCCCGTGCCAAGTAACAAGATTACCTTTGACAAAGCTATAATAGCCAAAAGTGGACCGATCAAAATGACTACCAGCCTAGTTAGCATCAGGAAAATCTGTCAGACAAAAAAGTAAAGGTCATTTACAACAGTCTTCTTCTAGGATCATCCTTTAGATAATGCGGGATATGAAAAATAGCTTCAGTGTTAGTGGGGCTGGGACGGAGCATGCATATATTGTCTAACCACACGAATCAAACAAGTAATGTGAGGCAATTGATAGTTGGAAATAACTTCCCAAACAATTAGCGGTATTGACCAACATCATTAAAACAGTTCGTTAATAAAAAGATTTAAAATAATCATAAGTAGAACACTGGAAACCATACCTCCAAGTGCAATGACTTTAAATAGATCTAATTATGGATGAGTAGACTATTTCAAACCAAAGAAAGCCTTGTGCATTCAACAAACATGTGTTCGCTACTAGTAACAACATATCCAGGGGGTTGATCCATGTATATTTCGTCTTGAAGTTCTCCATGAAGGAAGGCATTTTTTATATTAAATTGATATAATGGCCAAGAATGACTGACTGCGACAGAGATCAGTATGGTTTGAATTATATTTTGTCTTGTGCATAACCTTAAACTGTTCAAATTTGAAAGTATATCTCTGTTGCTTTTACTTAGAATTAACCTTACTCTCGGTCTGTCATGGAAAAATCTTGCACATGTCTCTGTAAGCAATGTAAAATAAATTAAGGACTTATCAATTCTTTTCATACAAAGTTCTGAAACGTTTCTCTATTTCAAACTTATTAGATTTCATTGATCATTGTAACTTTGGAGTTTAATTATGATATACCTTTGGTACACGTCCTATGTGGTGCACTTCATTTTCTTTACTCAATAAAATTTATTATTCATAAAAAAAAGGGCTTATCAATTCTTGACAAAATCATACTTCTGATAAGAATTTTGCTTTCCATTCTTCCAATTATTCATATGTCCTTAATGTTTTTGATTGATGTTCTTCCATTACGGAAATTATCCAAAAAAAAAAAATCAGAAAAGAAAAGAAATCCTTCATATTTCTCAAGGATTACTTCTCTTCTCTTTAAACTTCCATAAATTTCTAATTATCATAATTTTTCATTGTAATCCCCCTCTCATAGAACCCAAATTAATTCTTTAAAATAATTTTTTTAATATTTTGTTTATCATTTTAGAGACTCATAAGTTCCGTGACATGATTGTCGGTGCAATGTCACATATCACCTTTTCTCTTATTTATTAGTATGAATGTTCATCAAATGGCGTCTTGTTCTTGTTTTGATTTTGTTTAACTTTATTCTAGTTCTGACATATACCAGATTAGTGTTAGTTTTTTTTTCCTTGCAGTATGATTTTACAACTATTAATATTATCTAATGATGAAAATACTGTACTGTGCATGTTTAATCATGTGTGTAAGTGACTTATATTCTGACTTTCATCATCAAGTTGACTGTTATTGCAGATTCTTCACATACAGTACTCCAGATGCCAGCTATGTCTCCTACAATGGTAAAATATGCGAGGAGTTGATTTTAGATGTTATCCACATGTGTGTGTTGTTCTTTTTGTTGCTTCCAAGAAGTTTTGCAATCTTAATTGTTACTCTTTTGTGCAGAGCCAAGGTAACATTGCAAAATGGAGGAAGAAAGAAGGAGATAGGGTCAGTTATACCAAAAGTTTCATATAGTTTTGAAAGATTAAAGCTTAGTTATTTTCAATTCAATATACTTAAAGATAATTGTTGAAAAATAAATCCTCCCTCTTAATGAAGTGGGGATCAATTTAGTTATTTCATTATTAAATTTGTGTTGTCCTGATTGTTGATTTAATTTTACAGATAGAAGTGGGTGATGTACTATGCGAAATTGAGACTGACAAAGCCACTCTTGAGCTAGAAAGTCTTGAGGAGGGGTAATGTTTATTTGCTATGTTGGAAAATGTATAATACTTGAATGAGTGTTGCACATCAGCTATTAAAGAAAGGAATTGTTTAGTAACCGCTCTTCACGTTAGATGTTTCATTTGGCATTGGCAATAAGAATGTTTTCTTTCTAGATTGGTCATCTGTTCCCTTCCTGTTTACTTTGTAAATAGTTTGCTTCATATCTGTTTCCTGGGTCTTCAGTTCTTTTGTATTCTATGTTGATCAGAACTACATAAAGGTGCAAATTCTGATCCATCCTAAAATTCTTACCACATCTGTTCTTGGATGGGTAATGGTTAAATTCTGCAGGTTTCTGGCTAAGATACTGGTACCTGATGGTTCAAAAGATGTGCCTGTTGGACAACCTATTGCAATAACGGTAACTCATGATAATCCTTTATGAAAGATTGCCATTTCTTTTTCATGAAAATCCTACTGCAGTAAATTTTATTTACTTTGTAAAGATATTAAATTTTTTTGGGAAAGTTAATATCATTTTAATGTGACATTGCTGTCTTAATAGTTTCTGTATTAACCATTCAAGTATTTAATTATTGTAAAAACTAAATTAGGCACGTGCCAATGAGCAATAGCTCAACTGGCACTTCCTTTCTTTATAATGGGTTGGAGGGTGAGGTCTTGAATCTATTGGGTGTGTGTGTAGTTTACCAGTAAAAGAAGAAAAAAACTAACATTTGTGCATTTACTAGGTTGAGGATCAAGATGATATCCAAAATGTCCCTGCTACTGTGGCAGGTGGATCTGAGATTAAAGAGGAAACAACTAATCAGAATGTGAAAAATGAGAACAAAGTACAAGAGAAAAGTTCAATTAAGACAAATGCATCTGCGCTTCCTCCTCATATTCTTGTTGAAATGCCTGCATTATCCCCAACCATGGTAAGAAACATTGGATGTTTGTTTCTGCTCAGATTATCATGCTAAATTTTCTTTCTTCTGGGTGAAGCTTAAGTTTGCTTTTATATGTATGCACAGAATCAGGGAAACATTGCGAAGTGGCTAAAGAAAGAAGGAGACAAGGTTTGTTGTGTTTAATATATTTTAAATCTGCTGTTGAACTACTTCTTGTTTCTCATTTAGGGGATACAGAATAATTGCATTAAAATGCCTCTTGATTGTTTACTCAAACTAACAGATCAATGTGGGTGATGTTATATGTGAGATAGAGACAGACAAAGCTACCCTTGAATTCGAATGTCTTGAAGAGGGGTAATGTTCTTTCCTTATGTTAGGATTATTGTGTTGCAGTTTGGTTGATGTTAAATATTTGTGTCTTAACATGGTATTTGGTTACTTGTAGAATAGATCACCATTTATTTTGCATGTCTGATCAGTGTGAGGAAGTGACTGATATTGTTGTTAAAAACTGATTCATTGTGTCCGTATTGTGACTTTAATAAAGTTGAAATGCAATATAACCATGGTCATGTAGGCATACGTGTGAATGCGTTTCACAGAATAAAAGGGCTTTGTTGGGTGTCTTTGTTAAGTAGTCCTAGTTTTTTTTAACTCGTAGTTGGAACCTTCTCATTATGTGTTGGGTGGTCCAAAAGCTTTACCGTACAAGTCCAAGTTGGGTTCAGAGATTCTCCCTTCTCGGTCTTTTGTTGAAACGGTAAAAGCGTCTGTGCAAGTAAGGAAGCATGCGCATCAGCCCTCCATTAGAGAGACAGAGAAGATTCGAGTAGTAGAGAACACAACGCTGACTCCGAGAGACGAAGCTGGGATTCAGGTGGTGGCTTTGAAAGGTCCGGCTGATAATGTTATACTGATTGCCGTGGGTGGAGTGGAGGAGAGCCACCGTGGTATTAATGGAGATGCTAAGTTTAAGGAGAAAATCCCGGAACAAAATAAATTCAGATTGAATAATTTGAATTTGAAAGAAGTTGATTCAGGTAGGGAGCGTCAATTTAGGAGGTCTAGCTGGTTAAGGAAAGGTTTGATTGTGGAAGTTAATGAATTTGGTAAGAGGCGGGTGTCTTGGCAAAGTTACAGGGGTGATAAGCAAGCTGTAAAGGGTGGGGCACGTGAGGACATTGCTGCCCAGGCTGTTAGTAAAGGATTGGTTAATGGGCCTGCTGAAGCCCATGCACCTTGGTTGGGTAAAGTTAAAAGTTCCTTAGGCCTGCTGTTGTCTAACCCTTTTATTTTTGAGGCTGGGGCTTGCTCCAAGCAATCCCAAAATGAACCCAGCCTAGGTATTACGGGCTTGGTTGTTGAGGATGGTAAAATAGACTCAGACATCTCAGGCCAGAGCTTAAGCTCGAATGGTGCGAGTGCTACGGTGTTCCCTGCGAACTCGGAGTTTGATTCTCTACCACCAAAGAGGACGGTGATGGCTCCGATGGTCAGCTTGGGCTCGATGTCTTCCTTATCGGCGCCGGAAGTTCCTGGCGGGAGTGGGTCTAGCGTCCAGGTGAGTTCGAGCTGCCTTACCCAGTCCACCACCTTGCCGATATTGGCAGCGGAAGTGGCCTAAGCTGCATGCGAGCTGGGTTCAGCTTCCGTAGCTCCGTTATTTCCTTCGTTGGAGCCGGCGGAGTCGAAGGAGGTGTCTTCAGGGGACCCGTTAGAAAAACTGGTGGAGAAGTCATCTCCGGCAGTGATGAAGGATGTGGATAAGGAGTTATTGGGTCCGGAGGTAAGGGCGTCGGTGCATGACGCTTCTGATTGTAAGGTGGTAATTAATTCTTCTCCCACTATTAGGGAACTGGTCAGTGATTTAGACAAATCATGGGGTAATTCCAAAGAGTGGATGCTACAATTGCGGGATGGTCGACAATTAGTGATTCCGCTATCTCTATATCGATCTCCAGAGAGTGTGTCGGATTGCTCAGTCATTGATGTAGAGACTGTAAAAGGTATTGACTCTTTTATCAATGACGGTCAGATGGTTAGCTGGGCAGAGGACTGTGATGGGTTAGTTGATTCTGTGTCTATTGTTAATGAGGCAGAGGAGGAGATGTGGGATTTTGATGAGAGGTCGAAGTCTGGGGAGTGTAGTGGCAAGCCTTTAGTTGTGGTCCCTTTGGCCACAGAAATTCCTTCGGAGTTGGAGTGTAGTTTTGAGCTGGGGGGTGGGTGTAAGGAGTCGGATGATGGTAATAATTTATCACTATGGGTAACAAATCGGATTAAGGCTTTTAGAAAATCAGTGGGCACTTCTTTGGAAGGTTTTGAGGAGCAGATTACAGGTTTGCTGCTAGCTATAGAGGCCAGGAAAAAGAATAAAAAGCTTAAGGCAGTAGATGTTCATATGAAGCCCGGCAAGTCTGGGCAGAAAGGTCAGTGGGAGTTGAAAAATTTATTGACCTCTATGAATGTTGAGGTTGGTTCAACGAAATCTAGGAATGTAAGCAAGGAGAGGGTTGTGGTGGTTTATCAATGAATTTGAAGATTATTTCTTGGAATGTTAGAGGGCTGAATGATAGGGATAAAAGGCTTCGGGTTCGAAATATGGTCAGGAGATGGGGGCCAGATGTTGTTTGTCTTCAAGAAACTAAAATGGAGCTGATAACTAGAGCTGTGATTCGCAGTTTGTGGAGGGGTCAACATGTTGATTGGTCTTATCTAGGCTCTTGTGGAGCTTCTGGAGGGGTGCTACTGATGTGGGATACACGAGTTGTGAATAAAGTGGAGGAAGTTGTGGGGCGATTTTCGGTTTCTTGTAGATTTACAAGTGTGTCAGATCAGTTTGTCTAGGCATTTACCGGTATTTATGGTCCTAATTCTGTGAGAGACAGAAGGTTCTTATAGGAGGAATTAGTTGGTTTAATTAGTTGGTGGAATGTTCCATGGTGTGTGGGTGGTGACTTTAATGTGGTAAGGTTTCCTTCTGAGCGTTCTGGTTCTACCTCTTTTACTGCTGCTATGAGGGAGTTTTCCAATTTTATTTCTGATTAAGGCCTCATTGATATTCCGCTTCAAGGGGGATCCTTCACTTGGTCTAATACTCGTGAAGTTACTTCGAAGGCTAGGCTGGATAAATTCTTGTTTTCTGCAGATTGGGAGGATAAGTTTCCATCTGTCTCTCAACAACGCTTGCCTAGGCTGTTATCTGATCACTTCCCGATTGTTCTTGAGGGTGTTTCCTTTCAGAGAGGTAGGAGGCTGTTTAGATTTGAGAATATGTGGCTTAAAGATAAGGGTTTTGTGGAGAGGGTGCGATCTTGGTGGGAATCTTATAATGTCCAAGGAGCTTCGAGTTTTGTTTTGGCCAATAAATTGAAGCTCTTGAAAAATGGTTTGAAGAAATGGAATGTAGAGGATTTTGGAAATGTTGAAGAACGGGTGAGAAAATTGTGGCAAGAGCTTAGTGATTTAGAGAAGATTGAGGATAGTCGTGCTTTATTGGAGGAGGAAAGGCTGGAGTTGGAGAGAGTTTGAGGTGAATTAGAAAAAGCTACTTTGATGGAGGAAATCTCTTGGGAGGCAGAAGTTTAGAGTCCTTTGTATTAGAGAGGGAGACAGGAATACCAGATTCTTTCATCGTATAGCTAACTCTCACAGAAGATTTAATTCCATTGATAGGCTTATGGTGGATGGTGAATTGTCTTCAGATCCGGAGGCTATAGCTGGTTGTATTTCTCATTTTTATAGGTAGCTATATGCTGAAATTGTGGCTCATAGACCTTTATTAGATGATGTGGAGTTTTCTTGTATCTCGGAGGAAGATGCACTTTGGCTAGATAGGCCATTTGATGAGGAAGAGGTGTTTGGGGTGATTAGTGATTTTAAGGGTGATAAGTCTCCTAGCCCGGATAGATTTTCTATGGCGTTCTTTCAGTCTTGCTGGTGTATTTTGAAGGCTGAAATTATGGCAGTGTTTCAGAATTTTCATACTTAGGCTGTGTTTGAGAAGAGCCTTAATGCTTCTTTCCTTGCTCTTATTCCAAAAAAGGTGGATGCTGTGGAGATCAGGGATTTCTGGCCTATTAGCTTAGTTGGTGGGATTTATAAGATTATTTCTAAGGTGTTGGCCAATCGTCTTAGAAGGGTGGCACATAGGCTTATTTCAGATTCTCAGAATGCATTTGTGAAAGGTAGACAGATATTGGACTCTTTTCTAATTGCCTCAGAATGTGTTGATAGTAGATTGAAGTCAGGTGTTCCAGGAGTGTTGTGTAAGTTGGATGTGGAGAAGGCATATGACCATGTGAGTTGGGGTTTTTTAATGTATATGCTTCAGCGCTGTGGGTTTTTAGAGAAATGGAGAAAATGGATAATGTGTTGCATCTCTACTGTTAAATTCTCCATTCTGATCAATGGTAGTCCTTCTGATTTCTTTGGTAGTTCTAGGGGGATTCGACAAGGGGACCCTTGTCTCCGTTGTTATTTGATATTGTTATGGAGGGTTTGAGTCGTATGTTGGATGTGGCTGCTACTACTAGTCAGTTCTCAGGCTTCTCTGTAGGTAATATGGCTGGCAACTCGGTGATGGTGTCTTATCTTTTATTTGCTGATGACACTCTTATTTTTTGTGATGCTGATCCTTTGCAAATAGCTAGTTTGAGAGCAATTCTAGCTAGATTTGAGGAGGTCTCAGGTCTAAGGATTAACTTGGGGAAATCTGAGTTGGTTCCTATAGGGGTGGTGCACAATATGGATGTTCTGGTGGGAATGTTGGGTTGTAGGCAATCCTCTCTTCCTTTGAGATATTTGGGGCTTCCGTTAGGAGCTAAATTTAAAGAGTTGTCAATTTGGAACCCCATTTTGGAGAAGATGGAAAAGAAATTAGCAGGGTGGAAGAGGTTGTATCTATCCAAGGGGGGTAAGGTAACTCTTATTAAAAGTACTTTGTCCTCCTTACCTACATACTTCCTTTCCCTTCTGCCTCTACCTGGGAAGGTGGCAAATCGTATGGAGAAGCTACAACGAGATTTTCTGTGGAGTGGTATTAATGGTGATTCTAAATTACACTTAGTCAGTTGGGCTTAGGTCTGTAAGCCGCTGCAGGTTGGAGGGTTGGGTATTAGACGATTGAGGAGTTTTAATTCTGCCTTGTTAGGAAAATGGTTATGGAGGTATGGCATGGAGACCGATGCTTTATGGAGGAAAGTTATTGAGGTGAAATATGGGAATGATTGGGGTGGTTGGTGCACGAAAAAGGTGACTAGTGCTTATGGTGTTAGTTTGTGGAGACATATTAGGAGTGGTTGGATGAGTTTTTCGAAACTACTTCTGTATGATGTGGGAGATGGTACTAGAGTGAAGTTTTGGAAGCATCTGTGGTGTTGAGATCATACTCTTCAAGAGGCTTTTCCGGAACTTTATTGTATTAGTAGAACTAAGGATTCTTCAGTAGCGGAGGTGATGTGTTGGTCTGGTGGGAGGATTCATTGGGATGCTAAATTTCGTCGCCCTCCTTAAGATTGGGAACAAGAATCCTTTGATCTATTTATGGATTTGGTTTACTCTTTGACGGTACGGGGATTGGGCCCGGATAGGGTGTGTTGGAAGCCAGCAAGGAATAGAGGTTTTGAGGTTAGAGGATTCTATCTTTCTTTCTACCCTCCTACCACATTATCTTTCCCTTAGAAGATGATTTGGAAATCAAAGGTTCCTCCAAGGGTAGCCTTCTTTTCATGGTTTGCTTCCTTAGGTAAGATTTTAACAACAGATAACCTTCGCAAGCGACGTGTGCTAGTTCTTGATTGGTGCTATATGTGTAAGAAGTGTGGGGAGTCAGTGGATCATCTTCTTCCGCATTGCCCCATTGCTTGTGAGTTGTGGTCGTTGGTGTTTTGTTTGTTCGGAATTCATTGGGTTATGCCTCAGAAGGTTATTGAGTTGTTTGAGTCTTGGCAGGGTAAGTTTGGTCGACATAGAAATATTGAGTTGTGGAGAATTGTGCCTCATTGCTTGGTATGGTGTATTTGGCACGAAAGGAATGCTAGAAGTTTTGAGGGATGTGAACGCTCTATGTTAGAGATTAAGTCTTTTTTTTTACACATGCTCCTCGATTGGAGTGTGGTCTTTTGTCATTTTTCTTGTTCTTCCCTTCCTATTTTACTTGATCGTTGTAATCTTGGTTTTTGATGTATGCCCCCATAGTACATTCCCAATGTACTCGGGTTGGCTGTTTTTAGTTTTTTAATAAAATTTTCGTTAATTATCCAAAATAGTTTAAAGAATAGGAAAAGGCTAGGGAACCAAAGCCTTTATGTATATTATTTTATCACCCTCTTTCTTTCCCTTAAAATAGCTTGCTTTGTTTCCATCTTTGAGTTTAGAACTTTTGAATTTAATGCTAATGCCAGTTTTTTTGGGATGTTTCTTCTTATTGGTACGGAGGCATTTGAATTGTTAATAATGAAGCCCTTTATTTGTTACTTTTAACATGTTTGCTTACATTTTTAAATGGAATATTGGGTTTAGGTACTTGGCTAAGATACTGGCACCTGAAGGTTCAAAGGATGTGGCTGTGGGTCAACCTATTGCAATAACAGTAAGTGTGATAATGCTTGTACAAATGTATAACATACTTTTGACCTTAGCAACTTTCAGCCAATGCTATTATAGCTGAGCAGTAGGGCATCTGTAAGCTTGCTTATGGTTCCAGCCTGCACCTGTAAAGGGTTGACATTGTTCTAATCTAAATTTTAATATGTTTTATTGCCCCCCAAAAAGAAATGTAGAGGGTGCTATTAATTGCCAGTTAAATCGATTAATAGCTATAGTTTCTTTCTGCACTGTTACTTTATGGAATTGTCATCCTTTAAACTATAGCCACTTATACTTTATGAAAACACCATTGCCTATTGTTTTGCAAGGTTGAGGATCCAGCTGATATTGAGACAGTAAACAATAGTGTTAGCAGTGGTTCTGAAATCAAAGAGGCAAAGCCAACGCATCGTGATGATGGAAATGAAGCTAAAGCTCAGAAAACAAGTGTTGCGAGGATCAGTCCATCTGCAAAGTTGCTAATTACAGAACATGGATTGGATTCATCATCATTAAAGGCATCAGGTTCTCATGGTACGCTGCTCAAGGGGGATGTTTTAGCTGCAATTAAGTCAGGAAAAGGATCTTCATCTAAAGAGAAGACACTCCCATCACCTCAAAAAGCTTCTCCCGCTGTGTCAACAGATTCAAGGTCTCACATAAAGCAGTCAGATTCTTTTGAAGATCTGCCTAATAGTCAAATACGCAAGGTTGGCTTTGTTGAACTAGTAATTAGATTTGAGCAATATTTTCTGTTTAGAATGTCCTTTTATATGTGTTTTGTGGATTCCAAGATTGGAGAAGTTTAAGAATTAAGAGACAACAATACAGCATCCCAGGCACATTGTTGCTGTCTCATATATTTGATAATCCAAGTGTTTAAAATATTTTTCATATAGTTGATGAGTACTTGTTAAATTAAAAGAAAATCCATAAATGGCTCCAAGGCTAGCCTTGCTGGTGGCCTAGAGTATGGGGTATTTAAGAATTACATGATTATAATGTAAATTAGAATTGTAAGAAGGGAATAATATATGTATATATATATATTTAATATAAGTTGACTATAAAAAAAAATTGCTTTCATGAGAAGTACATGGCGGCAACTAATAGAGGACATTGTGGGAAAAAGTTGGATAACATGGTCTGGAGAAGATTATGCACTAGAAGCAGGAGTAATTTGGTTCAAGTGCATGCAACTCAAAGGCATGGGTAAGGGCTGAGAAGAACCACGGTCAAGGCAATTAGGAAAAGATTGTGGCCTTCTGTTCTTGCCTTAGGTAGCATAGAACAATAAAAAAGGATTCTACGAATGATTATTAGTGGTTGGAATGAGAATTCATTGACTTGTCTTTACATGGAACTTGGTATATATGCCAGGGAATTTGTAAAGAGATACATTTTGTTAGAATAATGGTTAAATGATTCAATTTACCATTTCCTAATAGTTTAATATTTTGGGAAAAGTGGTAGTTTATCTTGGTATCAGAGTAGGTGGTCTTGAGTTCGAACTAGATCTCCACTCTTCCTCAACTTTTAAAAGATTAAAAATCCCACTTCTTGGGCCCCACTTATTAATGGGAGTTTGGCCCTACGTGTGAAGGGGAGGTGTTAGAATAATAATTAAATGATTGTATCAGAAATATAGGAATATAGGAAGAGGTTTAGTTCTACAATCAATTACCTAAAGCAACTGGTCTAAGGCAATATTCTAGACTTAATGTTTAAATTGAATGTCAGCCTAGTTAAAGGCCACCAAAAGCATCACATTTGAGCTTCAAAATCTCTGATATTTAGACCATTTAGAATGTCTCTTTTGTTTTGTTTTTTTCTTTTTTTTGGGTGATTAAATAGTAATTTATAGTGATTGTGCTGTAATATCATTGTTGTTTTTCAGGTAATAGCCAGAAGGTTATTGGAATCGAAACAAAATACACCACATTTATATTTATCATCAGGTTCTGAAACTCTACGGTTGATAATGTGAATACTCTATGGTTTTTAATATAAAATGATTTATCTAAAATATTAAAATGATGTTTGTCAGATGTTATACTGGATCCTCTTCTTTCTCTTAGAAAGGAACTTAAAGGTACGGAATAAGTTTCAAATCTATTAATTCAGTTTCTTGGGCATATATGTACTCTCTGTGATCATTCATTGTACTTCCTCAATTACAGAGAAGCATGATGTTAAAGTTTCAGTGAATGACATCGTCATCAAAGCTGTAGCTGTGGCACTGAGAAATGTACCGGAAGCAAATGGTAAAGACATATCAGTTATATAATGGTCAAGTAAATTCGTTGATGCACATATAATTGGTGGCAGACGTTTTTTGTTGCCAGATAGTAGAGTCAATCCTGGAAATTGTAATTCTTATTAAAAAAGACGGTAGAGTCATCTAGAAAATCAAATTGTACTTATTTTTTGATAATTAAATCAAATTGTACTTCTTTTATATAAAGAAAAATGGAGCATTGAGAAAATATTTGATGTCAGTCTTTAGGGAAACAGGCTGTGCCAAAACATATATAAACCCGTATTTTTCTTGATTATTTTATGCCCAAAAGGTAGTAGAAAACCCAATATCTTGACCAAGAAATAGAGAAAAGCTGATTCTCCTATATTTTTATGCCCTGCTATTACTTATAATTGTTGTTTTTTGTGCTTTGCTTGTGTAATTCCAACTATTGTAGGTTTGAGGGAAAAAAAAAGATTTTTTTTTTTTTTGGATAGGGGATGTCAGCTTGATCTGAGGGTGGTCAATGAACAATGAAAAGAATATCTTTAGTTGCATCTGAAATGTTTTAATTGAATACTCAGTATTTGTTGATCTGAAGGCTGTCAATGAATAAACAACAAAATGATTACATTTTAGTTATGTTTGAATGTATAAAACTAATACACTTTCTCTTCGTGTGCTTGTTTGTTGATTGTCATTTTCATGGAGTTTGTAACCATTTTTCTCTATCATTCCTGCAACCTCTCACTTGTCATTAGCCCACTAATTAATACGGATGCTCTTTTCCATCACACTAGCTTGTATTAGCAACAAGCTTCTCTGAAATATATGACCACCGCACACCCTTGAGGTAAGGACCGGGGTTCAAGTTTTCAAGAGGGAGCTTCACACACATATACACTTAGATTACTCTAGAGTAGAATTTTTATCTTGTATTAAAAAAAAAAAAAATTCATTTAGTTTACTTTTCTAAAACCTATCAAAAAAAAAGAAATATGTGTTATAGATATACATCTGAAGTTTAGGAGTATTTCAATTTTCTTGCATTAAATTCCACACCAGTATCTGTTTCCCAATGTTTCTTGTGTATTATTATTGGTCAGGCTGATGAATTTAAGGTAAAAAAAATTTCCCCAATGTTATATTGTTGTATAATACTCGGAACTTCATTTCTTTCTACTGCTGGCAGGATCTACTGAGTAAGCATGCATACATACAAATATGCGTGTGTTTTATCTATGTTCATTTTGACTCTAGACTCTAAAACAGCAATTTAGTCAGTAATATTCTGATACTGAAATTTTGTTCTCTTGATGCATGTCAGCTTACTGGAATGCTGAGAAAGGAGAAGTCATTTTATGCGATTCTGTTGACATTTCGATTGCAGTGGCAACAGAGAAGGTATGAATATTATATCAACAATTGTGGCTTTGAAGTTTTAAACAGTGCCTAATGTCATCCTATTGTATTGCCTAGGGATTGATGACTCCAATAGTGAGGAATGCAGATCAGAAGACCCTATCTTCAATATCCTTGGAGGTACTCTATTGTAATTTGAGTAGGTTTTAGTTTGATCACTTCAATTTGGGTTCCTTTTACAACTTGAGTCTTGTGTTTTTCTTTTTCCTCCAATGGGGGAAAAAAATCTGCTTGAATGCAGTTGCACTTAGGAAGCATGCATCAATTTATTATTTCCTCTTTATTGCTATGATGTCCAAAGAAGTTAGTGTGGAATCTGCTGCAGGAAAATGATTGATACAAAAACATAGAATTTGAAGTTATTTAAATCCACTGCTCAACAGGAAAAAAGTTGTTCTAGATCCACCTTTTCTTGTTAATCATTCATTCAAATTTAATATGGATCATTGTCAATTTCTCTGCTGATATTTGGCTTCAGATCAAGGAATTAGCTGAGAAGGCAAGGACAGGGAAGCTTTCACCAAATGAATTCCAAGGAGGAACTTTTAGGTGAATATATCATGCTAGGGACCTAATTACTCTTTCGTTTTCTAAAATAGTTAAAATTTAAATTGTTCTATTCTTTATGCAGCATTTCAAACTTGGGAATGTTTCCAGTGGATCAATTTTGTGCAATTATAAATCCTCCACAGGTTCTCTCTCTCTCTCTCTCTCTCTCTCTCTCTCTCTCTGTGAGCCTAAATTTACTTATTTCTCTGTTTGGTTATTAACTTTACAAGTGATGATATCAGCTCTAGAATAAACGATTGGTAAAATTAATTTTATCTGTGTTAAAAATGATAGTGCTATTTTTGTTTCGGAAAATGAAAAGCTGGTTTTTTTTTTTTTTAAAATTAACAGAGGAAGATCTGAGAGGCATTTTGAGATATCAAATGATTAAATGCACATTGTTTTTGGGTTCCTGTCAGTTCAATAATCTTCATGTTCATACACAACAAACAATTCTTCACCTTTTGCTGAATGCAGCCTGTATACATGAAACAATTGACAAGAATTTGTGCTGCCAAATCTTGTGGTTTTTTTATATTTGTTTATTTTTATAATCTTCTTCTTCTTTTCCATTTTCAGAAAATAGAAAATGCCTTTCAAAAAGAAACCAAATTGACCCTTTGAGTACTCTGTTGTACATTTAGTTGGCATTGCATGCTGTAAATGTCTCTTGTATAAATTTGTTGACTTCCTGCAGGCTGGTATTCTTGCTGTTGGTAGAGGCAACAAAGTTGTTGAAGTAGTGATTGGAAGTGATGGTAAGAAATTTGTTGTTTTCTACATCGAATATTATATGCTTTTAGTGACAGGTTAGATGACGTGAATTATTTTTTACCCAGGAGTTGAAAGGCCTGCAGTTGTCACAAAAATGAACTTAACGTTATCTGCTGATCATCGTGTTTTTGATGGCAAAGTTGGAGGTACAATCTTTGCTATCCTATTTGTGAGGTTGTGTGCTAATGTTTGACATTAATCTTTTCATCAATCACCAATCCATTGCTTCTAATTTAGGAGGCTGCCTCATAAATGATTAATCTTGCACAAACTCTGTTTAACACAATTGACAACAGTGAACTATTTGGCTTCTACTTGAGCCTTCTGGTTTTGTAGTCAAAGTGACACGCCAATCATGACATGGGGCCACAGTTGACTTATTGGAGAAGTTAGCTACTATGTTGCCCCTGTATTGGGTAACAGATCATGTATATCCTTGAATGTGGCATGGTGCTATGGGTGAATGACAAATTGGGGAGGCTCATCGCAGATAGTAACTAAAACTTTATTGAGATTGACAACCAGTGAACCTGAAGACGTACTTTTTTTTGTTGGGTACAACCAGTCTTGAAATATGCACCAATTTCTCATTGCTTTTATCAGACAAATTCAGACCTGATAGTTCTGATTTATCTTCTTGTTTAAATTTTTACTCTTATATGGTCTTGATCATTAGCTATCCTAGGGATGATTTGATATATAAGCAGTTGAAAAGGACCTATTGAAGGTCATGATAACAAAGTTTCATCCCTATTCATATTTTTTGAGTACTTACTTATCAGGTTAATGCTATTCTATCTTGCAGGAGCATTCCTCTCAGCTTTGGGTTCAAACTTTAGTGATGTCCGAAGACTTCTTTTGTAATAACATGAGAAAAGCCATGAAATTAATTAATGGGGGCTTCCAAGAGATCAACTATAGTGGCGGATGTAATTTAGTCAATTTTTTTTTTCTTTTTTCAGATTAACATGTTATTTTTCTTCCTGGAATACCCCAGCCTGAAACATTCTGCTTTTGTTGTACCATCTCAGTCAGAGGATTTTTGCTGGTTCCTTGAATCCAACTTCCCCATAGAGAACTGAATTGTTGAGGAGCATAAGCCGGTTTGGCATGATTTTAGGTTTCAAATGTCTGAGGTTTTCTGAACAAGAAAAAAACAGAAATTTTCCGAGGTTTTGATGCTTTTCGTCATCAAACATAATTCTGTAGCTTTACATTCCATTTTTTGGAATAATTAATGATGTATAAAAGAGCTACAGAAAATAAACTTCTATATCAATGAGTTAATTCTTATTTGTGCAGTATTCAATCTCTCTCTCCCCCCCCCCCACCCCCCCCCCCCCCCCCCCACCATTTTATTTATTTATTTATTATTATTGGTAGTGATTTGGTGAAATCTTAGCTGTGTTGCTTGTGCCAGTAGTTCCTAAATGAGACCAAAGCTTGATCCTAATCTTTGTTCTTGATACTGTGTTAAGTGTTTTTGTTGCACATGTAGATAATATTTACCAAAGCATTCTATGGCTACAAATTTGAGAAAGACCATTGACGGGCTGCTACTTTCCCAGTGCGGGAAGGTCAAGACTTTAGTGACTTTGATGATAGGGAAGCCGATGACTGAAGCCTTGATGTCGTAAATAGAATGGCTCAAAGATTGTGGAATTCTTTGGTGATTTTGAAGTGTTAACTGAGAGAGAAGGTGTAATGAACTAGGCACTGTCACGTAGATAAAAATGTCTGAAAATACAAACAACCTGCACCCGGAAAGAAAGATCCCAATTATGAAGCTTTATGAGCAATGCATAGGGACACACAGGTTTGATTAGTCGTTTGTGACACAGGTTCAGAAACAAGAAGAGGATCGAATGAACTAAATGAATGATTTATTGGTTTTATCAACGGTTCATTGGTTGCCCATAAGCTTAATATTTTAATTTTTAAGTAATGAGTATATTTCTTAATTTAAAAATGGTTAAAATACCAAAATTATTACAAACAAGAAAAAATAGAAATTATCAACACAAAAAAAAAAAAAAAATATATATATATATATATATGTATATATATATATATATATATATGAACTTCTAATCAAAGACCAAGGATAATCATTCTTTTAACTTACGTAAATACATATGTTGTCTCAATATCATTAAGTAATAGTGGGTTCCAGTTAGTTCAATTGGTAAAATTTTTTTATGGTTGTATAAGAGATCTGGGGTTCAATCCCTGCTACACCAAATACTGATTGGTGTCTTGGTCTGATGATAAAGAGCTATCATCAAGAGCGGACGTCATACGTTGAAACTCTCTAAAAAAAAATATCATTAACTACTAACGTTAAAAAAATTTAGATGCAAATTGAATGAATGGTATGCTATTACTATTTCTAATTTATGGAAAGTTTACGCTCTTAACGAAAAATTATTAGATTTTTGTTTTATAACCAAAAAAGACTAAAAAATTAAATGAAACCAAATCATAAATAATAAAATTATCAAAATGTTAAATTTTGTGTACTAGACAAATTACCCTGTACTAAATGACAAGATACCAAAACCTCTTTTAACTTGTTGACAAAATGATATTCATACGTGAAGTTAGCAAGTGGGAGTGCTTTTGAGATTTAAATGACTTAAACACTAACTCCAGCTGTTAATTCTTAAGGCCTCGTAAGCTGAGATCCATGAGGTTTAGGTTTAAAACTTCCTATCTAGCATCTTGGGGCCACCCAGTATTATAATAAATGAGTCAAGTTGAGCCGAGTTTTAAAGTTTAGGATTGTTTTTTAATTTTATTTCGAACATGAGACAAACTTGAGTTCATCATTAAACTAGATTAAATGTTCAAACTTAGATCATTTTCCTATTCCAACTTGTAAACAAGTCACTTGATTAACTTATTCTTTTCTTGTATATAATAATACCATGACTAAAATTTCCCCAATCTCAAATCTATGCTAATAGCTAATAACGAGATTATAGTTAAAATTATATATATATATATATATATATATATTTTTTTTGAGATAGTAAAATTATATTATTTGAGTTAATTAGAAATAATAGTTTCTGTTTATGAACTTATAAAATTATATTCACCTACCTTTTATTGTTAAAAATTATATATAAATATAATCCGAAATTGACTATATAAATAATCAATAAACTACAAATTATAATTTGATATCCTCTAAACTTATTTACAAACTTACACAATTCAATCTCAAGTCTACATATAAGTATATTTTTAGACAAATATATATTATTATAATACTTAAATTAAGCTTCATGTTCACGAGCGTGTTCACAAATAGATTGTTATGTTTGAGTTTTGTTCATTTAATAATTGAGATTAAACTTGGTTTTGAGCTTTACTTATTTACTAGATAAATGAACATAAACAAGTCTTTTCTTGAGTCTAGCTTGATCTGTTCATAAAGAACTCGGTCCATTTATAGCCTTACCCTCAAGAAATTACTCCATGTGATTCTTGTGTGTGAGTGGGATGGGAGGCCTACATATATGGAAGAATAATCAAGTGTGTGAAGAGTTTTAGACACCCACGTTAAGGGGGAAAGAGAGAGGGATCCCTCCTGTAATTTTATGGTATGTGTGGGATAGTGGCCAATACACATTACGGAGAATACTCAAATGTTCAAAGAGTTCTAGAAACCCACATTAGGGGGACTAAAACATCAAGATTTATAAATATGTTTTAAGGTAAACAACAATCCTATGAACAAACTTGTCATACCTTGCTCAGTTATCAATTTACAATAAGAGCGACATTATTTTCACATGAATTCATCATGAAACTATTTTTATTATACACTAATAACAACACATTAGTTTTTTTTTTTTTTTTTTTTTTTGAGAAAGAACAACACATTAGTTGATGGTGAAATTACATGTGTCCCTAGAATTATTATTAGAAAAAAGTGCCCTTGTATTCTTTCAATGCTATCAATTGTCTTCTTTCAGGGGCATCAAGCACGAGCGGCGAGTGGCTTATTTGCATTACAAAGGTACGGACAACTTTATTGGGGGGTCATGAATTTTTTAATTGAACTGATGGTTCGGTCGGGTTCTGATAACACTAGGTAACACCTCAGTTAATTTGCTAATTGTTCTCTTGGTCTTCGAAAAATTCATTGCTTGAAAGTTCCAAAACTTGGAGAATGTGATATACTGAGTTTTCATGACAACTTTCTGCCAGGTAGTTTAAGCCTGTCAGATATCCGCCAACCAAGATAGAACCAAAGAGAGTCCAAACTGCAACAAGTATCATAAACAACAGAAGCTCACCAAACAAGAAACAAGTAAAACAAATAGACCAGACTTTAGAAGTTCCATGATGCAAAAACAGATGAAGAGATATGCCACTTGAAATACTAGTTCTTAAGATTTCCATGATCCAAAGTGTAAGCTGGCTCATTTTAAAAAAGGGGGTAAAAATTATCAATTCCCAACCAAAAATAATCAGAGTATTCTTGCTATATAAAATACTGTCATCACTCATCATTCAGGAGTGGCCTCTTTGATAGCAAGTGGTTCATACCACCTAGGACCAAACCCAGCCGCTTTCCTTGCCTCCTCGTTAAAAGGTGGTTTCAATGGTCCCCTAAAGTGTGTTCTTACTATTGAGTGAAACTTCTGAATTACTTCATTTTCAACCTCCATTGTTCCATTTTCTCCTGCCCCACCTTGAGGTGTCAAGCTGTCCTGATCCCGAGCAGGATTACTAGACCTCAAGCAAATATATTTAAACCATTTAACCCCTGCAGCACAATGCGTAATCTCCTCTGGGTAAACCACTCTCTCCAGTAATTCTGCTGTCTCATTATCACCTCCATTGCGAAAACGAGAAATGGTTGTGGGCAGCACATCAAGTCCTCTGGCCTGTGTTCAAACTCAAAAGGGTTATGATTATGGAAACATCATTCACTGATGGAATGTTTGGACACCACACTGAAAGGGTGTATAAAAAAAATGAGCCCTCTCTACATGCAAACTGTATGAAAGAATACCCATCATTTGCAGAAATTCAAGAAAATGGAGCCATCTTTACAAATGATAGGACTCAATTCATCTCAAAAAAAGGATGCCCATCATTTGCATGATTTGAACTATGGTTCGATTCTCTTCAATTCATGCAATCTAGATGGATTTTTACCAGCAGATGCTATTACAATATGTATGAAGAAAATCAATTTCCATTTATTTCAAATAGCAAGTCTAATAGCTGGCTTCATTAGAAATTAAGGGCAAGTTTGGTATAAAAGAATAGATTTTGTAATAGAATAGCTATATTTCACTTAAACTAAGGAACAGCTATTAGAATAACTATTCTTTCCCAAAAGGTTAATAGCTATTTCTTAACTTACATAATAGTTCTAAAAAATAAAGATCCCAAAAAACCACTATCAGCTGCCACTCTCCTCAGATCTATCGCTATCTAGAATGTGGCACTATCTAAAATATATTACTCTAATAATTTGGCAGCAAATGGAATCCAAACCTGATAGTTAATTAGTATCTTATCCTCATGGCTTCATTTGTGTGGGTGTGTTAGAATTGACATTTAGGCAACAAAGTGGCACCATCTAAAATCTGTCACTAATAATTTGGCAGCATAGAGGAATCTCATCTTGATAGTTAATCAGTATCGTATCCTCCTGGCTCCATATCTGCTCCGTGGAAATTTAGGTCCCAAGATATCCATCATTAGAGGAGAATGTTACACATTGGATTGTGAACACTCATTAGTCAAATTAAAAACAAAGTAGGAGGAAAGTTCTATACTGACCAGTTTAGGTTTTCTATGGGTTTAAAAGCACATATGAATACTAATTGTGGTCTTTTTATGATCTTTTACACCTATGTGATGTAGTATCCATATTTCTTCCCTAGCAAGATGCCAAAAATTAAAATAATGGTTGTTTTTTAGTTTTTCTTTTCTTTTCAATATGTTAGTGGTATATATTGCATGAGTATATATTGTCTTTTATTAATTATATGTGATCCCTGATCAGTGATGTAGTCATAGACTCATAGCTTCTTTTCTTTTTCTTTTCCCAGTAAAATAATTATATAACCCTTTATATATGGTCAGTGATAAAGCCTTATTTTTTATTTTTTTTTGTGAAAGAATAACATAACTCTTAAGTCCAGGTCTTTGCATCTTCATTAAATATGGTAAATGGAAACTCTGAAAGAGAACCTATAAGTTTGTTAAAACAATAATAATTCTTGATCTATTCCAGTGTCATTACCAAACAGTTGAACAGAATAAATATTGCATTCCAACTTCTTGTATTCCTAGTAAGTTTTGATTCCTCCTCATCTTCCCAAGTAATCACCATTACAATTTATCAAACATGCCCTATATTTGTGATGATCTACTTACCTATATATATAAAATCAATTCCTGCCCCCAAACCTACCAACCTGAGAAAACTAGATTTTTGTTTTTGATCAAACCTGAGAACACTAGATTATTCCAATGAAAGACACTGCTAGTCCCTACCAGGTCACAATAGCAGAAATATACATACTATATTTTAATTAATTTACTGAAAAGTGTGTCCATTTGAAATTCATAATCAATTATTTGATGACTCCATGGTCCGTGTTGGTCCAAATGAATCCATTCAAAACAAGAAAGTTTTTTTAAGGAAAAAGCACCTCATGGACACAATGCTCAACTGCAAGGCGTGCAAGGAGATCATTTGAAGTAGCAATGGCAGAGTTCCAAAGGCCATCATGAGCTGGTAAAGCTCCATAAGAAGAACCTATCTCCTCTAGCCGTGCCGCAAGGAGAGTGAAGTGCCGGCCCTCATCTTGAGCCACCTTGACAAAATCAGTGAAGAACTCCCTTGGCATTGCCTCTTGCTTACCGAAACGAGCAATTATATCCTACAATAATCCAAAAGTACATGATAGATAGATGGAAGGCCATACATGAGATGCATAGAACAAGAAATTAATGCATCCAAAAAAGAATAGATCAAGCACATGAACAAGTATATGAATAACTAAGGCATGCTTGCTTCACATTTGGAATCGGTTCTTCTTTTTTGAAAGTACGAAATTAAAAAATAATGCAAGAGAGAAAAAAAAGAAGAAGAAGCTATTTTAATGTATTTTAAGAAACTAAGTTCGGAAAGCTTCTTCTAAATATAATATTCCGCAGTAATGCTCTTTTGGATTATTACAAAAACAATTAATACAAGAAATGTTACATGAAAGAATCCCTAATAAAATATACTATCAAAAAAGAATTCCTAATAAAATACATACATAAGATCCCTAAACTTCTAGAATTTTTTTTTTCAATAATTAATAAAGTTTTATTGAGATGAGGAGATATATCATGTACATAGGATGAGTACAAAACAATTTCCCAACAAAGAATTACAAGAAGAAATCTAAGTCTACAATAATTTGCATATCAATATCTCCAAGGATTCTAGACCATCAAAACAACAATCTCACAAACTTATTTTTCAGCTCCAAAACTGATCCCTCCACATCATAACAATTGTTCCACTCCCTCCATATGACCCACATTAAGCATAGGGGAACAATATTTTACGCTGAAGATATTTGTTTCTCAAACCAATTTCTCCATTCAAAAACCAGATCCACTACACTCTTTGGCATTGCCTAATGAATCCCAGACATAGAAAAGACAACAAAAAAACCACAATTCAAAGGCTATCAAATGGTGGATCAGTAAAAAATGAATCACATTTTTGTCACTAACTCTGCACATACAACACTAGTCTACCAAAGTGATACCTCTCTTGTTGAGGTTGTCACAATATAAGTTTTCCCCATGCTGCTGTGCACACACAAAAAAATCCAGCTTTCTCCAATACCTTATTACACCAGATACCCTTCCTTTGGGAAACCGGCATCACTGTATCCTCCTAGAGTCTTGTAATAAGAACAAATCAAACTTGCCATTACTCTTCAATCTCCACTTCAAGCAATCTAAACCCTCTGTCATCAGGATGTTGGAATACAAGATGTCCAACATAGAGTCAACTAACTCTAGTTTCCAATCATTGAAATCAAAAACAAATCTGATGGTCCATGAGGCACCCAACAAAGAATGAATACAAGCATCCTTATCTACTACAACACATACATACATACACACGCGCGCGCGCGCACACACCACATATATATATATATATATATATATATATATATTTGGTAAGTTACACGTGTACCAATAAGTCTTCAACTCATGATCCCACCCTCCCCTTAGAACTTATAAAGTCAGATGCTAGTTGAGCCAGAGCTTAGCTCCCTATCCACTATAATTAAGTACAAGTATGGAAATAGTTCTTTTAATGAATGATTTACACACCATATATCATGCCATAGTCCCTCAAAATTCTAGAATTAATGAATGGAAAAACTGGTAAAAGGTTATCAATGTCTATATGCTTTATTTCATATTAGATGGTCTAAATTAGTACCACAAAAATGGTAAAATAGAGCCAATCAATATTGTGTGACTAAGAACAAAGATAAAAACAAACATTATTTAAATAAAAACAAAACAAATGGGGGGTGGGGGTTGAAAAACAATATAGATATCATCCTTGTCCTTCTCATCATTAGTTTATTCATTAATTTAATAAGAAAATTTATCATTCAACCAACTGAAAAGTACAAGAAGTTTCATAAATTAGTCTTTTTTTTAAGTGACCCTTTAAAGTGGAACCCATTCTCTGCGTTTTCCTATTCATTCATTCATTCAGTTCCTGTTCAGTCCCACATTGGTTTTTGGAATTTGTTCCTATTTTCTACATCAAAATAGTACCCAAGACAAGTCAATAGCCCAGCTCTCAGTGTGCACCAGGCTATGCACAATTGCCTGTCTACTCTGCAAGCTACCTGCTTTTCCCAGTTTCGGCATTAGACTCGGCGACACCAACTTAACCTGCACCCAAAAAATACAAACACAAAAAAGTTTCATTGAAGCATTTCATCGAACAGTTGGAATGCAAAGTAGCAAATGAGCATTGAATTTTAAAAAAATGTACGTTGGCGAGCCTGGCGGGGCGATCTGGCACGGGCAGGTCCAGGGAAGGGTCGTAGGGCTGAATGATTGTCCCTTGTAGCCATTGGGATGCCACAGAGTCGCCGAGTCGAGCCTTCTCGTATGGGTCGGCTGTGTTCAGCACTCGTAATGCTGCTTCCACCAAGGTCTCCTCACCATCTTGCTGCTGTGGGCTCATGTTTTGCTTTTCTGTTTGCTCTCTTTTTTCCTTCTCTGCTTTGCAATTAGTAATAGATTCCAAAGACAAAGAGGTGTTTGGGACGTCATTTCAAACAACAATTTTAACTTTTTAATTAATATTACTTGTATTTTCACTTATTTTTTTTATTTATACAATGTATCAAAATAATGAGCTTTCAGCCTTATATCTTTTAAAACTGAAATGCCATTGTTTAATAATTTAGCAGTAGCAAATTGATAATTTGTGTTAAGATGTCCTACTACTCTTTTTTCTTTTTCTTTTTGAGGATTTAAACTTTAGTCGGAAATTGAGTTATATGACTTTTGATAGAAGATGACTAATTTGAAAGTGTTCCAAATTAGTTGGTAGTTAGCACCTTATGGTATTTCTAATAAAGACATACAGAATTTAAATTTCCTTGCGCTCGTTGTAATTATCAAATTATAAAATAAATAAAAAGAGGTGCTCCAAATTGAAGATTTTGTAATATAACAAAAAACTCTTTCCATTTCTTGGTTCTATATATATGAATTCAAAATTTATGTTACAAAAAAAATAATCTCTATTTATATGCACAGGGCCATTTCGAGTTTATTATGGGTTAAGTAGATTAGCATTGAATTGATCCAACTATTAATTATGTCAAATTAGTTCAACTTGTTTTAATACGAAATCATTTACACTAAACACTAATTCTTAGAGGTGCCCATGGGTTGGGTTTGATTGGATTTATACTCCACTTGTCACTCTTCCTACCTTGTTTAGGTGGGATAATCAGTCGGACATGGTCAATTTCATCAGTGTAGTTTGTTTAAGACAAAGGCAAGAACTTGATGGCAAGGGGCTGGGAGAGAGGTGAAGATCTTAGCCTCTAAAGGCCATATCTAGACTTTTTTTCGATAATGATCTCAGCATTTCACAACTAAATATGTTTTTTCTTTAAGACTACAGCCTCTCATGCCCAAATTTGATACTTCTTGCTAAGGAGGTAGCTGGTGACAATCGATCTCTGACATAGAATCAATACGTTTAAGCGATCAGTTGATATTCGATTGGCCACCAACTCCAATTGCTATTCAATTGAAAAAGGTTGGGTTTTAAGACATGAAACTCGTTGTCAATCGAAGGAATTGAGAAAATCGATGATGAGGTTGAGGGGTTTGGTTTGATTAGTTTGGTCAAGTTTCATGGGTTGTTGGACACCCCTACTAATCCCCAAAAAAGTGTGGTGATCAAAGGACTTGTCAAACATAACCACCCTTACTATTTGTTTCGGCATTTGGTTTTAGTGTATTAAAAAAACTCAACTTAAAAATATATAATCCATCTTAAAAACAAAAGGCCTTGAGCCCATATATATTGGATAAGTTTGGTGCCACGCATTTTGGCACAATAAATGCCACAACTCGTCACATGGCGAGTTGTGGTTGGTAAAGAGGTGTCCCCACATAGACCCACCATTACCTCTCTACCAACCATAACTCGCCACGTGGCGAGTTATGGCATTTGTTGTGCCAAAATGTGTGGCACTAGGCTTACTCATATAAATTTTATATAGATTTTGAACTTGGCTTGGATTCGGTGCCTCTAGTGCATTGGGTTCATTGGAATGGTAAAACATGTCATAATCCAACAGATTTAGTGCATTGGAGAATTGGATCATAATAGTTCTAGTACAACAATTTTTGTCACAATTATCTTACGTGTCAGATTGTGACTGATTGTCTGTTACTTTTATGTAGACTCACCACTTTTTCTCTACAGTTTACAATTTATCATGTGAATAATTATGGTATAAATTGTGTCATTTTATGTGGTTTTAGAATTTTTCCTGATCCAACGTTTGCCCATACATTTTTTTTTTTTGCGGGGAAAATCTACAAGTAATTGGGACACTAGTTTAAGTTTTTAACCCATTTAAAGGCCTAGGCCAAGGCCCAACACCAGTTCATTCTAATGCAATGCAATTGCAAACTATACTAATTCCAGTTCCACCGCCTGTGAGCTAACAAACTCAGAGATGAGTTCCCAAGTAGTGGGGCTCCCAAATCGGAGCGAGTCGAGTCACCAAAAGCTGTACGAGTTCGCAAAAATGGCGCTGATAAAGATATTCGCGCACCCATATGCGACTGTGTGTGACTTGTATTGCTGTGGAGGAGGAGGACTTGGTATCGACAACGATGCCCAAATTGGTCACTACATCGGAATCGATGTATCTTCGACTGGAATAGCCCAATTAAGAGAAGCCTGGGAGAGCCTGAGTCAGAAGAAGCCTTACCCTTCTGACTTCTTTCACTTTGACCCTTGCTTGGTCTGTCTTCTTCTTCTTCTCTCTCTCTCTTTTGCTATTAGTTTTGGTTATTGGGTTTTAGTGTTTGTGTTGGCTTTGCAAAGCTTATTTATTTTTCATAAAGTCAGTGTTTTGCATAGTGGGAGCCTTGTTTTTTGAGTATACAACTTCTGGGTCTGTTCAAGTTTGGATTTTGGCTTGTGGGTTTTGGAGGATAATATGACTAAGATGGTCAGATATCTTGTTGTGACAAGTTTTGTACTTTATTGTTTTTCATGAAATGGAACAACATAGGCTAACAAGGGTCACAGTTTTGTTTTTTTTTTTGGGTTGAAAACTGAGCAGTTTTGATATAGATGCTAATGTATGATTCATAAACCTTGTTGTCTTCAGTCTGCTATCTGTGCTTCAGTGCAATTTAGTTTTCTGGTTTCGGGTATATAGTAACTCGCATTCATGTTGAACACCAAAGCACATTTCTATGCCTATGATTCACATGGCTTAAAAGCTGATTTGTCAATCTCAAATTATCGATCACCGGATTTAAAATTAAATGTTGCATGTGATTCTAGTCCCTCAATGCAGGTGCCTTGACTATACTTCTCAAATTTTGATCCAGGTGGGTATCTAGTTATCTTGATAGGTGTTGTTATGCATTAGGAATTTTGTACCTAATCAGCAGAACCTGCCAATATTTTAGTTTGTACCTCGCCGATTTCTGTGTTACTTCCTGGTTGGGGGATTGTTGAAGTGTTTTGGGGCCATTGAAGAACATTTACATATAGTACATGTTTTTAATTAGCAATTCGAAGTAGATCTTTAAGGAAAAAGGGTTGACCTTAAAACCTACTCACTCCAGCTTTTGAGTGCTTTTGTACATACATAAAAGGCTAAGACAATTATTTCGGTGACAGAGTTCTGTCACATGACTTGGGATAATGATCCTCATACCTTGAAAATCGTTACCTTTTGGATTTCAGCTGTCTGCCTATGTGCAATTTATGCTGTGCCATTTGCTAGCTAAAATTATAGTAATGATTATACGCTTAATCCACCAGTTGGGCTATACCACTCTAGTGGTTCTGAGCGGTCTCAGGTTCGATCTTGCTTAGGTGCATGAGTTGCTTTAACCCCCACCCAAAAAAAAAGAAAAGAAATATTATCCACTTAATCTGCTAATATAATTGAGATGATATTAATACAAATTGTTCTTTTTGCTACTCTTGAGAGTGTATTTTTTTTTTTTTAAATAAATAAATAGGGGGGGGGGGGTTACTTTTGAGTTTGCCTCTAGAATAATGGTAGTGAGTGAGACATCTTCTGGTACCTTTAATTGTCACTATGCAAAGATTTTAAATAGGTGTACCACGTGATGATTTCAGAAGTATAAATGCAGTTAAGTTGGCCTTGCAATTGCTTAGGAGATTAACTAATGAGCTTAAACCATTGTATAGGTTGAAGTCATTTTGACAATGTTGAACCTCATTTTTTAAAGGACTTTCCATCTGCTCCAGAAGACTTTATACATTGCTTTTAAAGGGGTTCAGAATCATTTCTTTTTTTGCCTCCTTTTCTACATGTCCTGAAAACTCTTGTCACATTTGATTTAAAAATACCCTCTGACTTTGGTCTTAATTGGGATCTTGCAGTTTGTGACAAGTTTCTGTATTATTTAGTGACTTATGTTTTTACTTAATTCAACCTCATATGGATATAAAAGATCCTTTTTTCTAAGAATTTTTATAGTTTCTTCTTATGTGGTCATTTTTTTTGATAGGTACTAAGAATAATATTAATCAAGATGAAGAAAAATATAGAATGAAAATACAAGGTGTTCATGATGGTGAACACAAGAAAAAACAACAAACAACAACAAAGAAAATAGAACTTAAAGTTTTCTTTGTCGCATTGGATCCATCAATCATTTGTATAAAATGTCATTATATATATATTGGAACAAAAGTTGCTTCCAGATAGTCTTTGTTTTACATTTTCCTCCTTATCTGACAGTGTATGCCTTGATAGGAAAATATGGAGACGCATTTAAAGGAGAAGACCAATCAGGCTGATATAGTATGCTGCTTGCAGCATTTACAGGTTTCATATATGTTTTCCCCTCTCTCTCATGTGCACACACGCATGCTTGCACACACACACAAACAGTCCTGTATCTCCCTTCAGAGTATCAGGTTCCAAATCTGAAAAGCATTTCTACTTGCAGTTGTGCTTTGAAACCGAGGAGAGAGCAAGGAAACTTCTACAAAATGTGTCATGTTTGCTGAAACCGGGGGGTTATTTTTTCGGTATTACTCCTGACTCATCTACAATATGGTATGAAATAGTGATTGTTAAGACCTGTTGTTTATGGAGTTGCTTAGTTGATTGCATTGGATTTACTTTGTATACTTGTTTTGTTTGTATGAATTTAAAGAAATCAGTTAAAAAATTTGAGCTAATTAGTGCTTTCAGTATCTGATTGCAATTTGGTGATTTAATTAATTGTTGATCCATATTGGTGGCTTTTATTGGTACTAAAACTAAGATAACAGGGCCCTCATCCATATGCTGCTCTCCATCTCTCAGTTGATTTGGTAGACTTTTATCCTTTTGCCCTGCTTGATCTAATAGAAAGATCTTGCATTGTGATCAGATTCTAAATTCTTTAGATTACTCAGGGTTATAATTCACCTTCCACCTTCCACCATCTAGTATAAATATTTGTTAGTGATTCTTTGTCCCTGCTAGTTTCCAGAGGGCCAAGGTTGATGCTTTAACAAAAACATGGGGAACTTAAGTTGATTTCAGTTTCCCTTGAGTGACAGTCATGTTAAATTTGAATTAAAAAGTCATTTTAGATTACCAATGGTTGTGCTTCCATATTATTTAACATATCAGGTATAGAGGCAGTGTTAAGGTCAAGGAACGCAAGTCTAAGAATGTCAGCCATATACTTCTTTGAATGAAAACAAAGCTTTCTTTGCAGTTGTTAAGAGCATCTCTGTCTGGGTGTTAATTCCATCATTTACGTTGTTCGTTTTCTCCAGCTCTCTTCTAGCTTTCAGCCCAGGTTTCAATGATATTTTCTTCTATTCATGACGTTGCTTGATCTTTGATCTTTGTGATCAATGCTGCATGAGATCTTTCTTCTCAGAAAAGGAGTGCCATACTATAGATATTAACATTTTGGCCATACAGGGCAAAGTACCAAAAGAATGTTGAAGCATACCACAACAAAGGCAGCAGCATGAAGCCAAACATTGTTCCCAATTGCATTCGATCAGAAAGCTACATGATCACGTTTGAAGTTGAGGAAGAAAAGTATGTATGAATTTTCAATAAGAAGCATGTTTCCTTGTTCTATATTTTCATTCTAATTCAATTGAATAAAGTGTATATTTCCAGGTTCCCATTATTTGGAAAGAAATATCAGCTAAAATTTGCTAGTGATCCATCTGCTGAAACCCATTGCCTGGTTCATTTCCCAAGTTTCATCAGGTTCATTTATATTCTATCTTATATTTTGGTTCTAGACTTTGTTCAATCGTATAAACTGCCATAAATCCATTCTGCCTCCAAAGTGACGGCAGATTAGCGAGAATTAAAGTTTTTAACTGCGGTTGGAATAGAAATGATAATGTTTAAAATTGCAGAGTGCTAATTATGGCCCACACTGGATTGCCAACGTATCACACTATGTTTTTGGTTCAATGACCTCAAGTTTAGTTCTTTTGTTTGGCATTCTCATATTTTTTTGGGTTGGTAGATGGTAGTAATGGAATGGTTTTATAGTTTTAAAGTGCTCTCGAGCTTAGACGTTGGCTTTGGAATGTTGTAACAATTAACTTCTCCGATATGACTCAGGTTGGCAAGGGAAGCTGGTCTTGAGTATGTTGAGATTCAAAACTTAACTGAATTTTATGATGATAACAGGTTTGTGAATTTATGCTTTCTTCTTTAATGCCTTAACAAAGTTCTGAAATGAATTAATTATTAAAATCTTAAAAGTACAAACAATCCCCGGGGCTCTGCTTTTGATTTTACGTAATGTATTTGCTTGTGATTAACATTGTTTGATTTAGTGAGGCTGATTATTCATTCTCCATATTTGGTGTTGTCGAAAGAGCCCAATTTGCAGGCATGATAACGAATTCTGCTCCAAGCCTTGTTGATCCCAGAGGGAGACTTCTTCCTCGATCTTTTGATGTGTTAGGTGATTCATTTACATTTCATTGCCCGCTTCGAAGCCTATTCTTTCTACCATTTATCAGTTGCAACTTGCCCAGTTCAGCAGTTTACTAATAGGTTCTTTGGCGTTTTCCTTCCACAGGTCTTTACACCACATTTATATTTCAAAAACCAGACCCAGATATTGCTCCCCCAATAATGACCCCTATATTGCAGGACACAAGTTACACTCATGATGAGGCAAGTATTTCTAACATTAGCAAAAACGATAATTAGAGCATCATTTATAAGGCATAATCAATTATAAGGCGATAATAACTTTTTTTAAAGTAAGAAGCAAATGTTGAGGTTACTTCAATCTGATTGTGGTGATGGACTCGTAATGCTTCTTTCCATGATGGTCCCTCTTTATAATTTTTTCTCTTCTCAAGAAGAAACGATCATTTTCTCTGCTTGACCAGCATAATATTCTCTATTTTCTTTAGTAGTTCATTTATTTTTCTCTTGATGTTATAGAGAGATTGGCCAGCGCCTCTCTGGAGAGATGATGAAAAAGATGGACATACAGAGCCACCTCTTGTACTCCCCAAGATTAACGACCAGAAAGGGATTCTGGGTCCAGGCCCTGCAGATTTACGTTTTCCTGAGGCACTATGATCGGGTTGAAAACAAGCAAGAGGAATGTGGGTGGCAAAGGGAAGAACCCAGATACAGTGTTGCAATTGCAAACTAATTTTGTGCATGTAGTTGTAATGAATGTGGATATTGGAGTGGTCCATTTCATTTCGTAGGCTTCATTTAGTGATTTTTTTTTTCGCAATTTTTCAAAGTACACTTTTTATAACTCTTTTTTTTTTTTTTTAGGTATAAACTTTTTTCTAGCTGTCCATTTTCAAAGAGCTAATTATAGTTATATATTAAAAAATTGAAGTAAAAAAAAATGATCATGAGTTCTAATTATATATATATATATATATATAATATGAATTTTACTAATGTATGTCCCTTAGGGCATACATTAGAAACTATTTAAGGAAATTTTTTATGAAAAAAATCAGTTAAGTTATAAATTTTTTTGAGCTTTTGCAAATTTCTATAAACAGTTTTAAAAAATGGATGGTTAATCGGACCTATATAATATCTAAAAGTTGTAGCATAATATATTTTTGTTGTTAACGCTCTTGTTGAGTCACTTTGATCCAGTTCGGTTCAATTTAGTCCATTCAGTTCTCTTTTATCCCCTTCAATGAAAGCTGAAACGTTTGCATCTAGATTCCAGACTCCTCATATGCTCAACAACACAATTGCCTAACGTTTCCACATTAAATTCAAATCACTAGTAATTTGGCCATTTTCCTAGTCTACTTCTTTATTTTTTTTTTGTCTTTTCCTCTCTCGGAAATTAAAATTTGCTGATTGAATTCAACCAAGAATCATTCTCACATTTCTTTTTCTTAGCAACATTTAACGCTTTCCCATCTATTCAACTTTCCAATTTAACTCAACGTTGCTACTTTCTTCCCTTCTCTTATCTGAAGTGCAACTGGCTTTTCCACCTTGAAATTTTTACAGCTTTCAACCTTTAATTTTATGAGCTAAGCTTGCAAAGGTTGAGAAGAATACATGAACAAAACCGATTTGAACATAACCAACGCGGTGAGAGGTGACATGTGTTGAGGTCCATCAAAGGTGTTGAGGTTTCATTGGAGAGGGGCCAATCTATATAAATTCTTATTTTTCAATCCATATTTTTCCCACACAAGAAGGTGATTACTCTCTCTTTCTCTCTCTATTTTTTTTTTCCTTTTGGTGGATTTATAATTCTTCCTTGTAATTCTTAATCAAGTCCAGATCACTTGAGTAATTAAATCCCTAACATCAACGTTAGGTCCCATATTGTGGGGCAGTGTCTGTGGGCACACATGAAGTTACTAATTGTATTTGATACCATTTTGTAATGACTCAAGAAAAATCACTAGTCACATTTGGGCAATAACTCAAAGGCAATGGTCTAGTCGCAATTGAAGCTCTTTGGAGTTGTTAATAAAAGGCAAATCTATCTACTATATACCCAATGTGGGACTTGACACACACTCACATTCAATCCATATTCAATCAATCTGGGGCATCACAATTGGTGTGAAAGAGCCAAATCCAACTAAGGGGGAGATCTTGAGCATTTAGTTTAGGCCCTCTATTCAGTTGTTTTTAGTTTATTTATCACTTGTAACTTCTTTTCAAAAAATAAAAAATATTGAAATTGAATTTTTTCTTTTTTTGTGCTTCACATTGAAGTTTCTGTTTGATTAAAAGAGACTGATACTTGGAGTTGTGAAGTTCTAACTTATTTCATGGGAGAAAGACTCATCCAGGGGGTTATACGCTGATGAACAAATGATGGAATTCTTAACAAACTAACAAGTCTAACCAGCTTCTTTATATCAAACGTTGGCGGCTTAGAGTAAAGAGGGATTTGGCATGAGTAAGACGAAGTGTAGCTTAGTATCTTTCAAATGCAGATGGCATGCTGCATGACTAGTGGCGGAGTCAGAATTTGAGTTTAGGGGGGGCAAGATTAAAAACATAAGATTAGAAGCAAAATTTATCAAAGACATCTCAAGTTCAAATTCCACTCTTCTCATTGTAAACTATGAATTATATCAAACAATAGTTTAAAAACCTGTCATTTTGTTGACTCTAGTTGGAAATTACAAAAGCAAATTATAAATTTTTGTGATGTACCACCTCCAAATTCTGGAGTTGTAATTTCTGATGCTATCTTTAAGTCTTTGCTTGATTGGGGGCTTGAAAACAAGGTGTGTACAATAACCTTGGACAATGCTAACAACAATGATGCAGCTGTAAGAATTTTGAAAGATGCTATCAAAAGGAAGCTCATGTTGGGTGGCAAGATCTTTCATGTACTTTGCTGTGCACATGTCATCAATTTGTTGGTACAGGATGGGTTGAATGAGATTGAAACGGTGATTGAAAATGTCCGTGAAAGTGTGAAGTATCTAATTGCATCAAAAGCTTGTCTTATAAAGTTTGGTGAGATTGCAAAGCAATTGCAATTATCGTCCAAGAAGTTGATCTTAGATTGTCCCACACATTGGAATGCAATATATGCAATGTTGGCTGCCGCCTTGGAGTTTAGAGAGGTGTTCCTTAGGTACAAAGATAGAGATGCGGGGTATAATTGGCTGTCTAGTAATGAAGATTGGGATAGGACAGAACATGTGTGCAATTTTTTATCAGTTTTTGAAGAAGTCACAAATGTCATATCAGGAAGTGAATATCCAACTGCAAATATATTCCTTCCTGAGGTTTGGAAGATAAAAGAAGTTTTAAATGAGAAGTCACTTGATGAAAATGATTCCATTAGTGCTATGGCATGTAAGATGAAGTTAAACTTTGACAAATATTAGGGTGAATGCAACTTTGTAATGGCCATAGTTGCTGTGTTAGATCCTCGGTTCAAAATGACTTTGATAAACTTTTCCTTTCCAAAGATCTATCAAGGGTTTGAAGTAGCTAGAAACATTGATCGTGTTCATGATGCCTTATATCAACTTAATAATGAATATGTTGTGGACTATACTTCAAGCAATGTTGGACAAAGTGTGTCTAAATCCACTTACGGTAGTAGTAGTGTTGGTGGCAATAATTCAAAGTTTAAAACTAGAGGTAGAATGGAGTTTGATCAGTTTGTTAGAAATGTTGATAACATATAACTAGCAAAATCAGATTTGGATGTGTACTTGGAAGAAGATGTCTTTTTATGCTTGGATGATTTAGACTCAGACTTTGATGCTTTGGAGTGGTGGAAGGCTAGCAACCTAAAATTTCGTATTCTCTCAAAAATGGCATTTTACATACTTTCCATTCCCATCACCACAGTAGCTTCAGAATCTGCATTCTCTATAGGAGGTAGAGTAATTGATGTGTATCGAGCTTCTTTATCAACAAACTGTACAAGCTTTACTTTGTGGCGATGATTGGGTTCAACCTCTTTACAAAACTAAGAAGCAATCAAAAGTAAGTGTTCATCACATTTATTAATTCTTTTCCGAAAAACAACTTAAATTTATTTTAATTTTTGTCTATTGTAACAAAGACTTGGAATCTAAAGCTACTAATTTTTTTTTTTTGCAGGTTGAACCGGGGTCTACTAGCATCACGAAGATAGCCATACCTTTTCCAAAATGATGCTATGTTAAGTGTATTGTTTAGTATGTGTGTCTTTTTTTTTCATTAAATGTTTTTTTATAGTTCTTTTTTTTTTTATAATGTTCTGGAAAGCTTATATTTGCTTTTACATGCAGTTGGAAGGATAATGAGTTAAAGGATTTTTTGTTGTGGATGTTAGTTTTTTGTGTTTGCAAGAGGGTGTAAGGTACGTGCTTTGTTATTTGACAATGGCCTTTTATATCTATGATTTTCTTATGTTTGCAAAGGGCATGTTATGTTGATATGGTGCATATTGATAATACAACTATAATAATGTAAAGTTGATTTTCTCCTAATTTACTGAATATTGACTATAATTATCATCTTCCCCTATAATTTCTAATGTCCTTTTATTATTTTTGGTTGTTTTGTATGCAAGTTGGTTGTTGGTTTTCTGATCTAGTGCATATTAAAGACCTTGCGGTGGAATATATTTTGATCTGGTGTAGAAAGTGAAAGACCCAGATTTGTGAATGATAGATGGTCTTTTGTTTTAAAAAAAACTAAGTATTTTTTTGTTAATGGCATGGTGCATATGATAACTTAGCATATGCTGATATGGATACTTTTGAAATGTCATGTCAAGAGGGTCTTTCTTTTTTCGTTTGAAGATTATATATAGCTGCACAGATGACAAGTATATTTGTGAAGGAAGTATGAAGATTATATTAGTGAATTGTATTTTGAACAAATATTATAGCTAGAGACAAGGAAGTATGAATGGATAGATTTAATTATGTAAAGCTTTAATTTGAGCAATTGCTAATCACAGGTGGAATTAGAAGCATGAACAAATAAGTATATTATTTTCTTATTTTTGTTTACTTGATTGTTGGAGATTTGAGCAGATTTGAGCACTTGATAATGCAATTTTGTTAGATCCCAAGCAAAAAAGCTTGACTTGAGCTTGAGTTTGAGCTTGATATTAAGCTCGAGCTTGGCTTGATTAATTTATCAAGCCAAGCCAAGCTGAGCTCAAGCTTTTGGGTTTTTCCACGAGCTTGAGTTCAAACATTATATTTAGGCTTGTCTCGGGCTCAAGCCAAGCTTGAGCATTTTATTTTTACTGACGAGCCAAGCTTAAACAGGCACTACTCGCTTGAGCTTGGCTTGTTTACAGCCCTAAAAGTAGGGCTGTAAGGTTTAAAACTGTAAGGTTTAAAACTTGAAAACCTGTGAAGCTAATCATCAGCTAGAGAAGAAAATAACTTAGTGTGGAAATCATGATCCACACATCCCAAACACTGCAATGGCTCTACCTCCATTACTTAAGAATGGAAATTCTCTACTGTTAAACCTTCAACTGTCCATTGCATCATCCTCATCTTAGTTCTTACCAATAAAAGATTTCTAGGCTAGCAAAATTTGCTTTATAAGGCAAACCCAACCCCTTACTCTATCCATAAAATATCATAAGTTCAATTGAACACGCCAGTAACTGACCTAACACCCATAAGCATATCCCCATGAAACCCAACTGTTTTAACTCCATGAACAATCTCATCAATTTATCCTAAGAATAAGTTTAGAGCTATTGGCAATGGATTCTAAAAGTATTTATCATTGATCAAATTTAGTGAATATTCTCTGGACTTGCTTAGCTGTCAAGACCATGAACTATCATCTCACATCACCATTGTGGTTCTCTTTGAACAATCTTTGCCACTAACTCTTCCTATTGGATTGTGATTTTGCTTATGTTGCAATTTACATGCTTGCTTTATGTCAGACCCATTGCTTTTCTACCAATAATCTCTACAATTCCTATGTTCAAACCTATAATAATTACTTCATATCTGAAATTTTCATATACCTGGATTATCGGCGGTTGAGTGAAATGCTTGGAAATTCCATGTTCTATTATCTATATAAAGGAAATTAGTACTATTATTATGCAAGATTAACCAAGAATTGCATTCAAGAAACTATCTATATATAAAGATTGGTAAGACAAAAAGCTAGTACTCACAACTCTTTCCGGTGTACCGATAGCGTTACCAATGCAATATGTAACCACTCCAGTAATGACTCCAGCAATGACATTTATGATTAACATCATAATCCAAGAGATGTAATTCTGACGAACCCAAGAAAAAAATTTGGATAGTACAGAGGGTGAGGGTGGTGGTGGTGGTGGTGAGAGTGGTGGTGAGGGCGGTGGTGATGGTGATAGAGAGGTTGATGGTGGTGGTGAAGGTGGAGGTGAGGGTGGTGGTGATGGTGGTGGTGTCTTGGGGTTAACTTCTGGGATGGGTCCCCTGAAAATGCTAGCTATAGCATTCCACATTCTTTTTGAGTGTTTGATTGGTTTCTTTGGCGCTAAAACTATAACCTTAAAATCAATTTATATGTAGAGAATCCAGCTGGCCCCTTTTTTTTTTTTTTTTGAAAAACAACATTTTTCATAGCTCACATAATTTTTAACCATGCTTGTATGTGTATTATATGGTTTGACAGTGGGTGGCCATGGTGTAAAGGATGGGATTCATTATTGGCTTCTTATATATATATATATATATATATATATATATATTGTAGGTTTGTATAAATGAGTTTTCTTGTTTATGTATGAATTATACAACAATGAAATTAGTATTTGATGGGTGCTAATTTAGAGGAAATTATCATTTTAGGAAATCTTCTGTGGAAATAATAATTTCATCCGAACACAACCTAAGGTTTTCTGGGATGGGAACTTTGACCTATCTGATAGAAAATTATCATTACAGGCCTTCTCTATGCACATTTGATTTTGCAAATATAATTTCTCCTATAATGACAGATAGTAGAGCCTAGTACAAAATGGTATGATATATTTTGAGATCTTGATTAAGTGGTTTTCTGTATCATCTTTGTTGTACAGTTATAGAAGATATATATTAGCGAAAAGTTGGTTTTTCTTCCCAAAGCAGCAGAGAAAGCCCGAAGATCTTCGGTTGTATGTCCTATGCTCACTCAACTGACTGGCTTATTGACTCAATGTAACCATTGTAGTTTTTTTATTTTTTTGACAAACGAGGGTATTCAGATTTCTTCTAGTATTTGATTATTTACTTGGGTGTATTGTAGCTTTAAATTGAAACAAATGGTGCTCCCATTTCTCATTTTTTGGAGCAACCACTTACATCAATGTATTTTTTTAGTTTTTGCTTTACTACAAATCAATTGCTAATTATCAAGGTTTTGTCTGGTAGCTCGATCAGTATGTGCCCCATATTCACTTGGGTGTATTGTAGCTTTGAATTGAAACAAATGGTGTTCCCATTTCTCCTTTTTTGGAGCAACCCCTTACATCAATGTATTTTTTAGTTTTTGCTTTACTGCAAATCAATTGCTAATTATCAGGATTTTGTCTGGTAGCTCGATGAGTATGTGCCCATATTTTAACTCTTATTTGATAGTTCCAACCCTTGGATGGCTCTTGTGAACTACCTTAACTGGAGATGTAAACATGTAAGGCCTGATGGTGGCCTTATTTTTGGGGTTTATTTCAAAATGATAGAACTTAAGTGCTATGCAATCAACTAATCATAATTCTTTTTCAATTTATTTTGTCATTTTCTTGTGTTATGCTATGCAAGACTTGAAAGTAGGACGAAATGGGTAAATAACCATAAAATTCCAACTACGTAGTTAGTAGTTCCAGTTCCGAAACTTTATTATTTACTAGCATCTCGAGTCTAAGAAACTTGATTTTGGCCTATAAATCGAATCTCAAATACTCAATTTTTATGGTCTAATCACGTCCCACGTGTCCTATATTTCCACGTGGCAATCACATGGAAATCGAGTCTTAGAGACTCGATTTATAACCCTTATAAAAGAAGAATCCAGAACCTAGAACATATCAGAGAAGAACATATCAAAGAAGAACCCAGAAAAAAAAAAAGAAAAAAAAGAGAAGAACCCAGAACGTTAGGGAAGAACCCAGGCTGCGCGCGACCAACCCAGGCCAAGCGCGACCCAAGTCGCAACGCGACCCAGGCCGAGCGCGACCTAGGCCGCAGCGCGACCCAGGCCGAGCGCGACCCAGGCTGCAGCGCGACCTACCCAGGCCGTAGCGCGACTTGCCCAAGGCGCAGCGCGACCCAGGCCGCAGTGTGACCTGCCCAGGTCGCAGCGCGACCTAGGGTGCGCGAGACCCAGGCCGCGCTACCTCCTATCTGATCTGGGTCTCTAGATCTTTCTCTCTCTGATCTGATTTTGCTGAGATTGTTGTGTCTTTGATCTGATTGTGTTGCGTTTCTTGGATTTCATTTTTTTTTTTTTTTTTTTGTATTTCTAGAAATGGCTGACAGACTTGAGACTTAAATTTTTTTTTAGTTTTCTTTTGCTTTGTAAATCGAGTCTTAGAGACTTGATTTCTACATAGTCGCCACGTGGAAAAAATGCCACATCAGACGTGAACAACCTATAAAAATCGAGTCTCAAAAACTCGATTTATAGACCCTAAATCGAGTTTCTTAAACTCGAGATACTAGTAAAAAATATAGTTTCAAAACCTTAATTACTAACTAGATAGTTAGGAAAAAAAAAATTAGTTACCTATTTTCGTCCTTGAAAGTAATGTGGCTAGATAAACCCCAATACAAAAAACTTCTCTTTTGTTGACTCTCTATTTCCAACGGTCTCCTAAAAAGGTCCAAACAGACTCAGACGATAGACGTATGTCTTACTTTATTTCGAGGTTCGTTAAAACCCTTGAAATAAGCCGAAACAAGCCGAAACAGCCCAGTTTTGGCAGCATTCCCGCCAGAGTTTTGGCTTCAAATTATTACATTTTTCAGCACCACTTTCACGCGACCCTCAAAATAAAGATATTTCAAAATTTTCAATCAACGAAATAAAGCCTGTAATTTGAAAAATAAAAGGAGAAAACCATTTCATTTAGTTAGATCCAAAACTCGTGGATTCGTAGCTCTCCAACTCTCTCTCAGAATACTCAAAGGTGCGGTGGTCGACGACTTAGCTTCGGCGACTATTTGAGGCACGGTGGGCGGCGATATCATCTCCGATGACGAACTAAGGGCATGGTGGTCGGAAACATCATCTCCTCCACTTCTTCGTTCGATTACAGGTCTCTCTCTATCTAACTCTCTGTTTGTTTCCCGAGAAAAAAAAAATTTGAAGTTGTCCTAATCTCTCTTGTTTTCTCTCTGTCATTCTCTTCACTGGTAGAGAGACTACAAAGTATTAGTCCAATTTTGCGTAGTCCTAGTGTTTTAGGGGCTTAGAGAGCAAGTAATATAGTATAAATTAGGGGCTAGGGTTTGGATACTTTGGAATTGGAATCACGCCAAACTGGCTTTGATTCAAAATAGATCCCTGGCTTAAAAAAAGCAGAAGGTGTGGATTACATTATTTCTCATTTTCTTCATTTTTCTATGCATTTCCTGGTTCATTTTTGTTTTAGGTCTAATCTGAAGCTTTAGCCTGATTCAATTTTGTATATAAAATCTTTTTTTGATTGCAAAATTGATGCATTGGAATTGAATGAGAATGAAATAGTTTTCATTTGGCAGGGTAAGAAAAACTGTCTGATGAATTGTGCTTTAAGTAAGACAAGAACAATCATGTACTTGTATTCAGCCAATAAATTGTATTCTACCTTGGAACGATTTGAGGTTTGTACTCGTATTTTAGTTTTGCCACATGTGACTTCTTAATAATGTGGCTATGTTACTCATGTTGGAGGAGGAGGAGGAGGAGATTGAGTCTATTTGTCAAACACTCACACTCTTGGTTCAGGGACTCTTCATCTGTTCCCCCAGCCTCTCATAATGTAAAAATGATTCAGAGGACACCTATTTCACATACTATAGCAGTCAGGAATTCGGATAATGAATGAGAGAGTGATAAACTACATGTAGTGTATTGAACAGTCTGGGTGCATTTTGTGTTAGTGTGTGCATTTGTATTAAGAAGAGAGAGACATAGAGAGGGGAAAACATCAGGTTTTAATTAAGCTTAGCGAAGCTTGCTTATGATATTAATGTGCATTGCATTCTCTTATGAAAGATAATGGCAAACATGGTTGAAAGCAATTTTATGTTTGTCCTTGTTGTAATTAGGTAGCAGCCTGCAATAATATTATTATCTATTTTTGTGTGGGTCAATATCTCACTTGAAGACCACATGGATTTGCATAATTCAATCCATATGGTTCCATTCTCTATTTTTGTGTGGGGTAATTTCATTGAGGAAGATATGGATAGGCATGGTTAAATTCATATTCTGTAGGGTAGGTTCCATTTAATTGTAAGTCTTCTCTATATCATTGGTATAGCCCACATTATAGCCAGACTTGTATAATCATATTGTAGTTAAATTTTGCTCTGTGACTTAAGAGCTATTGCCTAGATGTCTTACTTAAATGTACTGAAGGGTGTACATGTTCTCTATGTTCTTTTAATACATGTTCTAAAGTAACTCATATCCAATAGGTGAAGTTTCATTCAATCCCCTAGAATTAGAAAAATTTCCTTCGTTTTTTGAGAAGAACCATCCTTTTATTGTAACTGTAAAATGTGTAATTTTGATTTTATGGCCTGTATGTCAGAGAAATTTAGTAAGCTTTTTGTATTTTTCAGTTGTCATGTCTATGACCACAGGTTTCATCATTTGCACTGTATGTGTGTGCAGTTTTTGTGTTTAATGTGTGGTGTGTAAAAAGTATACTTCTTGAAAAGTTTTTTTTTTTTAATTTTTTTATTTTACCAATTTTTTATATACTACTTTTCGGCATTCTCGCTTCTTAAACTTATAACAATAATAAGTTAATAACACAAATAACTGTATGTGTTATTAACTATGCTTGAAATGCTTCATCTTGTATTATTCTAGGATCCTGTGATGAGTGTATAACCTACACTATTTCCACTAATTTGCTGATTGACTGAGTAATCTTTTTTAATATGCTGGAAATGCTTATTGCTTCTATTTTTTAAGGCATTCTTGTTTAGGTGGTTATATGAATATTGCGATTGAAGACTAAATTTCTAGTGCCATGTTTACCAGTTCGTGGAGAGGTGATGTTTGTTAAAATTTTCTTTTGCTCTTCATCTATTGCAGACAAAATATTGGAAATTTGCCCAAAATCTGCATTTGTTTGATAGCGAACACTTTGAACTCCACATTTATCTGGTAGGGTCAATGAAGCATGCGGAATGTTTCATAATGCAGTTTGAGGTTTATTTGATCGATTGCAAAGTGGTGCTTTTTCTTCTTGCTTTTGCTCTTAACGATGTACTTATGTTATCAGAGCAATTTGTTCAGTCTTCAGTGAAAGTCTAGGTGGATCTCAATTGCACATGCTTTTTACATAGAACTTTACTTCTATAGAAATGAAAAGGTATATAATTTAAAGCCGACCTGCAGATTCTATTAGCCATGTTTAGTCTTCAGAACATATGTGCTGACTCAACTTCAGAGTGCCAAAATTCTTCTTCTTTCCCACCCCTCTCCCTGCTTTTTAAAAAAAAAAAAATTACCTTCCGATTGTTCTGTCTATATGTGGTGAGCTGTTATATGACTGGGATCTATATTGTTAACCATTATTTTGTCTTGTATTAAATAGAAGATTCTTGTGTGGCTGTGAAGCTCATTATATATCATTAACACATTGTATTCTGTAATTTCTTTCGTTTTACTTTTACAATCCAACTTTGTATTTGATATAAGGGTAAATTATTATAATCAACTTTTTATATATATATATATATTACGACTAGATAATTTTTTTTTGGTAGAAAATTACAGCTAGATAATAATTCTCGAATTTGCCGATGGATCACTGTTCAAGTAAATATTTTTATCAAATGCAACGCCAAAATGGAATGAATTGATCAAAAGTAATTATGGTAGGGAATAGTTCAAAAATGAAAAACAAACGAGTAAGATCTAAAAAAGAAAAAATATCTTTTGTAACATTCTAAACAAACGAGTAAGATCTAAAAAAGAAAAAGTATCTTTTGTAACATTTTATGCAAATATTCAGAGTATTTAAATCAGCACAAATTTAGAAAAAGGAAAAAGAAAGCAAATAATGAACTAACAAAATTCTTACATAGGATTCCTGTGAATCGAATCCATTAAAAAAAGAAATAACCACTATAAAAATATTATTATTCATGAAATTCTGAACCTCAATTTTCATTTTGCATATTGTAGGCATATTTAAAGTCTCCAAAAAATACTTATTTTTCAAGTAAAAATATTCTAGAAGAGATCCGAATTGACATCCTAATTTGGCTAGAAAAGCACTAAATATTCCTAAAATTCAAGGAAATAATAACCCTAAACCTAGGGTTACGGAAATCACATAAAATTAAAAAAAAAAAAAAAACAATTAAAATTATTCCCATGTTCAATCCTACATAAGTAAATTTTAACTAGTTTTTCTACTTGATATTGATGTGGTAGCGTATCAATAAGTTGGAACTTCTTCTAGTAATTCTAGTTGTGGTAGCGTATCCAGAGATTGAACATGACCATATGGAATGCATCTAATCCCATTCAACGTACTTCTGGACCTGATTGATTGAAAAATAAGGAATATTTTAGATGACAAGTTAACAAATAAGGAAAATTTTAGAAGATAAGTCAGCTTGTAATCCAAGGAATAAAAGATTCATAGGAGAATATATCATACAAGGAAAGGGTTTTCCGTATTTGACTTTCTCAAACTGTGTTTTGGTTCTTATCACTATCCTCCTAGTGTTGAAAGTCTATTCCCATCCATCTGTAACTCTTTACATTGAAAAAGAGGTTTAAACAATAAACTGTAAATTCTATTGAAAGATGAAAATAAGTTCATCCAAAATTATATCAATTCAATTTAACTAAATTTTTTTTGTTTCATAAGTTTGAATTAGTTTTTCATAGTTAAAGTTTGGACAATTTTGCATGTTACGATAGTGCAATTGACCTGTTACTTTTTTTCGTTTTCTTTTTTTTGAGACAAATCAAATAAACTAGTAACCTTGTAATAAGTTATTATTAGGTTGAGTAGGTAAAAAAAATAAATTTAGGTTAGCTAAATCTGGTGTTGGAAAAAATAATTGTGCTTAAGAGAATTAAGAAAGAGTTAAAAAAAACAGTCAGCCCTAAGAGCCAAGTTTCTCGCCCATAATTCATTCTTCCCGACGAGCAGTTTGATTTGATTTGATTTTTTTTTTTAATTAAAAAAAAAAAAAAACCATTGTAGCAGAAGTGCAGAACTATCAGTAGGTTATCAAACATAACAGAGCATTGGGTTGTAATATGAGTAATTTATTGTCAAACAATCATTAACCTATATCTATGTAATAATTCTAAGCTCAATATAATCCACAATTATCAAAGACAAGAAAAATCCATGTAGGATTATACAACAAAAGTGTGCACAAACAAGTAAAAAAAAAAAAAAAAAGAATAATGAAGAAAATAATATTACCAAGAACACACTGCTCAAGGCTCGATCTCGCTAATGACGAGTGCATGTGCAGAACATCTTAGGCTGACGAGTGCATGTGCAGAACATCTTAGGCTGATTTTTATAGCGCATATTAATAATTAAAATTATTAGATATACAATTGCAACAGCGATTGGGATGGCGAGTACCATTAAAATACAATAAATCAAAATGGAGCAGGCAGTGGTATTCCACCAAGGTATGGCTGAACTGTTGTCTGGCCGTGGCGGTGGCTGTGGATTGGGGATTCTCACGACGTGTGGCTGGGGCGGTATGGCTGAACTGTTGTCTGGCGGTGGCGGTGGCGGTGGCTGTGGATTGGGGATTCTCACGACGTGTGGCTGGGGCTGCGGCTGCATGGCTGTGTATACGTTCTTGCTTTCTTGGATGGAGGAGGGATTTTCTAGGTTTCCTGGGAAGCAAGGAAAGTTGTCACCTTTGATAGTGGGAGCTAGAGAAGAAGAGGAGTTGGTTTTATATAGGGGATGAGAAGGGCTGATAAGTATTAACAAACAAAATGCAAGATTTGTCTATAGTATAGAGGATGAAGTTGCCTCTGGAACTGGAAGAACCAACATATGCACTGGCAACACTTTGTAAGAAGATGTTCTAGACACCAGTGGGTAACAGAGGACAAAGTTTTAGCTCTTGTGAAGTGCAGCGGCACTGAAGTTTGCCTTTTATATTCATGAATCAAGCCCTAGCCATATGAGATGATTTAATCCCCACCGTCCAATCTTTAATGTGATTCACATGTCAATATACCTCCTTATTTACAATAACCCTAAGCACGTGCTGCACTAAATGATCCCAACCAAGTATTATCATACTGCACAACCTCCTTAAGTGGTATAGACCTTGGAATAGCCTTCCTCCAGTGATCACGAAATGCTTCAATTACCTTTTAACCACCCCAAAAAAAAGGGTTAAAAAAAAGCTAAAAGATGAATATTACAACTATTAAAAAAGTAAAAAAAAAAAACAATTAAAATTATGTGATTTAATGAAGCATATTCAAAACTATTAGCTTTAAATGAAACTTACTTGAAATTTATCAATACAAAAAGTTTAGAAAATGGTTTGATAATTACTGTGTTATATTACAACCTCATATTATTTACATGAATTTTTTTCTTGCACATCAACATTTTTTCTAGAAAAAAATAAAAAGAAAAATAGAGAGAAAAACCCCAATTTCAGTCATCTAAATGCTAATAAAATAAGTATTCATTCAATCTCCAGCTGTTGCTATACAAATTTGGAAACCTAATCATATTATTCCAAGGTCAGGTCATCTAAAAAGTCACATTATTATTCAATTAACCATATAAACAAAGAGACTAATGATAACTAATAGAAGGACTAATAACGTTCACTAAGACTTCAAAATTGAAAATGCTTATTTGTTAAACTTTAGAGACAAATAGTGTATTTTTTCTTTTGGGATAATAAATCAAACTTTATTAAAAATAATTAAACTGAAACCATACAACCCAGAACCTAGAGCATCTTCATGATCACGTATAGCAAATAACAAGTAATGCCACAAAATTTACAAAACCACTCCAATTGTTATCTTTTTCTTTTTTAGATAATCCATTCCAATTGTTAACTAATCTAAGAACCACGATTTGTCTCTAAAGTTTAATAAATAAGCATTTTCAATTTTGAAGTCTTAGTGAACGTTATTTGTCCTTCTATTAGTTATCATTAGTCTCTTTTTTTGCTAAAATCCTTTCCTTTTTTGCTGGTTTTTCCTCCAACTAATATTACCCAAAACAGAAAAAACCCCTTAAAGCTGAACATACCATTTTCGGCCAAATCCTATGGATTTTCTGAAAATTTATTGCTGATTAGGATAGATTTTGACTGAGATTCTTTACTAAGTACCCCTTTAAACTCAGCTATAAATAGAACCCCTTGTCAACACACCAAAACATACCAATAGAGAAGAACTTCTCTATTTTCTCGCTCCCTCTAATTATCTTCTTAGCTCTTAATGAGGTTCTGAGCTTCTGAGCTTCTGAGTTCTTAGTTTCCAAATTAGAAACTAAGCTCTTTAGCCCTTAGCTCATAAACACCCTTCATATCACCACTCATAAGCCCTTATCCACCCCCCAGTAGAGAATGCTAAATACACTATTACACACCAACACCATTACTCATCTTATGCTCATTCTCTCACTCTCCATATTCAGAAAATACATCTATCTTGCTGCTCATATCTCCAAATATCTTTACACATCTCCATACTCTTCTCTTACAAAATCTTTCCTCTTGGAAAGTAACATAAGCCATCACTATAATCTTTCTAGCAGCTCTAACATAATTCTTTTACCATCTTACATATCTCTCATACATCTCACAGAGTACATATCTCACAAAATACCCATAAATATCTCTCATATATTTTACAAATTACATCTCTCACAAATTATACATACATATTCCTCATATATATTATAAACCCATCTCTCACTAAGTATCCATACTTATTACCCATACATATTACAAATACTACATTCCACAAAACATCTATATCTTTTACCATCTCTATACTTCTCAAGAGATATCAAACACTCATACTAAAACCCTTCTCATGGAAGACATAAACCTATCTTGCAAAAGCCCTTCTCACGAAAAGCAATACTATTCATAACTTCACAATAATTAAAAGAGCATTATCAAGGGGAAATTCATTTAAGTGCATGATAAAAGGGACAAACTTAACTAGCCTCTACACACAGCTAGACATACTCTCTCTCCCTCGAGTTGCATCCATTTTTCCCCTTTACTTATGAAGTTATCATGGCATACTGCCTCTCCACCACTAGAGTCATTCTGCTGGAATACTATCAACTCACTGATGCTATACTGCTAGAGCTACAAACCATACAAAGATAAGTGATTATGTGTCCATATCTCTAAATTTATATTATTGAATACATGATTACTTCACCTTTAAATACAAATTACTTTAATATTACATTACTACATCACTAGTGTTTCATTAATAAACATGTATACAAATAAATTGATAAACAACTGTTGGACAAATATTATTTGAACATAAACAACTGCTGGACATATGAAACTTAATTAATTATTCTCTAATATTGGATAACACCCAATATTCATCATTCAATCAAAATATTTCACTAAATACATATTGTTTTATTCAACTATTATTTCAACCATTATCATGATTTTTAGACTTTGGGCGTTACCCATTTTGTAAGCCTAAAAATAAGCCGGAAGCCATAGGACTATGTGGCCCAATATCAAGTTTTAGACACAACTCCCTAAAAAAATCCGGGTCTAGCAAGATCACTCCTTTAGCGGACAACACGTGGCTACGCAACTAAAAAACGGGCCCCAACATTTGGCGACTCTGCTGGGGAGTTGCAAGTATCGCCATATCATGCCTCCAAAGTCTAGAATCACATATCATAAAGGAGACTCCAACTAATCAAATTCTCAAAATCTCTTAATCCAACAGCTTACGACGCTGAGTCACAACAATCCTAACTCGTATTTATTCAAGAAGATGCTAACCCAAATGTCTCTCTACCATTCGAGCTGCTCCAAGGCTTGTAACATGCTTATTACGAGCTTATTGACCCCATAAAAGAGACCTATCTTCATCAGAAGAAACTCCTCCTATTGCTAGAAGAATTTACTATTATTTATCTATAATTCCAGCCATAGAGGGCCTCAGCAGTAGAAACCTTTCTTACCACTGAAGATCTTCACAATTATCTATTATTCCAGCCACAGAGGGCCTCAACAGTTAGAAACCCTCTTATCATTATGGGCATAACGCACGGTTAGTGCCCTTTTGGGAAGTACGCCTCGACCGAGTAGGCCAGGGTGGAGAAAAAAAGAGGAGTCGCCACCTAGTTTTATGGTCTAGGAACCATGTATATAGCGCTCTTATGTGGAAGGAATGATCTTACAATTAGAGTATGGGTTAGGAGTTTAGGTATGATTTTGGGAAGGTGTTAGGCACCCAAAATCGCTCGACCCGTGGGTCAGCTTCTACTCATTGTGTTTTACATCTTAATCTCATTAAAGGCATGTTCAATATTGCATCTTATACTCATACATACACTAGCATACATCCAAGCATACAATATGACATCAATCATCCTAAAAATCCTAAACATACGTCTATCATGGCATCTCATATCATCACAAGTCCTAACATACATCTATCATGTTTCTTACACCAAACCTAGCATACATCTATCCAAAACATCAAACAAACATGGTAGAAACCATAAGCATGGTAACAAGGTGTCGACATCAAACATAACCCAAACATCTAAAAATGGTATCCAAACAATAAAAAAAAAGTTCATCATCCAAAATGCATGTTCATGTGAATGCATGACTTACCTCACTTACTTTATTGCATCACGACACCTATGGCATCAATGCACGATCATATTAATGCATGTTCATGGTATCAAAGCAAGAAATAAAGAGGAAACCCTAATCTAGCATGTTAAAGGTGAACAAGTAATTAAACAGTGGAACAGAGACTCAAAAACATACAAGAAGGTCAAAACAAAGGTATATTATGTAAAAGAAATAAAGAAGTGGAAGTGGAAAACTCATATTAGGGTTTTTGGGCACAAGTATGCATGCACATACATAGGCCTGCGTACGTTGTATGCGTACACATACTTCGAGTTTAAGTACGCATACTTCGAGTCTGCATGCACATACTTTAAGTCTACATGCCCATACTTCGAGTCTGCGTACGCATATAGGAAGCATGCGCACGAAGACATGCCGTGAAGAACCCTAACCTAGAAAACGAGAACACATAACAGAATAGAACTTTAAAACTACAAAACTAACAACCTAACATGCTTTAAAACAGAAAGCTACTAGACCTTAGGCTTCCTAAACATGTTAAAACATAAATTAAGCAAGGAAACAAAAAGAAAACAGAATTAAAACTAACAAATGAAAGGAAAAAAGGTTAGAACTCAATACCTCAAATAAGAAGCTTTTCAAGCTTGATTTTGACTGTCCCCCTCAGTTAATCTATTCACAATCAAATACAAAAGTGATTAGTAATCTTAAAATGTCTCGATCAAGACCAGAAAATGTCTCAATCAAAAGAAAATTGACTTGAGAATGTTTTGTGAAAAACTCCATTTTTTATTCACTATTTCTAGTGAATCTTAGGTTTTCCTTAGGATTTTCTGTATGTTTTTGAAATATACCATATAAGGCTTTATATAGTTGAAAAATGAGGGTTTGGAATGGCTCCCGAACAATGTGGGATTCGTTCCAAATCTCAACATTAATGCAGAAACGCTTGTCTTTCATAGTTTTTGGAACCCTAGCTGTGTGTGTAGGTCTGTGCTTGCGTATGCATGCATCAAACCTGTGAACGTAGGCCGAGGGTTTCCTTGGCTTTTATTTTCTAAAAATAGATTTATTTGCTCATAAAAATTTATATTTTTCATTTTAACATTTCTCAAGTCAATTTAGAATATGATTGAGCCCTAACCCAACCTTGGGCCTTAAAATTTCAGCATCATTGGGGAACGGGAGCCTGAGTTGTAAGGAGTACAAAATGTGATGTCTACAACCGCTGAAGATATTCATTATTATCTGTCATTCCAGCTATAGAAGGCCTTAGTAGGAGAAACTCCTATTATCGCTCTTACCATTAGAGATCTTCACTATTATTTGTCATTCCAGCCACAAAAGGCCTCAACAGCAGAAACCCCTCTTACCGCTGGAGATGTTCACTATTGTCTATCAGTCCAGTCATAAAGGGCCTCCGTAGTAGAAACCCCTCTTATCACTGGACGTCTTCACTGTTATCCATAATTCCAGCCACAGAGAGCCTCAACAAGAGAAACCCTTCTTGTCGCTGGGCATATTCATTTCTTTAACAATGAAGGGCCTCAATAGCAAAAACCTCTCTTACTGCTGGAGATCTTTAGTATTATTTATCATTCCAACCATAGAGGGCCCCAGTAGCAAAAACTCCTTTTACTGCTAAAGATCTTCACTATTATCTATCATTCCAACCACAGAAGGCCTTAGCAGCAGAAACCCCTTTTACAGCCGGAGATCTTCACTATTATCCATTATTTTAGCCATAAAGGGCCTCAGCAGTTGAAAACTCTCTTACCACTGGAAATATTTATCTCTCCAACAACAAAGAGTCTTAGCAACGGAAAACCCTTCTTTGGTTAGACTATTCATCATTCTTAAGAAGTTTGGCAATAGAGGGCCTCAACAAAAGCAACCCCTTTTGCTGCTGGACATGTTCATTCCTCGAGCAACAAAGGGCTTAGCCGCAAAAGACCATTCTTTGGTTGGACTATTCATCATTTTCAAGCAGGTCAGTAATAGAGGGCCTCATCAGAAGCAAATCCTCATACCGTTGGGAAAATCCATGATTATCCATCATTCTAGCCACAAAGGGTCTCAACAGTAGAAACCCTTCTTACCACTAGAGATTTTCACTATTATCTATCATTCCAGCCACAGAGGGTCTCAACAACAAAAACTCCTCTTACCTCTAGAGATCTTCACTATTATCTATCATTCCAATAACAAAGAGCCTCAGCAACAGAAACCCCTCTTACCACTGGAAATCTTCACTATTATCTATAATTCCAGCCATAAAGTGCCTCAGTAGCAGAAACCTCTTTTACTGCTGAATGTCTTCATTATTATCCATCATTCCAGCCATAAAGGGTCTCAGCAGTAGAAACCCCTCTTACCGCTGGACATATTTATCTTTCTGGCGACAAAGGGTCTCAACAGCAGAAAACCCTTCTTTGGCTGGACTATTCATCACTTTCAAGCAGCTCAACAATAGAGGGGCTCATCAGCAGCAAACCTTCATACCACTAGGAAAATCCACGATTATCCATCATTCAAGCCACAGAGGGCCTCAACAGTAGAAACCCCTCTTACCGCTGGAGATTTTCACTAGTATCTATCATTCTCGCCATAGAGGACCTCAGCAGCAGAAACCCCTCTTACCGCTGGAGATCTTCACTATTATTCGTCATTCCAACCACAAAGGGCCTCAATAGCAGACGACCTCAACAGCAGCAAACCCTCATACCACAGGGAAAATCCACAATTATCCATCATTCCAGCCATAAAGGACCTCAGCAGCAGAAACCTCTTTTATCGCTAAACATATTTATCTCTCTAGCAACAAAGGACCTCAGCAATAGAACATCCTTCTTTGGCTACACTATTCATCATTATCCAACAGTTTAGCATTAAAGGGCCTTATCAACAACAAACCCTCATGCAATTGGACATATCTATTATTATCCAACAGTCTAGAAAGAAAAGGCCTAATCAGGGTCAAAATGTAGAGACCAAAATGTAGATTACTTTGTCTATTTAATTACAACATTTCTTTTTTTTTTTTTTTTTTTTTTTCAGTAATTCAGTTTTGCCTAGAATCTTTTTTTTTTTAAAGTAGTTTTGCTTCAAATCATGTGCCCTTAACATAAGTCCTCCCATACAAAGAGATACCCTTATAAAACAAATATATATTGATTGAATTCTATTTTGCTATTGCCTAAATGAAATGAAATGCTTTGATCATAAGTTTTATATTCCAAGGAGTTCGTGATAAGTAAAGGATTTACTTCCTGCAAGGCTGCAACCTCCAATTTTTTTAACAATGAATTTTTTCAGCTTCTCTCCCTCGTAGGTTTTTCTTATCAAAATTGGCGCATCTGCCTTTGTTTCTCCTAAATTGCTACTTTTTTATTTATAAATTGTTAGCCGTTAGCTTTGTTTTATTCTCACTGAGCAATTGCCCTTTTTTGTTTCAAGCAGCAGGGTCTAATACTGTTATTGCCATGATTTTAAAAAATAGTACTGTTAAAAATTGGTACGGTTGCTCAGAAGGTAATCATTACAATGTTAACAACTATTCATGCATTATGAAAATTCATGTATAATGACTCATACTTATAATTAAAACTATTAACCACAACATGTCAAAAAGGTGAACTTAGGTTCAATCTTCTCAAAAAAAAGTTCAATACTCGTCCTTACGGTAGTACCAAAAGAGACTTTTTTTTTTTTTCATTACACAATATTGTATTGAATCACGGCTAACAATAGGACAAGGTAAAGACTTTAAAATATTTAGATTTTCCAAGTCAAACACGTAAAGAGGTCTTTTGTTTTATTTTATTTTATTTTATTTTTATGAGAAATATATATTTCATTGAAACTGAAAATGAAGTACAACAGAACCACAAACGGGAAACAGCCCACTAAGAGCAGTCAGACTCAATGATATGCTGGATCATCCAAGGAACACACCCTTTCCACACTTGGTTTGTTCCATTACATTTTGCAAATTGAGCAAGGATATGTGCTGCATTGTTGTACTTCCTTTTCAGGTGACAAACTTTCCAACTACAAAAAGACTCAAGGAGATCAATAATTCCTTGGTACAAATGACCTGAACTGCCATTTATTTCCTTCGCTTGGAGGTCTTGGACAACCGTGAGAGCATTTGATTCAAAGATGACTTGAGTGAGCCCCATTTCTTTGGCTAAAATGATTCCATTCTCCAGGGCAATGATTTCTGTTTCCAAGCTTGAATATTGGCCCGGCAAGAGCTTACATAGAGCTGCAATGGGCACACCTTCGCTGTTCCTTATAATTACCCCAACACTAGACAATCTGCCATCTCCAGAAACAGCTCCATCCACATTAACCTTGCACATACCTGATGGAGGAGCTTCCCATTTCCTTGCGCCAGAAGTCTAACTTTTATTACACAGAGCCTCGGCCTCTCTGTATTCAGATCGGGTTGTAGTAGCAACAGACCACACTTGGTCAGGTAATAAGCTGCCATCCTCAAACACCTTTTGATTTCTATTATACCATATAGACCAAGATGTTGCGAAGAGAATTTCAAGGTCTTGAGAAACTCCAGTATTCAACATCTGCAGAGCAAAGTCTGTGAAATCACCCTGTCTTACCCTCAGGTTTATCGGACATCCTTCCCACTTGTCCCACACTTGTTTTGCAAAGTCACAATGGAGAAGAGTATGGGAGATGGATTCAGGATCTTGCTTACACATTGGGCATAAAGGATTAATATTCACCCCTCTTCGACAAAGATTCAACCTGGTAGGGAGGCCATTCATGCACGCTCACCAAGCAAATATTCTGATTTTTGCTGGGATTTTTAAATGCCACATTTTCCTCCATAAGGGAGTCCTCTGATCCCCATTCGAGCATTCACCACGCTCTTCATGTTTATATCTTTATGTGTTAATAATCATGACTGTAGGGTACTTTTCATTTTTAATAAAAGTATAAAACCCTTATTGCTTATAAAAAATAAATAAATAATTTATAAGGTTTAAAATGAAATTTTCCCAAGAAAAAAATGGTTATGGGTTCTGATAATTGCTTAAAAATGAAATATTAGCTTAGTTTTGGTAAACATTATCATATCTATTTTGTATTTATTTCCACACTTACACGTAAATATGAGAGTTTGCAAGTTTCTCTAAAATAAACTCATTACTTGTATTTTTCTATTGTAGAAGATTAAAACTAATGAGCTAAGCATGTAGACATGAAACCAAGAGAATCCAATGGTGAAGATCAATTGAGAAGTGGATTTTGAAGAATTCAATGAGTTAAAGAATTGTAGAAACATTAAAGGAAAGAGAGAAATTTGTTTGAGTCAAAGATGGAAAAAATTCTGGCATGGAAATATTCTGATTAGTTTTGGTATTTTGGCGATATCTTTTTTACTTTGATATCAAATTGACTTAATTCTTGTTACAATGGAAAGAGGACTTGAAAATCTAAAACTGTGTAGTTTATCAAAACTTCATAATCTGATATTTTCTTCAAGGCCAAAATTGACTTGGAAGTTGACCCACCGTTGAAAAACGGGAATTGACATTTTTTTTCCCTTTTTAGGGAGCACGTGTTTAAGGGTTTTAAATGTTATATATATATATATATATATATATATATATATATATATTAAAGGGATACAAGGGCAGCCATGTTTTTGGCTACTGGAAAACCTTATTTTTTATCAATTTTTGAGAGTTTTTATTTTCCATGGAAGCTAAAAAACCTAGGTTAGGGTTAGGGGTGGATCCCTAATGTTGTAAGTTGTCCACTATTCTATCCAAGCATGTTTTTTTTTTTTTTTTCACAATTTCATTTGTGAAATCAGTTGTTCTCTTTTCATAATTGTTTTGTTAGATTGATGTTTAATTTCTAATTCTTTCATTAGTCTATTCTTGAATCTTCTTATTGTTAGAATAGAGTTTTATATTTTCTCTAGCAAAACGTAGTAATTTTGTTAGATATTACTTTTGTCATAGCATTTCCTTTAGGGTATGCGATGTTCTTGAATTTTTCTAGCAAAATTATTATTTTATAAACTAAATTGTTGGAACAATTGATGAATATAATCAACCAAAGAGAGTTTTATTAATAAATCTTATTTTTAAGTCTTCCAATCGGATAGTTTATGTGTTTACTTACCCGATTGTGTACTAAATTGGATTAGTAGTGGATGCTTAACAATAATGATGGACAAATCCTAACGCTCTAGTGATTTTAATTATTAAATTTTACCAAACTTTCTTTGTCCTAGTTTCAATCATATTTTGTAATATATTATTGGTGCTTTTAACGTGTTCTTCTTTTCTTTTTCTCAGTGGAACGACAACCTTAACTACACTACAATTTCTGTTACAAAATTGGACGACATCAAGTTCTGTGAAGAAGAAATGGCTATAATGATTTTATGTGAAGATGGTTACATGTTACGGAAGGTTCTACCTTGCTGACTATGATAGCAAGTGCAACTTCTACATACTCGGTACTCTTTCTGAATTTGTCAGATGTTGGTCATATTCAAGACATATACAACTAATACAACACACACACCTGAATGCATTGGGTTAGGTCTCACTGACATTTCCGTCCTATCTATAATTTGATATATTCTGTGCTGGTATGTAATGATTGCTTGATCATATGCAGGATTACAGGGCACTTCTTATGAGAATATGACGATAACTGTCCAGAATTATGTAGAAAGCTTAATTTCCAAGTATCCTTACTGGAATAGAACCTTGGGTGCGGATTATTTTTTTTTTTTCACTTGTCATGATGTGGCATAGGGCAACAGAAGGATTTCCGCTTCTTGTAAAGAATCCAATTTCAGTTGTGTGCTCCCCAAGCTATGATGTTGGATTCATTCCACATAATGATGTTGCTCTGCCACAAGTATTGCAGCCATTTGCTCTCCCAGCAGAAGGAGAAGATCATGAAAATGGGTAAAATTGTGGGATGTGAATTTTTGATTCCCTAATTAACGTTCTTTCACATCTTGACTTAGCTTACGAGTGGGTGATAGATGAACAGTGTTTTGTGGGCAATTTTCCTGCTTTGATTATTGGTTGCTCTTTTTCCTCATCTTCTCCTTGAAAATCAATAAGAAATAGTTTAGCTAAAAATTGGACAAAGTTTATCTACAAAATTGGTTATAGCCTAAAGTTACAACTTTACTCAATAAAATAAACATTACTATACATTTTAAAAATCTAACCGTTAAATTACATGTTCTTTACGCTCTTAATACACATGTAAAATTTTGTATTAATCGGATATTATTTACTATATAATCTATAAGCTTATATTTTATGAATAATTTTAAACTATAAAAACTTGCAATATTAACAATTTATTGATGACATAGTTATTAATCTTTAATTTTCTAGAAAATTTTCAAGCATAGAGGATATAAGAAGAAGATGTAATCCAATAATGGATTTATCAAAATTCACCTCCAATAAAAAGATATTGAGTAATGTTGTAACTTAAGGCTACAACATATTTTGTAACTAAACTTTGTCCCTAAAAATTTTAACTCAAATTGATTTGGCAATTTGGAGCCATATTCCCCTGATTTACTATGTGACGATTGAAGAGATTATTTATGTGTAGTTTTAGTCACATAACATTTTTAATAAGTTATGTGACTTGTTTAAATAATACATGTGGATAATCTTATAAATCATCATGTAATGAGTTGAATGAGATAGCTCCAAACCGGTTTGGAGCTAAAATTTTTCGAACTCAATTTGATTTACTTTACTTTTTTCCAATGGACATTAACATGGAGATAGCGAACATGGAGAATCAATTAAAGGTGAGACCGCTGGTTGAGGAAGAGAAGTGCTTGATCACCATGATTTGCATTTAGCACGAAACGTTGTGAAGTCCCCAGCTAAAAGATGAGAGGACACTATAAACATAGAAGCTCAGGTTGAAGATGAGACAAAGTAAAGAATTCTCTAACAAATATACTAACAACAGTTTTATTATTGAACAAAAATAAATACTAACCCACGTGCATCTAAACTACATTTGGGCTTTGATTTGCTTGTAGCTGTTGTTGTGGCCCATAACAACTTTGTTCTCTTATATTTTATCATAAAAATCTATACTTATTAGAAAGATAAACACCTAAATTGACACTTTTGGCTCACACTACCATAGCTCTAATATCACTTGTTGGAGAGATAAACACCCTTAGGAGACTCCTTAAGTAGGGTTTTTTTTTTTTTTTTTTTGGTGATAGGACTCCTTAAGTAGTTAATATAATATATTGAGATACACTTTAACCCAAAATATCTAAGCCCAATGGGTATGAACTCAACTATGTTATATTATCCACTTATTCTTATTATCATTATTTATTATGGGACTTTACTCACACGTATATACCCAACATTAGTAAGGACATCTGTGCATTCATTAGCCTCTCTTTAGAAATGATATAGCCTATCTTATTCACATTATTCCTATTAGACACATACACTCATCTATAATAAGTCTTAAAAAAGGTATTAATGGTCTTGCTTGGTTTGATAATGTCAATAGTGTTTAGAGAATCAAGTTCAATTTCTAGGCAAGTAGTATCCATCTTTGAGAGCCCCCAACACAAGCTTCAATGTTGGTTGTCAAACCATTGCTCATGAAGACACTTTTAACCACAGATCTCTATCATCTCTTAGGTACCCCGCTCCTCTTGTAGCACCATGATTCCTTTTCCCTATAGAGAAGCAATTTGTTTTTTTTCGGGAGGAGGGTAACCAAAATTTTTAAATTTTTTTGATTTAATTTTTATTTTTTATAATTCAATAATTAAAAGGGAGAAAGGGGATTTGAATATGTATTAGTTGAGCTACAAAATTTTTCACTTAATTTCAATATGTAAACAGTAAACATGAGCAAGTTTTAGCTGAAAAAGGGGAATAAAAAAACAGCACCCAAGTTTTAGTAGTTCACAATTCTTATCCATTTTACTGTGACATATAATAATAATAATAATAATAATTTCACTGTGATATTTATATGACAATAGAAGGGCAAATGTTGAATAACTTGTCCTCACGACAGTCATGTATATTAAGGTCTGGACCATGCATTAATATGGACCCCGCATGGACTTTGTGTATGTCTTATGTTAACTTCCAGCCAGAATCTCAGATAACACAGCCTATATATTTCCTTTGTTGTTAGCAAATAATTCCAATTGAAACGCTCCCTATTTCTTCAACCACAAATCTACTCAATGAAACTATTTGTATAAAATAAAAAGTAAACTAAATTAGAGTAAAGAAACATATACATTTTGAAATATTAAAAATTTGTTTAGTAGTTTCACTGCGCATTTGTAGCATTCTTAAGGTAAGATAATTTTTTTTACAATCATGAAACTAAAAATAAATGCAAAAGAGTAACAGGACTATGAAAATTAACTAATTTGTATTGTGTTCTCCAATTGCATACCATAAGATTAAAGTATGCCCAACTTTCTCACCGTCTTTCACTCATCAATAGTGTGTCATTGAGACATGATGTGGGCAAATGCGTATACATGTGTTTTATAGATGATTTAAAATCATGGTAGAATATAATTTTAAATTGAATACCAAATATTTTCTTTACTTATATACTCAAAACAAAAACTGTTAGGTTCTAAGTAATTAGGAACTAATGTATTAGAATTTCATTTTGTATGTTGGCAAATCATGATCAAAACAGGTTTTAGTCTTGTTTAGACTTGCTCAAAGTATAGGTCTTTGATGTAGAGTTGGAATCGAGTTACTGCAAAATTGAGTGTGCAATTCTGTCTGGCTCGATCGATCAAGAATTAGACTCGATCGATCAAAAGTCGTGCAAATTATTTTTTCTGCAGAATTTCCAACTCAGCCTTAGCCCATATAACGTGTAGGGTTTTATGTTTTGCCCTAGGTATAAAAGGAAAACCCTAGCCACGTTTTTGAGGTTACTCTACTTACTGTATGTGTGAATCTTTTGTGAGATCTAAGAGGCGGTTGCCTTCACACATGCTTAGGATTATCAAGAAGGAGATTTTATTGAAAGCTTGATGATCAATTCAGTTGCTGCAATAAAAGCTTAAAGATACACAAGCGGGAGTGCTTGTACTTACTGGGAATCCAAGAAAGAAGGAGTTCGTGGTCTCGAAACTGTCATGTGGTTGTGGTAGTAAGTTTTCTACATGAGGTAGTAATAGAATGTTAGTGGTCTAAGTCGCTATTGTAAAACTTCGATTCTTTCATAATGGATTCAGTTTTACCTTGAGAATAGCTAAGTTAAATCCTTCCCAGGTTTTTTACCGGTTTGGTTTTCCTAGGTCATTATATCTTTGTGTTCTTTATATTCTGTACTTTACATTAATATGATTATATGATTGTGTTAACCTAGATCTGAAATTTGGACTAAGTAATAACTTGGCTTGTTAACTAAATTAATCCAATTGTGTTTTAAGGGGTCTAAAAACTCACAAGTGGTATCAGAGCAGGTAGCTCTCTTGTTGTAGATCTTTTGATCTCTGAGTTGATCCTTAACCCCTGTTGTCATGGAACACAGACACTCTCTAGTTATTCTTCCTCACTTTGATGGGAATAATTATGCTTATTGGAAAGTAAGGATAAAAACATTCCTGAAATCCATTAATGAGAGAGTTTGGAATTCCGTTGAGTACGAATGGGAGAAACCCACTACTCCTGTGAGTGAGTGGACAACTCTCAAAAAGTAGTAGCCGCGTTCAATAGCAAAGTTATGAATGCTATCTTCAATGTTGTTTCTATCGAGGAATTTAAGAGAATCTCTAATGTTGAGGTTGCTCACATTGCTTGGAATATCTTCCATACTGTGCATGAAGGCACTAAGGCAGTTAAAATTAATAAGTTGTAACAATTAACTTCTAGATTTGAGAGCATTAGGATGTCTGATGATGAATCCTTTTGATGAATTTTATGCTAAACTTAATGATATTGTTAATTCTGTATACAACTTGAGTGAAATCTATGATCAACCTAAAATTGTTAGGAAGATTCTTAGATCTTTAACTGAAGATTTTAGACCCAAGTGACTGCCATCACTGAGAGCAAGGATGTGGACTCCATCCCTGTTGATGAACTTGTAAGATCTCTTCAATCCAATGAGTTGGACCTACCTACGACTAGCAAATTCAAAACAATGGCTCTTAAGTTTGTTGATGATGCTGATGTTGGTGGATTTGATGATGAGCTCTCTGCTACAGAGATTGCTTACCTTGCCAAGAACTTTAGAAATTCTTTTAGGAACAATAACAGAAGGGCAAGATGTAAGAACACTGCTGAACCTAGAAATTTTAGAAGGAATGATCTCACTAAGGTTAATAGCACTGAAAAACCTAAAGAAAAAGTAGGTTAACCTTCTAATAATTCTATGGGTCCTCAATGTTTTGGATGTCAAGGGTATGGTTATATGAAATCTGAATATCCTACATACTTGAGGTCTAAGGGTAAGGCTATGGCTGTAACCTTTAGTGATGATGAAGTTTTTGATGATGAGTCTGATTGTGACGAGGATGAAAACTTCATTGCTTTCATTGCTATTACTGTAGTCAATGAAAGTGTGTTTGTTGAAGAGAACCATTCTGATAAGGAACTCTCTGAGAATGCAGATCTTTAAGAAGCCTACAACAAACAAGGAAATGCCAACGAATTTTCTTAGGGTATTGGTTAATAATTCATTTAAATGAAGTTTTTATAGAAAAAAAAAGTAATTAGTATTTTAACAGTTTTTTTTTTCCATAAAAATTATGTTAAAACTTTCAAAAAATAAACTATTAACTAATATCTTAAGAGTTAGCGTTATCTTTTAATTAGACTTGAAGCATGTAAATGCATGAAAGATTGGTCTAATCCTCGAGAATATTACGGGATTGGTATGCAGCAATCCCAACACACTATACTTAAACTTTTGCATGTTTGACTCTACTACAGACTTTCGACTTAAGAGCCCTTTATATATTGATTATTAGTCAATGGTGAGACTGAGACCGCCAAAGAGCTGTGCCAGAGGAAGCTTTACACTCTTTAACTTTTCAGATGGACAGATGATGAGGGACATAAATTGCAGTCGGTTTCCGAGACAGATTTGATCAATGTTTAATATTATAAAATTACACAATGTTTTGTATTGTATGACATTAATTCCTTATTGACCATGAACATCTAATCTTACCGAACATTTGATATAAAAAATGATAAACAGCATTTGGCATTTTCCACAGACATAATAATCACATACGTTTTGCTCCAAAAAAAAAAAAAAAATCACATACGAAATGTTTAGTGTATACATATACAGATATGAGGTCAGCATGTCTAGATATGGGTTTACACCTCTCTTGATCAGCCTTGAATTGGTTTCCTTGTCCCAAGACTCCCAACCAAATGGTTATCATTTATATATATATATATATATATATATATATATATATATATATTCTTTCACAATTGCACTATATCAAAATATCCCCCGAATGGGGCTAAACTGTACGTGGCCCACTGTCTCTTGTAGATGAAGCATTTTCCATTTCTATGCTTCCTCCTCATGTGAGATGTGTTGGTCGTGAGAGAGGGCATCGGTGGTCCATATGTCTCTTTGGATTAATAAAGGGGAAAGAATTTTTTATGTGTTAGAATATTATAAATGGATATTATCAACGAGGAAAAGTTAAAGTTAGTACATAATCTAGGAGTATTGTTTTCCTCTTTCACATGAAGGGCCCGGCCCACCCTTCATATGAGAGGAGGAGTAATGTTTTTGGAGTATTTAATAAATTTATATTAATCAGTGCCTTAAGGCACAAGTTAAAAGTTAATAAATGTTTAATTATGAGTTGTAATTAGGACTATTCCTAAATCGGTTCGGGTAGATTTAGACTTAACCCGAAACCAACCTACTCAAGTCAAGTGGAAGATGATGAGACCCGTTGTTGGCCATTGATCACCACATGCCTAGTTGGATTGGGCTTGGGTGGGAGATCGATCAATTCAGGCTTAACCAATTAAGGAGCAGCAGTGGGCGACGATCTGTAGATCTTCGTCGAATCTGAGTGAAGCAAAGCAAGATGTTGCCAGAACTAAGTGGAGGAGAGCATGACATTGTCGAATTTACGCCAAAAGTGGTTGAATATGAGTAGAGGAAGGGCCAAATGTGGCTAGATCTGAGCATAGTAGAGTAAGATGTTGTCGGAACTAAGTAGAGGAGAGCACAACATCGTCAGATTTGAGCCAAATGAGGTTAGATCTGAGCGGAGGAGGGCCAAATGTAGCAGATTTGAGCATAGGAGGCATGATCTTCACTGGATCTAGTTAGATTTAGCCTTAATTGGAAGGGTTTCTCAATCAAATCAGGCGGCTTGGGTTTTAGAAAAGGAAACCCACCACTTAACTTGCTAGAGTCAATTGTCAACTTCTGAAGGAGTTACATTAGGCTGCAACAAGTTGATTCTGATCGGTTTGGTTGGTTTTCCATGTTGCTTGTATAGCCCTAGCTGCAATGCATATTTTTTTTCAAACATATATTAATGATCTATTTATTGAATTGCACATACAAGTTCATTGTGGTTGTTTGTTTGTTTTTTAGATACATGTGTGCAATTTAATTTAATTTTTGAAAAATGTATAACAACAACAACAACAACAACATTAAATGCACCTTAATCACTGTCTCTGTGACATTGGTTAACAGAAGCCATTATAAATTTTACAACATAGATTTTACAAATTGATACATCACCAATTACAAAAGGAGTGATGTTCAGGTTAATAAAAATGTTATCATAGAGTTTTTACAAATTGATGTGTCACTAATTACAAAAAATAATTCAAATATTCATTTACTTTCTCGTTAGAGTGTTGCCAATTGCATTTGATACTACATCAATTTGTAAGTTTTTTTTAGTAAAATTTATAGCAACTTTAGTTTTTTTTTTTTAATTATTTTTTGTGATGAAGAATGCTAAAATTATTGTAATATAATTTTACTACAAAAATCTTATAAATTAATATAACAAAAATATGATTGATGTCACTTGAACGATATAATAAATGTTATAATTGCTTATTGTGATTCGTAACTTTTATGTTTTGTTGGTATAACTTACATTATTTTATAAATTAAGTGTGTGGGTGGGGGAACATCCAAACATATTATAGAGTTGTCTGGTTTGACCCTGGCTAGCAGAATGTTCATTAGTATTATATTATTCCTTCATTATCATAGCGTAGATTTTACATTCCCGACCATATGGAGTGAATCACTGAATCTAGACCACCTTACCAAATACAAGATATAATTAAAAATTACAAAAAACCATGCAAGCATTTTCTACAGTATCATAAGAATTATAGGAAATGCTCACTATATAACAGAGACGGACTTGGCATTGATACTCATGAGTTAAGGAGAAGTATAGCATTCAGCATAAAGATGAAAGAGGAGAGAAGTCTTGAAAATCTGGTTGGGAGACGTGAATCAGTCCTACGAAAGAAAAAGAAAACAAAGATATCAAAGCGCTCTGAAGGAAGGTATGTCTTTTATCTTTTCTTCATTTTCTGGTAACTGAAGTACGTAAAACACTAGCTACGTAGTAGTTAGTATTTACTAGTACTAAAAACCGAAATTTGGCGGCTCTTTTTTCGAATCATCAGTGTGACTTTTCTATTTGTGTGATTATAGTAGCACTCTAACTGCTCTCAAACTAAGACTTCATACTAGAGTCGTTGATAAGTTAGGTAAACAGCTTACATGTGGGGTATAAGAAACTATAACACACTGCTAGTGGAGGGACTGGAATCCATGCCTGGATGCATGTTGACCTAAACTCTTACCACTAGAGTCGTTGATAAGTTAGGTAAACAGCTTACATGTGGGGTATAAGAAACTATAACACACTGCTAGTGGAGGGACTGGAATCCATGCGTGGATGCATGTTGACCTAAACTCTTACCACTAGGCTAACCAACTTGTTGGTGCAAAGCCCTTCTTATTACCTCACTTTTATTTATTTATTTTATAGATATGATAAAATTTCAATTTATGGTGTCTATGACATGATGATTACTCTTTATCATTAGGTCAAAATTTTGTTTAAGTAAGATTTGTACCCTAAATCTCTTATTTGATGAGAAGAAATTTCACCAATAAAACTAACTAGACTTATTAATATATAAAAATCTAATATGACACACTGGTATTTGAAGGTTCAATTGTGCAAATTAAATTGGGTTTTACAGCTTGAGATCTTTATTGAATGTAAACTTGGGAGGTAATGGGGGAGTGAGAAAAGAACCGCAAGAAAGCGCTAGTCTTTGTTGCATGTACTCGCATAGTGTTGTTCTGTTGTTGTTGTTGTTTTTTATTTTTATTTTTTTTATAATAATTTTAACAAATAATAAATATTTGGACTATACTAAAGATGTGGATTAATTTAGTCTCCGTAGTTCATTATGGGCTTCATTTTTCTGCTTTTTTATGAACTTTTTTGTTTATTTTGTATCACATGCTTTACCTAAGAAAGAAAGTGCTTCACTTTAGCTATTTTGTTAACGTTTAAATTAAATTTTATAAGCCACTATCTTGTCTTTTTGTTTTTCCCCACTTTGATCAATGAAGGTGTAGGTATCGTAAGAAACTGGGTAATGCGACAAAATCAAGTGCATAAAATACGGAGAGGATATCCATATTCCATACTCTCAAATTGGACTAAGCCCAAGACTGTGTTCTATACTTTTTTATTTTTTCAGGGATTTTTTTTTTTTTTTTTGACAAATGAGAATATTTAGACCTCTTTGAATTTCAACATATTCTCTTGACTGTATGCAGTCTCTCCGTCCCACTTACACCAAGTTATTACAAGGAAAAATTCCATGAACTAGAGTGACTCCAAAATGGTGGATTTTGACCCTTGAAAAACCAACTTTTCCTTACTATTTTATAGTATTTATATTCTTGCAAATCCACGTTTGGTGTCATGCTACCATAATTTAGATTGATTTTTTCTCAATGATTATAGTATAATTTTTTTGGTTGACTTCTTTCCAATAGCGTTTGTTTTACATACCGAAGGATATTTCATCCTCTCCAACAATTGAGCCTTAAAATGCCTCTTTTGTCAAGCATAAATTGTTATACCCCGAATTAAATCTGAACTTTTTGAATGAACGAAATTATTTTGTTAATGGTGAGCTGCGCTGGGCCGCTGGCAGCTGTTATAAATATTGCAGTCATACTCATGGGTTTGTTGAAGATTTTGACCCCTAAAAAAATCCAACTTTTCTGTTGTGTGATCAGTCATATAGTATTATTGACCAGTTTGGGTCATGCTACCATAATTTAGATTGATCTTTTTGTCAATGATTTAGTATAATTTCTTTGGTTGGCTTCTCTCCAATAGACGAGTATTTTCTATGCCAAAGGAAATTTTCATCCTCAAAACTAAGCCTTGAAATGCATCTTCAGTCAACGATAATTCAATTCTTCTATCCTTCTGAATATTATATACATATTCCAGAATGAAATTTGAACATTTTGGCGCTGGCTGCTGTTATAAATATTCCAGTCATACTCATGGGATTTTCTCTATTGCTTAAGGGAATATATATATATATATATATAAATTTTATATGCTGACTTTAATATTCAAAATAAAAAGTGATTAACAATATTTACATATTATATTATTAGATTATCATCAATAATTATATCTACATTTTGTTCTTTAATTGTGCAAGGGAGAAAGAAGTCCGCTCTTCCACAAAATTTCATGAGCCTCTCAATTTTCTCATCACGATCATACTCGGGGTTCTTGGAGCACATTATCAAGGCTTAGGCATCTCTCCACTCAAAGAACATGGTGCAATCATGTTGTTATTCATCATGGTAGTAGTTATCTACAGCATTGCATTTTTGGGGATAAAAGTAGGACCTCGAAACGCAAAATACCTGCCCATGTTCAAGTTTCTTTGTGTCACTTGTGCAATTCTTGCATGTGAGCTCCTTTTGTCAATCCTTGTTGATCACTTAAGGCTGCTCACCATAAATTTATGTGGAATTCTCATAGAGCTTATACGTCGCCACAAATATATCAACACTTAACACATCCCGTAATTTGTTTCATAAAATTTATAAAGCATTCAACAACTTTAGTTTGATTGGCAAGATGGCGGAATAACAAGATAAAGGCGATGGTGATGTTAGTAGTTAATGCTTTATAGTTTTTTATTTTATTTTAAATACATGTAGTTGTTTCCCATGTATTTTGAGCTTGTGTTCTTTATAATCATTTACTTGCATGTATTTAGGCAGGTGCATGATGGACAGGTGTAAGGGTTATCATTTATATTTGAAAAAGATATCCATGTAATTGGTGTAGTAGAGAATCAATTAAATAAAGAAGAGGAATATTATAGCCCAATTATCTCTATCTTGTTCTAAAAATACTTGTTGTCCTCTTAGAAAAAGAACTAACTTATCCTTGGTAGCAAAATATTAAGAGTGCATCACGTTAAGGTTTCAATTTGGTTGAATTTTTATTAATTCAATATTTAAAAACCGGTACGGTGAAAGAATCGAAAAATGAGCTAATTACTGGTTTTATGGTCGGACCCGATGGTCGAACAGGTGATGTCATAAATAATTTAATTATTATTTATTTAAATTATATAAATAATTAATAATTTTTTAATATACTAAAACTAACAAACCAATAGTAATTGTAGGGTTCAAATTTGATGGGCCAAGCACAACCCTGCAGGCCGGTAGCCCAATGAACCCCGTACAATAAATTTGTAGAGAATGAGTTAAACAACTGAGCTGGAAATAGATTTAGCAACGATACAAATAGACAACAAAGGATAAGATGATGTTCAGACTCGTATTCCGTGAGAATCCTCTTGAATCCGAAGAGAAAATAATGTTTACAAGCCAAAAAGAACCTCCCCCTTTCGTCAGAGGCCTATTCCATTTATATATGCCCCTTCCTCCTCATCTTCACCGTACACTTGTTGCTCATCTAAGCATCCACTTGAGTACTTGTCACATCAGATGCTTGCTTTAGTCTGCCGTGAGTGGTAGTAGCTAAGGCTGCACTGTTCAGGTGTCTTCTCCACATAAATGCGGCCAGGAAAGTTGCTGCAGTGCATTAAATGCGGTGGTGGCAGCTTTTCCCTCTAAGATATTTTGTTATTCTTGTACTTAGGCGTGCTCAGAGTTCGTTTTTTGCTGTGGAAACGGCTGGGAAGGTAGTTCAGGTCTTCAGTACATTTGCTTGGTCAAGTTCTCTAGTGATCCGATGAGATGAACCTCTTCGGACCAACAGCGATGTCTTCGGACGTATCCGTCATTCTTTTTCAAAGGCAATTCTACAAAACGGGCTCAGCCCTGATCCTTTTTGCTTCTTCGGATGAACAAAGATATTCAAATTGGGCCCTGGGCCCAATTCGTAGCGTTGGGCTCACCCCCACAGTAATAAATATGTTTCCTTTAAAATATAAGGTTGTTCTTTATCACACTCAAACGTTGATTTTCTAAGTTTAAATTTTCGAAACTTATAATTTATCTAATGAAAAATTCGATGACACATGCCTTTTGTTATCTTTTTAAATTTTTATTTTTATTTTGTTATTTTCATAGCAAAACTCAGCTGTTTATTATTGGAAGATGATGATATTTATTATCATTCTAAGAAGTTTTTAGTGAGTCGATATATTGCATTAAGCAAATAGGTATTAAAAAACTATTATAGTAAAATAGATATTTATATCTTAAATAACTATCCTAACTTTGTGGTTGATCAAAATTCTCATTTGAATGAGATTAACTTTTTATGACATAATTATCAAAATTCTTAAAATTAATATCACTTTTAATTAATGCATATCGATCTCTATGTACTTTAAAAACTCAAATGATTTTTTATGACAGGTGTAGTAGTGGTACACTCATGGTCGCTCCAAGGGCTTATAAACCATGAGTGGGGCGCATCTTTAGGCGATGTGGGACTCGTGTGGAGCAAGTTTAAAATACTACTGCGCGTGCTCACACCCCTTCAAAACAAAACCTTGCGGGTCAGGAGCAAGGGCTGCACCCTGCCTACCCCAAAGCAGACAATACCTTTGATGGGCACTGCCCTCAAAAGTGCCTTTTTGTGGGGGACGAACCCCAGCAAGCTGTTTGTCCTCTTTGGGGGGCCAAGCCTGCAAGGTTTTGTTCTGAAGGGGTGGGTGCACGCGCAACAGTTTTTTAGACTTGCTCCACACGAGTTCCACATCGCCTAAAGATGCGCCCCACTCATGGTTTATAAGCTCTTGGAGCGACCATGAGTGTACCACTACTACACCTGTCATAAAAAATCATTTGAGTTTTTAAAGTACATAGAGATATGCATTAATTAAAAGTGATATTAATTTTAAGAATTTTGATAATTATGTCATAAAAAGTTAATCTCATTCAAATGAGAATTTTGATCAACCACAAAGTTAGGATAGTTATTTAAGATATAAATATCTATTTTACTATAATAGTTTTTTAGTACCTATTTGCGTAATGCAATATATCGACTCACTAAAAACTTCTAAGAATGATAATGAATATCATCATCTTCCAATAATAAACAGTTGAGTTTTGCTATGAAAATAAAAAAATAAAAATAAAAATTTAAAAAGATAACAAAAGGCATGTGTCATCGAATTTTTCATTAGATAAATTATAAGTTTCGAAAATTTAAACTTAGAAAATCAACGTTTGAGTGTGATAAAGAACAACCTTATATTTTAAAGGAAACATATTTATTACTATTGGTTTGTTAGTTTTAGTATATTAAAAAATTATTAATTATTTATATAATTTAAATAAATAATAATTAAATTATTTATGATATCACCTGTTCAACCATCGGGTCCGACCATAAAACCAGTAATTAGCTCATTTTCCGATTCTTTCACCGTACCGGTTTTTAAATATTGAATTAATAAAAATTCAACCAAATTGAAACCTTAACATGATGCACTCTTAATATTTTGCTACCAAGGATAAGTTAGTTCTTTTTCTAATAGGACAACAATTATTTTTAGAACAAGATAGAGATAATTGGGCTATAATATTCCTCTTCTTTATTTAATTGATTCTCTACTACACCAATTACATGGATATCTTTTTCAAATATAAATGATAACCCTTACACCTGTCCATCATGCACCTGCCTAAATACATGCAAGTAAATGATTATAAAGAACACAAGCTCAAAATACATGGGAAACAACTACATGTATTTAAAATAAAATAAAAAACTATAAAGCATTAACTACTAACATCACCATCGCCTTTATCTTGTTATTCCGCCATCTTGCCAATCAAACTAAAGTTGTTGAATGCTTTATAAATTTTATGAAACAAATTACGGGATGTGTTAAGTGTTGATATATTTGTGGCGACGTATAAGCTCTATGAGAATTCCACATAAATTTATGGTGAGCAGCCTTAAGTGATCAACAAGGATTGACAAAAGGAGCTCACATGCAAGAATTGCACAAGTGACACAAAGAAACTTGAACATGGGCAGGTATTTTGCGTTTCGAGGTCCTACTTTTATCCCCAAAAATGCAATGCTGTAGATAATTATAACTACTACCATGATGAATAACAACATGATTGCACCATGTTCTTTGAGTGGAGAGATGCCTAAGCCTTGATAATGTGCTCCAAGAACCCCGAGTATGATCGTGATGAGAAAATTGAGAGGCTCATGAAATTTTGTGGAAGAGCGGACTTCTTTCTCCCTTGCACAATTAAAGAACAAAATGTAGATATAATTATTGATGATAATCTAATAATATAATATGTAAATATTGTTAATTACTTTTTATTTTGAATGTTGTAGTGGTACACTCATGGTCGCTCCAAGGGCTTATAAACCATGAGTGGGGCGCATCTTTAGGCGATGTGGGACTCGTGTGGAGCAAGTCTAAAAAACTACTGCGCGTGCTCCCACCCTTCAGAACAAAACCTTGCGGGCTTGGCTCTCCAAAGAGGACAAATAGCTTGCTGGGGTTCGTCCCCCACAGACATAATTATCAAAAAATTTAAAATTATAGTTTTTTTTTTTTTATTAATGTAAATCTCTATGTACTTTAAAAATCAAATGATTTATATCTTTATTTTGTGATACATTTAAAATCTAGATTTGACCTTAATCACTGCTCGTTTTTCCGCATGTCTTGCATGTCCTGTTGTAACTAGTGTTGAAAAAGTGGTAAAAAAAAAAAATTTGTGTGGTTTATTATATCAGAAATATTTAATTTAAAAAAAGAAAAAAGAATATGGAAGAGAATAAGAAGGCAGAGATGAGAAAAAGTAAAGAAAGAAAAGCAAGAAAGCAGTTTCTCTCATTCATTCATACATTCACGGCGTCCGTCGCAAACAGCCTCGCGTTCGTCTCTTTTGCAACATGGTAAATTATATATTCTCTCTCTGTCATCATAGCTCTGTAACTCTACTTAGATTTAGATTTAGATTTAGAATGTTGATTTTTGAGAGGGTGAAAATGTGCAGTCTCTCTTTCTCTCTCTCAGGAATCCCTTGAGCTGGAAAACGCACTTTTGGGAGTTTAAGTAGGAGGGAATGGAATGGGTAGGAGGGAACACTCATTCCTCTCATTCCCTTAGGCTCCGCTTGTGAGTTCATAAGGGAATGGAATGGAATGAAATAGAATCATCATAAGGGAATGGAAAAGAATGAAATGGAATGTATTTAAGTAAGAGAAAGTAATGGAAAAGAATGGAATGGAATCAAGTAACCTTGATTGGATGTTTTAAAATAAAGGAATGGAAATGAATGAAAATGAGTGTAATGTAAATAATCTTATTTGGGAGCAACATGGAGGGAATTGAATGGAATCATTTTATGAAAATATTACTATTAGACCTCTATTTTAAAATAAAAAAAGTTGAATATATAGGGGTATTTTGGGAGTTTTAAAAAAAATCATTAAATTTAATTTTATTTCCTCTCATTTCTCCCAATTTCAAGGGGAATGAAAATTTGAGGTTTTAAGAGAATATAGAGGAATGAGTGTTCCCTCTTATTCATTTCATACCCCCCTCCCAACCGATGCCTTAAAATCTCAAAATTTCATTCCCCCGAATTTGGGAGGAATGGGAGGGAATGGAATTATATATATTTAATTTTTTTAAACTAAAACTCTCAAAATACCCCTATATATTCAACCCTTTATTTTAAAATAGGGGTCTAATAGTAATATTGTCATAAAATAATTTCATTCCATTCCCTCTATGTTGCTCCCAAACAGGATTACTTACATTACATTCATTTTCATTTCTTTCCATTCATTTATTTTAAAACATCCAATCAAGGTTACTTAATTCCATTCAATTCCATTCTTTTCCTTTACTTAAATACATTCCATTCCTTTCCATTCCCTTATGATGATCTCATTCCATTCCCTTATGAACTCCCAAGCGGAGCCTTAAGGTCGAACCAAACGGGCACGAAGTCTGTGTCATTGTCGTAATGGCGCACATTATTTCAATGGAGCAGTCTCTTTCGACAAAGGATGAAAGCAAAAACGACGGTGAAACAAGCAGAGACCATGATATAACAGTCGTTCCCACTGACGCAGTAAGTACAAGTTGTGACATAGTAGTAAATTAAGTAAATTTTGTCTTTTCTTGTCATTTTTATGGTTCAATTTTCATTATATTGATTAAATTTTCTTTAATTTAATTAACATGTGCATTTTAATGTCATATATATTGCCGTATCAAAAAAAAAAAAATGTCATATATATTGCCAATGTAATATACTAAATTTTTTTTGTAGAAAGTTTATTATACTAATAAAACTATAAAAATCGGCTCTTAAATTGTTTCTTACTGTTTTTTATTTTAAATATATTTTGTATTTAAGAGTAATGATATATCACAACATTTTCACTATATTATCACAAATTTTAGGTAGCAGGTTATTACTGATTATATAATTTGAGTTCATCACTGACATCTTTTTTTTTTTTTTTCCCTCTCTCTCTTTGTGTTTGGGTAGAAGTTGAAAATAGGTGTAAGTGGTTTGAAGGAGAAATAGAAGTATAAACTATTTTACACTTCAAGCCTTGATATTTTACAATCAACGAAAATGGTTTTTCTGTTTGACTGAGTTTTCTAGCCAACCCAAACACTTCTTATGGTGTAAAATATTTTTCATATTCTTTTCACGCTCTAAACAAACAATCTAAGACTCAAATATATACATGTAAAGTGCTCGGATATGTCAATACATAAGAAATATGACCCTTACACATATACAAACCTTAACGGGGAGTATCATTTTTAGGTAGGTTATTGGGGGGTAATTGCAAAATCCACTTTAAATTATAGGGAGGGTTTTCACTTTTCACTAAAAAATTTAAGAACTTGTAATTTACAACCTAAATTGGACAAAATTATCAGATTACACCCTACTCTACAATTGACATTTTGACCCATAGCATGAAGGATGTGGGCTCTTGGGCTTCATCATTTCCCTTTATTCCTTCATGGGCTCGGACAATGTGTTGGTAGAAGTCCCTGCCCATGCAATTCGCTGGGTTTCTGCCCCTGTTGTTTCTTTTCTTAGCCATGTCTGTGGGCCTGTTGGTTGCCACTCCTACCATGCTAGCCTATTGGGTTTATAACCCCTTTCTTTGGACATTCCTGGCCCATTTGACTTTACTTTTACCTCTTAATATGCCCATGGGCCTACTTGTGGCCATTCCTGTCATGTGGGCCCACTAGGTTTGTTACCTTTTTCCTTGGGCTTCCCCGCCCATTTTGCTTTGCTTTTACCTCTTAATGTGCCCATGGGCCTGCTAGCTGCCATTCTTGCCATGTAGGCCCACTAGGTTAGCTATCTCTTTCCTTTCGCTTCTCTAAGCCATTTTGCTTTGCCTTTACCTTTTATTATGTCCATAGGTCTGCTGGTTGCCATTCCAACCATGTGGACCCACTGGGTTTGTTACCTCTTTCCTTGTGCTTCTCCTGTTTGTTTTGCTTTACTTTTACCTCTTAATGTGCTTATGGGCTTGCTAGCTGCCCTGTCATGCTGGTTCATTGGGTTTATTACCTCTTTTCTTGAGTTTTTTGGGTCCATTTGTTTTACTTTTACCTCTTAATGAGCCCGTGGGCCTGCTGGCTGCCATTCTTGCCACACTGGCCCATTAGGTTTATTACCTTTTTTCTTTTCTTAGGTTTTCTTGGCCTATTTGTTTTACTTTTACCTCTTTCACTCCCTTTTTTTTTTTTATTCACCTTTTCTTATTGTTGGGCTTTTTCTGCGGTTAGGCCTTTTTGTCAAAAAATGGGCATCAACAGGTATAAATTTAAGCAATGTTACACAACTAAATAACCTTATACTAATTTTTTGTTTTGAAAATCTTATTGTTAGATTACATGTACTATATGTTTTTAACATTTATGTCAAATTTTGTGCTAAGAGCGTCCACATTGGTGGAGCCATAAATTTAGCTATTTGGCACCATAAAAAGCTACTTTATCTATTTTATTTTCTTACTTTACAAAGCACCCAACATTAGTGGTTTTATTTTAGCTTTTAATATAATAAAATAATATAAACAACACTATAAAATAACATATTAATTACAATAAACAAACATCACAACCACTGCCACCGCAACTGCCACCTCAACCACCACTGCCACCACCACTTGGGTGTCCTACTCGGACGGTAATTACAATTTTTAATTGAATGTAACATGACTACAAAATTTAAAATTCAATTTTAAGCTAATGGAAAACCTAAAAGGTGTGGGAGCAGAATCAAATTAGCAAGTCATAGTAAGGGGAACCAAAGTCTATTCAAGAGCACACATAAAATACCCATCTCAATTATAAGCACAATACACAAAAGAAATTTAAAACCTTTCACACACATTCATACTTTAAAAGCACAATACACAAAAAAAAAATTAAAACCATTCACACACATCCATAACAGAACAATACACAAAAGAAATTTAAAACCATTCACACATTCATAGTGTAAAAGGAGTTGAAAGACTAGTGGATCTCATTTACAATTAGAACTTCACACATTTTCCACCATGATAAACTTAAGTTCCCATAGCACATAGTACTATGAGAAGCAAACAAATTTAGACAAAACTAAACTCTTTTATCCTATATAACGGAATAAGAAAGAATCTTATTTATGTTGAGCAGATGTTGAATCTCTTCTTTCCAACCTTGGATATCTCTTGAACAAGAGTTAAAGGTGTATAGCCAAAAGAAACCTTAGACACAACCTTCTCTGCTATAATAATGGTAGGATACTAGAGATCACCCTAGATATGGTTGTGGGTGGCAGGGCTGGTCCAAGAGCTGCCCTTGTAGCTAAACAGGAATCGCTTTCGACAATAACATCTCTAATCCCTACATCTTCTGCAAAAATAAGGCCTGTGTCCACTACTATTGCATCTACTTCTAGAGCTCCAAGAGAGAAAGGAATTTTGTTGCCTGCCAAATTCTAATGATTACACCTACTCTGTCTCATCAACAAGTTATCTAGGTCTTTTGATGCCTTCTTAATCAAACTCAAAATATTACACGCAATCCGCTTTGCCAACCCTGCAAGCATCAAACAATTAATAAGTTCCAAATAAACATAACATAACAGTGAATTAGAAATTTAGATTCATCGTGCGTATCCTTTCCACCACCCTTGTCTTTTTGGCAAAGAACTAACTAGCTAAAATGAATGAAATATTAATAAACCTATTACGCAGAAGGCATCTCTCAAAATTAGCCACAAATTCAAAACGCTCAAAATCCAATAATCAAGCTATACCCAAAATCATTGAAACAACAGCTAAAAATATTTTAGATGACAAAGACAAGGATTTTAATCAATATATCTAATACATGGGACAAAAACTAATCCAGGAATTGTCAAATTAAATTCCAACCAACAAAATCAACCAAATTTAACAAATAATGAAATCCCTCGTAACTCCAATCTGCAAGGATACTCATATTCATAAGAATACAGTCCCTAACAACTATTAGAGTGTATACAAATCCATCCTCCTTCCCATCACTGAAGAAACACAATTAGATTCGTTTTGGGTTTGAACCCTAACACTTCAGAGACTAATCAAAACCCATCAAAGATACCAAAATACAGAAAAACCCATAACAAATCAAGTTATTAACCCATCAAAGATACTGAAAAACAAAAAAAAACCCATAACAAATCAAGTTATTAATGTCCCAAAAAAAAAATCCAAACCCATCAACCATTCCAAATCCAAATTAGGTAAAATGGCAAATCATGAAAACAAACCTTAGGATCAAAACACCATGCTCACGGCGGCTCCAGCAACAAAATCGACGACTTGTGTGGCGGTGTTTGATGGGTGGGGGTCTGAGCAAGAGGAAGCAGAGGATATTTTTTAATTTGGTCTGATACGCGTTTGTGATCTGGGGTTTAAGAGTGTTGTTAGTGTATGTGGTAAGGTCTATTTAAACTCTTACTGAAATAATGACATGGCGCATTATTATTGGCTGGCGTAAAACATTGGTTTTACACCAGCTCCGGACCAAATTTAAACTCATATGTATATTACATTTGAGCGTTGGGAAGGTTTTTTTTTTTTTTTTTTTTTTTTTTTTTTTTTTTTTTGTGGGCTTTGGCTTTGGCTTTGGCCCCACATTACAGTCCCAGTTTTGTGCATTTTAGTATCATTTGATCCATAAAATTATTTTTTATGTATAATTTTAAACTATAAAAATTTAAAATTTTGTAAAATTTATAGATCTTAAAATTTTGCAGGCATAAAGAATAACAGGAAAAAAAAAAATGTAATCTCATGGTAAATTTTTTAAAATTCATATCTAATGAAAAAATATATTAAGTGATATAACATTATTTAAATTTATATTGTGTATAAATTGAACCGATCTCAGCCATAAATTTTCTTTTACATCAATTTACACACTCTCTTTGGTACAATATCCACAATTATACTCGAAATCTGGACATGATCATGTGATTGGGGTGAATTTATGCAAATAACCTCCTCCTTCTTTTTATTTATTTTTATTTTTATGAATGTAGGAATGGACTTCTCCCGGATCTGATTGGGTTCTCAACCGCTGTAACATACCAATGGAACTAAGATCCTCTCTAGACGATATGGCCTACCCCATAGAAAAAAACGAAGGAAATCCAATGGAAGTCACTTTTCCAAAAGTCCCATTAAGGCTACAAAAATCCAAGGGAAGCGAGGACTACTTTGATCCCGCGGTTATTTCTTTTGGTCCTTATCATCATGGCAAAGAGAACTCTAGGAAATAGACACGATCAAAGATGAAGCCATGCTCAAGTTTATTAAAGAATCTAGCAAATCGTTTCCGGAATTTTACTATAAGGTACGTAACATGAATCACCTCACTAGAGCTTGTTACGTTGATTGTTCGGAAGAAAAGTATTGTGATGATACGTTTGCATTGATTATGCTCCGAGCCGGTTGTTTCATTTCATATTTATTGGACATCGTGGTAGATCAGAAGTGGGACAAGCTAATAGAGCTATTTGATAATCGTGGAAGATTATTGGGATTTCGTTCTATAGTTAGGGACATGGTTTTGTTGGAGAACCAAATTCCATTGGCAGTTTTGGAACTTTTGGGGAGCCTTAAATACAATAATAAAAAAGTAGTACCAAAAATGATTAAGCAATTCATTTATTTTGTATGTTTGGGCATACCGCTTGTAGAGGAAGTTCCAGAAGATATGGATGAGGAGCCACAAGAGGAAGTTCCAGAAGATATGGATGAGAAGCCACAGGCTCATTGTCTCCTTGAATTTATACAAAAAGAAGTCTCCAAAGTTGTTAATGGAAAGAAAGAACCTAGTCTCTGTTTCAATTTTGTTCCATCATGCAAAACTTGTTTATGGAATCCACTTGCAAATGCCTCAAAAAAGAAGCCCAATCTACCAGATTATTGTCCATCATATCGTTCCCTTAGTGAACTTAAGGGCAAAATGGGAAATTAATCTTGATTTTCAAACATTATAATTAGTAGATTACGTTTTCAAACTATATTTTTTACTATCATCTCGAGTCTAAGAGGCTCGATTTAGGGCCTATAAATCGAGTCTCAAAAACTCGATTTTTATGGGTTGATTACGTCCGATGTGGCAGTTTTTCCACGTGGCGAACACCTGGAAATCAAGTCTCTAACACTCGATTTATATAATGTTTTCTCTTTTCCAATTCCCAGCACGTGTCTGATGGGTTCCGTTCCTTATTATTATCTTCATCATCTCACATTTTCTTACCCAGCAAAACATTTCTTGGTGCTACTATCAGAGCAGGAGCCGCCTTCAGAGAACATCAAGCTTTGGACGACGAGGTCTGGCCTGAACATCAAGCCTTCCAAGAGCAGGGCTGGCTTGGGTCGCGCAGGTCGCATCAGCGCGACCCAGGTCGCAGCGCGCGACCTAGGTCTTTCTCTCTCTGATCTGAATCTGATCTAATGGGTTCTTTCTCTCTCTGATCTGAATCTCATCTGATGGGTTCTTTCTCTGATCTGTGTTTGTGTTTTGTACTTGCTGAAATTTCATGAAATTTCATCTTTTCAGTTTAATTATTTAAAGAACAAATCGAGTCTTTGAGCGTCAATATATAAATTGAGTTTCTAAGACCCAATTTCCAGGTGGACAAACTGCCACCTCGACTCGATTTATAGTCCAAAATCGAGCTTCTTAGACTTGAGATGCTAGTAAAAAATATAGTTTGAAAACGTAGCCTACTAATTATAATGTTTGAAAATCAAGATTAATTTCCCGTTTTGCCCTGAACTTAAAGTTAATGGGATCCATTTCAAGTCTATAGATTCTAGTTGTCATTCATTAAAAAAAAGAAAATCATATTCTGTTTGGACATTGAATGACATTGAATTCATACCAGGCTTTTTCTATTCACAGCTTAAGCTTCCCACTTTGGCCCTCGGTCAACTTTCAGTAATATTGTGGAACAACTTGATAGCCTTTGAATGGAGTCCTGCATGTAATACAAAAGCTGTTCTTACATCTTACTTCTGTTTCCTGAATGCACTCATTGCCAATCCTGACGATGTGAAAGAGCTGCGCTCAAAGCGTATACTTCTCAACGTTGCAGGCAGTGACGAAGAGACGTTTAAATTTTTCAAAGAGATATCCATAGACTTGATTGAAGATCCCTCAATTTACTGTAATATTAGAGAAGAAATTGAAAAGCACTGTAGGAGCAAGATAAGGACTTGGGCGGCTGAAATAATTTACAAATATTTTAGAAACCCATGGTCTGCTCTTGGTTTATTTGCTGCTGTTGCTGTCACCGTTTTAAGTTTTGTGCAGACTTACTTCACTATCTATCCTATAAAAGATTAGTGCATGGAATCCATTTGCAGCTACCTCAAAAGACAATAGATCAAAAATGATTAGCATATACAGCTGACTCAAAATGGAAAGATGATATCTACCTGTGCCTCCAGTTACTTGTGATATTAATAAAAGATGATTTTATTTTTTTATTCTTTTTATTTGTTGGGCATCTAAAGACGCTTTGAATTTTACGCACTACTTCAATTTAAATTGTCATTGGACCTATTGTTTCTCAATTAATGGGGCACATTAACATTGTGTTGTAATTTGTAATAGTGTATTGGTGTTATTAAGTTCCATTTATGGCACTTCTAGTTACATCAACCTTTTTTAGTTTGTTATTTTAGTTTGTTATTAAGTTCCATTTATATTTTGGTTTGTTATTTTTCTGTTCGTTTCTGTCCATACATTTGCATCATTTCACAACAATATCTTCTCAAAAAAACCTGTGCCTTCTTTCTTTTTTTCTCACAACTGATCTATTCTGGTTTTCTAGAGAATGGAATTCCTTCACTGGCTTAAGTTTGCTAGAAATATGATAGAGGAAGCTCAGAAGTATCCCCTCCTCCAACCATATGGCGGCTTGGTATTGATTCTCAAAATATCTTTCTTAATGAAATAACATTAGTATCACTACTATGTACCTTTAACGTAATGGTCATTCAACATCAGCATCATTTAAAAAAAAAAAATCAATTGTAAATTAATTTAACGGTGAGACTCATCAAATTTTTTTTTTCTTTCTTCAAAGGCGAGTGAACAACATATTCATTCTGGATTTGTTTCTTGTGACAATCAAAATAATTTTTTCTTTCTTTTACTTTATGCTTGTCGGTAGAAAGTAGAGACCTATATGGGATTCATTGGATATGAATAGATCCCCCTTTAAATATTTTATCAGATGATAGATTTCCAAGTGGCTATCGTGCCTTTGTGGCCCACAATTCCCACAAAATAGTATGAAAATCAAAATAAAATTAAAAGTATGGACGGAATTAGAAATCTTTCTTTTTTAGGGGACAATCTCTATTATCAAAATAAAATAGTATGAAAATCAAATCACAAAGTTATACATACATATATATATATATATATATATATATATATATATTTATAGACACACACATTGTACAAAGTTCTGCGTGTGTTAGCTATTTACTTTAAAATTTGAGTGAATTTTTCATATTTTGCGAAAGATAACTAAATTACAGAAGTAAAGAGAAACTTTCAATTCCGTTTTTAGATTTTTTTTTTAAATACTATTTTTCATATAAAATTGAATGATTCATACAAATGAATTTGAGTAGGGCTTTTATAAAATTTGCATAACCTAGTCATTTTTCATATATCTTAGAAGTCAAACTTTCAAAAACAAATTTATTTTTGAAAAATAAAATATATAAGTAAAAGTTAGCAAAGCCTCCTTGTCTCATTGTAGATTTGTCCCTGATAAAAGTAAAGAGTTGTATATTACAAATTAATGTGTTATGAATCCCAAATTAATAATTCAAACATTCATTACTAGCTACTTGTTAGTTGTTACCACTGTTTAATTAATTTTTTCTCATAATTTTAAATTGCCAATTTGCTAATTAAGTTTTTAAATTTAATTTTTATTAACATATCTTTTACAAGTTGTCTAAAATTAATGGTCAATGATTTTTTGACACGCTTATAACTTGGTAAAATAATTTAAGGTTTCAATTTGGTTGAATTTTTATTAATTAAATATTTAGAATTAGGAGGCATTCTCAAAGATGGGAAAAAAAAATATACAAAATACACAAAATATTTTTTATTAAAAAAATTTAATAATCATTCTACAAGTTTATGACCACTTTGTATAATTTTGAGTAAGTAGTATCATTTTGTTTGTTTGATTTTTTTTTTTTTTTAATTTAAATTCTCATTCAAACCAAAAAAGTCGTTTTGTTAACTTTAAAAGGGTCAGTCACATACGTCAAAAAGAGCCGTGACGTACAAAGCTTGAATCATCAGCCGTGATGTAACCAAGGACGGAGCTAGAGCTTTGAGCTAAGGGTGGCAGCTTTATTGTTGGTTGTGTACAACAGTTTCAACATTTAACTCTGCTACTACTTAGATGCTGAGATTTTTTTTTTTTTTGTTGATAAAAACAAAATTATTTTTGTTTATAATTTTTTAAATGACAGTGTTGTTTAGTTTAAATAAAATTGGTTAATTGAGTTTTTTTTTTTTTTTAGTTTTACTATTGGTAATTTTTGTTGTTGAGCTATTTTTTTGGGCTTGTATATTTTGTTTTAGATTTTAGATCTATAAATTTTTTTATAGTCACTAGAATGAGGAAAATACTAGCGCTATAAATTTTTTTTATAAATTATTGATGTAATAAGTGGTTACCAGTAAATAAAAAAAATGATGTGAGTGGTGGGTCCATGTGCGAACCAATAAGAATTTGCTACCAAAACAATTTGTAAAAATATTATAAAAAAGTTTATGAGTATAGCATTACTCTTAAAAGAATCAATGATATTGTTTAAGGGAAAAAAATGTAATTTTATAGATCAAAATTGCTAAAATTAGTACATATATATATATATATAATAATACTTTTTTTTAAAAAATTTAGGGGGGGCCATTGTCCCCCTAGTCCAAAGCTAGCTACGTCCCTAGATGTAACTGTGACCAACGTGATCTTAGGTTCTAGGTTGGGATTGTTCGTAAATAAAGGCCACACATTTTTCATGAGTAAATCTAGTGCTACACATTTTTACACAATAAATGCCACAACTCACCCATGTAGCAAGTTATAGTTGGTGGAGAGGTGTCTCCACATAGACCCACCATCACCCCTCCACCAACCACAACTTGTCATTTGTTGTGCCAAAATGTGTGGCACTAGACTTATTCATTTTTCATTGATTTGCTCTCCCCCTTCTCAGTTGCTTGCATGACGTGAACATATCATTCCGTTCGTGTATAATAAAAAAAATGTGTTGAATTTACATGATTAATGTAGCAAATATATAAATTTATATCGGCATGGTTCATTTTGTATTTAGTTGTTTATTATTTCTCAATGTATCTCAAGGATAAAGGAAGATAGTGGAGGATGGTTATTATGTGTGAAGAAAAAGAAAATAATTTTAAAAAATTAATAAAAATTGACATTTTAATTAAATGTATAGTAAAATATATAATAGATCATTTGATGTGAGATGTTTTGAAAAGTGAGTATGTAAAATAGAAAAAGTGGGTTCTTATTCTAAATTAGACAAGAATTTTTGCACCAGCTGATACGAATACTCTAATTAGTAAGTTAGTATAATTTTATAATGTGTCAATTTTTTATTGGATAATATTAAACATGAATTTTACATTTTTTTTTATATACCAAATTCGGAGTCATAATTATAGTACAATTTTTGGTTTACTTCTCCAAGTCGATTTCATTTTTCATGTCAAGGCAAAATTTTAACCTCTCCAATACCTAAGCCGTATTCATCTCTCCAATACCCATGCATAAATGGATATCTTCACTTCATTGTTTAGATTTTAGATTTTAGATTTAATTTGTGCATACCGTTAATTTAGATTTAATGTGACAATTTTTTTTTTGAGAAGAAAAAAAAAAGAAAAAGAAAAAGAATGTGATAAACAAAACTTAATTAAGATGGAGAGGATCATCATTTTCCTTCTTGTCAGTGTGACTTTTCTATTTATGTGTGATTATAGTAGTACTCTAACTGCTCTCAAACTAAGACTTCATACTAGAGTCGTTGATAAGTTAGGTAAACAGCTTACATGTGGGGTATAAGAAACCGTAACACACTGCGAGTGGAGGGACTAGAATCCATGCCTGGATGCATGTTGACCTAAACTCTTACCACTAGGTTAACCAACGTGTTGGTGCAAAGCCCTTCTTCTTACCTCACTTTTATTTATTTATTTTATAGATATGATAAAATTTCAATTTATGGTGTCTATGACATGATGATTACTCTTTATCATTAGGTCAAAATTTTGTATAAGTAAGATTTGTACCCTAAATCTCTTATTTGACGAGAAGAAATTTCACCAATAAAACTAACTAGATTTACTAATATATAAAAATTTGCTATGACACACTGGTATTTGAAGATTCAATTGTGCAAATTAAATAGGGTTTTACAGCCCGAGATCTTTATTGAATGTAAACTTGGGAGGTAATGGGGGAGTGAGAAAAGAACCGCAAGAAAGCGCTAGTCTTTGTTGCATGTACTCGCATAGTGTTGTTCTGTTGTTGTTGTTGTTTTTTTTTTTTTTTTTTTTTAATAATAATTTTAACAAATAATAAATATTTGGACTATACTAAAGATGTGGATTAATTTAGTCTCCGTAGTTCATTATGGGCTTCATTTTTCTGTTTTTTTATGAACTTTTTTTGTTTATTTTGTATCACATGCTTTACCTAAGAAAGAAAGTGCTTCACTTTAGCTATTTTGTTAACGTTTAAATTAAATTTTATAAGCCACTATCTTGTCTTTTTTGTTTTTCCCCACTTTGATCAATGAAGGTGTAGGTATCGTAAGAAATTGGGTAATGCGACAAAATCAAGTGCATAAAATACGGAGAGGACATCCATATTCCATACTCTGAAATTGGACTAAGCCCAAGACTGTGTTCCATACTTTATTTTTTTTTCAGGGATTTTTTTTTTTTTTTTTTGGACAAATGAGAATATTTAGACCTCTTTGAATTTCAGCATATTCTTTTGACTGTATGCAGTCTCTCCGTCCCACTTACACCAAGTTATTACAATGAAGAATTCCATGAGCTAGAGTGACTCCAAAATGGTGGATTTTGGCCCTCGAAAAACGAACTTTTCCTTACTATTTTATAGTATTTATATTCTTGCAAATCCACGTTTGGTGTCATGCTACCATAATTTAGATTGATTTTTTCTCAATGATTATAGTATAATTTTTTTGGTTGACTTCTTGCCAATAGCGTTTGTTTTACATACCAAAGGATATTTCATGCTCTCCAACAATTGAGCCTTAAAATGCCTCTTTTGTCAAGCATAAATTGTTATACCCCGAATTAAATCTGAACTTTTTGAATGAACGAAATTATTTTGTTAATGGTGAGCTGCGCTGGGCCGCTGGCAGCTGTTATAAATATTGCAGTCATACTCATGGGTTTGTTGAAGATTTTGACCCCTAAAAAAATCCAACTTTTCTGTTGTGTGATCAGTCATATAGTATTATTGACCAGTTTGGGTCATGCTACCATAATTTAGATTGATCTTTTTGTCAATGATTTAGTATAATTTCTTTGGTTGGCTTCTCTCCAATAGACGAGTATTTTCTATGCCAAAGGAAATTTTCATCCTCAAAACTAAGCCTTGAAATGCATCTTCAGTCAACGATAATTCAATTCTTCTATCCTTCTGAATATTATATACATATTCCAGAATGAAATTTGAACATTTTGGCGCTGGCTGCTGTTATAAATATTCCAGTCATACTCATGGGATTTTCTCTATTGCTTAAGGGAATATATATATATATATATATAAATTTTATATGCTGACTTTAATATTCAAAATAAAAAGTGATTAACAATATTTACATATTATATTATTAGATTATCATCAATAATTATATCTACATTTTGTTCTTTAATTGTGCAAGGGAGAAAGAAGTCCGCTCTTCCACAAAATTTCATGAGCCTCTCAATTTTCTCATCACGATCATACTCGGGGTTCTTGGAGCACATTATCAAGGCTTAGGCATCTCTCCACTCAAAGAACATGGTGCAATCATGTTGTTATTCATCATGGTAGTAGTTATAATTATCTACAGCATTGCATTTTTGGGGATAAAAGTAGGACCTCGAAACGCAAAATACCTGCCCATGTTCAAGTTTCTTTGTGTCACTTGTGCAATTCTTGCATGTGAGCTCCTTTTGTCAATCCTTGTTGATCACTTAAGGCTGCTCACCATAAATTTATGTGGAATTCTCATAGAGCTTATACGTCGCCACAAATATATCAACACTTAACACATCCCGTAATTTGTTTCATAAAATTTATAAAGCATTCAACAACTTTAGTTTGATTGGCAAGATGGCGGAATAACAAGATAAAGGCGATGGTGATGTTAGTAGTTAATGCTTTATAGTTTTTTATTTTATTTTAAATACATGTAGTTGTTTCCCATGTATTTTGAGCTTGTGTTCTTTATAATCATTTACTTGCATGTATTTAGGCAGGTGCATGATGGACAGGTGTAAGGGTTATCATTTATATTTGAAAAAGATATCCATGTAATTGGTGTAGTAGAGAATCAATTAAATAAAGAAGAGGAATATTATAGCCCAATTATCTCTATCTTGTTCTAAAAATACTTGTTGTCCTCTTAGAAAAAAAAACTAACTTATCCTTGGTAGCAAAATATTAAGAGTGCATCACGTTAAGGTTTCAATTTGGTTGAATTTTTATTAATTCAATATTTAAAAACCGGCACGGTGAAAAAATCGAAAAATGAGCTAATTATCAGTTTTATGGTCGGACTGGAGTCCGACCGATAGTCGAATTGGTGACATTATAAATAATTTAATTATTATTTATTTAAATTATATAAATAATTAATAATTTTTTAATATACTAAAACTAACAAACCAATAGTAATAAATATGTTTCCTTTAAAATATAAGGTTGTTCCTTATCACACTCAAACGTTGATTTTCTAGGTTTAAATTTTCGAAACTTATAATTTATCTAATGAAAAATTCGATGTCAACACATGCATTTTGTTATTTTTTAAAATTTTTATTTTTATTTTGTTATTTTCTTAGCAAAACTCAGCTGTTTATTGTTGGAAGATGATAATATTCATTATCATTATTAGAAGTTTTTAGTGAGTCGATATATTGCATTAAGCAAATAGGTACTAAAAAACTATTATAGTAAAATAGATATTTATATCTTAAATAACTATCCTAACTTTGTGGTTGATCAAAATTCTCATTCGAATGAGATTAACTTTTTATGACATAATTATCAAAATTCTTAAAATTAATATCACTTTTAATTAATGCATATCTCTGTGACTCTATGTGCTTTAAAAACTCAAATGATTTTTAATGACATAATTATCAAAAATTTTAAAATTATATATATTTTTTTAATTAATGTAAATCTCTATGTACTTTAAAAATCAAATGATTTATATCTTTATTTTGTGATACATATAAAATCTAGATTTGACCTTAATCACTGCTTGTTTTTCCGCATGTCTTGCATAGGGCCGGCCCTAGACATTTTGGGGCCTTAGGCGAGAACTAAAAATGAGGCTTTTTTATTCTTATATATTAATTAAATTAATGTTTATTTAATATTTTTATATTATAATATATTTCATTTAAAATCTATTTTTCTTACATTTTGATATGCAAATTGGCTAATTAAATTTTTGTATTCAAGTTCTTTTAACATGCTCTCTAGTTGTTTCCTGGTTTCTAATTTTAGAACTAATATTTTTCCAATCTTGAGTTCCTTCATTACATAATTGGCCAGTACATTTAGACTCAAACAACTTGCAACAAAAACAAAATACTTGGTCTGTATCTTTTGGATACACTAGCCATTTTCTATCATGCTTCCCCCCATTTGATAATATTCGAGTGTAATAAATAGTAGAAAAATGCCTAGTGCCATCACCTCTAGGAAAAATTATATCATTGTCTCTAATTGGACCTCTTTCTACTAATAAATCTCTTAATTTTGTGTCAATATTTTTCTAATTACCTAGATCATAAATATTTGAAGGAATATAATTCAACATGTCATTATTATTTTCATTTTCTTCTAGTTGAAGTGTTGAACATCATTATGGTGAACTTATTCATTTGTGACATTTTCATCATTATTTTCATTTTCTTCTAAATTATTTTGAAGTTCATTTTCAAGATTTGTTGTATTGCAAAATTGAACATCATTGTTATCTTGCAATTGTATCATTTCATTATCTTCTAACTCTTTTTATAAAGACTAAAATAAAAAATAACTTTCAAGTGTAGAGCAAATGAGAAATAGAACTTGATTTATATAAAAAATATTGTTGTAGTTTCACCGAACAATAACAAGTTTTTAGCAATTTCAACCTGTATAAATAAAAACTTATTCAATATATTACCACTAACTAAAATATAAATATAAAAACACAATATTAAAATTAAAAAAACATTTAAGCACAAGCATAACAAAAATTTAAGCACAGCCATAACATAAGGCTTATTAATAAGACCCACCTCCAAAAAAACACAAGACAAATCATATCTAATATATATAACCCAAAAAAAAAAAAAAAAAACCGCAGGCTTTATAATAATAAAAATAAAAAAATAAAATTGAAGGCCCAAACAACGTGAAACATCCAGGCAGGAGGCAGGCGGCCCAATCTTTTTATCCTAAGTCTTAGCAAATAAAATGAAGAGAAAGGCTGAAACTGAAGCCAAGCGCCCATTCATCCAAAAAAAAAAAAGCCCAAGCGCCCAAATAATGAAATAATACCTGATAGCAGAGAACTCAATACCTAGAGCAGAGGCACAGAGGCGGCAGAGCACTGAGCAGTTGAGGGAGGCGGAGAGCAGAGAAGGAATCAGAGAGGCGGAGAAAGGCAAGCTTGCTTGAGATGAGAGAGGCGAAAAACAGAGAGAAAGAAGCAGAGCTGCAGAGGGAACGGTAAAACTAAAAATTGTAGGGATTTGAGTTGTTTTATTTGTTGTGATTTCTGATTGTTTTGTGGTTAATCTCTTAGACCGGATTTATAGTTCATCTGGTTGATTTTTGGTTTGTCTAGAGAATAATAATGTTATTTTTGGGCACTGATTTTGTTTAGAACCAATGTTTAACCGGATTTACCAAAATTTTTGTTTTTTGGTTAAAAGGATGTGCCAGATTTTTGTAATTCATCTGAAACTTTTTTTTTTTTTTTTTGCCCCTACTATCCCTTCTTTTCTAAAATTTTGGGGCCTCCTTCCACTTGGGGGCCTTAGGCAATTGCCTAACTCGCCGACTCTCTGGCTGTGGGTTTTTGGTTGTGGTGTCTGGTTTTGAGTTTCGGCAGAAGGGGTGGGGAGATTGGCGTTGGGGTGGGTCGGAGCTTGGCTAGCAGTTGGGCAGCGAGTCGGCGAGGTGGGTCTATGGCGACTGGGCGGCGAATCAGCTTGGTGGAGAAAGAAAAAATGAGGAAGAGAGGCCGAGTGAGTCTGAGGAGAGAGTGGACAACGGAAATAATGGGAAGGAAGAGAAAAAAATAAATAAATAAAAGAAAATAAATTATTTAAATATTACTACATAAATAAATAAATATATATATATATATATATATATTACATTTGAGCGCTGAGAAGTTTTTTTTTTTTTTTTTTTTGGGCTTTGGCTTTGGCTCCACATTGCAATCCTAGTTTTGTGCATTTTAGTATCATTTGATTCGTAAAGTTATTTTTTATGCATGATTTTAAACTATAAAAATTTAAAATTTTGTAAAGTTTATACATCTTAAAATTTTGCAAGCATAAAGAATAAAATAATAATAATCTTACGGTAAATTTTTTAAAATTCATATCTAATGAAAAAATATATTAAGTAATATAACATTATTTAAATTTATATTTGGTATAAATTGAACCGATCCCAGCCATAAATTTTCTTTTACATCACTTTACACACTCTTTGGTACAATATCCATAATTATACTCGAAATTTGGACGTGATGATGTGATTGGGGTGAATTTATGCAAATAACCTCCTCCTTTTTATTTCTATGAATGCAGGAATGGACTTCTCCCGGATTTGATTGAGTTCTCAACCGCTGTAACATACCAATGGAACTAAGATCCTCTCTGGACGATATGGGTTACTCCATAGAAAAAAAAAACGAAAGAAATCCAACGGAAATCACTTTTCCAAAAGTCCCATTAAGGCTGCGAAAATCCAAGGGAAGTGAGGACTACTTTGATCCCGCGGTTATTTCTTTTGGTCCTTATCATCATGGCAAAAGAGAACTCCAGGAAATAGACACTATCAAAGATGAGGCCATGCTCAGGTTTATTAAAGAATCTGGCAAATCATTTCCGAAATTTTACTATAAGGTACATAACATGAATCACCTCACTAGAGCTTGTTACATTGATTGTTCGGAAGAAAGGTATTGTGATGATATGTTGGCATTGATTATGCTTCAAGACAGTTGTTTCATTTTATATTTATTGGACATCTTGGTAGATCAGAAGTGGGACGAGCTATTAGAGCTATTTGATAATCGTGGAAGATTATTGGGATTTTATTCTGTAGTTAGGGACATGGTTTTGTTGGAGAACTAAATTCCATTGGCAGTTTTGGAACTTTTGGGGAGCCTTAGATACAATAATAAAAAAGTAGTACCAAAAATGATCAGGCAATTCATTTATTTTCTATGTTTGGGCATACCGAATGGAGAGGAAGTTCCTGAAGATATGGATGAGGAGCCACAAGAGGAAGTTCCAGAAGACATGGATGAGAAGCCACAGGCTCATTGTCTCCTTGATTGTATACAAAAAGAAGTCTCCAAAGTTGTTAATGGAAAGAAAGAACCTAGTCTTTGTTTCAATTTTGTTCCGTCATGCAAAACTTGTTTATGGAATTCACTTGCAAATACCTCAAAAAAGGAGCCCAATCTACGAGATTATTGTCCATCATATCTTTCCCTTAGTGAACTTAAAGTTAAGGGGATCCATTTCAAGTCTATAGATTCTAGTCGTCATTCATTAAAAAAAAAAAAGAAAATCATATTCTGTTTTTGATTCAATGTCCAAAATAGAATATGATTTTCTTTTTTTTAATGAATGACAGACTAGAATCTATAGACTTGAAATGGATCCCATTAACTTTAAGTACACTAAGGGAACGATATGATGGACAATAATCTTGTAGATTGGGCTCCTTTTTTAAGGTATTTGCAATTGGATTCCATAAACAAGTTTTGCATGATGGAACAAAATTGAAATAGATACTAGGTTCTTTCTTTCCATTAACAACTTTGGAGACTTCTTTTTGTATACAATCAAGGAGACAATGAGCTTGTGGCTTCTCATCCATATCTTCTAGAACTTCCTCTTGTGGCTCCTCATCCATATCTTCTAGAACTTCCTCTCCAAGCGGTATGCCCAAACATAGAAAATAAATGAATTGCTTGATCATTTTTGGTACTACTTTTTTATTATTGTATCTAAGGCTCCCCAAAAGTTCCAAAACTGCCAATGGAATTTGGTTCTCCAACAAAACCATATCCCTAACTACAGAATAAAATCCTAATAATCTTTCACAATTATCAAATAGCTCTGATAGCTCGTCCCACTTCCGATCTACCAAGATGTCCAATAAATATGAAATGAAACAACCGTCTCAGAGCATAATCAATGCAAACGTATCATCACAATTGTTTTCTTCTGAACAATCAACGTAACAAGCTCTAGTGAGGTGATTCATGTTACGTACCTTATAGTAAAATTCCGGAAACGATTTGCTAGATTCTTTAATAAACTTGAGCATGGCCTCATCTTTGATCGTGTCTATTTCCTGGAGTTCTCTTTTGCTATGATGATAAGGACTAAAAGAAATAACTGCAGGATCAAAGTAGTCCTCGCTTCCCTTGGATTTTCGCAGCCTTAATGGGACTTTTGGAAAAGTGACTTCCGTTGGATTTCCTTCGTTTTTTTCTATGGGGTAGCCCATATCGTCCAGAGAGGATCTTAGTTCCATTGGTATGTTACAGCGGTTGAGAACCCAATCAGATCCGGGAGAAGTCCATTCCTACATTTATAAAAATAAAAATAAATAAAAAGGAGGAGGAGGTTATTTGCATAAATTCATCCCAATCACATGATCACGTCTAGATTTCGAGTATAATTGTGGATATTGTACTAAAGAGAGTGTGTAAAGTGATGCAAAAGAAAATTTATGTCTGAGATCGGTTCAGTTTATACCAAATATAAATTTAAATAATGTTATATCACTTAATATATTTTTTCATTAGATATTAATTTTAAAAAATTTACCGTAAGATTATATATATATATATATATATTTTCTGTTATTCTTTATGCCTGCAAAATTTTAAGATGTATAAACTTTACAAAATTTTAAATTTTTATAGTTTAAAATTATGCATAAAAAATAACTTTATGAATCAAATGATACTAAAATGCACAAAACTAGGACTTGGGCGGCTGAAATAATTTACAAATATTTTAGAAACCCATGGTCTGCTCTTGGTTTATTTGCTGCTATTGCGGTTGTGGTTTTAAGTTTTGTGCAGACTTACTTCACTATCTATCCTGTAAAAGATTAGTGCATGGAATCCATTTGCAGCTACCTCAAAAGATAGCAGATCAAAAATGATTAGCATATACGGCTGCCTCAAAATGGAAAGATGATATCTACCTGTGCCTCCAGTTACTTGTGATATTAATAAAAGATGATTTTTTTTTTTTAAATTATTTGTTGGGCTTCTAAAGACGCTTTGAATTTTACGCACTACTTCAATTTAAATTGTCATTGGACCTGTTGTTTCTCAATTAATGGGGCACATTAACATTGTGTTGTAATTTGTAATAGTGTATTGGTGTTATTAAGTTCCATTTATGGCACTTCTAGTTACATCAACCTTTTTTAGTTTGTTATTTTAGTTTGTTATTAAGTTCCATTTATATTTTGGTTTGTTATTTTTCTGTTTGTTTCTGTCCATACATTTGCATCATTTCACAACAATATCTTCTCAAAAAAACCTGTGCCTTCTTTCTTTTTTTCTAACAACTGATCGATTCCGGGTTTCTAGAGAATGGAATTCCTTCACTTGATAGCCCTTTTCTTTGACTCATTCACTAGCTTAAGTTTGCTAGAAATATGACAGAGGAAGCTCAGAAGTATCCCCTCCTCCAACCATATGGCGGCTTTTAACATCAGCGCTTTTAACGTGATGGTCATTCAACATCAGCATCATTTAAAAAAAAAAAAAAAAAAAAAATCAATTGTAAACTAATTTAACGGTGAGACTCAACGAAGAGTGTTTTTTTTTTCAAAGGCGAGTGAACAACATATTCATTCTGGATTTGTTTCTTGTGACAATCATTTTTTTTTTCTTTTTTTTTACTTTATGCTTGTTGATAGAAAGTAGAGACCTATATGGGATTCATTGGATATGAATAGATCCCCCTTTAAATATTTTATCAGATGATAGATTTCCAAGTGGCTATCGTGCCTTTGTGGCCCACAATTCCCACAAAATAGCATGAAAATCAAAATAAAATTAAAAGTATGGACGGAATTAGAAATCTTTCTTTTTTAGGGGACAATCTCTATTATCAAAATTAAATAGTATGAAAATCAAATCACAAAGTTATATATATATATATATATAGACACACACATTGTACAAAGTTCTGCGTGTGTTAGCTATTTACTTTAAAATTTGAGTGAATTTTTCATATTTTGCGAAAGATAACTAAATTACAGAAGTAAAGAGAAACATTCAATTAAGTTTTTAGATTTTTTTAAAAAATACTATTTTTTCATATAAAATTGAATGATTCATACAAATGAATTTGAGTAGGGCTTTTATAAAATTTGCATAACCTAGTCATTTTTCATATATCTTAGAAGTCAAACTTTCAAAAACAAATTTATTTTTGAAAAATAAAATATATAAGTAAAAGTTAGCGAAGCCTCCTTGTCTCATTGTAGATTTGTCCCTGATAAAAGTAAAGAGTTGTATATTACAAATTAATGTGTTATGAAACCCAAATTAATAATTCAAACATTCATTACTAGCTACTTGTTAGTTGTTACCACTGTTTAATTAATTTTTTCTCATTATTTTAAATTGCCAATTTGCTAATTAAGTTTTTAAATTTAATTTTTATTAACATATCTTTTACAAGTTGTCTAAAATTAATGGTCAATGATTTTTTGACACGCTTATAACTTGGTAAAATAATTTAAGGTTTCAATTTGGTTGAATTTTTATTAATTCAATATTTAGAATTAGGAGGCATTCTCAAAGATGGGAAAAAAAATATATACAAAATACACAAAATTGTTTTTATTAAAAAAAATTAATAATCATTCTACAAGTTTATGACCACTTTGTATAATTTTGAGTAAGTAGTATCATTTTGTTTGTTTGATTTTTTTTTTTTTTAATTTAAATTCCCGTTCAAACCAAAAAAGTCGTTTTGTTAACTTTAAAAGGGTCAGTCACATACGTCAAAAAGAGCCTTGACGTACAAACCTTGAATCATCAGCCATGATGTAACCACGGACGGAGCTAGAGCTTTGAGCTAAGGGGGCGGCTTTATTGTTGGTTGTGTACAATAGTTTCAATATTTAACTCTGCTACTACTTAGATGCTAAGATTTTTTTTTTTTTTTTGGTTGATAAAAACAAAATTATTTTTGTTTATAATTTTTTAAATGACAGTGTTGTTTAGTTTAAATAAAATTGGTTAATTGAGTTTTTTTTTTTTTTAGTTTTACTATTGGTAATTTTTGTTGTTGAGCTATTTTTTTGGGCTTATATATTTTGTTTTAGATTTTAGATCTATAAATTTTTTTATAGTCACTAAAATGAGGAAAATACTAGTGCTATAATTTTTTTTATAAATTATTGATGTAATAAATGGTTACTAGTAAATAAAAAAAAATGATGCGAGTGATGGGTCCATGTGCGAACCAATAAGAATTTGCTATCAAAACAATTTGTAAAAATATTGTAAAAAAGTTTATGAGTATAGCATTACTCTTAAAAGAATCAATGATATTGTTTAAGGGAAAAAAATGAAATTTTATAAATCAAAATTGCTAAAATTAGTACACATATATATAATAATACTTTTTTAAAAAAAATTTAGGGGGGGCCATTGCCCCCCTAGTCCAAAGCTAGCTACGTCCCTAGATGTAATTGTGACCAACGTGATCTCAGGTTCTAGGTTGGGATTGTTTGTAAATAAAGGCCACACATTTTTCATGAGTAAATCTAGTGCCACACATTTTGACACAATAAATGCCACAACTCACCCATGTGGCGAGTTATGGTTGGTGGAGAGGTGTCTCCACATAGACCCACCATCACCCCTCCACCAACCACAACTTGCCATATGGCGAGTTGTGTCATTTGTTGTGCCAAAATGTGTGACATTAGACTTATTCATTTTTCATTGATTTGCTCTCCCCTTCTCAGTTGCATGCATGACATGAACATATCATTCCGTTCGTGTATAATAAAAAAAATGTGTTGAATTTACATGATTAATGTAGCAAATATATAAATTTATATTGGCACGGTTCATTTTGTATTTAGTTGTTTATTATTTCTCAATGTATCTCAAGGATAAAGGAAGATAGTGGAGGATAGTTATTATGTGTGAAGAAAAAGAAAATAATTTTAAAAAATTAATAAAAATTGACATTTTAATTAAATGTATAGTAAAATATATAATAGATCATTTGATGTGAGATGTTTTGAAAAGTGAGTATGTAAAATAGAAAAAGTGGGTTCTTATTCTAAATTAGACAAGAATTTTTGCACCAACTGATACGAATACTCTAATTAGTAAGTTAGTATAATTTTATAATGTGTCAATTTTTTATTGGATAATATTAAACTTGAATTTACATTTTTTTTTTATACCAAATTCGGAGTCATAATTATAGTACAATTTTTGGTTTACTTCTCCAAGTCGATTTTATTTTTCATGTCAAGGCAAAATTTTAACCTCTCCAATACCTAAGCCGTATTCATCTCTCCAATACCCATGCATAAACGGATATCTTCACTTCATTGTTTAGATTTTAGATTTTAGATTTAATTTGTGTATACCGTTAATTTAGATTTAATGTGACAATTTTTTTTTTTGAGAAGAAAAAAAAAAGAAAAAGAAAAAGAATGTGATAAACAAAACTTAAGATGGAGAGGATCATCATTTTCCTTCTTGCCAAGGCTAAGTCAACTACTCTACTCTTTTAAATAGTCACCTGATAAGTTTTTAGAAAAGTCTAAGGCACAAAATTTTTCACCAATTTTTTCACACCATATCTTTTATGTTTGTGCTGTGGTGACTGGTGAGAGACTCTGAAACCCAAAGGAGGTTAGTCAATAAGAAAGTGATTTTTCGGTGAAAAAAAATAGGTGTGTAGCATAATTGTAAGTGTTTTTTCTTCAAGATTGTGAGCAAAAAGATATGTATTAGTATGATGTAACATACATATTCCAAAATGAAATTTTATCTTTTTGGAATATTTTAGAACGTATCAATTTATAAAATTTAAAAGGAGTTTGTGGGATATTATATTTTCTTATTATCTTGTAAATTTACATCCTTTAACGTTTAAAATATTTAATTATAGTTTCTAACGTTTGATGACATCATTTTGAGTTTCCCCATTCCATTTATTTATGTTAAGGACGGGGAAATGAAATACCAACTTAACTAAAAATGACAAGATTTTTCTATTTAAGATTATGCCGTTGAACTTTGAAATCAATTAAGTTTCAATTCAAAAATGAAGTATTGTGTATAAAATTGTGCGTAACAAGTATTAGAGCCAAAACAAATTTCATCCACTAATTATTGCACATTTGCATTAGCCACGTCATACTGGTCAAGCAATATTGTATCATTCAACCTGAAAGGTTCTTATTATGCATAGACCATTACAGCAATTTCTTCATGTAAATTTTTTTTAAAATAAAAATATTTTGTTGTAATAAAAAAAATATAAAATCTCTTTTCTAGAGTAGGACAAAATCTTACTTAATCTAAGGGATTTACTTCCGTCCGTACACTTCTAGAAATCCAAAGGTGGAGATTCTTCAAACCCATATTATAGCACAATATTAGTGGCTTTACCTATTACATTTGAATGCAGAAAATTGTTTATTATGTTGACTAGGGAGGGACAAAAAAAATGACAAGTTTGTATTGTATTATGCTACGGTAGTTGGTTGCTTGGTTAGAAAATTTTAGCCACACACACGAACATTTGTTTGTATTGCATTTGCATGTGGAGTTAACAAAATTAATTTGGTTAGCTTTCTAGAAAGGCAATTTAGTATAATTTCAATGCAACAAACGAAGATACTCGAATCCAATATGGATACACAAGGCCCACTTCACCGTTCAAATACTTGCAAAATCATATGTTTTTTCAAACAAAATGTTTGTCAGCTTATGCCTGATGATTATCATTATCGAGTAACTCGAGTTATTTATGAGTATTACTAAAATTTAGTTGATCATACATGCTTAACCCGCAAGGAATTTTTGACATAAGTGATGAAATAATCACATGCTTGAAGAGTTCTTTTAACGAAAAAAAAAAAATACAAACATAACAAATTTCACAATTGTTTTCCACAATATAACTTATAATATTATTAAATTCGTCTGGTTTATCATTTATTATGACAACGAAAATGAAAATAATGGTTTGGAGCAATTGTTTTATTAGTGATAATAATAACAATAATCACCTCCACTCTAATCTAGAATAAAACATTCACTTTTCTTAAAATGCAAATTATTTACATTGAGATACTAAAAAAAGGCAATAAAAATTTTTAACAAAAAAAAATCGATTATAAAAATTCCTAATTTCTTATTAAAAGAGGTGGATGACAATTTAGGTAGACAATAAAATAGATCCAAATGTTGAACATTTTGATTCAATTTTTTGAACGTATGTTATGTTCAAGATCCAAATTCCCCTTTAGACCCAAAAAATAGTTTTAAGAAGTAAGAATTTGGATCTTCTACTCAACCACATTTTCTCTATTAAGTTTTTTTTTTTTTTTTTTTTGGATGAATAAAAATAAATCATTGAAGAAAAGAAAACCTAGAAAAAACTGGGGACAAAAAAAAAAAGACAGCCACCTCCCTCACCACGGCAGAAAAAGGAGAGGCATACCAGACTTTTCAAAGGCTCATTTACCAAGCAAATGGGGTCCATTACAAGATTTGGGGGTCCAAGAAAATAAATAAAATTCAAAGTCTTTTGTTAATAAGAAACACAATAAGAAACAAAATAAGAAACACTCATCAACCACATCTGCATTCATATATCCAGTCAAAAGAATCAGATTTTTACAAAAGATCTTCCACACAAATGAGACAATCTCCTTCAATAAGAAGTTTTGGTCGTACTTCTCTTCTCTTCCCTGATATTGAACACATCTACAACTTATGTTATGTCTATAGAAAACTCCTTAACAAAGAGTATTAGCAGCTAAAAATGATACGTAACTTTAAAGATCGGGTATCATTGCAAGATTTGAGTCTAATTAAATAGTATCACTACTATGGATTGATGGAATTGGGTCATTGTATAATATTTGGTTTTAGGTAGGTTTAGAGAGAAGTACAAAAAATCTGCACGTCTTCTGGAGGCAGGTAAAATTTTCTTAACTATTTATATTTTGCTAAAAATAATTTTTTTATCTATTAATTAAATACTCTTTGGCGTTTCCTTACAAATTTTATTTAATTATTAGACCAAAAAGCTAATCGGTTTTTAATCAGATCTCTTATTCAATCATTAGAAACTATACTTGTTGAGCTGACTGGAACCCATATTATTTGAGCTATATTGATTTAAAGAAATAAGATAGATTTTCTTTCTCATTAAAATACTACACATTTATTTGGTTAAACGGGCTATTTAGAAGTATTATTTTCTTGAACAAATACGGATATTAGGTAATCACCTAAACAAAACAAAATATTTGTGGCGCACGCTTACTGGGCAATAAACAAAGCAACAAGGGCGTTCTCCAAGCTTAATATGTAACTGTAGTCACCATTAGACAAAGTCACAAAAAATCACACTGGTCAAGGTCAACTAGGTCAGAAAGGTTATCATACAATGAAGATTGAAGAGCAAGACCCCTTTAATGGGATGTGCTTCCATGTGATGCAAGTGTAGCTATTAAGGAGCACTTAATATTCAAGCCATTATTCGACCAGCTTTTACGTGATGATAAAGTATTTGCATGAATAAAATTTCTATCGTTTTCCTTAAATAAATAAATATCACAAGTTCTAAAGAATGGAAATCCTTCGCTCCTAAGGAATCACAGCCCATTAATGATTAAATGGCACGTGTCTTACCATTTAAATTCAATGGTGGGACTAGCCAAAGAGTTGCGTCAAAGGGGCAATGGCATGCGTATCATCATATCGTCGTAAGTTTCCTCATGTAAGGGTCATTTGTTTTTTTATTTAATAGCATATTTGAGATCAAAGCAATTTGTATGTATTTGAGTCTCAGTTTTTGGTGTGTTCAAGAAGTATATATATTAACTAATAAGTGGTATTATTGAAAATACAAGACTGCTCAAGAAAAGTTGAATTCGCTTGTCTCAGTACCTAACTCAATACCTAATAACCTATCAAAACTGAATGAATCTCGATATCAAGCTCGACACCTCTCGATCTATCAAGTTTCAAGAAAATTAAATGTTAAATTCTGTTTTTGGCCTATGATGAATTAACCTTTTAGGAATTTGTACACTAAAGTTCCGTATATAGCATATAAAAGACATATTCTATAGTTGTCATCATAGAGATAGAGAGACGCATAATAGGAGTTGTTGCAAAATCTGTGCGCCTAGGGTTTTTGTGTTAAGCTACTTCCAGTTCATCTAAGCGTGGATTGAAAAACTCTACAAAGTTACAACAATTAAAAAAGGTTGATGTGGAGTTAGTAGCAAATTGGAAATTTGTGCAAATGAGAAGTTCTCTACAAGATTAAGTCTAATTGGAAATTGATGTTGAGCTTCCTGTATAGGGTGAGTTTGGTTCAGCTTTTTGAAAGCGGGCTTTTTCCAAAAAGTGGAGTTTTGAAAAAGTGCATAATGAAAAATTGCATTTTCAAAAAGCTGAGTGTTTGGTAAAAATTGTAAAAAAATGCTTTTTGAAAAAAGTTGAGTGTTTGGTAAAAGCTATTAAAAAATGCTTTTTGAAAAAACTGAATGTTTGGCTAGCACTTATAAAAGTGGCAGTTTGAGGGATAAATTACCAAAAATGACAATGTATATATAAGGGAGTTTATTTCATACTTTTTTTTTTAATTTTTAATTTTTATTTTTATATGAGTTTATTTCATACTTAAATCAACTACTTCATATACTTACTCAATAATAATAATAATAATAAATATATATTATTGGTATTATTTTAATAATATTTGGGCAATTTTTCTTTTTTAGTGTCATAATTATTTGTTATTACCATTAATGACTTCTTATTAATATTAATTAAATCTAAATAATTTTCATCATCATGAAGCACAAAATGAAAATGTAAAAAGATGATAAAATATACACCAATAATCCAAGTTTAATAAATTGTACTACATAAAAATGTAAAAAGATATAAAATCCATATCAATAACCCAAGTTTAAATTGTACAACACAAAAATATAAAAAAAAAATGATAAAATACATACTAATAACCCAAGTTTAAATTGTACTATATGATATTTAAAAAAGAAAAAAAGAAAAAAAGAAAAAAAAAGACAACTACTAATTATTATCCCCCCAAATGGAATTAGCAATGGAATCACGAAGAACTACCATCGCAGGGTCTATTAAAGATCCTGAGTTCTGTTCATAACTGCTACCTGCTTTACTATTATGTTCTTCTAAAAATTGAATCTCGATTGGCGTTTATGAAGCCCCTATCAACCCTATAATTTAGTCTAACAAAATTATGAAGAACCATAGTAGCAAATACAATAAGTATTTGGATATGGAATGGAAAAGATGGCATGTTTCTGATAATTCTCTATTTATTCTTCCACACATCAAAAGTGCGCTTAATCACACATCGAAGAGATGAGTGAGCATGATTAAATTTTTCATGTCTACTTCTAAGGCTTCCACCTCTCTTTCGAAATTCTTGAAGATGGTATGATACCCCATTGTATGGTGTCAAATAGCCTTTCATCATTGGGTATCTAGAATCAACTACATAATATTTTCCTAGAAAAAAAAATTCAATTGTATTAATACACACACACGATATGTCATTATAATGAACAATTGATTAACCAATTACAAACCTAGTGGTGGGTGCGGAAAGTTGTTACTTTGTTTACAAATAGTATCAAGAAAAATAGAGGTGTCGTATATTGCACCTTCCCATCCAGGCAAAACAAATGTGAATAACATATCAAAGTCACATACAACCATCACATTTTGGGTTGAATATCCCTTTCTTCCAAAGTATGGAATAGACTTCTCAGTAGGTACAACCGCTATTACATGTGTGCCATCAATCGCACCGATGCAATCCTAATAAAAACATTAATAATTTTCAGTTCCACATGCATTGTATTATCTTATAGACAATAACACTTATTCAAATATACAATAGTACACATACTTTGAAATGTGGCTAATAAATTGGATGGTTTTGTATTTTGGTTGGAACTTCACTAAAAGTTGGATCCGAAGGCTTTACATATGCAGCTGCAAAGCAAGCACTCAACAGAGTGATCTTCTCAAAATGTCTACTTATGGTTTCACCCGAATGCTGAAATATTTCTTGATCCATTCGGTTACATGTTCCATGACCAAATATCAGTAAACAGATTGTCACTTACTCTTCTAACCTTATATTTCTTGAATGTTGAAGTCTATAGTCATGTTGTAAAACTTGACACAAATTATGAAGCACCTCCTTTTTCATTCTAAACATGTTGTAACATAATTTCTCATTACCTTCCATACAACGTCTCACCCAAGCCCACTCTGTTTGTTCAGAATCATAACAAGAAGTCTTATTAATGTACTTATTGAAATATGTCACAACTGCTTCACAAGTAACTGCCACAAGCTGGAAAACTCCTTATCAGAATCGTCGTTACTATCATCATCATCAGAATCACTATCACTGTCATCATCACTGTCACTACTCTCACCATCATCATCATCATCATTGTTATCACCATCATTATTATTGTCAGCATTGTTATAGTCACCACTATCATGATCATCATAGTAATTTCTGTAATCCCTATCCATTAATAGTTCCATAAAATAGCTACTTTCATAAGGACCATTATAATCATCCATATTAGTTTAGGCTACACAACAAAGTAACAAATAATCAACCATTGCTAATACTTAACATAAATCAACATAATAATCAACAAAGTAACAAAAGGCAACACTGGATCTGTATAAGTTACTCTATATTCACATTCACATTGTAGATAGATGATATCCTAACTATATATCTTTGTAATACCAATATGCCATATAGGCGATTCCTGTACATCAAATAATTTAGAACATCAAGTACATAACCAACCACTTGACTGGAAACACATTACATACCAAGACAATTCAGAACATCAAGCACATAACACTGTAACGAAAATTTCAAATGTGTTTACATTACACATATATTAGTCCAAAGCTAATACTAAATATCACATAACTTAGTTTAAAGTTAATACAACATAGCTAATACAACATAAAGCTAAAATTAATCGTAAGCTAATACAACATAAAGTTAATATTAGTCCTAAGCTAATACAGAGTACCACATATGGTTGGTCACTTCTTTTGGAGGCAAATCATTTCGTGTAGCCACTCCAGCTGTGACTCTGGCTCCTTGAAAGTTAAGAACATCTCCCTACATGACCTTTTTAGTAAGATAAAGGAAGCTTGAACCACAAACTTACTATCTACTCCAGGAAGTGCTTTCACAATCGCCATGACATTATCAATTAAACTCGGTAACTCTCGAGAAGTACCTTTCGACTTATTCTGACATATAGTTATTAATTGACTAATACGATTGTCCAACATTGCAGCTCCTCCTATCTTCTTCTTTTTCTTCTGTGAGGGTATTGATTCACTAGTTCGCTTTTGTCCTGAACTACGTGATTGACTAGTATATCCTTGCTGCAAACTATCAATGTCTAAACTCATGTCACATTGATCATCCTTAAATTCAAAGCTACCATCTGAATCACCAACACCCTCTTGTAGCATTGTTGGAGGGAGTGTATTTGAAGAAGGGGTCCATGCAGCTACTCCAGTTGCTGCAACATCCCTAAACATTATTTCAAGTTGTTCTAGATTCTGTGGACCTTGCTGTCGAAATTTTTTAGCTTTGGGTAATTCCTACAAAATGTAATTGTAATTTCACTCATATAACAATAATATAAAAAACCATCTCCAACTAACTACATATTAATAAAATACTCAACTCACCTTCAACTTCCGGTCCTACCAATCATCACTAGCACCAATCGTTCCCTTCACTGCACCCAACCTAAACCAATTGTGCTGCACACGCATGCCCCATCAGTAGCAGATGCACCCCACATTAGCAGCCCACGCACACCCTATAGCACCTCACCATGCAGCAATACACGCATGCCTCATCAGCACCACACACACTCCCCATCAGCACCCCACACACATATACACCTACACACTCCTAACATTAAAGATGTGACACACTAACATGTATTTGCATCCTCAATATAAAACATATAGAGCATACGTACAAGTCATACATCCCAAAATGAAAAACTGCTCTATTGTATTTAAACATTAAAACAAAAATACCCAAATTCAATCTATTAGTAAACTGATCTTCCAAACTTAGCTTAAAACAATAAAACACACAAGAAAGAGACGTGGGGAGCTTTCAAGATCAAAGTGATGCAATGCAATGAACTCTCAAAAGTTAATGTGTTTGAGGGGGTGTGGGGGTGGATTAAACCTAGGCTAGGGGTACTCAATTTGAGTTGCTTACAGTCGGCATCAAGCAGTGAAAAAAAAAATGTAGGCTTCAGTAGACGCCAAGCATTGGAAGAGAATTTAAAAATAAAATTTTATTAATCCATGGTCAAGCGTCTATAAAAGAGAAATTCAATTAGCATAACCACAAAGTATTCCAAGAACCAAGTGTACCACACAGTAAATTAGTTTTCACTAAATTATCAGCCTGTGCAAAAGAAATCATCACTTAACAGTTAACAGGCCTATGGAAAGGGGTTTGAGACAGATCTTAACTTCTAGATTCCACTAGACCAACGAACTGAAGATGCATTTACATATCTACTCATGTAACTATGGAAAGACAAGAGGACCTCCATCATTAATCCCTGACATAAGAGTTAATGGGTGGTTGCTTGAAGATAGCAACCAAAGATAAAATGACTGGGAAGTAAAATTGGAACATTTAGTAACAAGAGTGAAGGGAACATTTTTAAATGGGAGTCTGCCTGACGATGTAGATTGCAGCTCTAATAATTGACCGAAGGACTGTATAAAGTGAACATTTTTGGACCAAGAAAGTAAGGAACACATTCAAATTTAGAGAGAAAGATCACTTTGTGACCTGTGTATTAACTAGATATATAAAATTCAAAGAGATAAATATTATACCAGTTACATTGCTAGGACTCCTTTGTATATATAAAGACAGGTCATGTTTCTTTACACACCAAGTTCCTCAACATCTAGTCATTTTATCCTAGAACATATTCTCTTCAACAACTGACACTTCCCTGACTTTGGCCAGACCCGCTAAATCATAAGTATAAGCTTAAATTTAGCATCATAACAACTGTACTTCTCTAGTTATTGGAAATTTCAGAGTATTTGTACCCCAAAAAAAATGCAAATTTTATTCTACTACAAAATTTGATGTGTGAGTGCATCATTTAATATATTTGTAGTATATACACTTCATGTTTATGCCGATATAATTTCCCAGATCAAAGTTAAAATGTTACCTCTCTTCTTAAGCTTGTTTTGGAAGCTTCTTTTCCTGCTAAATGCTGCCTCCTGCAGACATAAGAAAATAACCACTTACCATTCAAGAAGGTGCAAATATTGGCAACAAATAGATATGGCACAACATATGGAATTTGCAATCCATCAGTAGCAAACTAAGACTTGCATTCTTGTATGATAAAAAAAATCAATGAGAATTGTAATTTTGACTAAGTTGTACATTACTAAGTATCCAACATCATTAAACACCACTACTTTAGGGGGAATAAATAGAATTGCTGGATCATTGTTAGTTGTTTAAAATCCCGGCCTTAATAAGTAGCATAAAATCTGCCTAGTAATCTGAAACACATCTTTGAGTATCAAATTACAAGTGAAACCTGAAACGAAAACTAAAATACCCAATTCCAAAGAAGACCCAAATCATGCTAAACTTAAAAAATCAGAGAAAGGGGGGTTGGAACTAAAATACCCACTTCCGATTTTTTTGTCAGATATCGCATAACTTAGAAAGACAGAGCATCTACAAAAAGTTGAAAAAAAATTACAAAGCATGTACCCACAAATTTTTTTCAGTACCCGGCAAGAGAACAAATAGATCATTAGCAAGAACAAAGCATGCAAGATCTGGAAATTTTTTTTTTTTAGGTAAAAAAAAAAAAAAAAAATTTCAGATCAGTATTGGTACCTGGTGGTTTTTGGTAGCAGATCAGTGTTGCTTGGTGTTTTGTTGATCAAAATTCTACCTTCGAAATGTATTTCTCAGATCAGATTAGACAAACAAAATTTAAAAAAAAAAAAAATACAGAGGAAGAGATGAGAGGCGTTGAAGAAGACGAAAGAAAAGAGAGACTTTTACCACGGAGAGGCTTGAAGCAGCACGGAGAGGGCAGAGCTGAGAGAAGACTTGAGAGGCGTGAGAGTGAGCTTGATGTCTATTGGGAAGAGCAGATAGAAGAGCTGAGATGATAGGAATGAGAGAAGACTTGAGAGGCGTGAGAGTGAGCTTGATGTCTATTGGGAAGAGCAGATAGAAGAGCTGAGATGATAGGAATGAGAGAAGACCTGTTACTGTTTTTTTTTTTTTTTTTTTAGTGAATTTTTGGGGAGCGGTAACCTGAAATTTACTCGATGAACTTAATTTTTGCTGCACTCTAATTTTGTTTGATGATTTGACTGTACCTTAATATAATTTGCATGTAATTTAATATAATTAATCAACTTAAATAATTTATTAATTAACTAGGGTTAATTTATAACTTAACAACTTTTACTTATTATCTCAAAGAGAGAAAAAAAAAGTATTTCAGCAAAATCCAAAATTCCAAATGTTAATACATAGCATTGGGATACATTTCTTACATATTAAATAAGGGTCTAATTAATGTACGTCCTTCAGACACACATTAATCATCTATTTTTGAAAACATTTTATGAAAAATTAAAAAAATTGTAAAAAAAAAGTTGATAACTTTTTTATTTTTTCACAAAAAAATTTGCTAAAATAGTTTACTAATATATGTCATAAGGAAACATGTTAGTAAAACCCATTAAATAAAGGTGTTATGAGCTGTGAAGGTCGTAGATTCTTAGAGATAATCAAATGGTTATTACACCAATAAAATGAGTTTGACCCTAGCCTAGTCAAGCCCAACTGAATGCAGGAAAAAACAAAAATGCGTTAATCATTATTATATTATTATGCTTCACAGACAGAGCATATGAAATTCGGGTTGAGATCTGTTCAATTAAGAGACAAGTTAAAATAAAGTAAGTGTAAAAATAAAATAGTGAAAAATTGGTTAAAAATTTCTTTATTCAATGGTTAAGATTAAAAGTGATTTTTGAAAATTTTAATCTCAATCATTGATTTGTTGTCACATAAAATTCATTAAAGTGCCTATGATCATGCAACTAAGGCTATAAAACTAGTCTTGTAGTTTTTTTTTTTTTTTTTTTTATTTATTTATTTTTTTTTTATAATTTACTTCTTTGGAAGATAGGTATGAATATAATAAGAGGGAGTGTTGGCTAAAATAGCAATATAATTTTTGAAGTACATGCATACAACACACTTAGAGAACGGTTGGAACTTAGCTAAATAGACATGAACGCTAAAATAATGTAAAACATATATTTAATTTGGAGGCTAAAAGAAAATCGGGAGACACAGATAAATTAAATAAAATTAGAAACATGAGATGAAAGAATAAATAGCGTCTATTCTTCTTTACAAGATGTGCACGTACATTAATTTTAAACCAAATTACTAGAGACAAAGGTTCTAGATGGCAAAAGAAAAACACACACACACAGAAGTATTGTCTGAGTCCACAGTTTAGTATTGTTGATTTGTTTGATTTGTTGTTGTTGTTTAGTATTGCTGCAATCTCTCTCTCTCTCTCTCTCATCCTCATGGCCCTGGAGTAGCTTATACTTATCTGTCAATTTTGCAGAATGGCTTATTCAGCCTCATATTTTCATCTGCACATGAAAAATTACCATTGCACCAGCCACCAAGGTTATTAGGATCGAAATCTAATTACAAATACATAAACAAAGTTGAAAGTTCAAAAATTATAGCTCACAAATACCAAGTTTTAAATTCTAACACCATAAACATACATAATGTCACGCATAAACAACTCAAAACATATAACAATGCCTAATATTTCACAGAAACACAACACAAAGAAAATAATAATTCCATTAAACAATTACTAAGATAGAAAGATTCATCAAATAATCTAACGTTGAGATTATAATCAGTGAGTGTCTACGTCAAACAAATAAGTAACTAATCAGTATTGGAATTACAAAAAAAAAAAAAAAAAAACTCACCGTCGGCATTGATGGTCTCTCTCACAAAGGCGCCACCGTGCTCACTCTTGCTCTCTACTCTCTAGTCTCTTATCTTATCTTATGTCTTTTATGATTTTGTTTATTAGAATAAGCCGTGAAGGTGATGTGAGACTTAGTTTTTTTTTTTTTTTTTTTTAATCAATTTGGGCTAGGGTACTAGACTAATCTATTTATAAAGTTAAAAAAAATAAAATAAAAAATAAAAATTGTTTAGGGCCTTTGGGCTCCATTTGGAGGCCCAAAATAAGTGATTTTTTTTTTTTTTTTTGAATTTTCCTTCATAGCACAAGATCTTTAGTATTGGTATGGGATCAATATCCCACATGGATTTTCCTTCAGTAAAGATCTTAGTAAGATGCAAGACGTTTTAGGGATGTTGAATTTTAGGATCTTAAGATCCTAAGATCTGGATTGGGGGTATTGATAACCATGCCAGCCACTACTAGTCAAGAAAGTAGAATGACAGGATAAGTATTTAAATTACCTGTGTTTTCTTATGGCATGAGTATGAAGACTAGTAGAGCAAATGGATATAGATGGATTAGAAAGTTGGTTTGCTTTCTAATTTTTCTGATCTAATTAAGAACTGAGGAATTAAAAATTTAAAAGGTTAATTTAATACTAGTTTATTATTACAATTGCACCCGGTATAATACCCTGATTTATTATTATTATTGGTAAACCGAGGCTTCTCATCAACTAAACAACAAGAAGATTACAAATGTTGCGAACATACAGAGTTCCAACAGCATATAATCTAAGCAAAAGAGATACATCAGCTGGAGGATCATTAAAAGCAACAAAATCCTGAGAAAGAAGAGCACCCTTTCTAGCGATTACATCAGTGCACTTATTGACATTCCTATATGAATTTCAATCCATATATAAATTTCTTAATAGATTAGAAGTATTACTGGACATATATGCTATGCTCATGGAAGTAATAGTATAATCACCGATCATTAAAAAGTAAAAGGAAGGGAAAGGTGAAGTAAAAAATACCCACAAAAAAAAAAAAAAAAAAAAAAAAAAAAAAAAAGAAGACTGACAAAGACTAAAAAGGCATAAATGACAAAGGTCAGTCAAAATCGGCTAAATTTTGTGAATCAAACTAATTTCCTACTTGGCTTCTAGAAAGTCCACAAGCAAAGCGACTCAAATTCAATTCTTGTGTCTTGCTTTGTAATTAAAAAAATACTTACACGAAAGAAATACAAAAAAAAAAAAAAAAAGCATCCACTTGTAGCAGATCAATTAATAAACTAACTAATCATTTAACCTCTCTAAGAAAATGAAATCAGCTTAAATAATCACAGAAATATGTGATCAATCAGTGTCTTCACATGCTATTGGGTCTCAATTTCATTTTCAGCTACTTGAGGAGTTTTGACGGCCCAAAAACTCTTGTCTTTAACTAATAATTAATTGCCTCAAGTACCTAGAATATTTGACCAATTTGTGTCTTCCTATCTTATATAGAATCATAGATCTCTTGCCAACTATTTCAACAGCACGGTCGGTTAAATTAATGATAATGATTGTGACTTTAATTATTTCAGCCCTTTCTTCCACTTGTGAAATGTTACGCTCGTAATATTTTTTTTAGTACTTTTACAATAAATATTAAGCAGTAGGTTGCTAATGGCTGTTAATGATAGATAAAACAGTAATTTCAATTGTTAATTGAAATTAGAATCAATAACAACTTACCACCTATAATATTTTTGTAAAAATATTGTGCACGTAGCACTTCTTTTTTTCAACTTTCACTCTTTTTCAATGGTGATGAATGTCAAATAATGATATCAGCCATGCATGATGTCAAATAATGATGTCATAGGTCGTTTTGTATCATATAATAATAATATTACCAAATGATTAACATGAATATAAATAGGGATTGCATGCATTTAGATATTCATTTTCACCAAGCAGCTATGGATACCATTGAGATAGAGGAGGTGAGGATTCTTGATTTTTCGGCTGGGAGTAGGGCTGTAAATGAACCAAGCCGTTCATAAATAGCTCAGGCTTGGTTCGATAAAAAACTCGTTCATGTTTGTTTGTTTATAAACAAGCCAAGTTTAAGCTTTAGTTTTAGGCTTGTTTAATAAACGAGCCGAGCCCAAGTAAAAAATATTGTTCATAAACAAGCTTGTGAACATCAAGGCTCGATACAAAAGTAACAAAACAAGTTGAGCCTAGGCTTATTTATGAGTTTGGTAATAAAATTGATATGAGCTTGACAAGTAAACTCATATCCTTCTAAGACTTTAATTAATTATAAGTTGAGATCAATCATTCAAACCAAATAGGCTAGATAATAAACTTGATATAGGCTTGATAATATTCTTGTGTTAGATCTCAAACTCAAAAACATGATATTGAGCTTGAGTTTGAGGTTGATATTGAGCTCGAGCTTGGCTTGACCAATGAATCAAGCCAAGCCAAGCTGAACTCAAATTTTTATACTATATAACAAGTTCAAGCTTGAACATTATTTGTAAGCTCGTATCAAGCTCAAGCCAAGTTTGAACATTCTACTTTTATTGTCAAGCCAAGCTTGAACATTCACTACTCGACAAAACTCGGCTCGTTTACAACCCTAACTGGGAGACATCGATCAGTCTCACAAGCCCTTCCAAGGAAAAAAAAAACAAATAAATCAAAGACCCGGTATGGGTTTATTCTTCATTTTCTTGTGACTAAAAATAGATCCTTATGGGAAAGTACATAACATTTCAAGAATACTCATTCTATTTAGTGGCTTTAGCCCTTAAATTTCATCTCTTTATTTACTATAAACTCTACGACCCTTTGTCTTTTCTACCTTCTAAAAACAGCTCCATAATTTTATTTTATTTTCTCACTTTGGAAATATTTTGAATTATAAATGGTGGTTAATTATACTAGTATTTATTTAAGGAGGAAGAGGGTATGATGATTAATAAGGAGGATGTGGTGAGCGATGAAAGAGTGCACCATGTTGTGTAGGTCACAGTAATGGGATTTGGAAGCTAGTCTAATCTAATTCTCCCATATCGACGTTCATGAAGTTGTTCTTTCAAAAACCTAATTTAACTGAAAGACCATGGGCATGAGCTAATTTGTGAAGGATAGACCACATAGCAATTTTTTTTAAAAGAGTTTCAATCTATGATGTTCATTATTTCTGACAATAACTTTTTATCATCAGATCAAGACACCAATTTGATTCCCCTCTCTTTCAACTTTCCTAAATTACATGTTTTATCTTCTTTTTTTAAAATCTTTGAAATGGTACACAACAATTTCACTCCACAAAGTAAGAATTTTAGTGAGAGATTGAATTTACTAAAGTTTGGTCATCTTTTGGGTTGTTTGCTTCTTCTTTGAAAGCCTATTTGGTTTAATGTTAAATATTAATGAGTTTGATTTTTTCAAATTAATCATTATTTAAGTATTGTGTTTAATCTCTCTTTCTAGCACCAAGTTAATACCTAGTTGATACATCGTGATTTGTAATTCATCACTTTCATATAAGAATATTGTTCACATTACTTCTACATAGACTAATTACAAATTATCATCTCAACAACTTCAAAATTTGTTCCGAAATTGATTATGCTACTACACTTATGATAAAGTTTTTAAGGTGGATTTTTTTTTTCTTTTTTTATAATTTTTTTACAAAGTTTCTATGCATTGTTGGGTCATCATTAATCGCATATGTGTATTTGCTGACAAGGGATGACATGCACGTCATGCATGCATGTCATGAAATGCACGTCTGTTGACGTATATATTTTCAATGAATAGTTTAAAATTTTTAGTTGGCTTCTCCATGCAACTTTTACTACTGTGCCTTAAAATGCTCTTTTGTCAAGGGTAAATTCATCATGGGTTTTGTTTTTGTAAATTAATCTGTAGGAGTAGGCGAGTAGCACCAATATTTTGCTTCCTTCTTTATTTATTTATTTATTTTTTTGTATCACATGTTTCACGAAAATGCTTCACTTTAGCTTTTTTTTTTTTTTTTTTATCTCGCGCGAATTACATTTTATAGATCATTATCTTGTCTTCTCCATCGGTTTTTTTTTTTTTTTTTTTGGTTGATAAATGAAGGGGTAATATCATTTATTAAGAAATTGGGTGATATGAAAAAATCATGTCCATAAAATACTGAGATTGACTCCATTAATATTTAATGAAAATTTTTTAAATAGTTTATTGCATATAAAAAAAAAAAATTATCTTTAAGGGATTACTTATTAGAATTTAAAATGAAAAAATGGACTAAATTTATACTCACATAAAATCCATATATATGCAATAAAATCCATATATATATATATATTAGCTAGTTGGGGTTGGTTTTATATTATTATTTGTTTTTAAGGAAGCTTGTAATAATTTAGTAAGTGCAAGTACTGCATGTTAGTGTAGACTTGTTTCTTATTAATAAGTTTATATACATGATAAATTTCACAACATTTTAAGTGTCATGTTATCATTGAAATACAATAAAAATCATACAACAATAAATTTCTTATCACTCTAACATTGTTTTTATTTTATTGCTTAATGGCTCAAAAAAGTAAGAACATAAAAATAAAAAAAATAAAAAAAAATCTAACAATTAATGCAATTATTTATTATTATTATTATTTTTTAATTGTGCAAGTGAGAAAGAAGTCCGTTCTTCTACAAAATTCCACGAGCCGCTTAACTTTCTCATCACGATCTTACTTGGTATCCTTGGACTAAGCTTTAAAGGCTCAGGCATCTCTCCACTCAAAGAGCATGATGAAATCATGTTGATCATTATCATGGCAATCGTTATCTATGTCATTGCATTTTTGGGGATAAAACTAGGGCCTCAAAATGTAACCTATCTCCCAATGTTCAAGTTTATTTGTGTCATTTGTGCAATTCTTGCATGTGAGCTGTTTGCTTCAATCCTCGTCGATCCCTCAAAGCTGTTCATCATTAATTTATGTGGAATCCTAGTAGAGCTTAATTATTCGTCGCATGTACAAACAAATTTATGAGCTCCTCTGTCATGCAACTAATCTGGTACATTGGATCCAACATACATCACAAGTACTCAAAAGGTTTTCTTTGTTCGGTGGCACAAATAAGAAACAAGATCAAGATGATATTGTCTAATTGGCCTTTTTATAATGGTAAATTTCCTATTGATGATGATAACTAAGTTTACATAAAACTCTTAAAGATGCCTTAGCTACCTTGTAATTAATTAAAATATGCTTAAAGCATATTTTGTATTCAATAATAGTCATGTAATGAAATGTTTATTTATGTGTAATAGTTATTTGATCGTTTGATTATATTCTTATTACACCAATTAATTATTCCTTAAAAATAGTTATTTTTTAAATTAAGATATAATAAATTTTTTGATAAATTGCAAAATACACCCATAAAGTTTGGGGTTTATTGGGATTTTATACCTTAAAGTTTCATTCCGTTAACAAAACTCAACTCTTCATTAGTGACTTGCCTACGTGACTATTAAGCGACACGCTGAGGACTGATGTGTAAGTTTATTTTGCCAAATCACACCCCCCAAAACGAGATTGTTTCACGTATATTTGAATTCCAAAAGACCTGGGTTACTGATCTACGCTATTGTGGCTCAAAACACAAAACAAGTGTTGTGCCTTTGTTTCACCCGAAATCAAAAACCCATTCCTAAACCTGCTAATGCTCCCCACAAACCCCACTCACCCAGCCTTCTTAGGTTCATCCTCTTCAGCCAACTTCTTCTCTTGTCAGGATATAAACTAATTAATATAATTAGAACCATATAACAACACTATGACCAAAACTTTATGCATAGAGGACAACAATTTCACAAGTTACAGAGGGTATTTTAGCCCTTAAGGATGCCATTTGTACCCAAAAAAAAAAAAAAGCATTACTAAAGCAAGTACCTCCATGGATTTTATCTCATCCAACACAGCAAGCTCTCTTTTAGAATCTAAGGTTCCATTTTGTCTACTTTGTAGAATTAGACATTTGAATTACTATTAGTTATTGCAGATCCTCCTCACGTCACTCACGTCATCCACAAAGCCTCTCCATCTTGTTTGTTCTAGCTCACCATCAACAGTGAGAGATCTGCTTCAGATTGACAATGATGATTTGGCAATTTAGTTTTGGCGAAACAGGGCTGTTGCTTGCTGATATTGTGTTTTGTTTTAATCTAAAACATCTTCGTTTTGAAAGCTAACATTAGTGCTTTTGTCTTTTTTTTTTAGACGCTAATGTGTCACTTAACAGCCACATAGGTAAATCGTTGAAAGAGGGTTGGATATTGCTAATGGAATGAAACTTCAAGATATAAAATCCAACTTCTCAAATTTTAAGGTGTAAAATTCACATAATCCTAAACTTTAGGAGTATACTTTATAATTTATCCTAATTTTTTTTTAAAATAATCATAATAACTATTCTTTAAATTGAGGAATATTCACAAAACATCCCTATTTAATCAAACTAAACACATATTCACCACAAATATAACATGCACCAACTAAAAAAATCATAATAAGGAAAGGCTAATTAAAAAAGAATTCAATTAAAGAAGCATTAAAGTGTGTATATATATTATCTTATTTATACTATAGCGACAAATTTTGCACATGCATCGCTAACTGCATAGCACTGAACGATGTTTAGAAAATTAATAAGCAATTTTAATCCACCTAACCTAATTAAGTATTCCCAGCAGTAGATATCAAATCATTGGTCCAATGGTGGGAACGCCAAAGAGTCGTGCCTGAAGATGATACATCTCTTTGTACTCACTAATATGCCTTTGGCATTTCTTTTACAATAAGAGCTGTGCTTACGACTGAATAGGAATAATAACTTAGCATCTTCTATGTTTATATTGTTAGACAATATCCGATCTTCAAGCTCAAAGTTTGAATAAATTCCACCTAGCTAGCATTAGCTTATTATATCAGGTAGTGATGTTGGGGATATATTTCATTAGAAATGGGCAACAAATTAAAGATATTATCTTTCTCAAAAAAAAAAAAAAAAAAAATTCATGATTATTACTTATATATAGTCAAGGGTGGGACTGCAAAAGAGTCGTGCCAAAGGGCATGTGAAGGTGTTATAAATATGATCTTGTACTCACCAAGCCTTCTAGTATTTCTTTTACCAGGGCTGTGATTACTGAGAGGTAATAATAATAATAATAATAATAATAATAATAATAATAATCAAGCATCATCTATTCTTATATTGACGCCAAATACGCTCCAACCGTCGGACAAATTGAAAAAGTTTGCAAAGTGTTTGTTTTTGCTTTGTGAGAGACTATTGTAGGGGACGAGTTTGAGTACCTTTCTTTGGATGAGGTAGACTCAAGCTCAGCTAGCCCGATACAATGAATTTATAGAGTATAGGTTCAAGAACTAGGCCCTAGTAAGGATTGCAACGACTAAACGTGGTGGTGAATGGGTTAAACAACAAGAATATAGGCTGAAACATGAAATATTACTCCTCAACCTTCCTCTTAGGGGCTGGAGGTTCTTACTGCTTCTTCAGTGTTTAGTTACAGAAATGATCCTAGTAGTATCGTCTTTCTGGCCTTTCATCTCCTGTCCCCCTCTCTGGAGGACTTCTTACATTATATATATTTCTTTTAAGGTGATCCTAGCTCTACATTTGTCGACTAGGTAGGTCAATACTCGAGTGCTTGTCCCATCAGCTGTTCTTCCATCCTTCTGTGAGTTGCAGCTACCAAGGTTGTAGCGTTCAGGGGTCATTTCCTCATTAATGCGGCCAGAGTGCCAGCAGCGGGCAATTAATGTGGAGATGACAGTTTGTCTCGGGTTTGCTCTTCCACCGTCCTCCCATGATCGGCACATTATACTCGTTCTTTCTTTTGGAGTGCTCTAGGATGCTGCCTTTGATGGGGTGTTGACTCCCCTTCCTCTGGTCGGGGTTGGCCGAGGACATGGTTATCCTCGGTGGCCTTCCTGGGTGATCCAGACTTTTGTGTCGTTTTCGGACATTTCTTTCTCCTCGGCATGGGCCTTAGGCTTGGTACGAAGTGGGTCAGGATTACCTAATTCCTTGGCCCCACAACTATAATTAAGTGTGTATGTATTTAGCAGTTAGTTTGTTAAAAAAAAAAATAAAAAAAAAACTTTTTGCTAAAAACATTTTTGTTAAAAGTATGTTAAAATATACTTATATTTTGAAAAAACTAAAAAATGAGAAAGAGTAAAAAAGAATAAAATTTTAAAAAGTTATACATAAAAATTAAAATTTAAAACTAATGCTAAAAATTGATGTTAAACACAAAGTTTGATTGGATTCCACGGCAGAGCATAAGTTTTAGAATATAGAATCCTTCTGCCTAACAATTTTTTGTGGAGGGTTCCACGTTAAGGTTGAATTTTTTATTACAAATAAATTTTCAAGGCCCATTTACCAAGAACATGGGGTCTCTTACAAGATTTGGGTATCAAAGAATTTTTTTTTTTTTTTTTTTTAAATCAAAAGTCTTTTGCTAATAACAAACACTTATTAATCTCTACTTGTATGTATGTTAAAAATACTTAGCATTTAAAAAAAAAAAAAAAAACACTCATTAATCACATCGGCAATAATCTAGTAAAAGAAGAATCTGATTTTTGAAAAAGAGCTTCTACACAAATGAGACAATCTCCTTCAACCTTGTTTCTTTTCTCTTTCCTGATATTAAACATATCTAGAATTTATGTTCCCTAACATAGAATATTAGCAGCTAATAAAAACATATTTAACTTAATGTTCGGGTATCTCTGCAAGATCATAGTTGACTATTTGATCGTTAAGTAAATAGTATTACTAATATGGTAATATGGATTGATGGAATTGGGTGTGGGACTTGTGGATCTTAGAAGGAAAGGTTTAGAGAGAAGTATAAAAAATCTGTACGTCTGCTTGTGGTAGGTAACGTTTTCTTAATTAACTAGTTATACTTTGCTAAAAATAAAATGTTTTATTCATTAATTAAATATTCTTTGGTGCTTCCTTACAAATTTTATTTAATTATTTGAGTTTTTTTTTTTTTTTTTTTTGAGAAGGAGTTTTAACCTATAGCGTTCGCTCCTAATAATAGCTCTTTATCACCAGATTAAGACACCAATTGATTTTTGGTGTAGGCAGGGATTGATCTTTAAATCTCTTATTTTTACCAGTTGAGCTAACTGAAATCTACTATATTAATTTAAAGAAATGAGCTAAATTGATTTAAAGAAATGAGCTTGATTTTCGTTCTCATTAAAATAGTACATATTCATTTGGTTCAACGGGTTATATATTTAGAAGATTTATTTTCGTTGAAACTTGAATTAAGGATGAGTCAATTTTGTGAAAGTAACCAAAATTTGAATGATATATTTGTTTGAACTTTAAATTTATAAAATATGATTTTTTATGTAAGCTAAAATAAAACTGAATAAGTTTAGGAAAATTCATTTTGTATAAGCTAATTATACTTTGGATCCAAACAATGGGGGCTTATACATTGACATAGAAACTAGTTTTTCTTAGCACATATCACGGGCCTACACATGGGCTTAGTCATGAAAATATAGAGTAACCTTAGTCATAAAAGTATTATGAATATGAATATGATTAGATATGTGAATCGTTTAAGATTCATGAAATTTTTTATTTCTTTTTTTGAAATCATTGTAATTTGTAAATTCCGATGTTTTAGAACTCATCATAAATTATGATTTTTGATGTTTTTGAACTTGATATTTGTAAAACTAATGTCAAATTATATGTTAGTTTCCAATCAAACTAAGATACAATTTCTAAGCGTATAAAATTTGATCTTATGTACAATTTATTATTTTTCTTATCTAACTGTTTGGTGAAGCTAGTTAGGTTTTTTGTTACTTATTAAGTTGTCAAACTCATCCCCCCACCCCCACCCCCCCTTTCCCTTCCAAATTTAGATTATGAAGAATACAAAGTTTTGAGACTTTTCCTGATGAGATTGTGCACATGAAAGGAGTTTAGAAATTTGAAATAAGATCAGACTTCTAGTATTTTGTACTAATTTTTATGTTTTGTATTTTTGACACATGAAGTTGAACTTTTTATTTCTATTGACACTTCGGAGATTTTTGGCAATTGAAATATTGAGGTTAGTTTTGGATTTTACTTGATGTAATTTTTTCCTTTTAATAGAATAGATATTAACCTGCCAAGGGCCTTGTACTTAACATGTCCCATAATTTGTTCCAAAAGATTTATAAATCATTCAACAGCTTTACTTTGACTAGTGGGACAAAGAACCAAAATCAAGATGATGGTGTTCACTGTTCAGATTGTTGATATTGTCTAATTGCCCCATTTGTGCGTGATTCCCTGTTATTCGTTGAGGATGGATTTCTTTATCCATTTCACTTTATGGAAAGATACCTACCTAGTAATTAAGTGAACATTTTAGTATACTATATTTGGATTTTGGAATATATATGGTGCTATTTCTGACTAAATCCCAGCATATTGTTCATTTATGGTGAAAAAAAATATAGAATTTAATCATCTTTCCCTTCAAACCTTTTACGAGAATCCGGCATGCATATTATCCAAATCCCAGATCCGTAGTCATATATGTTTATAATAAAGGACCAAAGAAAAAAATGCAAACAAATTTAGATAACCAAAGCAATTCTCCACTTGTATTGTTCAACTCAATAATTTACTGGCAATAGCTTGAACAGCAGGAACTCCTGCTCATTTTTATTTCTAAACTGCCACTGGTACTTTGATTAGCATGTTTCCAAAAGGAATTAAGCATTCAAGGTGTAAACCAACTACTATGTCATGCAACTGCCGCAAGTTTTATAATCTTGATGAATTTAATAGCGTTTCACTGATAATGTGTCACACCCTGTCCCCATGTGCATGATATTGCCCTCTTTGGGCGGCCCGAAAGCTCTCTTAGTCCCTCAAGATTTTTTTCGTCCCACGTGACACTAAGTCTCGTGGGAAAATGCCTCATTTGACATCAGAGTGCGCAGCATGATATTATTCGCTTTGGCAGGTAGTGCCCCAAGCACTCCCCCTTACGGTTTTGTTTCCACTCCACACAGGAGCTGAAAGGCCTTATACACATCAAGGGAGGGCACCCCTTATGAACCAGGCTCTAGACGCTCACTTAAGTAATGTGGGACTCTTGGCCTCTTGCCTCACCCACACCTTCAGAGGAGAGCCGTCCTCGGCTCTGATACCATTTGTCACACCCCGCCCCCATGTGCACGCTATTGTCCTCTTTGGGCGGCCCGAAGGCTCTGTTAGTCTCTCAAGGTTTTATTCTTCCCACGTGACACTAAGCCTCGTGGGAAAATGCCTCATCTGACATCAGAGTGCGCAGCATGATATTGTCCACTTTGGTAGGAAGTGCCCTAGGCACTCCCCCTCACGGTTTTGTTTCCACTCCACACAGAAGCTGGAAGACCTCATCTGACATTAGAGTGCACAGCATGATATTGTCTGCTTTGGCAGGCAGTGCCCCAAGCACTCCCCCTCACGGTTTTGTTTCCACTCCACATAGAAGCTTGAAGGCCTCATACACATCAAGGGAGGGCACCCCTTATGAACCAGGCTCTAGACGCTCACTTAAGCAATGTGGGACTCTTGGCCTCTTGCCTCACCCATCTGTCACACCTCGCCCCCATGTGCACGATATTGTCCTCTTTGGGCGGTCTGAAAGCTCTCTTACTCCCTCAAGGTTTTGTTCTTCCCACGTGACACTAAGCCTTGTGGGAAAAGGCCTCATCTGACATCAGAGTGCGCAACATGATATTGTCCACTTTGGCAGGCAGTGCCCTAAGGGAGGGCACCCCTTATGAACCAGGCTCTAGACACTCACTTAAGCGATGTGAGACTCTTGGCCTCTTGTCTCACCTATACCCTTAAGGTTTTTCTCTCCCCCCATGGGCAGTAGAGAGAGCGTGTCAAATAGGATCTCTCTTGCATGTGGTCTCTTGGCCCCATGGATAGCAGTCTCACTTACACACAATCAAGGAAGCTCTTCCCCCTATGGGCAGTAGGGAAGAATGTGTCATCCAAAGTGAAAGAGCACTAACCTGGATTTGATTCCATTGTCACAACGACTATGGAAACCAAATCGGGTGATCACCGGAAAATCACACATGGCATGGTGTTAAAACCACATAAGCTCACAGGTTACATTACTTTAAAACACATAATTCATATCCAGGTAGTTTCAAAAAAACCTTAAATAATCTAACTTCTACAAAGTTTGTAAAGTTTTCAACTTCATTCTTGTAAAGAGATTTTTTATCAATTTTCCACATAACAAGACTAAAATCCAATATTTTCTTATCAAAGATTAAATAAAAGATGCTCATTTTTCCATATCAACAATTCATGCATTTCATCAAATGCAATACCAAATATGATGCATTTTCATATATATATATATATATATATATTAAGGTTACGACACAATAGTTTCTAGGAAAATATAGTATTTTCCATAGGCAGTTTCCAAAAGCATGTCTAACCCAAAAACAACATTTATACAACATGGTTATTTTTCAAAATCCCATTAAAAACCTTGAGGGATTAAGAGAGCCTTCGGGCCACCCAAAGTGGACAATATTGTGCACGTGGGGGCGGGGTGTGACAGATGGTATCAGAGTCGAGGACGGCTCTCCCCTGAGGGTGTGGGTGAGGCAAGAGTCCCACATCGCTTAAGTGAGCGTCCAGAGCCTGGTTCATAAGGAGTGCCCTCCCTTGTTATGCATGAGGCCTTTTCCCTCGAGGCTTAGTGTCACGTGGGAAGAACAAAACCTTGAAGGGCTAAGAGAGCCTTCGGGCCGCCCAAAAAGGCTAATATCATGCATATGGGGGCCGGGTGTGACATAATGGCTATTCATTTTATGCTCCACTAGCGGTAATATATTATGGGAAAATTTAATGGGCAAAAGTGTTGCATCAGAGGAAAAATTGGGTCGATTTTCATTATTGGTGAAACAAGGATGAGCAACCATGGGGGACTTTGATGGGTTGGGTTCAGTGATCGCAGATGGTCAAATTGCAAGGTGTTGAAAGGGGAAGGTTTAGAGTGGGTTTTTAGGTGAGAAGGGAAAGCACAATTAAGGTAAAGTTTGGCTTTGAATTAGTCGGGTTGTGGAGTTTCAGAGAGAGAGAGAGAGAGAGAGAGTAGAATTTGACATGGGTTGAAAAAGATTGTGTGCAATTAGTATAAATTGATGAGAGAGACTAAAATACAACTGAAGTCAAGTGGAACTCAAAAAGTTAGCTTTGGCTTCACAGTTAATAAAGCCAGTAAAAAAATTGATATAAAAAAAATTTCTCAATAGGCACGATATCTGTTAGAATGACCTTTTCATTTAGGAAAATGTTAAAGCGCACCATAGTGCATGCTAAAGATGAGTAGTTATGGAGTTCAACTAATAAAAAACTAGTATAAATTGAAAAGAAAGACTAAAAATACGACTGAAATGTTAAATGGAACTCAAAAAATTAGTTCTACGGGCTCCACATCCTAAAAATAGTTTGACATGCACCGTATGGTGTTAGTAAATACGACCCTTTTGAAAAAGATTAATATCAATACCAATCTAACATGACATTTCATTGGAATGATTTGTAAACTATGATGTTTTGGAGTAGTTCTAAGATCACAAAATATTCCATAACTTTTTTACTACAACTCTGATGTAGCAGACTGTGAGTGGTTAATCATCAATATATTACACATAAACCCATCATTTTTTTCTTTACTAATCATATTCTGTCACATCACAATTATGGTAAGAAGTTATGAAAAATTATATAGTCATAGACTTTTCCCGACGTTTTGTAGCCTGAATGAATCATCAACCATGATCCAACCATGATGTACGAAAGCTGATGTACTGGGTTGGGATGGTTCCTAAGGGTACACAATTTTCAATCATTTCCTACGTACCCTTTCTCGTACGGATTGTTCCAATTCCAAAAATCCCTCTGCATGAAGTCAACATTGGCATCTCCTAACTCCTATATCAATGTCCATGTTGGCTAATGATTATAATACAATTTTTGGTTTTACTTGATCTCCAAGGGACTTTTATTTTTCATGTCAAGGCAAAACTTTAACCTCTCCAAAAACTAAAGAGGTCTTTTATCTGCATAATAGGGATCTTCTTTCTTTTAAGTTTTTTTCAACTTTTTATAGTTTATATTGAATATATGTATAATTCCACGTATTGAGTTTCCCTTACACCCTAAAATGATTAGTCAAGTTCTAATTGAAGTTACTCGTAATTGCTTATAAATTCAACATCTACTTAACAAACTTCTAATATGAGGCTTAGCATATGCCTACATAACACACGCTCAAACAACCCAATGCAATTCAATTCGCACAAATTTGAGTATCACATTATACTATCTAGCATTTATATAAAACAGAACAAGTTCTAGAAAAAAATGGAATTCTTTCACTTCTCAATCCTTCATAGGGGTAATCACAGGTCGGTCGGACTCAATTTTTAGTGCTAACTCCTCAACAAACTTGATCATGTTGGGTCTCTATTTCTTCTACCCCTTGCCGAACGTGAGCATATGCAGGTTGCTGACCAAGCCAATCCTCAGAATCAACCCTTTTCAGATTTGTTGGTTCTGGATTCGACGGATTTATCGGATGCTGAGTGTGAGTTGATAGTTCTAGGCTTCTCACCCCAAGGCATGCATATTTCTTACATTTTATATAAATAAAGGTATTATGAGTATTGGTCAAAGGCCTGGCGAGATACACCCAGGGGCGGAGCCACGTTGGCCCTTGGGGGGGCCGTGGCCGCTGCCAAAAAAAAAAATATATATATATATATATACATATATATCCATTAGACCATGTAAGAAAATTGATTGGGCCCCCCCAATGTTTGACATCCGGCCCCCCCATATCTCCTCTATTCTCCCTTTAGTTTTAGGCTTCTATTCTTCCAGCTAAAAGCCTTTAGTTTTAGGCCTCTACTCTCACAGCTTTAGTTTTAGGCCTTTATTCTCCCAGCTAAAAGCCTTTAGTTGTAGGCCTCTACTCTCACAGCTTTAGTTTTAGGCCTCTTATACTTTAAATAAAACAAAAAGCTAACCCACTTACATTTAAATACTCAAAATCCAAAACACAAAAAAAATAAAATTTCACTTTCTCGCTCTTAAAAACCCACCCACGAAATCCCTATTCTCTTTACTTCATTTTTTTTTTCTTCTGTGATACACTTTCACTTCCCACTGGTACCGCCTACTAGCCCCAAAACTCAGCATCAGTCCTCCAGTCTGAAAAAAAAAAATTTCCTAACCAATTTTTTCTTTCTTCTTGCTATCTAAAACAAATCACTTAGCATATTTTATTGTCAAATTTCGGGATTTGGAACTTGGTGACTGCCTGGTGAGTTTTCTTCTCTTATTTAAGCACTAGACCATCATCTCTTTAGACTCTTTTTACTGCTCAGCTCAGCCCTCCTCTCAAACTCAGTCCTCACGACCCAAAAAAAAAAAAAAAAACTGACCATTATTTTCTTTCTTCTTGCTTTCTTAAAATAAATCATTCAGAGCATGGGCGTAGCCAGTGGGTAAGTTTTCAGTTTCTACTTCATCTCTTTTTAGTGTTTTTTTTTTTTTTTTTTTTTCTCAACTATCTACACTTAAATATTTACATACTCTTTAATTTTTCATAGATTTTTAGAGAAACATATGGTTGAAGGCATGGGCATGGGGAGGTTGTTTGTGATGAGTCTTGAAGGGAAAATAAAGTTTCTTAGGTAAATTTTTTTTGATTTATTAACTATTTTTGATTAGTTAGATATCATGTGACAGTGTGTGTTGTTAAATTGTTTGGTTTATATTGTGTACTTGTGTGTTTAATTTTTGCTTTTGTTTGAGGGGTTATTCTTAATTTAAAAAAAAATTAAAATACAGGAAAATTTGAATAATAGGAATGATGATGGGTTGACTGTTTAAACTATAGTGGAATTTTTTTTTTTTTTTTTAGTATGAATAACATTCATATAATTAAGTAAAATTTTCTAATTAAGATTTTATTTTTTAAGTTCTTTTCAGGTTAATTTTTGAGTCATATTTTTAAAGCTAAAAGAATTATGAGCAAACGAAAAATAATTGATGCATTCTTAAAGAAAAAAGATGTTAGCAATTCAAAATTTAGGACACCTGTGACTGTAGAAATAAATGTTGATACTTCAATACCTGATGAACACCCTTTCAAATATTCAAGAATTCAATCTGAAGAGATAGATCGTGATTTAAGATCACGTAAACAAATATGTGAATTTCCTATCAACAAACAAGATAAAATCCGACGAGATTATCTCAAAGAAGGTCCATATCAACTTAAATATATAGACTATCCATACAATGATGATAATCATCGTTGTCAAAAGCCCCTGGATACACCAGAGTTGTAGAAAACCAAAGGGCTGTGAAGATCATTGATTTCCTTGTACAAAACAAATGGTGACCCTTGCGTCAGGGTAGCATGATGTTATAACTTGGCCATGCCGAAATGAATTTTTTTATGTTATGCGTCAGGGTAGCATGATGTTATAACTTGGCCATGCCGAAATGAATTTTTTTTATGTTATGCGTCAGGGTAGCATGATCTGAATCCGCTTCACAAACCTTATGTATATAATAGATTTCCTTGCAATCGTATTAATTTAATATAAGTAGTTATTATTATGAAAAAAAAATTAAAATATCACAAATTTTATTATAAAAGACTTATAAACTAAAGTGATAATCCTTCTCAAAAAAAAAAACTGAAGTGACAATCAATATGAACAATGTCACCTAAATAATATAGTAAATAGCTATTTAATCAATATATCCTTGCATTAGTAACATATCAATTTATAAGATTTACAATAATAAAATTTGTAAGTATTATCTCTAACATTATTCTATTGTTATATGCAAAATGTTTCACAATCCTGAAGGAGTCGACCATAGGACCATCTTACCAAATTATTACTGGCCTTTGTACAATACTAAGGATAAAAAGGATTGATTTGGTATTTTTTAAGGTATAATAATATATTTGTATAGCAAAAGTTTAATTATATATATACTCCCTCTGTGACTCTGTCCTATTTTGTTTGTCTTGTTTGAAAAGTCAAATTTTTTAAGGGAACATCATTTATTGTCTTGTTTGCCTTATAAAAATGTATAAGTTTATAAAACTACCCTTAAATAAATTTATCAGCTTTTTTTTAAAAGAGTTATTAATGACATAAAATATAGGTATAATAGGAATATTAGTAAATTAATGACTTTTATTTTTGAAAATAGGACAATATTTTGAGACATTCTAAAATAAAATAGAGGACAAACAAAGTGGTATGGAGATAGTACGTGATATTGGGGTAGGTATTGATAACACCGACAAGGCAAGCATATATGGAGTTGAAAGAGGAAAGAAGATCTGGTTACTTGGTTGGGAAACGTCGGTACTTAGTCTTATACGAGGACTACGGAAGAATAAGAAAACAAATATATCAAAGAGAAGGTGAAGGTATGTCTTTTATATCTTTCTTCATTTTTTGCTTAGTTACCAGCTAACCAAGTTGGTTCAAGATGCCTTGTTACTTGTTAGTCTCTTGTGTTTCCGGATGTAATTGCATTAGGTACTTTTATGGAGAACCGAGCTTGATACTCATTAGGTACACTTTAGACACACAGTTTTAGGAAAATGTATATTATGTCGATGAGAATTAATGGTTTTAGAGAATCGAGATTGAGAAAAGTTGGATAGAATCAAGTCTTTGTTCATACTTGCATGTTAGTGTTTTTTGTCTTCTTTTTTTTTTTCCTCCTAGGGTTTTTATAAATACCACATTGATTTCCCATGTAAGTCGTTTTTTTATTTTTTACTTTATTTTATTTTATTATTTCACAACTAATTAATATTTTCTGAAAATACTATATATGTGAATCAATTTATTCTCTATATTTCATCTTAAGCTTTATTTTGTAAAGTAATCACTATAAGGGATAATTATAAAATACTCCAAAAGTATCTTAAATGCATATTCTCCACTTTCACATAATAGTGAAGCACTTTTTTTTTTTTTTGAATATTCTATAACATCATTTATAACATCATTGTTGTTATTATTTTGTGTATTTTGTATCAAGTGTTCACATATGAAAATGCTTCACTAGGTATTAATTAGTTCAATTCAAAGGAAAAAGTTTAGGCACCCCTAATAGCTGTTAAGTGAGTCATGTGTATTGTCCATGATATAAACAATTGAACACACATTAGCTCCAAACATGATTGGACCCAAACTTTATCCCAATTCCAACTAGATCTTACTGGCCACCTTATTGTCTTTTTCTTTATTGGCATTAGCGACATGTTCAAGGTCTTTGTGTTCAAAAGTGTTAGTCAAGTAATGAAGCAAAACAAAAGGATGAAATTAAGGCAAGTAATGACAAACTCATATTTGGATTATTTGGAAACTAACAAAGAAACAAACCCTAGTAAACCATGATCCAAATTGTTTCTTTACTTCTTTTGCATATATATATATATATATATATATATTATTATTATTATTATTATTTGGAAGAGGTATAAAGTTTGGAAACAGGATAAAATTAATCATAGTTTTCTTCCCACAATAGAAAATACTCTCCAAAAAATTAAAACTCGCGAGTCACGAATCTCACGACACTTGAAAATAGTCTTTTACGTCAAGGCCACATATATTCCCAAAGATTTTATCTGTTGCATAAGAGCCAAAATATCTTTTTATTGTTTAGTGAAAAGGTAACCTACATCTACGTCTATATCCAATAATTTTAATTTTTTTTTTAAAAAAAATTGTCTATTTGTTAACCACTTCTAATATCATCACATAAATTTTTGAAAGCACTTTTTTTTTTTTTTCACATCATCATTTTAATATAAGTTTCTATTTTATTTTTAAAATTACAAATAATGCTAAACTATATTGTTTAAACTTATTGGAACTCATCGTATTTTTGGATAAAGTAACCCAACAATCAATAAATTCTTATCAAAATAGATTTTATCTTCTCTAAAAAAATTATAATTAAATTTCATAAGTAATTTTCTACAAAGTAATTTAATTTTTAATTTATTAATACTAATTAATTAAATATGCATCATATATTTTTTGTCAAAGTTTCTTCGGTATTGAATAGATTAACAACTATTAATATAAAAACGTGGAAGCTCAATAGAGAATGTAAATTAGATTCTAACTGCACCCTAATATTATGGCAAGTGCCATTCAATTAGATTTCAAATACTCTCTAGCTTCGTGCTAAGTGTTTTTATAATTTAAAACTAGTTCATTCCTTTTTAAAAGTAATTTATGTCCACTTTCAACCACAATTAAAATATTTCTAGCCTATTAAAATATAAATAATTTTTCTTTTTTGAAAACTTAAACCACGTCCCTATTACTCCCTCACCTCATAAGAATTTATATATATGGAGTGATCATTACACCATGAGTTAGTAACATTCAAACACATACATTAATAATATTAAACTTAGGTATAAATGTTTCTTATGTAATTATAATCGTGAATATTTTTTAATGCACGTGTATATATGCAAGGATTACGCACTAGTAAAATTGATTTATGTCATTTTGTTTTTTAATTGTGCAAGTGAGAAAGAAGCTCATTCCTCCACCGAGTTCCATGAGCCTCTTAACTTTCTCCTATCAATCTTTCCTGGCATTCTTGGAGTACACTTTTGAGGCTCCGGTATCTCTCCACTAAGAGAACATGGTGCAATCATGCTAGTCTTTATCATGGTAGTAGTTATCTACGGTACTGCATTTTTGGGTATTAAATTTGGGCCTCAAAACGCAAACTATCTCCCAATGTTAAAGATTGTTTGTGTCATTTGTGCAATCCTTGCATGTGAGCTACTTGCTTCAATCCTTGTCGATCCCTTAAGGTTGTTCCTGATTAATTTATGTGGAATCCTAGTAGAGGTGTTATGTCTTTGGTACACACAAATTTATGCCTTCCTCTGTCACCAGACAATTCTAGTACTTAATACATCTTGAAATTTGTTCCAAAAGATTTGCAAAGCATTCAGCAATTTTAATTTAAGGGGCATGACAAAGAATCAAGATCAAGATGATGGTGGCGGTCCACTTGCAAATATCATATAATTAGCCCATTTGTGTGGGATTATCAAAAATTGCTTCTACGCTTATGAATCATATAGTAAATAACGTCTAATTTACACAAAATTTGAGGTGACTCTTTGAATATGAAAGACTTAAAAAAGTAGGTTGAATTCTTTTTTAGTTAAAAGAGAATCTAATTGCCTTATGCTCGTGGCTTAGCAATCTAGACCTGCTTTGTTTTTACCCATGGGCCCAAACCCATCTCCTTATCCCAATGTGGGTCTTCTTCCCTGTCAAGGAAGATGGGTTGGGCCCTGGTTCTCTTTTTTAATATTCTGATGAAATAGTATATTCGAATTTTGAAGACCCAATCCCACTTTTGGGCTTTGTGTACTCAGCTTTTGTAAAAAAATATTAAAGTGTTCACTTTTATATATATATATATATATATATATATATATATATATATATATATATTTGTAAGGAAACCCAAATTAGAAATAAAAACTCTTTTTATTTATGAATGTCATTTTGCGATAAGAAAAATGGTGTTTGTTTTATTAAAGACAAGTTCGGGTCTAATTACATCATGAAAAAGTGTGAGGTACCCTTGTGCACCTGTGCGTCCATCATTCTTACAGAGTAAGTGTCCGTTTGGATAGGACTTATTTTGCCAAAACTAAAAACACTGTAGCAAAATAATTTTTAAATGTGTGAATAGTGCAGTGTGACCTATTTTTAATGAAAAAGTTGTTTATAGTGTAAACCTTACCAAATCGAGTCCAAATCTTCTGTCTCATCAATTGTGCTCCACTTCATACTCCACCAATAAAATTTAAATAGCTAGTCTCTCTCATTAAATGAGATAACTCATTAAATAAGACAACTAGTATCTTTCATTAAAGTCAGAGTTATCTTATTTAATGAGAGAAGTTAGCTGTCTAAATTTTATTGGTGGAATATGAAATGGAGCACAATTGATGAGACAAAAGATTTGAACTCGTTGTAGGACTAGAAAACCAAAACAAAATAAGAAAACGTTGGTGGTTACTTCAGGGTAATGTCATACGTTTGTGTCAAACACAAGTCTTCGTAGAAGACTAGAAGTGTCCTACGCTAATCAATCGATTCAATCCTATACTTCAAGTCAATGAGTTCAAATTTTGATCAAATTATGAATAAAATACCGATATACTTGAATAATTTAAAAGATTAAAGAAATTCGACAAATAATAATACATTATATATATATATATATATATATACACACACACTAGCATTATGCCCATACGATGCACAGTTTAATCAAAATTCATATGTAAATAATTTTATTATTAATTTACTTAAAAGTATATAATAAAAATAAATTAATATTTTACTTTTAAGTTATATAATAAATGTAGATTGTGTGAGACTTAAGGTATCATTATATATATATATATATATATAACTGAATGGAAGATGGTAGGAATTCCTAAAAATATATATATATATATATATATATATATATATATAATGATTTTCAATAATACATTGAACTTTAAGTCTTTAATGCCCAATTAATCACATGTATTTAAATGGATAAACCTTGAATTTAATAATTAGAAATTATTGAAAGCAACAATTGAAATTATATTTAAATGGAAACCTCAATTCAATAATTAAGAACAATCTAAATTACTAAATATTTAAATTTTTGAAGTAGGGAGACTAACATGAGAATTTAATTTTTGTCCTCGAAAGCATGAGAGAAGACATAATTTTATCAAAAAAAAAATAGCTATTTTTTTTTTATATATAATACACATTGCTATTTTTTTTTTTTTTTTATATGTTAGATTCTAAGACTTTAGGAACTAATGTATTAGAACTTCAATATGTATTATGTTGGCAAACCATGATCAAAACATTGAGTTTAGATTTAGGCTTGCTCAAAGTGTGGTTTAATGTAAAATTGGAATTGAGTACTTGCAAGAATTACTATTCAAAATCTGCAAGGCTCGAACGATCGAACCTTGTGAATCAGTAATTTTCTGCAGAATTATTAAACCAGCCCAAACCCTTGGGTTCCCCATTTAACAAAATAAAGTAGGAAACAGATTTAACACATGTCATCAAATGCTATGAATGGTCTCAAATGCTATAAGAATGTTATTAGAAATAAGAAAATTCTTTGTGAAGGCACTCTGATGTTTAGTAATAATGGATGGCAAAATTTTCTTATGTCTATTAGATAGAACCTTAGAAAAAATTTTATAGAGCACATTGCATAAATTGATAGGTCGATATTCAGTAACAGACATAGGGCTCTTAACCTTGGGGATAAGGGTAATAAAAGTATGATTAAGAGGGTGAGGGAGAGATGCTGAATTGAGATAAGACAGGATAGTTTGAGAGACATCACTGCCAATTAGATCCCAATAATTTTGGTAAAAAATAAGGGGCATATTGTCCGGGGCCTGGAGCTTTGAGAGGAGCCATTTGCTTTAAAGTAATTTGAACTTCCAATGTTGTGAACTCATGAGAAAGCTGAATGTTCATCTCATCAGTAACATTTTTTTTTTCAACTGGGCTTAGGGCCTCTCCATTACTGACCGGATTAGAAGAGGTGAACAGATCTTGATAGAAAGCAATTAGAGAATCAGCCACTTCATCAGGTTATGTACACCACTGTCCCGAAGAGTTATAAATACCTGTAATTTTATTCCGTCTGTGTCTCTGAGTCGCCCTACTATGAAAATATTTAGAATTCTTATCCCCTCGAACAAGCCAGAAAGTCTTAATTTCGGATTTCAGACTTCTAACCCGAGAGCTGCAACCTGATAAAATAGTTATTTTGGAATTGAGTAGTTTGAAAATCGTGACTCGAAGTCACAATGTCAAATGCATTTTTTTTTTCATGTGTACAGGTGTAAAATAGTATGTTGTAACATCGATCATTAGCCTTTTGGAACTTCCCCACTTACTCCAACACACTTGTTTGAGTTAACCTCAACACTTGCATGAGTGATCCTATTAACTGGGTGTCATTTTAATGGCCAATAACCATAGTGATTTTTTGTGATAACTGACTAGAGGGATGTGTGACAAGGAAAATCAGTAGTGAAAGAAATGAGGTATCTCTTGTCGATGCCAGAACCAATTGGTTTTGTCATCGAAATCTTAGACCGTTCTTACTCAATCAGATTGATTACTAATTAAATTGAGGCTGCTCAGAGACTTGAAAATATAAGCCCAAAATATAAATTTAAAAAATTCGAAAGCACGCCCAGTGGGACTCGAACCCACAATCGCCTGATTAGAAGTCAGACGCCTTATCCATTAGGCCATGGGCGCTTCTCATGCCATGTAGTGATTAATAATTTTATTTTAATGAAACAAGTTACAGCGGATTCTCTTTTCCCTTTTTTTTGTGTGTGTGTGTGTGTGTGAGAGAGAAGAACTTTTCCTAGCTGAAAACGGAATAGAAAATCAATTTATGAATAAGGAAACATGTTGCCTAATTTATCAAACGAACCACTTGGATGAATTAAATTTTAGCCTTGGAAAGTAAATTTCAATGAACAAACAAAAGTAATGCATACTATTACTGGTTATAATTTAAGCTCACTATTGACATTACTTTTTTACCCAACAGTAATAGTTTGCCACTTAAAATTTCTTGTGAAAATATTATAAAAGTGTTGTGAATTTACCATTTCTCAAATAGTAATTTGGTTTTTCCTTTAAATTAAAAATAATGTTCAGGTATATTATCGAGAAAACATGGGCTATTTTAATTTAAAATTTTTATATTTTGCCTAATTTTTGGAAATTAGAATGGACTAAAAAGATAACACTTGTCCTCCGGCAAATAGTTGAGAACAGCAATTTGAATCTTGTAAATTTGCATATTTTTGGCTTCCCAGAATCCTAGTTCAATGTTAGTGATATCATTCTCTCTAGTATCTACCAAAAAAAAAAAATTCTCTATTTCTTATTGAAGAGCAAGTACTTCCATGTATGGGTATTCATCAAACCGCACCAAAACTACTCACAATATGGCATAATCACACCACACCGCACCACATGGAGCATTGCAATTTGCGGTTTTATAATAAAAATAAACCACACAAGCTGTACTCTCTCTAGATATTAATATATCTATTTTTTAAATATTAAATATATTATTAGTAGTTTAATAGCCCTAGTTTTTAAAATAAAAACAAAAAGTTTAATAATCTTAGCAAGTGTTGATTAGGAAAACCAGCATAAAATTAAAAAAAAAAAAAAACTAGTTTAATAATTTAAAACTTGACCCAAAATAAAGGGAAAAATCAATTTTAGGTTGGGCAAAAAAAACCCAAATTTTGAAAAATATACCAACTTTAAATCGTATCTTATATATGTACTGCACATATGACTGCAAAAATGAGATGCTGAGGTGCAATGCGGTTATAATTTTAGATAAACTCTAAACCGCATTACACTGCACATATGACCGCAAAATTGAGGTGTGGTGCAATTATAGTTTTGGCTAAATCACACCGCAAAGTGCGGTGCTAAAAATAGTCCAAAACCATACTGCACCACGAACACACCCATTCATCAGAAACTCCCACGATCCCATCACTAGCTTATGAACTGACATTTATGCAAAGCCATTTTGGGTTGCACATGCTTGAGGAGTAGCTCACGTTTAACCCTTGAGTACTGCTTTATATATGTATGATAAATAAGTACCACTTTTAGTTTGGTATCATCACAATTTGGCCCGCAAACTTTTAATCCCTACATTTACCCCACCTAAAGTTTGAATAAAAATTAAATTATTAAGATCCTGTCCAAATTAGAAAATTTTGCATTTTTGTTGAGAAATAATTCACCCCTCATGAGTTGGCCTTTTCAATTGCTACAAATTCATGTTCTATTAATCTATGATGATGTTATTAATCTTTGAACATCTTGATACTCTAGACACAATAAAACACTCCATGAACAACTATGTTGGTGTATTAAGAGGTCTCCAAACTGAAGCACAATATCACTGACTTAGGTCAACCTGTCATTCATGCTTAAACAATAATCCTCAGAACAATTTTTATGCGCTCAAAACTGTATATGATGGCAACTCCAACTATATAGGCCCTAGCATTGGTAACCATGGAGTAAAATCTGCATGTAAAAAGAGATGAATTCCCAGCACTCAACAGATGGGTGCTACTATGGTCTTTATACAGACTGGTCGCCCCCTACAACTTTTACATAGCAACCCAAAATAAAAAGTTGAATTCACAACAGCTTCCTTCAAGAACATGTAGCTATGTGTGCTACACAGAAAAGATAAGGTTTGATGACTTCAACTAAGTTGAGCAAAAGAGTAAGAACTGCCGTCTGTCTTAGTTTACAACCTCTTGCACATATCTTTTGCTTATTTTTTGAACACGAAATGGCAAGCAGTAGAGAACTCCAAATAAAAATATACTCGAGAAAAAATGCCAGAGCAGTTCTAATCTTCAAGCTCAATGATCTTCACAACAGACGCATCACCAACTTTCTGGAAGACAACTACACGATCATGAGGCTTTATGACACCAGACGCCTTGCCATGATCCAAAGCAACTTTTAGAATCGATTCGTTTGCTGCATTTGTTGACTCAGCCTGCAAAAACCGAGCATGTTTTCTTTCATCTAATGGGGTAGTAAAGCAAAACTTAGGAAAGGGAAATATCAGCCGATGATAGACAAATCATCATCATTGATATTCTATGATATTATCAGAAGAAATGAATATGCCGCATTATGTAGTACTTAGTACATGCATCCTTAGCTACACAAATATTTCTAGACATTTCTACCAATCACTTCTATACCATACCTAATATCTCTATATCTCGACAAAGTTTCTGCAAAAGGCCTGAGAAACCAAACCAAGTCCACAATTCAGTTGTTCTGAACTCAGTAGGCTTGGACAGGGTCAACAGGATTGGATCAAGAATGGTAATATTAACTTCTGGGCCAAGAGCCCTTGTAACTCAACTGGCACCTCCTAGTTTTTTTAATGGAGATGTCCAAGATTCAAATCCCCCCTCCCCCAAAAACTTCTAGATGGTGTGGAGTCTTGTTGGTTGACACCCCAAATTTGCATCATAGGCACAATTTGAAGATTCTACATTTTTTGCTTCTATTCCTAAACAACACTTACAATTTGCATTTTTTCACCAACACGTCTAGCCAAACTAACCTTCATTGTTTTACTCGTGTGAAATAGCATATCTGCAATTGATGACTAGGGAACAAAAATAATAGGATTCTAGTAATTATGTGAAACTTTTTCTATTTTTTTGATAAGTAAGAAAGTAATTATGTGAAACATAACCTCAAGGGTACGTTTGAGATTGGTGGAGAGGAGAGGGTAAGGGGTGGCTAGAAAATTCATCCAAGCAAAGTTTAAGGTCAAAACCAAAACTGTCATTATACCTGAGATTGTAATTAACAATACCAGTCATTAAGATTGAGAATAACTTATATCAATTTTTCTATTGGCTGAAATCTTATATCATTGAAGTCAAAAGAAAAAAATAAAATAAAATAAAGATTGTGGACAATAGCAAGATACTAAAGTCAATGAATTTTAGTTCAGTAAAACATACTATCTTGTTGTAAAATGAGAAATCTATTAGAGTGGGTGCATTAGCTCAACGAAATTCCATTTGTATGACTTCTATCTTCTACACTTTTAACGCGGGGGGGGGGGGGGGGGGGGGGGGTGTGGTGGGTTGGGGGGGACAAGATAATTTTTTTTTTTGATAAGTAACGAAAATTTTATTAAACAAAGAAAAACAGCCAACCCGAGTACATTGGGAATGTACTATGGGGACAAAAATCAAAAACCAAGATTACAACAATCAAGTAAAGCAGGAAGGGAAGAACAAGAAAATTGACAAAAGACCACACTCCAATCGAGGAGAGTGTGTAAAAAGAAAGACTTAATCTCTAACATAGATCGCTCACATCCCTCAAAACTTCTAGCATTCCTTTCGCGCCAAATACACCATAGCAAGCAATGAGGTACAATTCTCCACAACTCAAAATTTCTATGTCGACCAAACTTACCCTTCCAAGACTCAAACAACTCAATAACCCTCTGAGGCATAACCCAATGAATTCCAAACAAACAAAACACCAACGACCACAACTCACAAGCAATGGGGCAATGAAGAAGAAGATGATCCACTGACTCCCCACAACTCTTACACATATAGCACCAATCAAGAACTAGTACACGTCGTTTGCGAAGGTTATCTGTTGTTAAAATCTTACCTAAGGAAGCAGACCATGAAAAGAAAGCTACCCTTGGAGGAACCTTCGATTTCCAAATCATCTTCCAAGGGAAAGATAAGATGATAGGAGGGTATAAAGAAAAATAGAATCCTCTAACCTCAAAACCTCTACCCCTTGCTGGCTTCCAACACATCCGATCCGGACCCAATCCCCGTACCGTCGAAGAGTAAACCATATCCATAAATAAATCAAAGGATTCTTGTTCCCAATCTTGTGGAGGACGACGAAATTTAGCATCCCAATGAATCCTCCCGCCAGACCAACACATAACCTCCGCTACTGAAGAATCCTTTGTTCTACTAATACCATAAAGTTCCGGAAAAGCCTCTTGTAGAGTACAATCTCCACACCACACATGTTTCCAAAACTTCACTCTAGTACCATCCCCCACATCATATAGAAGTAGTTTAGAAAAATTCACCCAACCACTTCTAATATGTCTCCACAAACTAACACCATAAGCACTGGTGACCTTTTTCGTGCACCAACCACCCCAATCATTCCCATATTTTACCTCAATAACCCTCCTCCATAGAGCATCGGTCTCCATGCCATACCTCCATAACCATTTTCCTAACAAGGCAGAATTAAAACTCCTCAGACGTCTAATACCTAGCCCTCCAACCTGCAGCGGCTTACAAACCTGAGCCCAATTGACTAAATGTAATTTAGGATCACCATTAATACCACTCCACAGAAAATCTCGTTGTAACTTCTCCATACGATTTGCCACATTCCCAGGTAAAGGCAGAAGGGAAAGGAAGTATGTAGGTAAGGAGGAAAGAGTACTTTTAATAAGAGTTACCTTACCCCCCTTAGATAGATACAACCTCTTCCAGCCTGCTAATCTCCTTTCCATCTTCTCCAAAATAGGATTCCAAACTGACAACTCCTTAAATTTAGCTCCTAACGGTAGCCCCAAATATCTCAATGGAAGAGAGGCTTGCCTACAACCCAACATCCCCACCAGAACATCCATATTATGCACCACCCCTATAGGAACCAACTCAGATTTCTCCAAGTTAATCCTTAAACCTGAGACCTCCTCAAATCTAGCCAGAATTGCTCTCAAACTAGCTATTTGCGTAGTAACAGCATCACAAAAAATAAGAGTATCGTCAGCAAATAACAGATGAGACACCATCACCGAATTACCAGTCGTGTTACTTACAGAGAAGCCTGAGAACTGACTAGTAGTAGCAGCCACATCCAACATACGACTCAAACCCTCCATAACAATATCAAAAAGCAGTGGAGACAAGGGGTCTCCTTGCCGAATCCCCCTAGAACTACCAAAAAAATCAGAAGGACTACCATTGATCAAAATGGAGAATTTAACAGTAGAAATGCAACACATTATCCATTTTCTCCATTTCTCTGAAAACCCACAGCGCTGAAGCATATACATTAAAAAACCCCAACTCACATGGTCATAAGCCTTCTCCACATCCAACTTACACAACACTCCTGGAACACCTGACTTTAATCTACTATCAATACATTCTGAAGCAATTAAAAATGAGTCCAATATCTGTCGACCTTTTACAAAAGCATTCTGAGAATCCGAAATAAGCCCTTCTCCACATCCAACTTACACAACACTCCTGGAACACCTGACTTTAATCTACTATCAATACATTCTGAAGCAATTAAAAATGAGTCCAATATCTGTCGACCTTTTACAAAAGCATTCTGAGAATCCGAAATAAGCCCATGTGCCACCCTTCTAAGACGATTAGCCAACACCTTCGAAATAATCTTATAAATGCCACCAACTAAGCTAATAGGCCGAAAGTCCTTGATCTCCACAGCATCCACCTTTTTGGGAATAAGAGCAAGGAAAGAAGCATTAAGACTCTTCTCAAACACAGCCTGAGTATGAAAGTTTTGAAACACTGCCATAATTTCAGTCTTCAAGATACACCAGCAAGACTGAAAGAACGCCATAGAAAATCCATCCGGGCCAGGAGCCTTATCACCCTTAAAATCACTAATCACCCCAAACACCTCATCCTCATCAAATGGCCTATCTAGCCAAATAGCATCTTCCTCCGAGATACAAGAGAACTCCACATCATCTAATAAAGGTCTATGAGTCACAGTTTCAGCATATAGCTGCCTATAAAAATGGGAAATACAACCTGCTATAACCTCCGGATCGGAAGACAATTCTCCATCCACCATAAGCCTATCAATGGAATTAAATCTTCTGTGAGAGTTAGCCATACGATGAAAAAATCTGGTATTCCTGTCTCCTTCTCTAATACAAAGGACTCTAGACTTCTGCCTCCAACAGATTTCCTCCATCAAAGTAACTTTTTCTAATTCACCTCGAACTCTCTCCAACTCTAGCCTTTCCTCCTCCAATAAAGCTCGACTATCCCCAATCATCTCTAAATCACTAAGCTCTTGCCACAATTTTTTCACCCGATCTTCAACATTACCAAAAACCTCCACATTCCATTTTTTCAAGTCATTCTTCAAGAGCTTCAATTTATTGGCCAACACAAAGCTTGGAGCTCCTAAGACATTATAAGATCCCCACCAAGATCGCACCCTCTCCACGAAACCTTCATTTTTAAGCCACATATTTTCAAATCTGAACGGCCTCCTACCTCTCTGAAAGGAACCACCCTCAAGAACAATCGGGAAGTGATCAGATAACAGCCTAGGCAAGCGTTGTTGAGAGACAGATGGAAACTTATCCTCCCAATCTGCAGAAAACAAAAATCTGTCCAGCCTAGCCTTCGAAGCAACTTCACGGGTATTAGACCAAGTGAAAGATCCCCCTTGAAGTGGCATATCAACTAGGCCTTGCTCAGAAATAAAATTGGAAAATTCCCGCATAGCAGCAGTAAAAGAGGTAGCACCAAGACGCTCGGAAGGAAACCTTACCACATTAAAGTCACCACCCACACACCATGGAACATTCCACCAACTGTTCAAACCAAATAATTCCTCCCATAAGAACCGTCTGTCTCTCACAGAATTAGGACCATAAACGCCAGTAAAAGCCCAGACAAACTGATCTGACACACTTGTAAATCTACAAGAAACCGAGAATCGCCCCACAGCTTCCTCCACTTTATTCACAACTCGTGTATCCCACATTAGTAACACCCCTCCAGAAGCTCCACAAGAGCCTAGATAAGACCAATCAACATGTTGTCCCCTCCACAAACTGCGAATCACAGCTCTAGTTATCAACTCCATTTTAGTTTCTTGAAGACAAATAACATCTGGCCCCCATCTCCTGACCATATTACGAACCCGAAGCCTTTTGTCCCTATCATTCAGCCCTCTAACATTCCAAGAAATAATTTTCAAATTCATTGATGAACTACCACAGCCCGCTCCTTACTTACATTCCTTGATTTCATTGAACCAGCCTCGACATTCATAGAGGACAGTAAATTTTTTAACTCCCGCTGCCCTTTCTGCCCCGACTTGCTGTGCTTCATTTGATCATCTACTGCCTTGAGCTTTTTATTCTTTTTCCTGGCCTCTATAGCTATCAGCAAACCCGTAATCTGCTCCTCAAAACCTTCCAAAGACGTGCCCACTGATCTTCTAAAAGCCTTAATCCGATTTGTTACCCATTGTGATAAATTATTACCGTCAACCGACTCCTTACACCCACCCCCCAGCTCGGAACTACAGTCCAACTCCAATGGAACTTCTGTGGCCAAGGGCACCACAACTAAAGGCTTGCCACTACACTCCCAAGACATCGACCTCTCATCAACATCCCACCTCTCCTCCTCTGCCTTATCAACAATAGACAAAGAATCAACAAACCCATCACAATCCTCTGCCCAGCTAACCATCTGACCGTCATTGATAAAAGAGTCATTACCTGTTACAGTTTCTACATCAGTGACTGAGCAATCCGACATACTCTCTGGAGATTGATACAGAGATAGCGGAATCACTATTTGTCGACCATCCCGCAACTGTAGCATCCACTCTGTGGAATTACCCCATGATTTGTCCAAGTCACTTACCAATTCCCTAATAGTGAAAGAAGACTTAGATTCTACCGTACAATTAGAAAGCTCCTGCTCCGTCGCCCTTACCTCCAGACCCAACAAATCATCATCTTCTTCCTTCGTCGCTGCCGGAAATGACGACTTCTCAGCCCTTTTTTCTATCGGGTCACCTGAAGATATCACTTTCATCTCCACCGGCTCCAGCAAAGGGCATATCGGAGCTGAGGATGACGAACCCAGCTCGTCCGCAGCCTGGACCCTTTCCGCTGACAATATCGGCATGTTAAATGACTGGGTAAGGTAGCTCGAGCTCACCTGGACGCTAGACCCACTCCCAACAGTGAACTCCGGTTCCGATATGAGAGAACTCGAGCCCAAAATGCCCATCGGAGCCACCGCCTTCTTCCTTGGTGATTGAGAATCAATCACCGAGCTCGCTGGGAGCACCGTAGCACTCGCACCATTCAAACTTATGCTCAGGCCTGCTGTGCTTGACTCTAGCTTACCATCCTCAACAGTTAGGCCCGTAATATCTGAGCTGGGTTTATTTAGTGGCTGCTTGGAGCAAGCCCCAGCCTCAAAAACAAAAGGGCTAGTCAATAGTGGGCCTAAACAACTCTTATCATTACCCAGCCAAGGTGCATGGGCTTCAGTAGGCCCATTGCCCATTCCCTTAATAACAACCTGTGCAGACTTATCCTCACGTGCCACCCATTTTCCAGCTTGCTCATCACTCCTACAACGTTGCCAAGACACCCGCCTCTTACCAAATTCATTTACTTCCACAATCAAACCTTTCCTTAACCAGCTAGACCTCCTAATTAGACGCTCCCTACCAGAATCAACATCTTTCAAATTCAAATTATTCAATCTGAATTTATTTTGTTCCTGGATTTTCTCCTCAAACTTAGCATCTGCGTTTATACCACTGTGACTCCCCTCCACACCACCCACGGCAATCGGTATAGCATTATCCGGCGGAACTTCAACAGCCACCATCTGAATCCCAGCTTCATCTCCCGGAGGCAGCAATGTGTTCTCCACTACTTGACTCTTCTTTGTCTCTTTATTGAAGGGCTGGTGCAAAAGCTTCCTTGCTTGCACAGGTGCTTTTACCGTATCAACAAAGGACCGAGAAGGGTGAATCTCTGAACCCACCTTAGACTTGTACGGTAAAGCTTTTGGTCCACCCAACGCATATTGAGAAGGTTCCAACATTCTCCTTAATTCAATTCCAAAGACCCTCCAGCCTTGTTGAGCCTTACCTGCAGGAATAATGATTGATCTTCTCATCCCGCCAACCTTTAACTCAGTTACTAACAAATATTGTCCATACGAGTTAGAACCCCGTTGCACTGTGTATGCGGTGTCTCCTTCCCTAAGCGTGAAGAATTGTTTGGGATTAACCCCAATCACCGTGTGTTCCAAGCTTTGCATAAACCAACGGGCTGCATTCCTACCCATAAAAACTGATTGCATGAAATACTTGCCCCTCTCAAAAATCTTAAGGGAGAAAAAATTCCCCCCTTCCTCAACCACCAATTGAAACAACTTCGATTCAATAAAAAAACTGCGAAATCCACCCATATCTAATCAAAACAGTAAAAAAATAACTAGGAACAATATTTCTGACTAATTTGAGGTAGCCGGGCCTCTAGGAAGAAGGGAGCTCATATATATGACATATATGCTCCAACTTGAGGGGGAATGTTCAAAGGGGATGTGATTTGTAGGAGAAACATGCATGGGGGACAAGATAATTAAGTTAAAGTTATACGATTTAGAGAGAGAGATGATAATACACCTCCAATTTTGTATTTGAGTAAAAAGTATCTCAATCAACAAAATGTAATTCTTACCGGATGTCGAGGATCTGCAAGCATGGGAAAAAGGCCTCTAACAATTAGTGATTGCCTTGCCTGCCAGAAAATCATCAAAAGAAAAAGGAATCAAAAATCAGCATCAGTTGCAGTCATATGATGCAATGCCTAATGCAAGAACTACTTTGGAAAAAAATGAAATAAGATAATGTTTGCTCCTTTAGTGGCTGCTGCTGCTTCAGATGTGGAATTGAGCTCCTAACTTTATAGGGCTTGGAGGCAAGGGTGGCAACGTTTGACATGACTCACAAACATGACATAATTTTTTGCAGGTTAGTTTTTAGTGTTAATAAATTTGTGTCAAAGTGGGCCACTTTAACCCCACTTTTACCAGGTCCAGTTCCTTGGTTTAAGGTAGAACTACTTCCCAACAAGTCAAGAACAATAAATTGCTTCAATCTAGTGTCTGCCAGAGAGAGAAAGATAGAGTTGCCGCAACAGAAGCCTTAAAATAAAAAAAATAAATAAAAATTATGTACCTCAAAAGCACCAGTAAAAGTCCAGCAGAGTTGATTTGTTTGAAGCCGAGGGATGACAACAGACAAGACAGGCATTGTTGGCCTGTATTTTGCAATTAACCTGAATAAAAAGAGAACAAAACTAATTTTTATGAAAACTCAATGTACCAAGATACCCATGTGCATAACCACAAATAAAAAGGTAAAAAAATATAAAAAGAAAGGGGGAAGACCTTGCAGCTCTTCCAGATGAAGTGAAGCAAATAATTACAGAGGCCTTCACCTTGATGGCTGCACGAACCTACACAAGGGAAAAAGAAAATGTTTTAGCAGGGACTGAATATCTTTCATTTATCAAATAAAAACCTCTTCTTCATCAGCAATCTATATGATGGTAACAATAGAATAAATTTAAAACAGGAACGTCACAAGTACCGCAGAGGAAGCAATAGATTCCAAGTGGGTCATTGGTTCTCCAACATATTTGACAGTATTCTTGTAGTATAGGTCGTGATTGAAAACCTTCTCTGCCTGCAGTCAGAATTTTAGTTAATAACCTTTAATCTAAAATGTACACATTGAGGAGACACAAAGTTCAGGGCCATTATTTTCTCTGTTGAATAAACTTTTGATGATCCAGACCATGGCATATGTGCCATAATAACAACAAAGATTATTTCATTCTCTTCAAAATTTGAAATTTGTATCACTGTCAAACAAGACCTGTGCAAATGATCAGCAGCCAAGGCCAGCATGTGACAGAAGTAACCCCAAAGATTGATAAAGGTAGAGAGAAGAAAATAATACTTAATTCATTTGAGGAAAAAATTTATAAAGCGGGGAACAAGAAGAAACAGAATATCTATATCTAACCACAAAAAGTCCTGCAAACTTTTGAGAAGAATATATGTATAATTAATAGGAAGTCCCTACTGAGATGAGACTACCAATAAAATGTTTATTCCAACAAAAGACAGTACAATTAAGCTGGAGACATAAAATTTTTACTGATGAGGAATAATAAGTCTAATCATTTTCAGATAAAAAGACTGGATTTAAAGTCTTCTGCATCAAGGTTTAGAACAAAAAGCTAGGGTAGTCACCACTTCGAAAACCCATGTAAGGCATTTTACCAGTTGGACTTAAGAGTACGAATGTCCACTTGCATGCTGAGGCCCTATTTTTAATTTTTATGAGCGCATGCTGAGGCACTATTTGAAACAAAAACAAAATCTTATGAAGACTGCTCCAGTGTTATGACTCATAAGGAGCTTTAGATGGAAATAAGATAATAGTGAACCTAATTGGGATACAGACCCAATTTTTTCAGAATTAAAATTCCCCTAGTGCCTGTACAAGGTGGGGGTTGAGAGAGAAACTACAAAAGAAAATTAGCAACATTTACCTCTGCAGAAATCTTTCCAACAATAGAAATGGTCTCTACTGGGTACAATCCCCGCAGGGTCTCTGCACCTAGAAGAATCGCATCACTCCCTGAAAAACAAAGAGCCCAAAAAATATAAGATTCCAGACTGGTCACGCCTATATTATTATTTGAAGATGTCAGCAATTCTCAATACAATATCAATGAGTGCTAAAACAATAGCAGAGGTATATTCTCTCACATTAAAAGATAGAAAAGACATCCAGAAAACACTGATACAATGGCCATCCACCAAAAGAAATAAGTAGAACATTTTCAATGACAGAACTCTGAAATTTACCATCCAATACTGCATTGGCAACATCTGTTGCTTCAGCACGAGTAGGTCTCAGGTTGTCAGTCATACTGTCCACAACACGAGTAACCACTGCTGGCTTTCCAGCCATGTTGCACTTGTAAACAGCAGCCTTTTGAAATAGAAACACCTGAAAATTTCAGAGGAATTACCAGCATGTCATTACAGGTCCCCGATGGTGCACAAACATAAACCAACCTAACAGTTAAAAAAACACAAGCGGTAATCCAACATCCAGAGTGTAAGATCAAGCCTGTGACCTCATCCTGAATCCAAGGACCATTGACTAGCAAGTAGCAACATCAATTTGATAACATGTTCAGATTTGAAAAATGACCTTCTCTGGTGGGAGATCTATCCCCAAGTTCCCACGCGAGATAATGATACCATCTGCTTCTTTTAGGATCTCATCAAAATGAGTCAACCCCTGCAAGAATACATGAGAAAGAAGAAAATGCATATTCAAAATTAAATTCAAGCACAATAAATTTGAAAGGGAAAGATTGTTAACTGTTTATGTATGACTCCTATTTTTACTGTCATTCCTTACCATCACTTCAACAATTAGACACAGATGATTATACCCACAACAAGTGGGGCTAAGCATACCATTTTTGTCTTAGTGGTAAATAAGGTGGTTAGGAGATGGTTAAAAGAATATAACTTTTGTTAGTGCACCTCACCTCTACGTTTTCAATCTTTGCAAAAATTTGAGTTTGATGGAGGCCTAATTTAGAAATGAATTCCCGGGCCTGCACAATGGTAAGAACAATCACAGCTGAATGTAAGAATTAATTAAAAGAAAAAAAACTTATTGCGGTAAAGTATAAATTTAAGCCAACCCATCATTAAGTTAAGAGCCAATAAAAAAGAGCAAGGATAAAGACGAAAGCTAATATAAGAGAACAAGAATGAATAAGATGGGGAGTGGTTTGATAATATAATTGACTAAAGAAAAATGAACTAGACAAGAATTCCCAGCAGGAATAGTTCTTACATGGCGAACATCTTCTGCATGCCGTGTAATCGACAATGAGAGGAAGTCTATATTGTTTCTAGCACCCCATGTCCTTATAACCTGATTTCAATCAACAAAATGCATGAAAGAAGTTAATAAGAACAAATCAATCTTTTAGAGGGGAAACTGCACCAATCTTTTTCATATGGTTGGCCCCAAAACCAATTTTGCATAATCAAGACATACATAATCTTTATAATGTGAAAGACAATCATAATATATCAATGGATTATCAGAAGTATTCATTAATCATATCATTTTAAGTAATGTGCATAAAGCAGGGCCCAATGACACTATTAATGGAATTATGAGGAACATAAGCCTAATAAATATGACTATAAAACTTTTTGGTGGATATCAAAAGGGATGACAATTGAGCAATGTCACCAAAAGTTAATATTTTTCAAAAAAAAAAAGAAACACCATAGTAAAGGTTCCCGTTGGAAAATTTTAGGATAAAAAAACAGCCATCCCGTTGCAAACATTAATGAGTGATAAGAAATTTATTAACACCTTTCATGGCTGATTTTGTGTGCTCATAGTATCTGGTGCAAACAGAGAACTTACCTCCTTATCTTTATCAGTGAGTGTAGGTAGATCAATATGAATTTGGGAGACATGCAAAGTGTACAGCGACCCAGACAAGGTAGCAGAATTCTTTATCAAGCAAACCACATCATCACCATTCACCTCAGAGACCTGCATAGTGAAATTGGAATTCGTGAAATTCTTGAATTACAGACAACCATATAAAATCCAATTTTTTAAGTTTCTTGAATTTATACAACCTTTTATTTTTCTATGTACAGATCCTCAGCATTGCTTGTAAGAATAAGCATACTTGAGATGGGCAGCCTAGTAGCAACCTAGTTACTTCTGTCTCATTCTTAAAAACGTGATCATGACAGATAATGTCTGACTAGGCAAATAGGTGATTCGACATGCCTAATTTCATAAGTTACATATCATGTCCAATCAGCATGTACGTGATAATTAAATTCATTTTTTCACCGTTGCCTTACCTCCAGCCATACTGAAGTAGTTTCATTCCCTGTAAAGAGGTATTGACCAATAAATATAGTGTCTCCCTTCTTCACTGCCTGCAAAGAATAAATTAACTTCAAATACGGAAATAGTGCCACCAAACATGTAGCTGCAATGAATCAAATGTAATATAATAAATATACAAATAACTAGAATATAATTCTACAATTCTCCTTATGTTCACCATAGATGTAGGAGAGGGAGCCAGAAAAAAAAATAGGTGGAGAAAGAAAACTCTTCGAAAGAAGATACAATCTCATGAGGAATTCCAGCTTACTATCTCAAAAAAAAAAAAAAGAAAGAAAGAAAGATATGGCAGAGCAGAAAATCTTCTTAGCAGTGTGCTAACTTTGTAGACAAATGCAAACATCTGATTTAGCACAAAATCCCTAAAGAAAGGCATGAGCAGCAAGGATTAAACACAAAAACTTTCCCTCAGTTTAAAGATTTTGAATTTAATGTTTTTCGTCTTCACTATTTTTATTTCCAATTTCTAAAAATAACAGTACTCAGAAATCTTCACTGAGTAATATTACTCCTTAATTTAATCTAAGCCAATTTGAGATTCCAAAAAATGAGTGATTCCTTTTTTATACATGATAGTGAAGACCTACAGCAAGAAAGAGCCTCCTGGTCAGAAATAATACTCAAACAATCAAGTTTTAAAAAAGAAAAAGAAAAAGAAAAAACCAGTGCATACATAAGTTGCAATTACTTCTAGAACATTAAAAAAGTTGCAGTAAATCAGTGTAAAATTGTGAAGAAGTCCACAATAAAGAAGAACATACACTCCCACCATATGAAAAAATTCCATTAGACAAATTGATTATAGTAACTTTTTCACTTTGAATAGTGACAATCTGAACAAATACCTAATGATTAGTATGGTCTAGAGACTGTCAAGGAAACCAAAAGTCCGTCAGCTGAATATATGTAGCCAGTTTTTTGGTAAAGCGTTGAATAGGTGTAAAACTGTAATTCATATTCTGTTTAAAACAAATAGAAAGAAGCAGCAGAATCATGCCAATAATACAATGGTTTTCAGCAAGGCAAAACAGCTTGTAGCGTTTGGACCTAAACATATATCTTACAGAAATGGCCTAACCCTTGTCAGAATGTCAATTTTATATTAAGCCAAAAATGAATATAGATTATAAAGAAAACAAAACAATAAAATGCTTACCTTTGATAACCCACTAAAGTTTATGGGTAAGAGATTTGAAGTAGCTTCTTTTTCTTGATCAGGTGTCAGGATGACCAATGTATCAGCTTGAAGGGATATGGGGTGCTCAGTTTTGTTGACAACTTGCAGTTCCGGACCCCCAGTATCTAGCATTACCTGAATTAGAAGGGGAAAAAAAATTAAGTTCACATTATCCATCTTTGCAAGGCATAGAATTCAAAGAGTATATTGGGGTAGCAAGTCATTTCAGGGGGGAAATCGCATTATTAGCCAAAATTGACCACAAACGGTTAATATAAACATAAACTATGAAAAGTATTGAACACAAGAATGTCAGGCTTACTGCACAGAGCTTCTTGGTATTCTTGACAGCTTTCCTTAAGTTTTCCAGTGTCTCTTGGTGAAATTGAGTATCACCCAATGAGAAATCAAACCTTGCCACTAACATATACCCAAAAAAATAAATATGAACATAAGTACATTAAATTTAACCCCAAAAATAAGTCCATATCTGACAGTAGAACTTAGTAAGGGGAAACCCACCGTACAAGAAAAGTAAAAACAAAAAGTACATGTTAACTTGATGACTTGTTTTAGTCTGTGTGAAAAACATACAGATGCAAAAGAAAGTATAGTTTTTAGTATGTATTTCTCAATATTTGTGACCAAGTAAATACAAACCTCCAATCAACTGAGCAAGAGAACTTAGTGAGTTCCGTTAAACAAGTTATTCCATATTCTCAAAACCCACAAAAACAATGACATAAAAACTCATATAACGTATAATATGCTCTCTCAAGTCTCAACTATCAACCATGGATAAAGCAAAATAGAAGAGATAAGGAATTATAAAGGCAACAGGTCCGGAAATACCAGACATTCCCGCCTTCAAACAACCAGAAATGATCTCAACAGATCGTGATTTTGGACCGAGCGTTCCAACAATCTTCGTCATTGCAGGAAAGAAACTCTGCAGAGAACATCTCATTAATAACATGAATGACAAAACATAAACTTGTGTCAATCCTAAACAAAGATTACACAGATAATCAATACAGGAACACCACAATTTTTCCTATCCCATTTTTTTTTTTTTTTCGGTTTCATTACCAGGTAAATTAAGTAAACAATAGAACAACAACCAAGCCTTAATCCAAAAGTTTTATCCTCAACATGCTAGTCTGCGTCAGTCAAATGTATTATTTTCTGCCATTCTGTTCTGTCCAAACTCATACTCTCAATTACTTCCTTAATTAACATGTCTTTTTTTACTAATTCTACTAATACTATTTTTGCTCTTCCTCTACTTTTTTCCGTTCCCTCAACTTGAATCAACTCACTTTTTTTCATTGGTGCATTAATCGCTCTCTTCTGATCAATGATCAAACCATCCAAAGCGACTCTCCTCATTTTTCTGTCAATAAGTACCACCCCTATCTATAAGAGAATTATCTTATTTCGAATCATATCTTTGTGTAATTCCACTTATCCGTCTCATGAATAAAGTAAACAAATTCACCAATATCCTAATATCCTAATACTACAAACAAATTCACAAGTATCCTAATATTTTAGGCTTTTTGGCACAAGTAGTTATTTATCATAAGCAAATGCTAGTATTAAGCACTTCTGAGAGGTGAAATTATGTTGTTTAAAGGTCTCCCATATATCAATCACATTTCAATTTTTTATTATTATAATATTTTCTCAAACATTTTCCCAGCAACCAAACGGATTGATAACAAGCAGAAAAGAACATGGTGGGGGACCAAAGAAGATAATAAAAAAAAAAAAAAAAAAACTATTTGCTCAAGTAACAAACAAAGAAAACTAAACTCTGAAAATAATAATAACCCTTTTCCATGATTTTTGGTTTGAATTAGTAACAGTGTCACAGAGAGTGGAAAGTGAAACACTTACAGGCTTTGATGGCTCGAGAATTGAGGCCATCCTTATGGGCTCCTCAAGGAGCAAGTGATTGGAATGCATTTTTTGATGATCAGGAGATAGAACACAGAGACTGATCTGAATGAAACCGAGACAGTGAGAAGATGAGGAATGTGAATTATGAAAAACTCTATGACCAAAAGTCGCGTCAGTTTTGAGTTTCTTTGTTATCTATTCTCTGTTATTATAATCATATTTTTCTTGTTTGGTTTATAGAAAGCGAGAGAGGTGGTGGCACACAGTAGAGTCAATTGTCATGTCATGTGGACCCAAGGACAACGCGGGCGTGAAATAATAAAAAAAGTCAAAAAAAGTAAGAAAGAAATCAGTGTGAAAAGGAGACGCGAAAACTATGGGTGGTAAAACAAAGGATTCACTGTTAAACAAAAGGAATATGCTTTGGTTCCAAAACCAAACGTTAAAAAAATAACCCTGTCCGGTCGTGAAAAATTTTAGGTTCACTCGCTTTTTACTGCAACAATTTTGATGTAAATAAATAATAAATAAAAATGACAAGTTTATGCTAAAAAGTCAATCACAATCTATTAATCTATTATATAAGATAATTGCGGAGAAATTGTATGATATTTAGAGTCCATTTGGATACCGCTTATTTTATTGAAAACTGAAAATACTGTAGTAAAATAATTTTTGAATGTGTGAATAGTACCGTGGGACCCATTTTTAATGAAAGTTTTGTTAAAAAAAGAGGTTTGTGGGTCTCGTGAACATTGTACGGGACCCACTGGAAAACCACCACAACCACAGAATGACAGAAACGCGCTTCAAAAAAAAGAAGGGAAACGCCGAAACGCAGACACTAACAAATATCAACTGTACCCAAACGTGTACTTGGTGTTCACTTTCCAATGCATTGGGTGAGTATTAACATTTATTGAAAACTGAAAATACTGTAGTAAAATAATTTTTGAATGTGTGAATAGTACCGTGGGACCCATTTTTAATGAAAGTTTTGTTAAAAAAAGAGGTTTGTGGGTCTCGTGAACATTGTACGGGACCCACTGGAAAACCACCACAACCACAGAATGACAGAAACGCGCTTCAAAAAAAAGAAGGGAAACGCCGAAACGCAGACACTGACAAATATCAACTGTACCCAAACGTGTACTTGGTGTTCACTTTCCAATGCATTGGGTGAGTATTAACATTCTCTAAACTCCAAGGGTAGTTTGGTACGGGGTAATATTTTAGGATTTTTGAAAATGTTGAAAGATTCCTACATTTGGTTGCAAATCACACAAGTATCTGGATTCCCACTTAACCCCCTTCTTTTAAGAATGTGAATTTCCTTTGAAATAGATGAGTATCCAAATTCACAAATTTAAAAAAATTACATTTGTTATAAATTGACAATTTTACCAAATTTTACTTATAATTTAACCAATGGAGAAAAAACATACTTATCAAAAAAGAAAAAAGAAAAAAAAAAGAGATAAAACAAAAACAAATCATCAATATCTATTCATTTATTTTTATCTCTTCTTGCCACATCAACATTGATGGGACCTCTCCAAGTTCGTCCATGAAGCTCGTCCACACAACTCTCCAAATTCGTCCATGAAGCTCGTCCACGCAACATAACACGTTCATTAAAGTTCTCGTCCTTGGGAAGGTCGTCCTGAAAAGGACGTCTTGAGAAGTCTTGTCTTGAGAAGGGTCATTACTGTCCATTACCAATCGTTGTCAGCAACGGCTAAAGGAATTAGAGCCAAGAAATGTAACTTCCATGGCGGTTATGGAAGTTATCTCCGAAACTTCCTGGACTCCGCAACAACGAGAGAAGTTACACCAAAGAAATAACTGCTTATAGGCACTATATAAGCATTCGACACAAGAAGAAAAAGGTATGAGAGTTCTTTCCTCCAGTATACTGGGAATTACACAAAATACTAACTTCACCATCGGAGGTTTATTGGCCGGCCTCCACCGGTCTCCTCTAATTTTTTCATTGTTCTTGCAGTGTTCGCCATCGCCCTTTCGATCGTTAGCGCCCTCGAATTTCATCCCACTGATCTTTTGAGGAAGTATCAAACATAAATGCTAAAATAAAATAAAATATTTATATCTCCTATTTTGGATTGGTTATTTGCTAAAATAAAATAAAATATTTATTTTTATTAACAAAATAGAATGTTGTGATTTTCGTAATGAACAAGAATTTAAGTAATTTTTATATTATATATGTCATTTTGAAATGTTAGACTATAGTTTTAACGAATTTGTCTTAATTTTATATTTTGTTTGTTATTATTTATTTAGAGGAAGATTAAAAAATTGATATTGGGTTTATAAATCTAAGGATAGTATGGGTAAAATAAATAATTCCTTTAAGATTTCTAGGAATAAAATAAACATAAGAATGGTTACATTCTAAGGCATCTAGATTGTAAGACATCACATTTTAAGGAATCTGGATGTCGGTGTGGATTCCCACATACCAAACGCACCTAAAGTGTTATTAAACATTTCTTTTTCTTTTTCTTTTTTTAAATACTAACTATCTATTTTATATTTAAATGAGTGAGTTAAAACTTTTTCTATATTATTAATAATTTCTATAATTATTAAAATAATGTTAATTTTATTTTTTATGATAATTTGATAATTGGTGTGGGAGTATTTGAATCTTGAATGTCATTTAATTAAAAAAGTGATAAAATTACTTGTTTCATAATAGATGAATAATATTTTGAGATTTTAGCAAAAACAAAAAAGTATTTTTAAGAACTACTAATTCCTTGGATCACGTTGTATGAACGGTTCAGATTTTCATGCACTAACATGGATTGTGTTGTCCAAGAAAAGGTTGACACTACATGCAATGCTTTTGATAAAGAGGGATGATTATTTAGAAGCAAGCACGAGGGTTTGCTAGTCTGTGGGTTCAAGACCCTGTATAGATCTAATTACCAAGAAAGCAAATACTAGTTTTTATCAATGACAACCTTCAGCCAAATTTTACCAAAGAAAAAACTTTTCCTTCTTTATTCTGTTTTATGCGTAGCTATGACCTTTTCTTTTCCAATGGGCATAAGCCAGTGGTGTTCGGCAAACCGCCCGACTGCACCTAATCCTAAACCGATCAAAATTGCCTACAAAATAAAGTAATCGCACCGCACCCACATATATATATATATATATATATATATATATATATATATATATATATATATATATATATATATTTGATGTTAAATTTATATTAATAATTTAATATTATATAAAGTAAGTGGTCAGCTTAGTATTAGTGCATTCTAGTTTCACATTAAAAACTACTTTGTTTTGGTTAAATACTCTATCTCACACTCTCACAAAAATAAAAGTTCAAAAGTTGAATTATATATATATATATATATATATATTTGTGGTACCTTTAGTTTACTGTCAATATGTCATGAATTTTTTTTTTTTTTTTTTTTTTTTTGTCTTGTATATATTTGTGTGATTTTTTTTGTTATATATATAGTTATATATATATATATATATATAAACTTATATAAATTTACTATCAAATTGTCATGATTATTAATAGTAAACTAGAAATTGACCATCACATCTTGAAAAAAATATCATCCAAAAACTGACCAAACCGTATCTTGTATACCACACTGCACATATGACCGCAAAATTGAGATGTGGTATGGTTATGGTTTTGGCCAAACTGCACCACAAAGTACGATGCTTAAATTGGCCTAAAACCACACCGAACCAAACCGCACCATAAACACCCCTAATTGAAACAACTGGGGCCTTTGCTGGTGCAACGTTTAATCAATAATCCTAAAAATTGAAATAACTTAATTTAAAGTCAATTTTCATTTTATGTACATATCACATACTATGAAGTTGTCAATTTATGAAAGTAACATCACTTTCATATGAGTTCACTAATGACACTTTACACTTTACACTTTAATTTTTATGTACCGATCACAACTTTTTTTAGTATTATTAAAAAAAATATGTACCAATCACAACTTGATACATTAGTTGAGTGTAAAATTAGATATGTTTGTAAACTTAGTGATGTTTAATCCATTCACAAACCAAAGAGTAATGACCGTTATGTTTATATTATTAAAGCATGAAGGGAAATACAATAAATTATGAAAAATAAAAAATAAAAAATAAACCGGTAGTTTGTACTTTGTAGTGTAGAGAATGATGCGATTAAAACTGATAAAGAATATTTCTTGAGCACAATGCACATCATGAGATTTGTAGGATGGCTCTTTGTTAGGGAAAGGTGAGGAAAAATTACATTTTACCACCCTAAATTATATTCCAGATTATATTTTGCACCCTAAATTTTTTGAATGCACGTTTTGCACCATAAACTATGACCTTGTTACACTTTGCATCCCGACATCAAGTTTACCGTTAACTTGGATGAAAAAATATAGCACCACTTGAAAAGACCCAATAGCCCCTCTTCTTAATTTTTTAAAAACAAAAAATAAATTACACTTTATCACCATAAACTATATTCCTAATTATACTTTGCACCCTAAACTTTAAATTTTCATCAAAGTTAATTAACGTCAAGGTGCAAAGTGTAATAAAGGATCATAGTTTAGGGTGCAAAACGTACATTCAAAAAATTTATGGTGTGAAGTGTAATATGAGCTATAATTTAAGACGATAAAATATAATTTCCTCGAAAAGTGAGCACGTCATTTGTTGAAAGAACCTCCTTTAGATATTATTCAATATTCACTCATCAAAGGTGTTGACCAACTCTGACGAATGGTTCGAACCTGACATAGGACTAATCACAAATTAAAAATAAAAATTTGAGGTTCCTGTGACTCTCACCTAGGACTAATAATTTAATCACAAACTAACAGATTCCTAACGAGTCATGACCTTGATGACTCGTTGTAGCATGGATATAAGAAAGCAAACAAACTGGTGGGTCGTCTTGTTCAGAAGAGTTGCGCTCTCCAATAAGGCTTTATTTTGTTTTAATCATATGCTTAAGGACATTTGTATTTTTAAAAGGAAAATAGAACCTGTAGGGAAGGTAGGCCAAGAAATGTATATTAGACCATGGGTCCTGTCCGATGACACTTAATAGTCCGAGGACAAGGGAACGTTGATGTAGAAGTGCGGGCTAGTAAATAGTGGAAAGTGACTAGTCATAAGAGTTCAAAAAGGTGGTTCGAGGACAAATTCCTCCTCAGCTGTAACAGTGTAGAGGTCAGAAGGGTTGACCTGCCATCAAGAGCAACATTCCGGGCAATTCCACTGTTAAGGATAAGTATCAGGAAGTAACGAGACATGGGAAAGGTAAGAAATATCTGAGGAAATGCTGCTACCCCTGCATTAAATGCTCTGCAACTAATTCTCTGGCCGCATTAATGTGAAAGTGATACCAAAACAGTGATTTTCAGCCTTACAGCTACTCCCAGAGACTTCAAGAAGGTGTTGATGGGATAAGAATCAAGGCTAGCAACTTGATCTACATGTGGCGGGTGGAGATGGAAGGGAGAGAAGAGTATAAGAGAGAAAAAAGCCCCTGAATGAGAGGAATCGGAAAATTAAGAGGAAAACACTGTAGCAACAAGAACTGGACTTGTAATCAAATTCAAAAGAATTATATACAAGAACTAACCTTCTCGGATTGAGTCGAGGACGATTTTCTTTGGATAAAACCAGTTTATCTTTGTTTTCTTTTCATCTAGATCCATTATAATTGTTATCCAACTCATTAGAGCCTAGTTTTCTAACCCACTCTCTACAAATTCATTGTATTGGGGTCTTTGGGCCTAGATCCTATGACCTTTTGGGCTTAGGAATGAAATTGAGTCCTTACAATTGGCGCCGTCTGTAGGGATTTCTTGTGTTGTAGTGAGTTTAATGTTCAATTATGGTAGGTTCAGGTCCAAATCAATGGGAGTTTGTTGGTTCCCAATGTTAAGACCAATTTCTCAACCTTGAACAGAGAAGAGATCGAGAGGTTAGTGCGTATACCACCCATACTGGTAAGAGCCAGTCACGAAGTGGGAGTCGCGACTCTCATGAAGAGAATACTAGATGATACTAACGACAAAGACGGACTCCTCGCGTCTCTTCAGAAGCATGCAACTGGAGATTGACCGTTTGCAAAGGAGGTTGCGACACGAATGACAGAGAAGGACTCCTTCAAATTCTAACTTTTCTTATGATGATGATGGAGATGGCAACTACAAGTAGGGATGGCCATACCCATTGGATAATGGATATCCAACCCTACCCGATCCAATTGTTTCGGGTAATATTTGGTTTTTCATGGGTAGAGCTTAATCGGGTAGGGTATGGATATTACCCGAATTGTTCGGGTAGGGTATGGATATTATCCAAACCCGACCCATATTAAAAAATAAAAAATTAAAAATAATAATAAAAATTAAAAATAAAAATAAACCCTAAACCTCTCTCACCAGTTCAAGTAGAGGTAAAGAAATTTGGAAGACAAATTAATGTCTTAAATTGATTATGTGAAGCTAATTGAAGAGAGTGATGCTGCATTAAAACAAATTAATGTCTCTCTTAAAAAACTCTCTCAAAATTTCTACAGACATTTTCTTTTAGAAATTGTTCTTTTGACCATTATCCAAAATTTCTTGCTTACTTTTGGCTCACTTTGTGGAGGAGGTTTGACATGAGCTTAAATTATAGCAGTATCATGCACCTCAGACTGATGGGCAAATGAAATTGAGGTGAGGCCATGAATAGAACTTTGAGGAATTTAAATTGTAGTATTTGCCAGGATAAGACAAAGCCATAGGATAATGCCCTTGCAAAAGCTGAATTTGACTATAACGTGTTGTCCATAGTTTTACTAGACAATCACCATCCTCTGTTATCTATCATGGAAGGTTCTGAAACATGCATTGAACTTAGTCACATTGCCTAAAGTCCGTGATTTTTGCACCTCAACAATTAATATAGTGGAACAAATTCAGCCGGTTCAAGTAGAGGTAAAGAAATTTGGAAGACATTTAATAGGTTGGACTTGGTACAAATTACATAATTTGATTAAAAAAAAATTAAAAGGGTTTCGGGTTTCGGGTAGGGTATGGATATCCATGGATAATATATTCGGGTAAGATTCGGGTATGGATACTAATGGGTATTGATAATCGGGTATCCATGGGTAAACTTTTAGAGTAGGGTATGGGTATACCCGATCCATACCCTACCCATAGCTATCCCCTTATAGGCCCAGATTGAGGACTCCCCTTAGTGAGTCTTTCTCGTGTGATGAGGATTACCACCATAGGTGCAGACATAAGAGCCCATCTTGCAAAGGCCTGGGAAACAACGCTATGAGTAGAGCGCTAAACCAAATTTCCAAATCACCTTTCACATACAGGATTGACGGGGGAAAACTTCCTCGGCATTTTACTCAGCCAACATTCACCATGTACAATAGTCAAATAGACCCTGTAGAGTATGTAAGCCACTTCAACCAGAGAATGAATGTACACTCCAAGAATGAGGCCTTGATGTGCAAGGTGTTCCCATCTAGTTTGGGGCCTGTGGTAATGAGGTGGTTTGATGGTTTGGGAGCATATCCAATTGATTCCTTTAAGGAACTCACCCGAGCGTTCAGATCTCGTTTTGTTACTTGCAGCAGAGTTCCTCGACCCTTTGACTCTTTGTTGTCCATGACTATGTGAGAGGGAAAGACCTTGAAAACATACTCTGAAAAGCACTGAGATGTTCAATGAGATTAATGGGAATTTTGATGATGTAACTATAAGGACTTTCAAGGTCAGCCTGTCCACCGAGCATGATTTGAGAAAATCTTTGACGAGGAAGCCTGTAAGAAGTGTGCACTAGCTCATGGACCGTATTGATAAGTATAAGCGGGTAGAGAAGGACCAATAGCAAGGGAAGGGGAAGGCTAAGGTTATCCCTCAAGATAGGAGGGATTTCAGGTTAGAATAGATACAACAATAACTGGCCCCAAAGAGACTTTGCTGGGCAGTCTGGGTCTACTGCTACTCAGGTGGTCGGCACAGTGTTCTATGAGCCAGTACGTCAAGTCTTGGAAAAAATTAAGAATGAGTCATACTTTAAATAGCCAAATAAGATGGGAGAAGACCCTATAAAGCGCAACCAAAACCTTCATTGCCAATGCCACCAAGAGCGAGGGCACACCACAGAAGATTGGAGAACTTTGTGGAGCCATCTGAAGCAGCTGGTTAGAGAAGGAAAGTTAAAGCAATTTTTATATCAATCTAGTAGGCAAGGGAGCTAGACATGATTGGGATCTCAGAGAGATGCTTCTTCGAGAGCCCCTTTGGGCACGATTAATGTTATTCTAGCTGTTCTAGGGAGGACTGGTGCTAGTCCTTCATGGGTGTTGTCCATAGCTCGGCCACATGTAGAGGACTCCACCCCTGAACCGAAAAGGGCTAAGATGGAGATCCGACCAGCGTTGAGTTTCTCAAATAAGGACAAGGTTGGAACCATACTACCACACGATGATACCCTAATGGTCACCCTCACGATAAGGGGGTATGATGTGAAAATGGTGTTGGTGGATCAAGGTAGCGGGGTAGAAATCATGTACCCTGATTTGTATAAAGGGCTAAACTTGAAACCTGAGGATTTGACAGGTTATGATTCACCTTTGTTAGGCTTTGACGGGAAAGTTGTTTTTTCAAAGGGACAGATTAGACTACCGGTACAAGCAGATTTGGAAGTGGTAGAGGTGGACTTCATTGTGGTGGATGCTTACTCCCCCTACACTTTCATTGTAGCAAGACCCTGGCTTCATGCCTTAGGGGTTGTTTCTTCCACCCTGCACTTGAAAGTGAAATATCCGTCCGGGGACCAGATTGAGGAGTTGGTTGGGAGCTAGTCCATGTCTAGGCAGTGCTTGGTAGTGGCAATTATGCATCAGCCTGACGTTGAGTTCTCAGCCTTTTTTGAGGGAGGCTTATAGCAATCAAGGATTCCAGTGTTATCTATGGATACGGTGTCAAAAGGGGCAAAGTGTGAGAAGTTAGAGAAAATTATTATAGATGATGATTCGAAAAAGTTTTTTCAGGTCGGAGCACAGCTGCCTCCTCGAGAAAAGGAAGAGCTGATAGTGTTTCTCAAGAGGAATATTGATGTATTCGTATGGAGTGCTTACGAAGCTCCTGGGGTGGACCCAAACTTCATTTTCCATCATTTAAATGTCAACCCGGCTGTCGTCCCCAAAAGGTAACTACCTCGGCGTTCATCTAAAGAGCATTTTGATGCTGTCAAGGACGAGGTGATCAAACTTAAGCAGGCTGGGGCTATTAAGGAGGTTTTTTACCTTGACTAGCTGGCCAACACGGTGGTGGTGAAGAAGAAAAGTGGAAAATGGCGAGTATGTGTAGATTTCATAGATTTAAATAAAGCTTGCCCCAAGGATCCTTTCCCCATGTCTCGAATAGATCAGTTGGTGGATGCCACTGTAGGCCATCCTTGGTCGAGCTTTTTGGATGCCTTCCAAGGGTACCATCGGATACCTTTAGCTTGGGATGATCAAGAGAAAATAGCTTTTGTTACTCTTACTGGAAATTACCACTATAGGGTAATGCCATTTGATTTAAAGAATGCAAGGTCTACCTATCAGAGGATGATGACCAGGATGTTTGAGCCACATCTAGGAAAATATTGAGGTTTATATAGATGATATGATGGTAAAGAGTAAGTTAGAATCCGAGCATGTTAGCGACCTCGGGAATATCTTTGAGATATTGAGGAAATACAAGTTGTGCCTTAATACTTCTAAGTGCTCTTTTGGTGTTGGTTCAGGAAAGTTCTTGGGGTACATGGTCACTCACTGTGGAATTAAAGTCAATTCTGACCAAATTAAAGCAAGTAATAGTTTGCAGCCACCTCGAAATCCCAAAGAAGTCTAGAGATTAATAGGAATGACTGCCGCCTTGAACCGATTATCTTTCGATCAGTGGACATGTGCAGACCTTTCTTCGAGTTGTTGAATAAGTGGAATGGATTTGAGCGGACCGAGGAGTGTGTACTAGCCTTCCAGCAGCTGAAGGAATACCTTTCTCGGCCACCTATTATGTCCAGGCCCGAGGTGGATGAGGTTTTGTTCGCTTATATTGTTGTGGCTTCTCATGCCGTGAGCTTGGTGCTGATACAGGTTGATAGTGGTTTACAGATTAGTTTATTATGTGAGTAAGTCGTTGCATGAAGCAAAAGTTTATTATTTACCACTGGAGAAGGCTATTTTGGCAGTAGTACATGCTACACATAAACTCCCTCACTACTTCCAATCCCACACAGTTGCTGTTTTAACCCAACTTCTGCTTCAATCACTACATCGGAGTGCTGATTACACAGGAAGGATTGCCAAGTGGGGGGAACGATCCTAGGGGCTTTTGATATCCAATACATGCCTCGCACCTCCATTAAGGGCCAGGTCCTCACAGATTTAGTGGCCGAGTTTGCTGAATCCCCATTGGAAGAGGAAGTTGAGAAACAGAATATGGATGGAAAATCAGTTGGCATGGTCTCCTTACAAAAGCCTTTATCTTGGAGGGTATACGTTGATGGTGCAGCAAATCAAAGAAGATCTAGAATGGGGCTAGTTGTAATTTCTCCTGAGAAGATTATTATTGAAAAATCTTTAAGGTTGGGTTTCTCAGCTACAAATAATGAAGCTGAGTATGAGACTTTATTGGTAGGGGATGACTATAGTTCAGAAAATGGGAGGAAAAATAGTGGAGATATTTTCAGATTCGAGGTTGGTTGTAGGCCAGGTAGAGGAGGAGTTGGAGGCCAAGGATGTGAGAATGCAAGAGTATTTGAATTAGGTTAGGCACTTGCAATCAAGGTTCGAGTCATTTACCTTACTGCAAATCCCTAGGAGCAGGAATACACATGCTGATTCTCTTACCACTCTCGCAACCTTCTCGACGCAGAGCTTATCTCGAGTTATCCTTGTTAAAGACTTGTGCAAACCTATTGAGATAAAGAGAGATGGTCTAGATTCATCAAATTAGGATGGGACCTAGCTAGATGGACCCTATCGTGTTATTCCTTAAGGAGGATATCTTGCCCGAAGGGAAGGTTGAGGCTAACAAAGTGCGAAGAAAAGCTCCTCGATTTTGGCTATCCGAGGACCAAAAGTTGTACAAACACTCTTTTTCTGGGCCGTATTTGCTATGCATACACCTTGAGGGAGTGGAGGTACTCTTAGAAGAGTTACATGAAGGGATTTGTGGAAGTCACACAGGAGACAGATCCTTGTCTCACAGAGCCATCATTCAGGGATATTGGTGGCCGAATATGCAGAAGGAAGTACAAGAGTACGCAAAAAAGTGTGACTAATGTCAAAGATTTGCTCCGAATATTCATTAACCAAGGAGTGTCCTTAATCCTCTGTCTAGCCCTTGGCCTTTTACTCAATGTGGCTTGGATATTGTAGGGCCTTTCCTTAAAGCCACAGGGAATAAGAGATGGCTGCTAGTCGACATAGATTACTTCACCAAATGGGTTGAAGCTAAACCACTGGCAAATATCAGGGATGCGGATGCTAAGAGATTTGTTTGGAAAAATATTGTCACTCGGTTTGGGATCCCTCATAACTTCATCTCGGAAAATGATCTTCAGTTTGATAGTAAAGTCTTTATGAGGTATTATTGTGACCTAGGCATTAAGAATATGTATTCCACCTCAGCTTATCCATAGAGAAATGGACAGGCTGAGGCTGTCAATAAGGTCATAGTGAATAGACTCAAGAATAAGCTAGATGATGCAAAGGAAAAATGGATGGAAGAGCTGTCACATGTCCTTTGGACATATCAGGTTACACCTCGTAGGTTAACAAGGGAAACCCCATTTTCAATGACTTATGGGGTCGATGTTGTAATTTCTCTAGAGATTGGATTCCCAACGCTGAGGACGAGCTCTTTCACTCCGAGCAATAATGATGGGCTGTTAGAGAAGAGTTTAGATTTAATTGAAAAGCGAAGAGAAAATGCCATGGTTCAATTGGCGTATTCTCAACATAAGCTCAAGCAGGGGTACGACTCAAATGTGAAGTTAAGGTCATTAACGCCTAGAGACTTAGTATTAAGAAATGTTTTGGGTACTGCAAAAAACCCCGCATGGGGAAAGTTAGGGCCCAACTTGGAAGAGTCATATCGTATCACCTCAATGGCTGGAATAGGTGCATATTACCTGGAAGATCTAGATGAAAATGTTGTACCACTCTCTTAGAATGTAAATAACCTGCGAATGTATTATTATTAATGAAAATCTTTTCTCCCATATTTTTGCTTATGATATTATGCGTTACACCTCATATCATTTTTCTAAGTGCTAAACAGAACCTTAGTCATGTCTGGCTCCTCGGACCACATACATTGGGTAAATTAATACCTCATATCATTTTTCCAAGTGTTAAACAGAACCTTAGTGATGCCTGACTCCTCAGACCACATACTTTAGGTAAATTAATACTTCATATCATTTTTCTAAATGTTAAACAGAATCTTGGTCATGCCTGACTCCTCGGACCACATACCTTGGGTAAATTAATACTTCACATAATTTTTTTAAGTATTAAACAGAACCTTAGTCATGCCTGACTCCTCGGACCACATACTTTGGGTAAATTAATACTTCATATCATTTTTCTAAGTGTTAAACAGAACCTTGGTCATGCTTGGCTCCTCGGACCACATACCTTAGGTAAATTAATACTTCTCATTATTGGTTTAAGTATTAAACAAAACCTTAGTCATGTCTGGCTCCTTGGACCACATACTTTGGGTAAATTAATACTTCATATCATTTTTCTAAATGTTAAATAGAATATTGGTCATGCCTGGCTACTCGGACCACATACCTTGGGTAAATTAATACTTCTCATTATTTGTTTAAGTATTAAACAGAACCTTGGTCATGCCTGGCTCCTCGGACCACATACCTTGGGTAAATTAATACTTTTCATAATTTGTTTAAGTGTTAAACAGAACCGTGGTTTTGGTTGGTTCCTCAGACCACGCATTCTGGGTACGTTAACATTTCTTTGGCTATGAAAATGCTAAACAGAACTTCAGGCCTTTTAGGTTCCTTACATCATTTGCCTTGAGGAAATAAGTACTCAGCCCAGCCATATTGAATGGCAAAAACTCTCATTGTAGTAGCTTAATCAAAAGAACACTCTTGAGCATCACTTAAAGCATTTGCAAGTGTATCTACGATATGTTTGTGAGCTAACTATCACCTACAGTTCCTTAGACTTATTGGTAAGTGTAGGGTTAGGTATAGCCCTGAATGGACGGATGCTCCCCTATTGTGTGAAATTAGAGAAAAATCCAACAATATACAGGATCCTCTGATTTAGCTATACTTAAGGTGTAGTAAACATGATATCATTTATGCAGCTAACTAAATGAAGTCGTGTCTCATTTTCATGTTGTTTAAGTATTAAGTGAAACAGAAACTATGTTAGGATTTGTGTGAATATCACAAGAGTAAAAGAAAAGCTCATAATTATCACTAAACTAAGCCTTACAAAAAGGCAAGTTGATTACAAAAGGGAAAATTAGTTACAAATTTTGGAAAAAAAAAAACCTACTCTAAAAACTACTTCTTTTTTATTACAAGTTTGTTTTTTGTTATGGCCTTGGTGGACTGGGCGGGTGCTACTGTTAAGGATTCAGGGCCCTTACCCTTGAGGTCACCCTTGACAGGCATAGAGAGAGTTGCCAGGACAATCTTCATCTTGGAAGGGACCTCTTTCTCTTTGGGGAGGTCCTGGGGAGCAGCTGGGGGCTTGTGGCATCAAGGGCCAATCCCTTGGTTGTGTCTATTTCTTTTTCAACAACCCCAGGCTGCTTGGCCACCTTGGAAGGGCTGTCAGGAGAGAAAACGACCTTCGCTGGGCTATCCTTGCCAATATCTGCCTCCTCGGAGGCAGTGTTAGCCTTGGAGTCGGCAGGGCTTGACGCACGGATGGCAGGAGGGTAGTATATACTCTCTGCTTTCTTGGGGGTGGAAGAGGCCTTAACCTTTGCTTGGTTAAGGGCCTCGTTCCACACCTGGAGGCAGTAGCTCATACACACCTCCAAGACCTCAGCCTTAAGGGCCTCCTTGGTCTCTGCCACCCTTACGTCATACCCGTCCTACTCGGCTTGATCCTTGGCCTTCTCGGCCTCCTCCAATTTTTTCCTGAGGACCACAATTTGTTCCTTGGAGGCAGTAGCTTGTCACTACCCAAATCCATGAAACATGAATTCAAATGCATGACTAACTTGTTGAACTCATATAACTCAATAAACATAACTAATCCAAAATAGATTAAAAATCCAAAGGAACAGTACTCTTAAAAAAAACCTCTTACAAAAATCTGAATTCCAAAAATTGGAAATAATCTCCACTATATAAAAATAAATTACAAAATAAGGTAACTGAAATTCTATAAGTCTTCAAGTAAGACTGAAGTCGCCTACAACTTCCACGCTCTACTTTGCACCTTACAAAGTGATCCAAAGGTTCTATATTCCTAACTACACTTTAATCTGAAAATAGTAATTGATGGGGTGAGCCACACATCTAGTAAGTAATTATACAGAATACACAACGGAATAGAGTCAAGCAAAGCATAAGTATTTTGATTTTTCACAAACTCATTCAATGATATCAAAATAATTATTCCAAAACATATAATGAATCACTTAATACACATGTAATCACATCTTAAAATCATTTGAAATCACATACATATAATTGATCAGAGCAAAATGTCACATATACATATCACATATTCTCACATACAATCTTGTGAGTGAATACCAACATCTAACCCCTGCTGGTGAAGGATCAACACATATTCTCACATACAATCATGTGAGCGGATTTACACATATGTCTGATATATCTGATCAATTCTAAAAACACTTATTTTGAGTCACATATCACAAAAGCAAAGTTTATACAAAATATAATAATTTACTTGATATTAACAATTATTCCAAATACAGAGGCATATCAAAGATCACAATATCGAATAGAACATAATTCAAAGGATGCTTGACTCTCTTAGAACGAATAGAAACTGAGGAGTTTATATAAATATATTACAATTCTTGAGTAAATCTGAAAATTTAATTTGCTAAAAGAAACATTCTAAATACCATTTGGAGAATAGGAATATGACTTTGAAATCGTTTGGTTTTAACAAATTTAAAGAACAAGAACCTTTTAGAAAACTTACATTGAAACTAAATTATTTTATGAAAATAGTTTAGTTTAGAACTCATCTTTTAAATGAGATTCAGACGTTCAAAACGTTATTTAAAATTCAAAATTTCTCTTTAAAACATTATTTAAAAAAAAAAATCAAAGTTTCTCTTTCAATGATGCAAAAATACTTTTGACAAACTTTAGAAAATATAAGTTTGAAATACAAAACTTTTGAAAACTTTTAACTTCTAAGAACCTAATGGACAAAACTTGTGCATATTATGCATAATTACTTACAACACTTGAATCCCTCTGAAATTCCAGCCGAAACAACCTCCAAAAAGCCTCAAAACACTCTTAAATAAGACCTATATTCAATCATAGAAATTACTTACTATCCTCCACAGAATATAAAACTTATTGACTTATACAAACTGACTCACTAGGGAAAATACTTTGCTGAACTGAATTAAATAATAACACTGATGCAAGGCATCTCTACTCAAAAATACGTTTCCTTGAATTTATCATAACTCATAGGCAGTGGCCAAAACTTTAGGATTTAATGTATGTCCTAAAAGAAAAGTAAACCTCAGCGTGAATTTGGCTCTGTAACGTGACTTTGTTCTAGAATATGCACACAGTGGGCAACTAGGATCTAATATATATAACCCCAAAGAAAAACGTCAAAGCCATCCATATATATATCTAACCAATGAAAAACGATAAGGCTATCCTAATATATATAACCCAAACGTTAATGCCATATTCATGATTAAGATTTGAAATCCCATGATTTAGTTCTAAAATACTAACCATAGGCAACCTAGTGAAATCGTGTACTGACTACTAGCAATTTAATCTAATATATATCTCATCTCTTGTTAAACCCAAAGTCCTCAAATTCAACGGGTAACCAATATAAATTACAACACCACCATAAACATAAGAGTATAACCATCAGATCTTTGTTTGAATAACACTAATATATAAACATCTTTCCATTGTAATCGAATTAACTTTAACATGACTTAATCTTACCACGTTGCCAAAACCATAAATATATCTCAAGGTTTATAAACAGTATAGTAATATTAAGATGGAGTTTTCACCTTGATTTTGTAGCCAGACCTTGTGCCCCTAAACAATTTTGTCTCCTTCTGTCACACCACCTCTCTCTCTCCCTCTCAAATTTTCTTTGGCATCCACTTTTACTAAGAAACCCTTCTAATGAAAACCCTAATTTATCTTTTCCTCTACCTTATATTTTTATGCATCAAAGATGTGGGCTTGGTGGGATAGTGGGCTGGAGTTTAAAACCCACTTGAGCTTATCTCTTTAGTCTCCAAGAAGCCCATAAAACATCATCATTTATTTATTTATTTATTATTTTAATTGCCACACTAAATTGTATGCACTAAAACTTTAATTTTCTCACCTATTTGTAGCACCACAAAATTGTCTACTCCCATCTTACTGTGCACACACATATAGTACCTCGACTCTATATTAAAAATGACAAGATAATCATAAAAACAAAATTGGGGTATTACACAGCTGGTCCTCAGTCTGGCAAAGTTGCCTTCGTTGACTCTCAGCTTGCCTCTCAGCCCTTTCTAGGGCAATTTCAGCACTTTTTTTGTCACGGTCTGCCTCAGTCAGCTTTTTGTTCAGCTCTTGTATCCTTTTCTCAGCCACATTGAAGGCATCCACTGCCGCAATGCGCCTCCCCTCCTCGTCTTTCATTTGCCTTTGGGAGCTTCAGACTATCTACTTAGCCCTATGTGCAACTTAGACAGCCTACCAAGGGAAGGGGTATAATATGTAACGGTAAGAGAGTGAGAACATGGATACAACCTTGAGCGTAAAAAATAGAAAAAAAAAAAAAAAAAAGAAAGTAAATTAAATTAGTTGAAGGATTTACCAAGGCAAGATCCCTCTTCAAGTTGAGGAACACTTCATAATTCCTTAGTCCTCTAAGGTCAGCCATGTCAACAAGCAGCAATAGAGCTTGCTCTATGGCGTTGGCCACAAATCCAGCCTTTCCATGCTAGAAGTCCCTAACAGAGACATCGCTGAGGAGAGGAGCTTCGTCCAACACCATAGAAGGAGCCCAGGCAGGGACTTCGGCCTGGTGGTCAGCCCTTCTCTCTATGACAACTCCCTCACTAGAGGATCTCATTTGGATGACCTTGGCTTGTTTGTCCCCCCTCTGAGCCTCAGCCTCCTTGGATGGAGATTTCCTTCTCTCGTCCATTACCTCATTCCCCTTTTGGTCTCGCTTCCTCTTTTTATCAGCAGGCTCATGTTGGAAAGTCTATGTAGAGGGAAGGATAGAGGGTTTAGACTGGACTGCCTTCTCAGACACGTTGCCTTCGGCGTGGGATTCCATCTGCTCTCGGAGGCTCGTCCTCGTCCTACGTTGTAGCACCATTGCGTTTGGGATAGAAGGAGCTTCCTAGGTGCAGCTCACTTGGGCGGGGGGAAGATGGCTAAAGTCCTCGACAGGAGCTTCAGGGAACTGGTGGTGGCTACAGAATTCAAATTCGTCTTCGGATTCGGGGATTTCAACTACTTCCTCCTCCTCCTTGATGACTGGTAGGGATGGCGTGGCTACTTCCTCGGCGGTGCGTTGGAATGGCAATTTTATCTGCTGCACACTTTCTGGGATAGGGTTGGAGACAAGAAAGCTAGGGACTGCAACTTTGATCTGATGCAGACATGGGTCTCTTGCCTTTATCACACACTTTGGTGCTTGGAAGCTGGACGAGATTGGAGTGTAGCCTAAAATTAAATGTGCCGCCTTTAATTATCCGTCGCTATGAACGAATACCTCGGACTTGAGTACTTTGTTCAAATCTGGTTGATTGACAAGGTTTAGGTTCGGAATGGCTTAATACTTGTTTGCAAAAATATCAAAAACAGAAGAGCCCTATTAGAATAAGCGACGCAAGTCAAAAGGAAACCAAATTACAAGTAAAAAATAAAGAAAAAGGGGAGCACGGGAGACACTGGTGAGAAAAAGGGGTATTATCATTAGAACAAAGAACCTAGACTCAGGAGCCCCACCTGGTGTCCCTTCTCTTGATGGGCAGTAGAGGCCATCGTGCCAATCCCCGGAGACAATTAGGTAATCCTTGTTCATGCCTTTATTGGATTTGAGGAGGCACGATATAAGCCTAACCTCAAGGTACCTAGTTTTTAGATAATACCCCTGCCCTATTAAGTGGTGACAGTTGTAAATCCAATTAACGTCGTGGTGGGTGAGTTTCATGCCCATCTTCTCATTGAGGGCGTCTACGCTACCTAAGATTCTAAACATATTGCACACTTAGTAGGGGAAAGCCTATGAGCTATAAGATAATCCCTAGTAACTCTACCCATTGGGATTCTTATCCTTCTCTCTATGAAAGTAATCGTGGGGATCACTACTTCTCCCTCCTGCCTCTTGGTGTGCCACCCTCCCAGTTTGCAGTATCTAATGGACACTCCTGGTGGGATTCGATATTGAGCTTTAAAACTCTCTATACTCTCGGGAGAGTTTACTAAGTAGGCGAATCAACCCATTTGAGAGGGGAAAGGAAGGGAATAGGTAGACGAAATGAAATTAAGTGGGCCGAGGAGAGAAAGGACTCTGAACAAAAAGAAAAACGGGAGAGACCGAAGTGAAGAAAGAAGGAAGAGATGGCTAGAAACTACTTATGAGAATGAAGAAAAGCTCCTCGGACTAGCTCTTGAATCTTAAGAGTGTAAAAAGTGAGGTAGATGAAGCTTCTGAGTGATATATGTATGAAAGAGAAAAGCGAGCGGGAAAACTCCCGCTCGCGTTCCTATAAAATTCCCAACCGTTGGATCCGCATTGTACTGTAGAACGTGGGGAGTATGGAGCCGCAGAAATTAAATGCGAGCGCGTCCCGGATGCCAAAACGTTAGGAGCGTGCTTTGAGCAGTTGAAAAGACACTTGTATAGACAGAGATGACGTATGGTAAGGTTAGGGCAATTGCGATAATATCAAAGTCCTCCTTTTTTCCTCCTAGGAGCAAAAGAAGAGAATTTCGAGGGGTTATTGTAGGGAAGATAGGCCTAGAAACGTATATTGGGCTATGAGTCCTGTCCGAGGACACTTAGTAGTCCGAGGACAAGGGAACATTGATGTAGAAGTGTGGGCTAGTAAATAGTGAAAAGTGATTGGTCATAAGAGTTCAGGAAGGTGGTCCGATGACAAATTCCTCCTCGGCTATAACAGTGCAGAGGTCAGAAGGGTTGACCTGCCATCAAGAGCAACATTCCGAGCAATTCCACTGTTAAGGATAATTATCAGGAAGTAACAAGATATGGGAAAGGTAAGAAATATCTGAGGAAATGCTGCTACCCCCGCATTAAATACTCTGCAGCTAACTCTCTAACTGCATTAATGTGGAAGTGATACCAAAACAGTGATTTTCAGCCTTACAACTACTCCCAGAGACTTTAAGAAGGTACTGATGAGACAAGGATCAAGACTAGCAACTTGATCTACACGTGGAGGGTGGAGATGGAAGGAAGAGGAGAGTATAAGAGAGAAAGAAGCCCTTGAATGAGAGGGATTGAAAAATTAAGAGGAAAACACTGTAGCAATAAGAACTGGGCTTGTAATCAAATTCAAAAGAATTATATACAAGAACTAACCTCCTCGTATTGAGTCGAGGACGAGTTCTTTGGATAAAACCAATTTATCTTTGTTTTCTTGTCATCTGGATCCACTATAATTGTTATCCAACTTTTTAGAGCCCAATTTTCTAATCCACTCTCTACAAATTCATTGTATTAGGCTCTTTGGGCTTAAATCCTATTACCTTTTGGGCTTAGGAATGAAATTGAATCCTTACAGAAACTTTGGCTACATCCCAAGACAATTGTTGATATATTCACATAATTTAAAACCAATTTTCATTTCTTAATAATAATATTAAAGGTGTACCTTTTACCTAATGTCATATATTCACATAATTTAAAACCAGCTCATATTTCTTAATCTAAGAAATTAAGTTTTAGATAAGATAATAAGAACATGTTTAATTTGGTAAAATTAGGTATTGACCATAAAACAAATCATCTTCGTTTAGAATAGTATTTATATTTATAATACGTTGTTTTTGTAATAAATTTACTTGTTGACCTACCAATACCATACAATATGAAAAATTATATGATTCTTTTTCTCTTTTGATAAGTAAATATTATGTTTTAAAATTTGTTTTTTGAAGTACATGATAAGCTTGAGTGATCTTACCAACACAGTCTTTTTCATAATAACTTGTTAAAGTTGTAAGTTTTTATTGATTTTCACATAAATTGATTAAGAATTCATCGCCTTGGTAGTTATGAAAATTTATTAAGATTTACCTATGACTTTTGTTACCAATTTTTTCATAAAGGTAAGTTTAAAACTACACAGTTTGTGCTTAGTGTATGATGTATATAATATATGTGTGTGTGTGTTATGGTTGAAAATTTGAAATGGTAGGTTGTGATTGGTGTGTCTGATATCAATTCTTCCCTCAAAAAAGGTAAATCTGAAATTACAATAAATTCACAACGACTAAAAACAGTAAGTTGTGGAATGTGGATAGTGTATGATATCCAAAAAGTCTTGTCATGGATGATTTCATGTGATGTCAAATTGATAATAATTTATTATCATTTTAGTAGTTGTAAAATTTGTCATGTTTCTAGCCTTATTAAAAATTGTTTTTCTTCATGTTCAAAAATAAATAAAGGGTAAAATGTAAATTGTTTTTTTTAAGTTTAACTCAAATTCATTTCAATATTTTAATTTTACTTTTGTTCAATTAATAGAGTTTCTGATGGTTGAATAAGAGATTTGAGACTCAATTTTTACCTAAAGAACTATCATCAAGAGTGAACGCTATAAATTAAAATTCTCTCTTAAAAAAAAAAAAACACTTTAGTTCAATTAAGTCCTCTGAATTTTAAATTTTCAATTCAAGCATTCCATCCACTTTCATTAAAAAAAAAAGTATTTTTCTCACATGAAAAAAAATCTATAAAATTAACAAAAATTTTATATATCTTTTTTCATGTGATAATTTTTAAACAAAATAAATTTTCATTAGTTAATTGTACACTTAATGACAATTTAAAAAAAAAATTGGACGAAATGTCTAAATTTAATATATTTCAAATTTAGAGAACTCAATTAATTAAAAGTAAAGTTACATTACTAAAATGAATATTAATCAAACATAGACAATTTACATTTTAATCTAAAATAAAAGTTTTGCCAGGAGCTTGCAATATATTTTTTAATTATTAAATAAATCAAAAAATATATGTTTTTTTTATTTATTTTATCTGCTCCTGACGTGTCAAATGTTTAGCCCACACTAGTGGCTTCGTGCACCTAAAACCTTCCAGACAAGACTCGATAGCTTCAAGAAAAGAAAACCCAAAACCTTTGGGGCCTAAAAAACCAGAACAGAACCTACCTTTACTCTTAAATATCTCACTCTGTTTTTTCCGCCGCTAGAAACAAAATACCCACATTCGAAGCACAACCCATTTTCTCTCAACATCAAAAATGGCCGAAAACACTGAAATCTCTGCCGGTAAAGAAGACCCAAAAGGACCCCAGAACCTGTTCTCGTTGTTCCCAAAGTTTAAGCTTGAAATCCCATTTCTGAAGCATGGAGGACCGAAGGTAGAGGCTGTTGTGAAAGAGGAAGTGAAAGGTGAAATAGTGGTTGGTGGCGATGAAGGTAAAGAAGACTCGACTAAGAAACCTGATGTTGTGAAGTTTGCAGAGAGGAAACCGTTGATTCCACCCCCTTTGGCGGTTGAAGCTGAAGAGACTTCTACTAAGACTTCCAATCCTTTTATCCTGTGGCAGGTTTGCTTTATTTTATTTTATTTATATATATTTGTTTAAATTCCTTGTTCTTTTTGTGTGTTGTGGTAAATTGTGTTTGGTTGTTGGGAATGTGGAGGAAAATGAGAGAGAGAGAGAGAGAGAGAGAGAGAGAGAGAGAGTTTGAATGTGATAACTTGGAATTTGTGTTGTTTGGTCATTGGATGATGGTGTTTTTCAGGTTGGGTTGAGTACGGCATGACAAAGTTGTAGTAAGATTTTGAAATTGGGGTTGTGATAATTGTGTTTGGATGATTGAGTCTACACTTTGTCTTTGTGAGTTGAGATGGGCCCTTTTTTTTAATCGTGTTATGTCACCATTTGTGTCTGGGAAAGTTGCAAAATGCAGAGAAACTATATCAGCAAAGTTGATTCAATTCAAGGCATAGGCAAAGGGACCATAGTTTTTTTTTCCCCAAACTAGATAAGGATGAAGTTTAGGATATGATATTTGGGTTGAGTAGACTTTTCGCACGTCGAGTGTGTGTGAGAGAGAGAGTAAGCATATTTTGGCCAAAATAGAGCCCATGTTGTCTAGGCTGATTCAGTACCATTTTTAGTCAGCTTCAGCTGTCTCAACCATTATTCAGCTACTCGCTGAGTTTCTAAGTTGTTCATCTTTTGTGATTGAACTTATTTGTTTTCCTTGCGCAGTGAATACTAGACATGAGCTTATCTCCTCCCCATCTACTATGAGTTCTCCCATGATATGATTTAAGCTTATTGGCTACAAGCCTACAACTACATTTGTTGGACTGGCTCAATTGAAATATTCTTAAGAGGAAAGGAATTATTTGACCATCTCTTGTATGACAAACCATCATCCTCTGCATGTGTTAGTGATACGACAAGCTTAGATGGGTAAACTACCCTTCATACTACTGCTACCTCAGCAAGCCTTTGGGATCAAGAAAACAATCTGATTGTGTCACTCATGCTCTCTATTATGAATCCCAATATAGGAGTCACTTTGATGCACCTCTGATCTGCGAAGGCCATTTGGGAGCACTTGCAGCATATTTATTCTAGGTTTGAACAATGTTTGTAAGTAGTATTTCAATCTTGAGCAAGGCAGTCCGAGCTTGGCAGAATATTATTATTACGTCTTGGGGGTTCTTGAGGAGAGAAACTTGTATCAACCACTCTCAACTGATCTACACTATATGGAAAAACAACGCTAGCATATGGATGTAGTGCGATTTCTCAGCGGTCTGAAATCTGAGTATGAGTCAGTTTGTGCCTAGATCTTGTGTAACTCCTGATCTTCCCTCTTTACATGAGGTTTATTCCGCAATGCTTTAATAATTTTGACACAAACACTGGTTCTAGTGAGAGCTCTGTACTTGTCGCCTCTTGTGGCAGTTCTAATGTATCACTAAGATGTTGTAGTAGTCAGGGTGATCATAATGTGCATAGTGGATGCGACTCTAGGGGAGTTGCAACTGCTCTAGAAACCAAGAACATAAGAAGTGTATGCATTGTGGGGGCAACAATCATACCATAGATTACTTTTGGGATCTCCATGGCCAATCCTTGGGTTTGCCAATTAGGAATTCTATCAGGATGAGCCTCCTCTAGCATCAAGATTGTCCACTATACCCAATAGTAGAATTGATCTCTATATCCAAGGATGGGCATGCTTTGCATCAAAAGTGGGTAGCTTCTTACTACACCACCATTCTAGCTTAGTCAGGGATTGCACCCCGCTATCTTTTCTCTCTACCTCTTATCTATGGGTCATCAATTCTGGTGCCATTGAGCATATGATTGGTGCGTTTACTAATCTTTTTGGTTATCATATTGTTACATCACCTTAGAGTGTTACCTTACCTAATGGTTCCTTAACCAAAGTTCAGGGCTCTAAAACCACTTGCCTTATGTGTTATCTGTTTTAATCATTCCTGGTTTACCTTTAATTTTTTTTCCATTAGTAATGTAACCAAGGAAAAACCTTAAGTGTTGTGTTAGTTTTTGCCCCTCCAGAAGTATCTTTCAAGATCTGCAGCTTAAACTGATGATTGGTGTGGGACGTAAGTTTGGTGCTCGCAACTATTTGGATTTTGCACCTATCCCTCCTTCGTGAGTCCTTTAGTCTTCCTTATCTTTCATGGAGTGGCATTGTCAACTTGGTCACTCGTCTCTGGCCATATTAAAGAATCAAGTCTAGACTCTTAGTCAAGTTTCTTCTTTATCACATGAATTATGTCAAATCAGTAAACACAATAGTGTGTCATTCCCCTCTAGTTCTGTTGTTTTAGTTCCTAATCCATTTGAGTTAGTCCATTTCAATGTATGAGGTCATTTCCATGTTTCATCAAATAGATTTCAATATGCTGTTACTTTTGTTGGCGATTACTCCCGAATGACTTGAGTGTTGGCTATCTTTAATGTGAAATCGTTCCGAGTAAATGTCAAATTTTCAAATTTTTCGCAAAGAAATCAGAACCTAATTTGGCCAAAAATATCCGAAACTGTGCATTCTGACAATGCCAAAAAATGTCTAAAAAACATAATTTCTTAGCTACTTATTTATCTGAAAAAGGCATTGTGCACCATACCACTTGTCCTCACTTACCACAACAAATTGGTGTTTCTGAGTGAATTTAGACATCTCCTTGATATTTCCTGAGACTTTTTGTTTCATTTGAATGTACCCAAACAGTTTTGGAGCGATGTTGTTCTAACTGCATGCATCCTCATTAACTGAATGCCATCCACCATTCTTGATGGAGCATCTTCTCTCTCCAACTTATTCATGTCTTCTCCAGGTCTGGTTGATAGGAATGGGAATCATTCCTATCAACTTTCATGTCCTGCAAAGCCTTTAACAGTTTTACTTAAGTCCTGTCCACAATCAGTCAACAGTTTTACTGAAAACTATTAAATAGTTTTACTCAAGTCCTGTCCACTATCAGTCAAGTGTTTAGTAATGGTAATAACAATTTTCAATGAGATATTCACCTTTCTTTTCTGTTCAATCAAAGCTAACTATCAGATTTTCTTTGGTGGTCTAATGTTGGTTGTCTCAATACCTTGAAGGTTCAGCTACCTAGTTTTACCCTAACTAGGTTTAGTTAAATTTTGGCACTGCATTGGAAAGACCTAATTTGGGTGTATTTCGTTTATTACACTTTGTAACAGTCTTTTTGTGTGTACTCAGACCATAAACACGAATGATTGTAAACTTAAGTTTCCACTCAACTGCAGTTGTAATTCCCCTACTCCACCTCCTTTATTTATATATAATAATGAATATACTTTGTATACTGTTAGGTTTATGCTCTGGGAGGATTCATTGTATTGAAGTGGATATGGGGAAGATGGCAGGAGAGGAAAGCCCAAAAGGGTCCTGATGATGATGATAATGATGAATCTTCAGATGCTGAATAGGTTTATCATCTGATCTCACTAATCCTCAATGTGTGAAAATATTGGAATAGTGTTTCTAATATTTGGGGTTCTTTTACTGTGAATGTAAAAATTAGTTGGCCACTGAACTAGCGGATAATCGCTTTTAATTCATACAGGGATTCAAGTTCTCTAAGTGCCTTTCTGGTTTGCTTCTCAAATCACGTACTTGTTCTATCCTTATTGCATTTTCATGTCACTTGGTTGTAAACAATATCCTCATAAGGCCCATACCGGGTAAAAATAGAGTTTTCGCCTCATGAATGTTTTTTATTACACTTATAAAGAAATGAATGTTTTTTTGTTAAGGGTGAATCAGGTGATGCAGTATATCAGGCAGATAATTATGATCTCTCATTGGGTTTAATTGCTTCTGATGTTTAATTATAAAATACGAACTTGAGTTTAGTTGATCCTTGTGTTGTCCATTTACATGGCAATGGTCAATCCATACAACTGATTTTCGGCAGACCATTTAACTATCGATGGAGTTATCCTGCCATGTGACTGGAAAAAAAGGGTTATGGCCCTGTGAGTGTGCTCAGTTGGTAGATGAAGGCAATATATTAGGATTCATGCCTCATCCAATTTTCTACCTACTGCAAACCCAAATTCTTTCTTCTTACCAATTTTCTGTATAATGCAGCTCAGAGGCCAGAGCTCTAGACATGCCAATTGTACAGTTACACTTTTGGGTGAAAGTACAAAGTTTGAGGATTGTGGTAATAGCATATAACTCAAGATACTGTTATGTCGGAGTAGCATGCAGCTGTAGATGCTGAGAGTTAAACTAGAAGTATAACAGGAGGATTTGAATCACTCAAGCTTATATTTGACATGAAAAGCATTCAACTATTATTCTATGACCTGTTGAATGGTGATGAATACGCAAATCCTGTTTTGAGACTTTCCCCTTCCTTGATGCAATTTATAATTGCATGACTAGCTCAAACAAGGTAAAAAGAGCTACAGATGTTTCTATGTAGAATTCCACTCTTAGAAAAAGGCAAAAGATAATAATATTGCAAAGTTCTTGTGGTTTAGTAATCTTGTCTAATGCTCTTGTGGGGAAGAATTTGGTTTTGAATTACTTTTGAGGGTGAACCAATTGTAGAAGAAAGGAAAAACTCATTTAATTGCAATTCCACCAATGGGCATTTCGACATTTGTGATGGGATCTTGCCAAGTGAAATGCTATGCCTGAAGGGTTATTATTTATTAAGTCCAACCATGACAAAGAAAACCATTTAAAAAAAAAAAATTATAAATAAACTAAGGGTTATATTTAGAAGAGAGGAAAAAAAAGAGGTTTTTGAAAACTGACAATAAAAACAAGCTTGAAATTAAGTGTATTTATGAGTTTTTTTTTTTTTTTTAAAACCTTAGAAACAATGGTTGCGCCAAGTAGCTACTCTCATTAATTAGTAAATTAATTATATATTCTTTGTTATGATATATTTCCTCAATTAAGAGATAATATTTAACAACTGTTTGATTTAGGTAAACCTTTATCATTTAAATTTCAACAAATTTAAATCTTATTCAAACTAAAAAGTCTATTATAAAAATTTTTAAACTTAAATCCCACACAACAACTTATGTTTTCTTTATAAAAGGAAAACAACTCATATTTTGACTAAGGGATAAGATTTAACAATAATTTAAATACTATTCAAACTAAAAGTCTATTATCAAAAAAATTTAAACTTAAACCTCACACAACTCTAGTTTTTTTTTTCCTCAAGTTGCATGATTTAACAATAATTTAAAACAAATTTAATTTTTATTCAAACTAAAAGACTATTATAAAAAATTTCTAAACTTAAATCTCACACATGACACAACCCACGTTTTTTGTTTTTATTTTTATTTTTCCTTAAGTTGCATCTTATTAAATTAATATTTTATTATGATATTAAGCTACGAAGCTCTTGACTAAGGGATAAAATTTAACAATAATTTAATTTAGATAAAGATTTATCATCTAAGTTTTATAAATTTAAATTCTACTCCAACTAAAAGTCTATTATCAAAATTTTTAGAACTTATATAAATTCACCAACGATACAATCCTTTTTAATCAATAAGCCATCCTTGTAATTAAACTCTACACAATACACCTCATGTTGTTGTATTTTTTTTTTTTTTTTTTAAATGCAACTTATGCTTATGTTTTAATCTAATGAATTTATCTTACTAATTATTTTTTACTTCTAAATTTGCGTGTAGGATATTATGCCTAATGAAATTTGCTATAAAGAAGCAAAACAATAAATACTCATTTAAGTTCTTGATTCTCTTATGTAAATTTTTTATTTTTTTTTATATTCTCAATTTTTGAACTCTTTTGTGTATGTTTTGATTTTTAATTTAGGTTATTATATTTAATTTGTGAGTGTGTTGATTTTTTCAATTAGACTATACTAGGAAAAAATGGGTATTGAAGAACTATTTTGTTTATTATTGTTTGTATTGGTTAGGGCATAGATTAAACATAACTCAAATAGAAATGATCAAACTCATTCTATATCTCATATTAAGAAATTAATACAAAGCACAAAGAGAATTTTAAAATATAAAAATGAATAAACACCGATAAGGTCTAAACTCTAAACAATCAAAACTTAAAATAATTATTTTTATTAAAATTATTTGCTTATTTTACAATTTATTATTACTGTGAGGGGTAAAAACCCATAATGCACGTTGGGCCTTGGGCCCTATCTTAAGCATGGTGTATTTCGAGAAGGGGTGAGCAACTAGGAGAAGTCCCAGGCCTAGGACTGTAAAAGATGGAGTGAATTGAAGTTGTCCGAGGGGAACTCACCCTTGGATGTTGTCAAATACCGGTCAACATTGTGCCTCAGCAGTTCAGGTGATCCACCAGAAGATTTTTATGATGAGGAGGATCCCTACACATGCAGAAAAGCTACTACCTCCACATTAAATGTCCATGAACCACTTTCTTAGTCGCATTTATGTGGAAGAGACCCCTGAACAGTGTTACATTGGCAACAACAGCTCACAGAAGGCCAGAGAAGGTGGCTGATGGGACAGGTACTCAAGTAGCAACCCAAATGGTTGACAAGTGTACGATCAAGATGATCTATGGGTGAATATAAAATGTAAAAGACCCCCCTGTGAAAGGGGAGGGAAAAAGAAAAAGGGACACACTGAATTCCACTTGTAAAAGGATAATAATGGAAAACAATGAGAAAAGATATTCTCGGATCCGGCATTGATCCGTTTTTACGTGCGGTGTTCTTGCATGATCTTCAGTTTAATGCCACTTTAACCGTTGGCAATCTTGCTTAAATCTAACTCTTCAATCCACTCTCTAGAAATTTATTGGATCGGGCTCTTTGGACCTTGACCCAATCCTTTGTTGGGCCTGGTCTCCAAATTGTGACCCTACAATTACTATTTATTTAATAGTTTAGATTTAATTATTTTAAAATTTTTGAGCTTAAATATGAATTTTCATCAAGCCATGCATTGCACAAGAGTAATACTAATTATATTTTAAATATCAGAGTAGGAGTGGTTTCAATTTAAGTGAAATTAAACTTTGTACTAAAAAAAATAAAATCAAACCACAAGCTCATTTAAAATTTATTCAGTCCTACAAGATGACAATCACATTTAGAATTCAAGGAGTTCACATAGTAATTAAAACTTATTTTGTTTTATTGGTGGGAGAAGACCATGTGAATGATCTAACAAGAGGATTGAATATTTTCTTCATTGCACACATTGACATTATTAGCGAAAAATGTTTAAACAAAACCATACCGTGTAGTTAATTGTTTCACTTCAATTTAAGCCTTTTGAAACTTCAATTTTTATTAATTTCATTATATTTATTTCCCCACCCCAAAACCACCGCTTTTTCACAATTTTTTCATTATAATTAATTTTCTATTCTCATATACTATTAGTTTAAATTAAAATAGACATTATTTTTATTTCACTTTTTATTTATTTATAGAACATAATTATAATCTTTGGATATATCCTATGATACCTTTCCCAATAGATAACCGTTTTCATTTTTAAATATCCAAAAAATAAAAACTTTATATTTCTATATTATCCTCTCACATTTTCTTTTCTAAAATAAAAGAATTATAAAATTCTTATTAAAAATCATGAGACACTTCATGTAAAGTAAATGACATTTTAAGAATTTTTTTTAAAAATTTCCTTATATAATTATTGTACCATAAAATATGGAATATATTTTTTTTTTCTTTCATTATACAATGGAGAATTTGAAGAGATGCAAAAAGTGTCAAAACCAAACAACAACAACAACAACAACAACAACGCACAACAACAAGAAGAAGTTAGACGGAACCGTTACGTGACGTGACGGCACATCCCTCTAACACCTTTCAGAACCGTCTAAACGCTGCCGTCACTCCTTTTCCCCAAACCCTAACCGCCTCCTCCTCTATCTATGGCCTCTACCGATGACTTTCCTCTCATCGACTCTTCCTCCTCCTCTCCCAACGCCCACGCGCACACGCGCCACGACGCCGCCGCGTACTACTCCACCGAAGCCCCATTCAACGACGCCGAATCCGACCCGAACAACAGGCCCGGCGGGACGCCCGGAGCCCCGACTCCGCCGAAGCGGACCGCCTCTCCCTACAACTACTACAAGAAGCACAAATGCAGCAACTCGGGCGAGTCGGAGAACGAGTCGTACCGGAAGGACCGCGAGGAGTGGTCGGACACGGCGATCGCGTGTCTGCTGGAGGCGTACACGGAGAAGTACAACGAGCTGAACCGCGGGAACCTTCGCGGGAGGGATTGGGAGGAAGTGGCGGAGGCTGTGACTGATCGATGCGGCGGCGGCGGCGGTGATAAGAGCAAGGCGACGTACAAGAGTGTGGAGCAGTGTAAGAACAAGATCGATAATTTGAAGAAAAGGTACAAGGTGGAGCTGCAGAGAATGAGCGCTGCTCCGGGTAGTACCACCACCACGCACTCGCATTGGCATTGGTTCGAGAAGATTGAGGCTATCGTCGGAAATTCCGGAACCACCAACAAAGGCGGCGGTTCCGACGAGGACCGGTCCATTTCTCACGCTAAATCGCCTCGCCAATCTAAGAGGTTTTTTTAATTTCAAGTTTTAAACCAAAATTTATTTATTTTTTGTTCTTAAATTTAAGTCATTAGCGATTTTAATCACTATAATTTTTCCAGTGTACCTTGTCGTACCGTGTCATAACTGCGCGAGTAATATTATAATTTTTCAGAAATTGCTTGTGTTATTGTTTTGTACCCATATCTGTATCTTTGTCCGTCCGTGTCCGTGTCCGTGTCCGTGTCCGTGCTTCCTAAATTTAAAATGATTAGTTTTAAAAGCGATCTCTTTAAACTTCAGAGACTGAAATTATCCATGTTCTAAACTTTGGGGATTGACAATGTATTTAAGCATACTTTTTTTTATTAGTATGTTTACACATGCATCGAGGGACTCTTGAATTCATGATGTAGTTTGAGGGTGAGCTCATTGGTAATGAGTTTTTTATTAGCATTTGAGTTATGTAAAATATTCTAATTTTTGTTCTTTGTCATTGTTGTTTAATTTTTTGGTTAATTTATCGAGTTTTGGATTAAATTGGTTAGGGATTTAGTTTTGGGGAGTGAATTTTTTTTTTTAAAGTGCTTGTTATGTATAATAATTCAAATATTTTGTTGAATTCATGACATAGTTTGAGGATAAGCACATTGGCAAATCTAAAATCATTTTAGTTTTGTAAAATTTTCAAAGGTGAAATTTTTGTGGTGTTATGTGCATTGTGACTGAAATTTTGTGTTGCTGATGAGAATGACTTCTTGGATTATCTTGGAAGGGATGTGAGATATGAGGATGTTGCTTGACTGTGTATCTTTATTGTACTGCAGACATTCTGTTTGAGCTTATATGTTATAAGTTAATACTATTATGGTAGATGATGAGTGTGACATTTACGAGAATTTATGATTAATTGGGTTGTTTTTAAATTGTGTTGATAAAATGAAGTTTTTAGGGGTACAGCTGATAGACCGTTTGTCTTGCTAAGGGGGAGGTGCAGCATGCATAGTAGATGTTTAGACCAAACATTTTTGTTGCCAAGTTAGTCAGTTCATAGCATGTCATGGCATAGAAGACTTTCATATTCATCTAATCAAATGTCTGATATTTTTATGGACAGATATATGTCGAGCAATGCTGCCTTGACAAACAATCTGAAATCCAGACCGATATCAAATTTAAAATGGCGTAGAGTTGTGTTTAAAATCAGTGGTACTGCATTAGCTGGGAACTGCCAGAGTATTGACCCCAAGGTGCACGTTCTCTCTACATGTTATCATTGATTTGCAATTGGATTTGTTATGACTTTTGGAAATTTTGAACAAATGAATTATTTCATCCTACTAGCAGTTTTTGAATGAAAAATTCAACCTGAACTGCTTTCTTCTCTCATTAGGTGGCGATGCAGGTTGCTAAGGAAGTTGCATCTGCTTGCCGCATTGGGGTGGAGGTATACCAAACTTCCCTAATTTTTTTTCTTTTCATTTTTCATTTTTAACATGTCTTAAATTTTGTGCTTTCAATGTTAATTTTGTTCTTTTTGTGATTCAAATTATTGTATAGGTGGCAATTGTTGTTGGAGGCCGTAATTTCTTTTGCGGAGACACATGGGTATCTGCTACTGGCTTAGATAGACCTACAGCTTACCAAATTGGGTAATGGCCTTTAACCGACATTACAACTTCTATCTTGCAGTAAAACTTCTGCACCAGGCTGTGGTTTAATATTATCACTTTATTGATGTTTAAAAGGTCAATCAGCAATAGCTAGTCAGCTCTGTTTTTGGAGGAATTCATAAGAGCAGTAAATTTTGTAATGCTGTTCTACTGTTCCTAATGTGGATGATTTGGAGAGAAGGGAATGTCTGACTTATAATGGTGCCGAGTTCCTTTGGAATTCAGTTAATCATTGTTTTTGAGATCTTTGTATGATTGGATGACTATTCTAGCCAGTGTCTATTCCACTTCTATTTAAGAATTCATTGACCCTTTGAATTCTAGATTGTAATTTGTAAGAGCAGTTCTTGTACGTGTCCCATGTACTTGAGCATACTCTTTTGTTAGTGATTTGTTTTCTGGAAAAAATAATTGAAGTTTTATCTTTACTGTCCTCATCGTTATGTTGTTGGTTTTATTTTATTGCTCAAATTGAAGTACATTGGTTTTATCCCTATGGTATCATTGTTACTTTTAAACTACAATGTATTCGGCCACTTCTATTTGCTGCATTTTGTTGATGCTGTGTGCAGAACTAGAATGAGACTGAGAAACATAGTGATTCAGAAGTCAGCATAGGTAGAATTGTTTTCGTACTGTTTTTTTTTCCTTTGTTACAGATTTTTGCTGTTTTACTAGTTTGTCAGGATCTTTGATGCAAATTTAGGTGTAGTGAAGTTACTAGGTTTTCTTGTACTAAATAGATATTTTGGCAGTTCTCAGCCCTTTTTGCTGATATGTAAACTGGTTTGAAAAGGAAAACTTGTTTGTACTCTCATAGTACAGACATGTTTGTTATGTCAAATTTTATAATTCCTGATGGTCTATTTCCTTGATTTGCTTCTTTATTTCCACATATTTTTATCAAACTCCACTGTATACGGATTAAGTAATTTATGTTCTCATCTTAAACTTCAGTTGTTGCTTTTGTGCTGACCATTTGGCCATTTTTGATCTGTTGCAGTATGATGGCAACAGTTATGAACTCTATACTGCTCCAATCAGCACTAGAGAAGCTGGGTGTTCAGACACGTGTGCAAAGTGCATTTGCTATGCCAGAGATTGCTGAACCCTATAGCAGGCAACGGGCCATCCGGCATCTTGAGAAAGGAAGAGTTGTCATATTTGGTGGTGTTGGTGCTGGCACTGGAAATCCACTCTTCACTACTGATACAGCTGCAGCTCTGAGAGCTTCTGAGCGTATGACCCTACCCTTTTCCAACAAACCAATATTTTCCCCTACCTTTCTGGTTCACCATCTTTATATATATATATATATATATATATATATTGAGGAACATTGTCTTGGAGGACATTGTGATGTTGTGTATTTTTTTTTTTTGGTCTCAGTTAATGCAGATGCAGTTCTTAAAGGTACCAGTGTAAATGGTGTCTATGACTTTCATTCTGGTAACAGCAATGTGATACTTGATCACATTTCCTATCGCGATGCTATTTCTAGCACCATAACCTCTATGGACCTGATGGCGATAACATACTGTGAAGAGAATGGAATTCCTGGTTGGTCTTATTTCATTCTTCTAAATTTTCAATGCCATATTTTATCCTTCTCTTTTGTCTAAAAGGTTTATATACTTTCTCTGTAGTTGTGGTTTTTAATCTGCTTGAACCTGGGAATATCTCGAGAGCATTATGCGGAGACCAAGTTGGCACTTTGATTGATCAGGCTGGAAGTATTAGTTAATGCATTTGGAGCCATATCTAACCTGATTCTTTTAAAGTCTAGTATAAGTTAATCTGTAAGTGTCATTAGTCCTTGTTAGAAGTATTTAAATAGAAAATTAGGAGCAAATTAGGCCTCATGGTGTTACCCTAAAGTTTTGTCCTTGTAGTTTTACAGTATACTTTTTACTTCCTCCATTTGTATTACTCTTTTCCTAATACAACATTGCCTGTAAATTTTTCCATCAGTTTTTCTCATAATAACTCATTAGTTTTTTTTTTTTTTCCTTTTCCCCCCAGAGATGAATGGGAATTTGGTATAGAATATAGAAATAACCTCGTCTCTGCACCCTGCAAGATTTGTTAACAATTGTTGTAAAGTTTTTATTACAGATTTTACTCCAGTTTGTGGGTTTAGATTCTGGGGAGGTTGGATCAGGCTGGATCTTGAATGCTGTTGATGCTAATTTAAAGCACAGTTCTTCCTCTTTATTGATTTTTTCTAGCTTGTTACCTGAGCAATGCACAGGTTTTTGTTTATAAATTTTATGTGGCAGGTTGTACGGGTTGTTATTGGTAAGCTAAATAAGTAATTTCAGTGGTAGGATTAAATTAGAACTAACCTATAATTTGTTGTGAAAATATTGTTAATATATCACCTTTTTATAATTTATGATTAAATCTACTTTTGTTCATTAACTTTTAGGGTCAGTTCCTTTGTGGTCCTCAACAAAGATCTTGTGTCAATTTAGTCCTATACACAAGATTCAAACATCTTACCAAGAATTCTTAAAAAGATTCTTCTTTTTAAACACGTTGGACGTTTCAATGTCATCTGTACTGTTATTTGTCTCCATAGGATTTATTGATGTGGTTGTCTGATGCTTATGTGTCACATTAAAGGAATTAACTGAAATAAAATATGTTCCAACTTGATTAATTGGCAAAAAATTACCTCCCAAAAATTATTATCAAATATTCTAAATAAAATTAGTCTATTTTCTTTGGTTTTCTTCTACTTTAACAATTGAACATTGGCCACTCCGCCATGCTTGCAAAGTGCAAACCCCCTATTTTTATCCCTCTCTGTGTATTTTTGTTTCCCTTCATTTTTCTTGTCCTTCCTCGTTATCACCCTCTTTTTTCTCAATGTTCTCTCTCTCCTCTCTGTCTGCTAGGTGTTTGAAACCCAGGTGCGTACACCTATAGAATGATGCGTATGCATCTTTCTCATGGCATTCGCCAATTTGAGCAGATTCCAGATTTCTTTTCATTTTCTGTTTTATCTTGTCTTTAATGCCATTTTTTTTTTCTTTCCTTATTAATTCTGTGTCTTTATTTTTTTTTTTCTGCCTTGTTTTATTTTATTTCCTTTTTTGTTTGACACATGTAATAAAACCTAAAATACTTTTAACACTTTTTTGACTTTCTCTCTTCTCTCTCATCCCTTATTTAATTCTGACTTTAATATTGTAAGGCTACTAGAAAAGTCAAAGGTAAATAGTTAAAAAAAATCTTCATCAAATAAAATCCTTTCGAGACTTAAAAGGAGTTGAGGGCAAATAAGTTTTCCCTCCAACAAATGAGGTTCTAGTTGAGTTGGGGGCCTAAACCGAAACTCGACAATGAACTTGAAACACGGCTTAAATGCTATTAGTGAAACTTTTGAGAAATTCGCCTTTTTTATTTTTTTTTATTTTTTATGCTTTGGCTTTAGGTTAGGACTGCCAAGGATTATGGTATGGCCTAAAACATTTCCTACGGTAGACACATCAACACAAACAGAAAAGCCCACTGCAATAAATATATAGCCCAACAGAAAAATATTCTAGCAGTACAATATTCCAGTAGTAAAATATTCTAGCGGAAATATATTCCAGTAGTAAAATAAGACAGAATAGAATAAAGATCTAACCGTTAGTTATTTCATAAATTAAGGAAACTGTCTACATTTCCAAAACCATCATCCATAGGTTCCATCGAGAGAAAGTCCTCCAATATAACAACATGAGGGAAAAACTCTATGGTAATAATTACATTATAGCCTTTAATAGTAAAGGAATAAACAAACACCACGGGGTCCATTATAACAAGTAATGGAGAAAGCTTAGTGAGAGAGAGAGAGAAAGAGAGAGAGAGAGAGAGAGAGATTCCAACTAATGCAGCAAGATCATTATTATGCCAGGGTATGCTCATGAAGATAGTATATGTAGTGAGTAGTGAAAGTAATTTTGGTAGCATAAGTAGTGAGAGAGAGAGTATTTAGCAAAGCTGCTGGGACTTTCTACCGGAGGATGGACGAGAGCTTATGAGTAGAGGTGTGACTGGTATTTGTGAGATAGAGGCTGAAGAGTTTAGTTACTAATTTTGAAACTAAGAACTCAGAAACTCAAAACCTCACTAAGAGCTTAAGAAAATTAGAGGGAGAGGAAAATAGAGAAGTTTATGAAAGAGTTGTTCTTCTCTATTGGTGTACCTTGAGGTGTTGGTGAAGGGCTCTATTTATAGTTGAGTTTAAGGGGTTGTTTAGCAAATAATCTCAGCCAAAATTTGTCTCAATCTTCAAAAAATCATTCCCAAGATTTGGCCAAGAATGGTATATTCAGCCTTAAGGTGTTCTTGCTGTTTTGGGAAATAGTGGCTAGAGGCTCTGATTTAGCATTAAATGCTGATTGTCCTTAGCCAGTGAGATTAGAGCATGTGTTTAGGCTAATGATCTTGGTTGTCTATTGCTAGTGTTAGAGTTTCAAGGGTAGATTATGTCACCCCAAGTCAAGTGTCAATCTTGGAGCCCTCTGTTGGAAACTCTTCTGGAGATCTCCTTGGTGCCCTCTAAACCACATTTCCCTAAGTTTCCTCATTTGGATTCATGTGCTTAGTTCATGAACCATAAAATATACATTTTTGGCAAGGTAGTGAGCTGTTCTTAAGTGATTCTAGACACTTCCATGGTCTAGTTATGGCAGCCTCTTGTTCCTTGGCCGATTGTGTTGAAGAAGAGAGAGAGCATGGCTGGCTTCAGCCTTCATAGCTTTATGTCTTGTTAGTAATCATGAAAATCAGCTTGCCAAGGAAGGGTTTAAGCTCATCTTGACATGTGTCCCTCTGACCTAATTTGACAAGCTAAAGTTGATTGCAGTGGGTCCCAGTTGTCAGTTTGGTTGTGCTGATTCGACAAGTTGAAGGTCATTGTAGTGGGTCCCAATTGTCAGTCTAATTGTGCTGAAATTTGACTTGTGGCTGGGCTAACCATTTTAGTTACCCATGTAAGCTTTAGTTGTTGGGATTTGGCACATGGGCTGGAGTGTCTCGGCTGGGCCTTGTTGTTGGCCTTCTTGGGCTTGTTCATCCCTACAAAATGAATAGTTTTACCATGGGTTTGCAATATACATGGGCTTTTGTAGTTAGAGTTTCTTATGGAAAAAATAAGCATAGTTCCCATAAATTTTGTAGAAGAAATAGTTTTGAAATATGGGTAATATGTCATAAGTAATTTATGCTACTCATGAGTTAGGGAATTTAGTATATCAAAATATGTTTTTGCCAAAGAATAGTTTTGGGTTTTGAGCGTAATATAATTCTTTTGCCAAATAATATCTGGGCTTTGATAGAATAATTGTTTGCCCAATAGGTTTAGGTTTTTTGATAAAAGTTGTTAAAATAGTACTGGGGTTTTTGTAAGAGTTGCCAAAATAGCATTGGGTTTTTTTTTTTTTTTTTTTTTTTTTTTTTTTTTTTTTTTTGTGTGTGTGTGTGTGTGTGTGTGTAAAAGTTACCAAAATAATATTGGGTTTTTTTTGTAAAAGTTGCCAAAATAGTATTGGGCTTTTTTTAAAATGTTGCCAAAATAGCATTGGGCTTTTTGTAACAGTTGCCATATAATATTGGGTTTTTTTTTTTTTTTTTGTAAAAATATTGCCGTGTAGCAACGGGCTTAGTAAGAGTGCCGTGTAGCAACAGGTTTTTAAGAGTGTAGTGTAGCAACGGGCTTTGTAAGAGTGCTGTGTTTTAGGGTGCCGTGTAGCAATGGGCTTTATAAGAGTGTTGTGTAGCAACGAGCTTTAGGGTGCCATGTAGCAACAGGCTTTAGGGTGCCATGTAGCAACGAGCTTAGTAAGGAGTTTTGTTGGGCCTTTTGGGTTTCGCCCACAAGATAAATGAGTTTGGGTTTTAATAGAGATGATATAATTTTGTGGCCAAATTTTGGTAATAGTATGAGAAGTATTTATGTGGGCCCAAGTTGGATAATATGTGGGAAATATTTGTGGGAGCCCAAGTTGGGTAATATGTGAGGGTAATATGTGAGAAATATTTGTGAGGGCCCAAATTGGGTAATATGAGAAATATTTGTGAGGGCACAAAATAATTTATGGGGCTTGTATGAGTATTTTGATGAGTGAGCCAATGAAATTAGGACCTGAAAAATTGTACCTCAACAAAAGGTAACTGAGTTAAAGTCCAATAAATTCAATTAAAACCTAATTGAAGAGAGGAATGAAAATGTATTAAAAGCATTAAGATAATTAAGGTAATTAATTCAAACTTAAATGGTAACATGAAAGTCAGGTTAATCCAATTTTAATTAATTGAATCTAATCAATTTATAAAGCATGCAAGACAATTAATGATGAATCAAGATCATCTAAGTCTAATAAAGGAAATACATTTAAGAGTTAATAAAGTCTCAACTTCAATTAATGTTTTTCCTTCATAAAACTTAATTACTCATCTGAAACAAAGCTTTCAACTTGGTTGGTATCCACATACATGATCAGGTAGACACATACACATACTTGGATGTTGATGATGTGATGTTCATCGTGCTTACATGTTGTTTGTTCAAGGTTGATGCCATAATAACATGCTTGTCTTCTCACATGCTCTTCTTGCTTTCTTCTGGTTGCTTCACATAACATGTAGACTGCTCCTTAGGTTGTTGACATGAATGTACAACCGCTTGAGCCTTTTAGATAGCTCTCACTCAATCAAGTTAAGTAACAATATATGAAGGCCAGCTATGGCTAGGCAGGCTTTGGATGCCTAACCTCTTCCCATCATGTACCCTAACTCTAGACCTAGTCTGATAGGTAAACCTTCATAGAGTCATTTTTTGGTTCCTAGACCTATAACCAAGTGGCGACTCCCCTGTCTCTTTTTCAGAGGCTTTACATACTCCTAAACTCACACTGACTTTAAGTCTAAAACTGCTTTAAGGAAAATTGGGTACTGAGTATCTTGCCTTCTCGAGAAGGAATTTACATGGGACGTATCATAAAGGTCGTACAACACACAGAACTCACAAACATGCATATGCACAATAAGATGAACATTATGAACTTATTGAATATGTGATATGAATGTGAATATGAGATAATGAGCATGTTGATGATCTTGCTTACTACCATAAATGTATACACTTGTTGCCATGATGGATATGATGGGATGTATGAATTGATGATATGATGTGATGTAGACTAGGTTAAGATATCATGGTGGGTGCAATAAGATTAGAACTGTGTGTATGCTTGACTAGAGTAACCTATAAGAGGATTCCTTAATAAAACTAGGACATGGAACACAATAAGTAAAGGTCGGCCTACGGCCTACGGGTCAAGCAGAGTTGGATGCCTAACATTTTCTCATCCTTATTCCATAACTCCAAACTTAGAATATGGATATACGGGACTCTCTGCAAGGGGCCCAATTGGTTCTTGGACCTAACCAGGGGACGACTCTTAAACTCTCTATCTTTGGTCCAATTAGCTAAGGTGTACCCCCTAGAGAAGTGCAAAGAGCACACGATTAAGCGAAGATGCAAACCTAGGGTCCACCTGACAAAGGGGGTGACATGGTGGTGTGCTCACAATGACCATGATTTCTCCTATTTCTCCTTGGAGAGAAGGATTATGAGCCTTCAATTGTTGTAAGAATTGTTGTATGAGCTCTTAATTTTGTCACGTTAGTTCTTGAACACTCACCGTCAATGCTTGTATCTATTGTTCCATAGGATTGGGAGGTATTTGGGGTCAATTAGGATCTATTAGTGTGGATGAGTAACCTTTTGTTGTACGAAGAGCTTAATAGCTAACACTCCCCACCGGCGGCTCCATCTAAAGAAACCAAATTCTTTAGTTGATTACTCGTCCACCTAAATATCACCAAAGCCTTCTCTAATTGGTTTGCAATAAGAAAATGATTAGATCAAAAAGACATCGGTGTGGTGCTGTTGCCATCAAGGTTCGAATAACAAAAACCCCAATTCGACACTAGGGTAAGGATCAGTGGCGGTTCTAGGAATTGTTTTTCTTCAAGGGGTCATTAAGAAACTTAAATTGAAAAAAAAAAAGTAATAAAAAAAAAAACTTGAATATATCGAGTTATCGACACCAAATAAAAATAAAAGCACTCTCAAATACATGAAGTTTTACAATGTTCTTCTATGAGTTTTTATATTTTGAAATCATTACATGATAATTGATTATTAGTTGTCATTATCTATCCTCAAAGTGGGTGGGAATGACCATTTTATTTTGTTAAATTTGTATAACATTTTTATTTTCATGCAGTTGTCATTATTTTTATAAAAATATTTTAAACTAAATAGCAAAACTTAACTCACTTGTATATTGACTCACGCAACCACACTCATCCATTCATAAATAATACACTAATTATCTGCATAACTAATCAAATGCTTGAATCTCTCTCATGAATCTCATATCATCTCTCTTCTCTATCTGATTATCTTGATATCTCCACTCTAAGAATGAAAATTGAGTATTTGTGAATTGTGAGTTTCTCTCTCTTTATTAAAATTTATATTTTATATGTGTGTGAACGTGTGTTTGATATGTGTGTTATTTTTTTTCTTTGTTATAATGTTATTTGTGTGAATTGTGATGTGTGTGAATATGTGCATGTATAGTATAATGTAATGAAACTTTAATAATCCTATAAACACCCACTTTTGCAACTCCCATTTAAACTCACTTCCATTGCATTGCATGTCATCATCATCTCATGTCTCTAAAGGTAGGATTGTAACTTTTATCGTTTGATCTCCAAATACATTTCATGAAAGGAATCTTGAGGTTATAATGATCAAAATGATAGTTCATGAGCATTAATCATATCATTGAATTAAAAGATATCAAGAATACAAGTTTTAATGGTAAAATGCACTTACATCAGTACATGAATCTGGTCCCAACCATACGTGATTGTGATCTCTTAATTTTAATTGGTCTATTTTTAATCAAAATTTAATTTAACGACATGTCATAATGCTATTGGTTAAGGATAGGGTTTATGGTAAGATTGCATACATCTAATTTAATTCAAAGTCATAACATTTATTAATTCCTGACAGAATAGACAGAAATTGATTAATTAAACAATTACTTAATTAATTGGACTTTTTTTAGAATCAGTTTGCTAACCTTGACCACCAAGGAAATCAGAAAAGGAAGTCAAAATTTAGAAGAAATCAGATCCTAATTGAAAACCAAAACAGACAAAACGAAAAAAGAAAAGATCAAGAGGATCCAGGACAAAGTGCCAATCGGCACTTGGGTCAAATCTCCTAGATTTTCTTCCCTTTTCATTTTAGCTTGCTCCCCACTTAGTTTGACCATGATTCCTACATTTTTTTTCTTTTAAAAAACATAATTTTCCTAAGTCCCAAATTACCTAGAAACTCATCCCTAGCTCCCCCACGTCTATTATAAATACCCACCTCCACCATTAGTTCAAAAACATATAAAGTATCTCAGAAACTTTTGAATTTCTCAGAGCTTCCTATCAAACTAAGATCTCTCTCTCTCTCTCTCTCTCTCTCCTTCTTCTCTAGAGCTAGTAGTAAGAAGGTGTCTTTGGTGTCTTGGACCTCCTAGTCTCAGGCTATCAACTTCCTACTCATAAGTCCCCCTTAGAGGAGCTTTCTAGCTTGGAGTACTCAGGAGTAGTGCTAGTACAAGCAGGTAAGGTTTTTGATAGTTTTTAGATCCTTGAACAAACAATGTTTAACTTGATTTTATGGCCAACTTAATAATTAAGTCAATTATGCAAGCCTTAGGTTAAACATTAATCAAACATATTATGCAGTGGAAAATCTAAATAACGCAAGATATGATGACTCAGGAAAACCAATGAAACAAACCAGTTTCAAGGTAAAAAACCTAGGGGGACCAATCCCAAAGAAGAACATTCTACTATCAAATAAAATTTTACAGTCAAGAATATTTAATTCATAGTAAACTTAACTATGATTATCAAACCTAACTCTAAAACCCTTAAACTTCTTTGATATGGATCTGCTCCAACATAAACCTCCAGTACCCATTTTGCTCTTCAATACACTTGATATCTGAAACTTGGGTTGCAACTTTATTCCACTGGTAATTATGGGATAAGAATGATCTCCGGTAGATGCTTGAAAGAGTAAGAGACACAAAACCTCTCAGATTTCAAAAGAGTAGCTCTCCAAGACTTGAAAAATGTGTTTTAGGGTTTTCCTTATATTCCAAGTAAATTTGGACTGAAATCGTAAACGTTTAATGGGCTGTTGGGATTTATTTAAATTCTGTAGAATTGCATCTCGATCAGTTGAAGCTTTCTCTCAATTGATCGAGCCAGTCAGCTTTTGAATTCCTAAACCTGCAGCTTATATGTTCTTGAATTCTGAGTTGCAGTACTTTGAGCAATGTCTAATATGACTCATAGACACTATGATCTATTCCCAAACAAGTTTATGTACACGGTTTGCCAACTAACAAATCATTTAGAACCTAACAATTTCTAAACCTCTTCCTTTTATTTTATGCCCTAGCTTTTAGATTCAAGCATGTTAGTTTCTAGATTTTTCACATCTTCTTGTTTGTTAGCATGTTAGATCTAGGTTGTTCTTAACCTTGCATGAATTAGGGTTTTTCAATTTCAATAACATGCCCTTATGCTCTTAGATTAGAGTTTTCAATTTCAATAACATGTTCACATGCTTTTAGATTAGGGTTTATCACATTATACACATATTCACCATGTCTTTCAATACCAAATCTATGCATGCCTAGAATAGGGTTTCATCATGCAGTGGTGGCTCTAGGAATATTTTTTTAGGGTAATCACTAACACAATTTAAATTATTCAAAATCTAATAAAGCAATTGTTTGACTATATCAACATCACAAAAAAAAGGCGTAAATACATGAAGTATTACAATTTCTTTTTACTAACAAAGAGAAAAAGAAAAAGAAAAAAAGATTGATAATAGATAAAGTGGAAACTGATAATGCTGAGATGAGAGTAATAAATTAAGTGTGAGAGTCTAAAATGACAATAGAGAGCAGAATTGTTGCGACTGTAAAGCCAAAAAGAGTATAACTTTCGTCACCATCAAGGAGAACTCACAACCACAATATTTTTCTTAGTACCATTTTTTAAGGAAAAATGAAATTATGAATTTTTTTTTATTAAATAGGTTGAACGAGTTACAAATTTGAATAATTAGCAATTTTTAACTTTTTGTTTTATAATAGGCTTTTTGTTGAATAATTTGTTCATTTGTTGTTTGGTTCATATTTGTTGTTATTTGGGATAATATTTATTATTGTTATTTAAGATTTAAAAAAAAAGGATCAAGAATTATCTTTGGGGGGGCAGAATTAATTTTGGAATAATGCTACGTCTACAAAAGTTTTACAATAAGTCTTGTGCAAAAAGCTATTATTGGTGGGTAAAAAATAATATCAATATTAGGCCCAAATTAGAATCATTAACATATTACCACATTGGATTTGTTATGAAATTATTGTGAAAAATGTTGTGAATATAGCATTACTTTTATTATTGTTGAACCCAGATTTTTGTAATTCTCAAGTCAAGGTGTTCAACATTTTTCTTAGGGTGGTCACAATAAGTTAGTTTAGCATATAAGTTTTTTTGACAAGTGTATATATATATATATATATATATATATATATATATATATATATATATATATATATATTTATATATTTTTTTGCAAGCCAGTGTGGTCATGTGACCAACTTGGCATGCATGTGGAGCCGCCACTGTCATCATGCTCTTTCTTGTTTCAATATCTTTGCAATCACATGTTTTGAATGATATTAGCTCTTGAATGATGTGATATAATCATTGGCCACCACAGTTTAGAAGACTAGTTTCATCAGGATGTGATTTGGATGATATAAACTCTTGAATGATGTGATACGATCATTGCCCACCACATTCTAGAAGATTGGTTTCGTCAGGCAGGTTAGGTGCCTAATTAAATACCTTGCCAATCTTGTAACATAGCCTTCGAACTTAAATCAATAGTTAGTAGATTAGGCTTTTCCTTATAATCTTCTTTTTCTAGGAAATAAAATTTTGTATTTTTGTTTCAAATTGTATCTAAGACCAAAGGGATGTAATTTTCGGTTATTATCAAAGAGATGTACAATTTCAATTCATCAATAAGAATGATGAACTTTTTAATTTTTGGTTTTCTTATTTTTCCAATTAAATAAGTGGCAACTCCGTTGTAAAACTCTTAACCTAGGAGGGATAATAACATTAGTAGAACCTCCACTATCTCTTGTGAGTCACTAAATTGTGTGAGCTAATGACCAAAACCCTATTTTGGAGCAGGGGATGTGATATTAGATAACCTTTTGTTATAAAGTTAGTGATTCAAGAAAAAAAAATTTATATAGTTAGTTTGTGATTAGGGTGTTCAAAATTTAAGTCAAGACGTATAAAAATAATTTTATTGGTAAATTAAACTGGTAAAAAATTCTTATATTATATAATTTTTTTTTTCAAAGTAAAATGCATCTAGCACCGCCCCAAGGCTTGGCATCGACTAAAGGACCCAAAAGACAAATTGCACACACCATTTTTTAAGACGGTAACAAACTTATTTACATCGGCTCCTGTGCCTTTTGTTTTCAAACGATGAAAGTAGTTTTTTTTTTTTTTTTTAATTAATTAATCCAGTTTTCAATTCTTCCTACTTTTTTTTTAACCCTCACTTCAGCATTTTCTTAATCAAACATACTACTGGATTGGACCGGTTTCCATCTAAGATATGCACTCTTCTATTTTACAGGCTTTGAATAGGGATGGAATTTGGCTCAGATTTTTTATTTCTCCATTTTTTCTGGTTGAGCAATAAGTATTAACTCAGCCAAAAAAAAAAAAAAAAAAAAACATACTGCTAAATTTATACGTAGATTTAGTGCATAGATTTGAACTTCTTATACTTTTTATTGAATAAGCATTATTGAAATGTGCACACGAATGGGGTGGCCTTTTTTTTTAAAAAAAAATCCTTCATAATCATATGTACAAAATAATGATAAGCAACCTTCCGTCGTTTACACTGGAGTAAAAGTGGAAAAAAAAAATTTTGTTGTTTGTCTTAAGGAAGTTGTTTCAATGGTTAGATTTTTAAAATATATAGTAATATTTAATTTATTAAATAAGATTGTAGCCTAATTTTGTAACTAGATTTTGTCCTTACCTTAACAGAAAATAAATAAATAATAAGCAAGAACCTTGAACCTTCTATTTCAAAATAATATATATATATATATCATATACTGTATAATAAAAGTTGGGCTTAGACGTTGTGGTTGCGCTAAGTAGCTTCAACATATTGTAGAAATTTTTTTAGATTTCAAAAAATATATATATAATTTTTCTTCTCCTATAATTTCTAAGTTGATAAAAATCTTAATTAGATTACAATCCAAATTCTTTATCTTATCCATATAATCCTTATTTTTTAAGTGTAGTGTATTATAAAAAGAAAGCAACAATTTTCTTATTTTTTAATTACTACATAATAAAAGTTAGGCTTAAACGTCATGGTTGCACCAATAGTGGCTTCACCATATTGTAGAAATTTTTTTAGATTTTTAGGTTTTTAAAAAATATATAACTTTTCTTCTTCTATAATTTCTAAGTTGATAAAAATCTTAATTAGATTACAAAAATTTTCATCTTATCCATGTAATCCTCATTTTTTAAGTGTAGTGTATTATAAAAAAAAAAAAAAAAAAAAAAAAAGCAACAATTTTCTTATTTTTTAATTACTATAGTACAAGTAAAAAGAAAAATTTTATATAAAAAAAGCTTTACATTACTAATAAGAGTCTAATCAATATTGCAGAATTTTTTTTAGATTTAAAATGATAAGGCACGAAAAAAAAAAAGCCTTAGAAATATGGATAAGATAACTAATTTACTTAGATTAGGATCGTGTAACCATTAGTATTTTATTTAAAATTTAAAATTTAAAATTATAGACACTCGTATAATTTCTAAATTGATAAAAATCTTAATTTGATTACAATCTAAATTCTTCATCTTATCCATGAAATCCTTATTTTTTTACGTGTAGTATATTATAAAAAAAAAATTATATAAAAAAAGGTTATATATTACCAATAAAAGTCTAATCAATATTGCAGAATTTTTTATGTATTTAAAATGATAAGACACACACACACACACACACATATATATATATAAAGCCTTAGAAACATGGGTAAGATAACTAATTTACTTAGATTAGGATTGTATAACCATTAGTATTTTATTTAAAATTTAAAATTATAGATAAAAAATAATTTTAGAAAAAAATACATGCTATTTTTTTTTTTTTTTTGGGGATAGAAACACTTTTTAACAATATATAATTGATTAGAATTTCACATAGGATAGGTGTTTCTTTAATTCCAAACCATCTAATAATTTCTCTTATAATTTAACTTTAATATAATTTGAATTCTATGTCTAATAGAACTCTCCCAAGTCCTAACTTCCAAGTTTTTTGGATAAACATGCATCCTAAGTGATGAGTTTTAGTGTTTTATGTTTTTTTTTTTTTTTTTAAACGTTAATTGTGATAATTTTTTTAATACATATATCTTTTTCCTAATAATTCTATTTCTCTTATAATTCCTAAATTGATTAGACATCTAACATCTTCACAATTGAAAATTCTCTATATATATGATTTTTTTAGTGTATTCTTATATATTTATATGCACAACTTCTTCATTTACGATTTTTTTTTTGGAGATAGAAACACTACTTGTTGTTCTCATCAATTTTTCTCTCCCCATTATTAATAATAAGTTTGTAACTCTCTTTTTGTTTGTAGCAAACTGTAGAATACTTTATTAAAACCACAATATTACAAGTATGTTTCCATTCTTTGTTTTTGTTTCTATGATTTTGTTTAATAGGCCAAGAATGTATTGACCCCTTGTGATGAATTAACTAATTAATTAGCCAAGTTAATTAATTCAATTAGCATGCAATAAGTGTGGTAGCACAAACAAATCACCAACTAAGTTAAAATGCAACGGAAAATAAATTGATACAGTGATTTATTTATGAATTGGGAAAACTTACACGGCAAAAACCCCACCGGGTGATTTTAAGGTCACCACTCCCTAGAATTCACTATTATCACAACAAGCGATTACAAGTAAAGCAATCTCAGTACCTTATACTAACCTACAGTTGAACCCTTACTCCAATACCCAATTGGACTTGTTCTGTAGTGACAATCTCTCATTTCAATGCATGACTCCCAGTACGTGACTAACCAATTCGATGCGCGGATCCTAGTACGCAGTTTACTCACCAACTTGAGAAAGATGTTGGCTGCAGAGTTCTTCAATTCATCCACACGATGAAGATCACGAAGCTCCTTGGTTACAAAACCCTATGGTATATAAACACATCAGCTTCTTGAATAGAAAGATGATCCCAAACGTGGTGGACAAGATATTTCCTTGTAGGGAAGATTTACCTTTATGTGCGTATCTACCAGAATCCTCTTTGTACTAGAATTCCTTTGATTTTGGGATTCTATGGTGTATGTCGCAAGTATATCGCAACTAGGGTTTTCTTCCTGCCATGTGGGTAGTAGAACCGTCACTATTTCCTACGTTCATGTGGGATCCGTCCATACCAAACTACAGATATTGAGCCCGTCCTCTATCGGCCCACGGAGGATGAACCGTCAGGCCCATGCCATGGTGATTCGTTATCATAGATTTTTGCTTCTTCATCTTGAAAAGTTCCTCTCCCTCTCTTTCTCAGTCCAGCTCAACTTATTTGGCTAAAATGACCAAATACCACGGCCAAAATTATTAGTGTTTTACCACTGTTTCAGAAATATCTAGTAATTAACCACTTTTTTTAAACTCAGGTTTGAGAAAGTCGAGTTTGACATGGAACTCGAGTTTCAAAAACTCGAGTTCTATAAAAAAAAATGCTGCTGACATGGATTATTTTAATTAAAAATGTCACACGGAACTCGAGTATAAAAAACTCGAGTTCTTTGTTGTACTCAAGTTTTGTAAACTCGAGTACCATGTAAGAACTGTTTTTATATATTGATATGTTACTTCTTGCACCTTCATGTAATGGAAAACTATACAATGATCATTTACTGTATTTAAGTAAAAGCATGCAACTTTTGTTATTTTCTATGCCCCTGGCACACATCATTAAGGTGGTGTTGTTTTAATTGATTTCCCAATTAAAGTAGTGCTAATTTTGGTAAAATCATGCCGACTTAAACAGTGCCTATGCAGACTTAACGGGTGCTGTCCAACTCCAGCACCATTTTTTTCACTCTTCTGGATAATTGGTTGACTAGGCATAGTGTAGATGGTATGATTTGTGCCTGCTCTGTTTCTAGCCTTTCACGTGAATCTGCATCTCTTTTTTTTGTGTTGACTAGTTTGAGCAAGTGTAGTTGGATTTCCAATGCCAAACAGTTAAAATATTCTTTACAAAACTTAAAGTACGTATTCAAAATACATTCTTACATGGCATTTTTTAACTCAAATAATCCACGTTAATGGCAATTTTTTATGTAACTTGAGTTTTTAAAACTTGAATTCCATGTCAAACTCGAGTTTCTGAGACTTGAATTCCATGTCAAACTCGAGTTTCTTAAACTCATGTTTTAAAAAAATGATACATTGCTAAATATTTCTCATACAGTGGTAAAACACTAATAATTTTGGCCAACAGTGATATTTGGTCATTTTCACCCAACTTATTCAGTGTAATCTTACCATACCTACTTTTTTTTTCCGTAAGTCTAGGGGAGTCGGGCTCCTTTGGGCTACCTCTTAGTTCTGTCCCTAATTTGTATTGTGTTGGGGAAACTTAATGTATTGAAAGTTAATGTATTCTTCCTAAGGAACTATATCCAAATTATACAAATGTACAAATATGTTCTTTTTTTATTCTCAAAAATAAAATTGTTCTGTTTTTTTTTTCTTTGGTTGAGATGCTTCTTTTGCTGACTATACCGTTGATTATATTTTAGAGCATTTGCATAAGACAATCCAAAATAGAAAAAAACAGGGCGCAATTGTACACATCGATTATTACATTTCTCTTCAACTTAAGAAAGAGAAATTTATCTGGCCAAGATACTAGGTCGTAAGACTCGTGCCTGGAACAGCTGGTCACGCATAATCCCTGCATGTACTTCCACGTATGCATTGCCCTTGTTAGAAATACTGAATAATTGTATTGTATTTCATGAAGAAGGAATATACATGTGATGCCTTTATATAGGAGGCATATGTGTGCGGTACAAGTAAGCATATGTGTGCGGTACAAGTAAAGTGTAGTACAAGTACAAGTGTGCTATACAAGTAAACTAGCTGAGCCTAAAGCCCATAACATAATATACATTAACAGCCCTTGTCATAAACTAAGTTTCAACACAGATTATTAAGAACTGACCTAATTAACAACTTCATTATTAAATAAGAAAACTTTCTACAATACCAACTATAGTATGATGGTTGGCTCATAGCTCAGAGCTTCTTAATAAGAATATGGACACCATATTCAGGCTCTAAAAGCAACTTCATTGCCGGGGAGTGCCTGTATTTGGGTGACAAGGACAAGGAGAAGTTGGACACAATCAACCCTAGAAGAATTTTGAGCTCTGCCAAGGCAAAGTGTTGCCCCGCACAGATGCGAGGTCCAACTCCAAATGGCATGTACACGTAAGGAGGATTGCATGCACCACTGACACCACTGGCAAACCTTTTGGGGTTGAAGATGTTGGCATCGGGTCCCCATAGATCAGGGTCTTGATGTAAGGCTACCATCATGGTCCACACAATTACACCTTTAGGTACGTTTAAGTCTCCAAATTTCAAGTCTTGAAATGCCTCCCTTGTCACCAGTGGCACTGGAGGGTAAAGTCGCAATGATTCGTAAATTACCAGAGTCAACTGTCAAATTCATTAAACCAAGCAAAGATTGGTGAGTAGTTGACAAAATGTTGGGTGGATCTTACCATAGTCGCAATGATTTTTTTTTTTTTGATGAATGGGCGCTTGGCTTCTTTAGTTTCAGACTTTCTCTACGTCTTATTTGCTTAGACTTAAGAGTTAAGATAAAAAGATTGAGCCGCCTGCCTCTGTAGTTTCACGTGTTTGGGCCTTCATTTTTTTTTTTTTTTTCATATAAAGCCTGCGTTTTTTTTTTTGGGGTTATAGATATTAGATATGAATATATGATTTTTTTTGTGTTTTTTTTTTTAGGTGGGTCTTATTAATAAGCCTTGTGTTATGGCTGTGCTTAAATTTTTTTTTTATGCTTGTGCTTAAAATTTTTTTTTTTAAATTTTAATCTTGTGTTTTTATATATATATTTTAGTTAGCGGTAATATATTGAATAAGTCCTTATTTATGCAGGTTGAGATTGCTAAAAACTTGTTATTGTTTGGTGAAACTACAACAATACTTTTTATATAAATCAGGTTCTATTTATCATTTGTTCTACACTTGAAAGTTATTTTTTATTTTAGTCTTTATAAATATATTGTTTGATTAGAAATGTTTACTAGAAAATATGCAGAAAAAAGTTTTTCAAAATTAAAATTAATAAAATCATATCTAAGATCGACAATGTCTCAAGAAAAATTAAGTAGATTAGCTATATTATCAATTGAAAAAGAGATGTTAGAAGAACTTGAATACAAAAATTTAATTAGTCAATTTGCATCTCAAAAGGCAAGAAAAATAGATTTTAAATAAAATATATTATAATATAAAAATATTAAATAAACATTAATTTAATTAATATATAAGTGTAAAAAATGTCACATTTTTAGTTCTCGCCTAAAACCTCAAAATGTCTAGGGCCGCCCTGCATAACATCTCCCAGTAATTCCTAACGGTGACATCTAAAGTTCATCCTACGACTCTGTAAATATGTATACTTACCGTCTTCTAGTGTTCAACTAACGATGTGCAAAAAAAAAAAGTAGTGAAAATTGTGTCTTTTACATTACTCACAGAAATCAATATATATACTTACTGCCTTCATCTTGCGAACCATGTCAGCGTCAGGCATCTGGCCAGCACAAATTTCAAGGACTTCAGTACGAACTCGTTGTTGCCACTCTGGATTTGAGGCCAACAGCATCAAGGTCCATGATGCACACACTGCAGTTGTCTCATACGCAGCTAGGTATATGTTCTTGCAATTGTCAACAATGAATTGCTCACTCTTATCTCGACTAAAATCAGTATTTTTCGCACCTTCAAGTACAATTTGCAGCAAATCATTCTGTGATGCTCCCTCCTTTCTTTCCTTCACTATCTTCATAATCCAAGAGTGGACCTCTTTTTCTAGCCTCCTTGTTTCTCTTTTGCTCTTTGTTGGAAGATGTCTGAAAATTGTGACACCCACAAACGAAGGTAATTATAATGATATAAAAAATGCTTTATGTAGGGACAAAAAAATAAAATAAAATAAAAATCAAACCTTAGTACAGGATTGCCACTAGAAAAAATCTTTTTAGACAGGTGCTCTTGAAGTTCATCAAGCTTTGAAAACAGCTCTTCCCCTTTAGAGTAATCGCTGCCAAAACAAGCTCTTGAGATCACATCTCCAGACAATTTTCTCATATATCCATCAACGCGAACTTCTGCAACTCCACCCCCACTCTCAATCAGATTAGTCCATGAGTTCACTAGTGAAATTGAGGACTCCACCATTAAGCTCATCATACCCTACAAATTGCACCAGTATCCAATCACTAAATGCATTTTTACTAATCAGAAGCTGGGAATAGAAGGACTATTATTAGGAAAATAGGTATAATCAAAACTTAAATCTTGATTGAACATATGTCGTTAAAAGTTTGTGGGGGCTTTGTTTACAGAGATAATTGATAGAAAATCTTATCTTTTTTATTTTTTTATTATTTTTGTGTTTGGAAAGGTTGATTCTCGTACTAAAAAGATATATATTTGATTTGAAGCATACCTTGACCTTTTCCATGTATAGTTCTGGAGCAAGGATTTTCCTTTGGTGAGACCATGGTTCTCCATTTGAAGTCAGAATCCCTTGGCCCAAAAGAGGACCTCGCTCTTTGAATTGATAGGAAGGCTTTCCAAAATCTAAGGAGGTGCATATGCTTATTGCCTTTACCACATCAAGATCGTTCGTGTGCAATATTGGCATGTCGCCAAGTGAGAACATGAACGTAGAACCTGTCAGAATTAGAATAACAAAAGCAGTTGAAAAATAAATAAATGAAAAACCTTTCTGATACTTCAACTACATGAGAATTGAAACTTAAAAAATCATGTACTAAGATTGATGTTCTTAATTACCATATTGTTTTCTCCATAGCTCTAAGAAAGGAAAAATTGCAGAAGTGCAATTGTGGATTATTGCTTGCTCTCCTGGTGGAGTCTTTGAGGAATTGGACTTCAACTGCTTCATGTCATTAGTGTTTCCGAGCAAAAACGAGGGTGGAGGGCCTCTGATCCCTTGCTTTCGCAGTTTTGATCTAATCCTTTCTGGCTTCAATATTAGAGCATCACAAATCTGTATTAACTTGCTAAAAAAGCCAAGCAGCGCAATTGTGACCATGACCTTGAGAAGAAGCAATGACAAGTCCATGGCTTTTACTCTTTCTGTCTATGTTTGTGTTGATAATGGCTTGCCTTGCTCTTATTTATGTAGAGAAATACATAAGACAGGAACAGATAGTTAGGTATGATTTACGATCGCAGTGCCAGTTGCCCTGCTGTCAGACCATCTCTCTTTTCTCTTCCTCCATTGCTCTCAGTACTGTAACTTTCTATTTTACTGCCTTTGTTGATACAAAAAGTAGAGTTACTGACTTAAAGTTGTGGCTGAGCTTTTTCTTTGAGAAACAAACACACCGTCCCAGACTCCCAGGTGATCAAAAAGAAAAACAAACACAGTAAATTTGAAAGTTATGACTTAAAGATAGAACGATGAGACGGTGGATTTTAATTTCTACTAATTATATAGTGGTAATGTAATAATTTTTTATTGAAACAAAAGAATATTTCAATTTAAAGAAAGTATTAAAAATTAGACAAATCCAAAATGGTAATATTGTTTGTGTTATTAACAGACTAAAATGGTAATATTTAAATTTAATGGACTAAAATAACAATTCACCAAATTTATTGCGTGTAAATCAAATAACTCCTTAGGAAAAATAGTGTGATATGAATTAAATCGATAAACTAACTCCTTAAACAAAGTAGTATGATATGGTCTGCTTAAGTCAGATCATACCCATTTGGGGCCGAATTCAAGCATTTGTGAAAAGATTATTCATATCACATGATAGAGGTCCATCAAGACATAGCTTTTGAGGCTTGCGAGTTTAGTCTAGCTTTTTGAAATTGGGCTTTTTAAAAAGTGACGGTTTAAGTTGTAAATTATCAAAAAAAACAATATATATATAAATGAGTATTTTTCATACTTTAATCAACTACTTAATAAGATTTCCTCAAAAAAAAAAAAAAACTACTTAATAATAATAATAACAACAATAATAATTTATTATTAACTAAAATTTGTTGTAAAAATATTATTAACAAAAATTTGTTATAAAATATTTTAATAATATTTTCACAACAAATCATACGTGGTAAGTTGTTACTAATTTTAATTTGAACACACCACTTAAATTATTATTTTTTTCACTAGTATTAGCTAGTAACAACCCACCACTTAAGATTTATTGTGAAATTATTATAGTAGCATTTTTTAGTTTTAATTTTTTATTCTTTATTTTATTTTTCTCTTTTTTCTCTTTTTCTTTCATCCACACATTTATTTTATCTTTTTTCCTCCACACACGTATTCTTCACCAGAAAACATCAGAAGATCAAGCTTCTAGAATTCGTCCACTCTCATTCCAGAATATACCATTTCTTTTTTCTCTTTCTCTACTTTCCTCCACACATTCAACCACACATCCCACGCCCATAATTAGCATGGTAATTTATCTACATTCTTTTGTAAATTTTCACTTTAATTGTAATTTAATAGTGTGATAATTCATTTCTCCATTTGTTTGTGTATTCAGCTTAAGGACATTAGATTGTATTTAATGGGACGATTTCAACTAAACAAGGAAACAATCTTGAAATTTGAGTCGGAGTTGTGTACTAAGGTTAAGAAGAGGTTGTACAAGGAGAAGCTTGGAAGTGGTAAGTGGCTAGCTTGTTGGGCTGGTCATACCAAGTTTGAGGTCAAAAATGGGGTTAATAGCTTCATTGTGGACTTGGCTGAATACAAGTGTAGTTGTAGGAAATGGGAGATCACTGGTATACCTTGATGCCATGCCATTTCATGTATTTTTTTCAACAGAGAAGATGCTGAAAAATATGTAAATGACTGTTACAAAGTCAATGCTTATAAGGCATGCTATGAGCCAATGATAAAGCCAATCAATGGGAAGAACATGTGGCAATCAACTGGACTTCCTTTTGTGCAACCTCCCATTAAACGTAGACCACCTGGCAAGCCTAAAAAACGTAGAGTAAAGGAACCTGATGAACCAACCCGCCATACCAAGCTTAGAAGAGTAGGAGTCCCTAAGAAGTGTAAGGCATGTGGGAGGTTAGGCCATAACAAAAGAAGTTGCAAAGGGGAGGTTGGAGGAAATTCTTCACTTCCAGGAGCTGCCAAAAAGCCAAAAAGGAAAAGAACCAACACCAAGAACGTAAATACCTGATCTAAGGCTTTATGACTATCTTGTATTGTTTTTTTTCCCCCCCTCCATTTTTAATATATCTAGTTTTTTTTTTTTTTTCTTAATTTTTATTATTGTTTAATGTTGTAGTTTTGATTATCTTGTATTTGCTATTTGTAGGGGCATGAGGGTGGTCCAAGTGGTGGATCTCCACTATTGAACCAAATCAGACAAGTGCACCACCTACCACCAGTGAAGCAGAATTCCCTTGTGCACCACCCAACTCCAATGCTACCACTTCCACTCCAAGTAGAAACAGCTGTAGGGGTTCAACAAAGTCAAAAAAAAGAGCAATCACTGATGAGACTCTAAGAGCCACTACAAATGCATCAAGGTATATGGACGCATTGAGGTTTAGTGAGAGCCAATCCTTTATGCATGGTCCAGGATTGTAAGCAGGATGTACTAGAGATATTTTGTAGAGGAGAGCAGCTTAATATTAGAGGGTAGCTTAATATTTTGTTACTAGCTGGAACTTAACATTAAGATGATTTTAATTGATGTTAATGGCCTCCTTGATTTTTGTAAGGCCTTTTTCACATTTGTTTTATAATTGTGTTGACCATTGGAATGTCCTTAGCTGTTTACAAGCTGGACAGTGGCTTTTATTAACTAAACAATGGTTTTCATTGTCAATGGAATCAGAATTTATTTTGTTATATGTTTGTGAATGTGATTCTGATTTGTGGTTAAACACACAACAGGTTATTTATTGTTGATAGTTATGGGATTGATTTTTTTTTAATGGTAGTTAAACCCAACAGGTTCATTTATGTTATACAGTGGAATTAATGGAATCATTGTCAATTTTGTTGAGCCATCTGCACAATCTGCACATTACTTGATTTTCAAACCCCTTAAAGCTCCACTGCAGATTACACAACAGCAAAAAAAATACACCATTTGGGGAATAAGATTGCCATTTCATTAAAGTGAAAAGTACAACAAATAAACTCTCAAGACCTTAAATATATCTGACAGAACCAACAAAATTATCAGACATAACCAGCAGATGCATTGATACTTGGAAACACATTGACAAAAGACACTCCACTACATCAAAAACTTTTCTCTCTTAGTTCTTTTCTCTCTTAGTTTAAGTACAATAAACCCAGCCCTTTAACCCACCAAAACTACAAATCTACAATCACACAAATGCAGATCCCATATATTACCAATGACACTGCCAAACACATTGTCAAAACCTTTTTCCTCTAACAATTTGCAACTTGAAGTGTGATAATCTCTTAGCCTCTGCTATATAAGCACCTTGTCTTGCTTGTCGAGCTCATATATCTCTTCATTAAGTCATTGAAAAATTTTTCATTAGCAAACAACTTGCAATTGAGTTTACAGTGTTAGTTGGCCTATTAAAATAACATAATTTAATTATTGGTCCACTTCAATTAGGATTTCACAAAATTGAACTCAATTGCTTATACGAAAGCCTCCAAATAAAAGCTTAGTTAGTTACAAAGTGTATGAACAAACAGGGTGACCCACATATCATTCTAATTAACAATATGTCACAAACTCACAAACCCATTATAAGTGGAAAAATATTATGAAAAACTTATTCTTAAAATTCACAAAGAAAGTACACATAACAACTCACCTGCTGTTTAGGTTTCTCATTGACGTTTGGGTTCTCTGTTTCTTCGTCTCTTTGAGGGTCGAGAGCTCAATTGGGTATCGGCAATGGAATCGGTGAGATGAGAAGAGCTTTGATCTCGGGGATTAGGTGAGAAGAGATGTGGCTATGAAGAAGAAGGAGTTCATGCTCATTAAGGAGCTTTGTTCACCATGACTGTGTTAATGGCTATGAAGAAGAAGGGGTTAGCATTCAAAATTTCATTTTGGGATTAAGAATTCAATCGTGTCTGTGTTGTTGCCAAGTGAGGATGATGTTGATGATAAATGAGTCATGTGAGACTCACGTGCGATTTTAACAGTAGAGGAACCTAACGTGGAAGGAGTATTTATATTTTAATTTAATTTATGCCATGTGTTCATTCCATTTGCCACCTAAGCAAATTCCGTTAGTCATTTAACGGTAGGGACCAAATTAATTGTGACTTGAAAATAGCAGGGACCAAATTGATTGCTCTCAAAATGTAGGGACCAAAATGGTATTTTCGCCAAAAAAAAAAAAAAAAAAAAAAAACACTCTTTATATATCTTTTGCTATTTTTGTCCACTAAATTTGAATCACATCATTTTAGTAGGTAAACCTTAACTACTTTGTCACTTTTAGTCATTATGTCCGTTGCTGTTTGAAATATAGCTTTAAACCTCCTTAGACACTGACATTTCACATTTGTAACATTAAAAAATAAACACAACTTAAAATGGAATCGTTTTAAGAAAATTAATGGATTAAAATAGCAATACACGGGAAGACTTCTTTTCAAACAGCTTAATGCTATTTTTCAGCCAAACAACATTAAACATAAAGACTAAAATTAAATGATAAGATTTTGCTTATCTTCAATACTTTTTTAAATGGACATCTAGTTAGTTTTTCCTGCATATTTTGGTGCTACGTACCCTGATGATTTATGTTTTGTTCTTCTTTGGGACACCATGGGTGAAAAAGTAAGAGGGTAGAAAACTCTTTTGTTTGGTTGAAGAGAAAAAGGAAAGAATGGAAAATGTAATTTATATAAATTGACTATTATACTCTTATTACATAATATGTAAGAAATAAATTTATTTATACTCATTAAATAATATAAAATTTACCACATTATACATATAAATTTAAATTTAAATTTTTATTATTATAATGTAAAAATTATAATAGTGTACACATAAATTTAATTGGACAAAAGATTTTATAACCAACAAAAACGTGGTAAGCAAATTTACACTGCATTTAGCACCAAAAAAGGTGATCAGCAAATTTATACCACATTCAGCTTTAAAAATCGTGATTAGCAAATTTACACTACATTTAGCCCAAAAAAAAACGTGATCAGCAAATAATAGAGTCAAATGTTCAAAGAGCTTCCACTTGTTCAAACGTGGTCAGCACTACATTCTTCACCTGGGCAAATAGTCGAACGTTGCTGTGCTGATTAAACAAGGCCAAAAAATAAAATAATAAAAAAATAAAATAAAATAAAAAGAGAGAGAGAAGAGAACCTAGCACGTTGGTGCTGTGCTGAAATGTGGTCAGCAAACTTTTGTGGGCAACAGTTTCTTCACCTGGGCAAATAATCAAACGTTGCTGTGCTGATTAAACAAGGCCAAAAAAAAATAAAATAAAATAAAAAGAGAGAGAGAGAAAAGAGAACCTAGGACGTCGCCGCAGTGCAATAAGGATGAGAAAAGGCAAAAGTTAGGTCATGAATAAAGTGAAGGGAAGGTGAGAGAGTATTCGTGTAAAATAGATTTCTAAATATTTTTTTCTCTCCTCATTTTCCTTTGGAAGGTGAAAACTTTCCCCCCTGTTTTTTGTTTCTACTATTTTCCTTTCTCAACTAAACAATAAAAAATAACATTTTTTACTATATTTTTCTCTCTCTATTTTTCATCTTTTCTGCTCTCACCTCAACCAAACACACCCGTAGTGCTCTAACCCCAACCAAACACAGCCATAGTGTCCCACAAAAGAACAAAACATAAATTATCAGGGGACGTAGCACCAAAATGTATCTTGTAAGGCCCTCCTGACTTTTTGAATTTTCTATTAGAACAAATTTTTTTTTCAATGGCCCCCCTCAAATTTCAGAAATTTTCCCTCTTAAAATTAAAAATCCCTCAAATTTTATAATTAATCCAATAAAAAAAACCAATTTAAAAAAAAAAAACTAAATTTGTTATAAAAAAAACCCAAAAAAAAAAAAAAAAACCAAAATCTGGCCCATTATTGAGGCCGTTTGGAGAGAAGAAATAACAAATCCCATTTCTCCTTTAAAATATTTTTCCAAATTACAAAAATAAATAAATAAAGAAACAAAACAGATCTGTCTACTATCTTACAGTTGCTGTGCGTGTGCCCCCGATCGCAGTGCCAGTTGCCCTGCTGTCAGACCATCTCTCTTTTCTCTTTCTCCATTGCTCTCAGTACTGTAACTTTCTATTTTACTACCAATCCCCTTTGTTGATACAAAAAGTAGAGTTACTGACTTAAAGTTGTGGCTGAGCTTTCTCAAAAAAAAAAAAAGTTGTGGCTGAGCTTTTTCTTTGAGAAACAAACACACCGTCACAGACTCTCAGGTGATCAAAAAGAAATAAAGATAAAAGTTGTGACTTAAAGATAGAATGATGAGACGGTGGAAAAACAAACACAGTATAGATTTGAAAGTTGTGACTTAAAGATAGAATGATGAGACGGTGGGGGTGGATTTTAATTTTTACTATTTATTTAGTGGTAATGTAATAATTTTTTATTGAAACAAAAGAATATTTTAATTTAAAGAAAGTATTAAAAATTAGACAAACCCAAAATGGTAAGATTGTTTAAGTTATTAACAGACTAAAATGGTAATATTTAAATTTAATAGACTAAAATAACAATTCACCAAATTTATTGGGCATAAATCAAGTAACTTCTTAAGAAAAATAGTGTGATATGAATTAAGTCGATAAACTAACTCCTTAAACAAGTAGTATGATATGGTATGCGTAAAAGCATCTCTAGCATATTCTCTAAATTTTTGTACTGTTTATTTAGTTTTTATCTACTTACTTTTTCAAATATACTTTCCAACAGATTCTCTATCATTTTCTCCATCTTATTTAAATATTATTTCTTCGTTCATTCTTTATTCTTTTTTTTATCATCATTTATTCTTCCTATATTCATTTTCAATAATTATATTTTTCAATGAAAAGTGTTATATCCACAACATTTTTCGCAATACTTTCACAAGAATCACATCAAAATCTTATGTGAAAAGTTGTTACTAGTTCTAATTTAAATCCACTGTTGAAATTATTTTTTTATTCACTAATATTAGCTAATAACAATCTATTACTTAAGATTTATTGTGAAAATATTGTAGTAACATTTCTTAATTGCCATTTCTTATTTTTTATATTATTTTTCCTTTCTTAATTTCATCCATACGTTTTTTTTTTTTTTCTCTTTTTTTTTTTCTCTACCACACACATATCTCACTCCTATCTCTATTTACTCTTCTTTTTCTTTTTCTAATTCATTCTGGAATCGAAAAATTCTTAAGCAGTTCCGGAGTATAGTGAAATAGTGTTCCCTCCTCTCACATTCATGGTAGACCCCACCATGAATTTAATGAGCGGACCCCACTATGAATGTGAGAGGAGGGAGTATCATTCTCCGTGCTCCGGGAGTATCTAAGAATTACTCGACGGACTCTCTCTTTCATTCTCTCGCTCTCTCTTTTTTTACTTTTTCTATTTCTACTTTATTCTAGAACACTCTCTAGCATGACCTTTTGACTTCTATTTCTACTTCTATTTTCTTTCCTCTTCAGTTCACTTCACACACACACAGCCGACATGGTCCTTGTCTATCTTTTTTTTTTTCTTTCCTTCTTTTCTTGTTCTGATTCACTTTGTTGCTACAATGGAGCTTAGATAGGCTTTCATGCTCTTGATCTGTTGTTTTTGTTTTGATTTTAGATTTGTTGTTCTAATTAAATTTGTATTTTTCCCTATTCTTGATATGTTGTTTCTATTCTAATTTTAGATTGTGTTTATGTTTTGATTATGTTACCGTTTGAGAGAGAGACAGATGAACAAAGAAGAGAAGAGGAAAGAGAAAAAATATTTTTTTTATTCAACCGGTTATTTTTTAAGATAAAATAATAGTTTGAAGATAGTACAGTGTTCTCTAGATTAAGAGGACTACTATAACAACTTTAAAAAAAAATGAAAAAGTGTTAGGTTTAGGCGCGCTGTTAGAGAGTGAATAGTGAGTTTTTTTCTTCAAAAAGTAAAGATAATGCATCTATTGGAGATGCTCCTACCCAATTGGGGCCGAATTCAAGCATTTGTAAAAAGATTATTCATATCACATGAGAGAGGTCCATCAAGACACGGCTTTTGAGGCTTGCAAGTGTTTAACCTCGGTTTTCTAGCAAAACAAAGATCGAGAATAATGCACAACCATCCTTTACTATTCCTAGTACCAAAGGTGAAAAATATTTTCCCAATAAAGGCTAAGCTGAGTATAATAAGGCGCTGTATGCAAGAAGAAACATCTTCGAAGCAAGGCAAACAATATATAAAGCATTCATGTTTTAAAAAAATGGTAAATTGTTTGAATCATTTTATTTGGACACATTTGCCAAGCTCTATAAACAAGAGGATACTATTATAACGTTTCTCACATCCATAAGTCCGTGAGGAGCATGGCTTTGAATCACTTCGGCCCGAAAGCCCTTGAGGAAAAGTTGCTCTCAGAAGCTGCAAACTCCATAAGGATACGAGCCAATTCATATCAGCACCAACCTGAAAGAGTTCAGGGAATAAAGACTTAAATCGTCTCATTTGCACACTACAGGTCATGCCAAAAATGGTCTCGCTTTGCTCGCCATCAGCAACCAATGGTTAGATTGTTCTGGAAAACCACCAAGAGTCTTGTAGCTTAATAGCATAACATTCTCTCTTTTAGTATGAGAGAATTAGGGTTCAAATCCGCCACACCCAATGTTGTAACTATAGTACAGGAGTGTCACCAAAGAGCACACAGAATGACAAGATATGGATTCATGAAAGGGAAAATCTTCCACTAGTAACAAAATTTATTAGATTACACTTCTGGCATATAAATTACCCATAAAACAAAAAATGTTACAATAAATAACTAGAAAACTGTACAAAAACTAATCTTATTCAAGAAATGAATGACACTAAAACTAAACTAACCAGACAACACCTTGACAAAACCTACAAAGATTTGGACCACTCTAATATACATTAGCTCTAGCATGTATAATTTCAAGCTTGCCTTTTGGGTTTCTACATTGTCTATATGAAGCCAGTCCTCAGTTAAACTCTATAGTCTGTACAAACGGTCCTGGGACCCATCCAAAATGTAAGGGTCCATTTTAGTACATCCATTGCCTTTGATGGTGAGCTTAGAAAGAATCTTGTATCTGTACTGATAAAGCTTTAAATATAAATCTACTCGAATCCTTCCCCAAAGGAGAAGCTACCGCAACAAAATTTTGGTGCTGGCTGGATTGCATGCTTGGCTCCAAATCCATAATTATTTTTCTGGTTGAAAATAACTATCGTAAATAGAAAGCTGGTCAAATGCATCAAAATTTGCCTTTAGTCCAACAAATTGGCTACTGAGCTGCGCACAACCAGCATCTGGCCAGCTGCAGACTCCATCTCGAGTGCGTAATGGACATAAAGTTTCACATACTCGATCAATTGGATTGTGGGGAATACCATTGTCAGCCATTACCGTAATAGAAACAGAGAGATCTGATTTCTCATCATTCTGCAAAGTACCATCTCTTTTTGAAGAAGAATTAATGAATTTCTGTGGAATTTCTGTTGGGTTGCTATCAATGCCAACAGTACAATCACTAGTGGTTGAGAAGTGAACATTGCACCCCAGAGACTGTACTGCTCTCTTTATGGCCTCATTTTCCTTGCTGGCTCTCTTCGCCTGGTTCATAGCCAAGCTGCTGAGCTGCTTCTCATTTCGTAACTCTGCACTTAATGATTCCATAGCAGTTGTAATCTCTTTAGCTTTCCTTTCTGCCACCTCTTTCGCCTGTTAACACATCAATTACAGTTATTATCATACAACTTCAATTCATCTATAGCCCCATCTTAGAGTAAAACATACTTTGTCCTGACCAGAAACACCCACACCTAACCTGACTACTACTGTTGCTATCTTTAACAGAGACTCTTGAAGGTAAAGCTGATGCTCAAAATTGCTCATGATCAGTAGGGGAAAGCCACCAATACACAGGGAGGGGGGAAGGGGGGAAGGAATAGTTCATTGGGGAAATTTTTAGCAGCCAGAGACGGAAGTACCATTGTTACCTTCTGCAGTTCAGAGAATTTTACAGCCATTTTCTTAAATTGAGCTTCAAGCTCCCCCGCTTGAGCTTCTGAAGGACAAGCCCAACGGAGATGAAATTGGGGCCAGAGAGTTGGGGCTAAGGCAGCTGCTGGTGGTAATAGTGCATCAGCATGTTTTACCGGATCATAAAAGAAGTTGTAATGCACATGAGAGCTTCCCTCTGAAGCACGCAAATCAGCAAAATATGCCCATAAACATCCACAAGCCTCAGAGATGCCACATTCCTGCCTCTCCTTTTCACTGAAAATATAAAGTACGCAATGAGAAGAAAAGAAGGTACTTTTACTATTATAAAAAATAAATAAAATTGAATTTCTTTGTTGTATCACTGTATGTTTTCTTACTGCTTGATAGAACCTTATCTAATTGGATGAACGACCAGTGATTACAACGATTTAGTATTGCAGAATTTTGCTTAGGCAAAAAAATAATAATAAAATTAAAAAAAATAAAAAACTCAGGTATCTTAAGAATAATTTAGAAGACAATTAGAGCAAGTAGAACAAGCGATCAATGCGCAAGCAAATACCAGCAGACACTAACAACTAAGTGTATGTTTGGCATGATTAATTTTGCCAGCTTATTTTACTATTCAGCTTATTTTTGTTACTTTTCATAGGCCCCATTGCACTTTTTGATACAATTCATGGGTCCCCCTATACTATTTCAGCTAACTTTTACCTTTATCTACAGTGCTTTCAACAAAAAGTTTTCAGTTTCAGCAAAATAAGCGGATCCCAAACAGACCCTAATATTTCATAAAAATAAACAATTGCGATAGGAAGAAACTACAAAGGAGGAAGAGATGTATCACTTAAGGTCAAAATAAATTTTAAACGGATGAACCACCAGATTTTAGTTCCTAAACACCAAATTGTGAAATGAATGAAAAATGTCAACCTCATTGATGAACTTAAAAAATAAAATGAGTTTATTGACCTAAGAGAAATATTTCCATTCAACCACTTAATATGCTTGCTGACCAACTTCTCAGCTTTCTATTTAGCATATTTACATCTATCACAAATTTCATTCCATTTCAAGCTTATAATCAAATTTTGATGCATTTCAAACATATTCTTTTCCATTTTCAGTACGATGCTATATATACGCTCACTATAAGGACCAATTGTTGAAGAATTATTATGTACACACTTCATGTTTTCAGCTCTATGCATCAAGTCAGGCCATTAACCTCAAGATAGGCACAAGAATAAGTTTCTTTCAAATAATTAACTAGTTATTAGTTGAGATATCTCATCCTGCAATCCAATAATGGTTTCCCTTATACAATTTTTTTTTTTTTTTTTTTTTTTTTTTTTTTTTTTTTTTTTAAATTTAAGGAAAAGGAAGAAGAAGAAGAAGATATCCAATCCTACATTCTGATCCAAATAGTAAGGGCACAAGAACATTGGCTAAATGATTAAATTCACAATTTTCTAATAGTTTACACTTTTAGGCAATTGGTAATTTATCATGGTCTTAGGAAAGTGATCTTGAATTCTAACCCTGTCACCACTTTACCTCCCACATAAAAAAAGTTAAAAAATCCACATGTTGGGCCCAACAAATAATGGGGAATCTTGGCCCACACGTGAGAGTATTCGTTAGATGATGTAATCACCATTTCCTAACAGCGTGTAAGAGTATTCGTTAGATGATGTATTCACCATTTCCTAACAGCTTAAACTTTTTGGACAGGTGATGATTCATCACACTATATTAAGGCCAACACTGACAAAAGCAAATTACCTATTACAGAAGAAATTTCCAAAACGACAGGAGAGCACACAGTCCAAGAAATCCACCAGGAAAACCTGAATCATCAAATAGCATACATGTCAGCAAGCAATTATTTTCTGACCAAAGCGGCAAAATGAAAAGGGATGAACACATTCAAATCGTAATGAAAACAATGAAACTTATTATTTCATATTGAAGAAGGATGCATACCATAGAGAACTCAAAAGCAGAAGGATACATCCGCAACAATTGTGAAACACAATCAATCCACTACAAAATAGATATAAAAACAAGATCATTAACTAATAATACCAAATTATCAAGCAAAAAGATAAAAGAAAGGACATGCAAGAAATTCTCATTTTAACCTCAACTCATGAAATGCTTGACATCAACTCTTAACATGACCTCAACTGGACAAATGATAGGCACTCAAATGGGGAGAGTTTTGACAATGGACTGTAGGGGTTAGGATATACACAAAAATCATAGTAATAGTTTAGTACTACTAGATGTTGAAAAACATTAGTTTCATAAGCTTTAAGTTGTCAAGTGCCACAATACATGCCATGCACACACTAACAAAACCACTGCCACATTCTTGTCATTCTATCAATTAACCACCCTTCCTGGCTAGGGTTTCTAAATTTGAAACAGTAACCCTGAAAACCCCAAGTTTCAAATCCCAAACTCCACCACATAAGCATCTGCAGACATGTCTCCCAAACTGTCCAAACTCCTATTTCAACCTGTACCTTTTAGAGTGCATGAATATATTAAATTTTTAAATCCCCTTATTCAAAGGGAACTTCCCAATAATTGCAACATCCTTCTATATGTTCAAAGTGTCATCCATAAGTCCTCCCCCACATCGGTTACGTAACTTATGGGAGAGAATTAATAAACTTTCCCTTTTTTTTTCTTTTTTTTTTTGGAGAGTTAAAGGCTTGCCACTCCCTGCATTGCTAGCTCATTTGGGGTCCATCTGAACTTTTTAGTCTCAGTTCAGGGCTTACTGGGGTCTTTCCAGGTCCTAGGCAACCCCTTTTAAGCATTATTAACTATTTTGGGAATTGGCAGGGTTTATTGAGGCCTGAATAAGGCCCCTACTTCTCCACCAATAAAAATATACAATGCATTAACAACAATAGAATGGTAAACATTGAGGCTTGCAGCCCCCTTTCAATCTTGCCTAGACCATTTAGTCACAACCAGGGCTGGTTAGGGTTCAGCAGCCATTTCTGCACCTAGCCCTAGTTTTTGGGCTTAATGCAGGGCCTGTAAAAAGCACTAATCAATATTTTTTGATGCCAACACCAATGACATGAGAAGCAGCAGGAACATAATTGCTAGTGACTCAGCCTTGTGAAAGGATGTGAGTATGTTTCCCTAAATAAATGATCAAGGTACCTACCTGCATAAATATGGGGGAATAGTTGTTTGAAGTCTGTGCATGAGTTGAACTTGGACCCTGAGATGTAAATGATCCTGATGGCTGGCGCATAGGTGATGTTGAAAAGCTCCCTGTAGAAGTCTGCCTAGTTAACTCATAAGGAACATTACCACTACCAGATACTGTTGGCATGCCTATTCTATCTGAAAATGGATGACCAAATCCCAGCCAATCTTTCTCCACAAGTGCCTGGATAAAGATAAAAAGAAACAAAATTTATAAGTCACACCAGTTACTTCAGTCTTAGGTTCAAAGAACTTGGGTAAGAGAAACTTGGTTCCAGTTGGGGAGAAAGATGTGGTTGGATTGGCAGAGGTAAGTTTGTGAAAACACATTAGAACATTTAATGTTAGGGATGGAAATTGCATCTGATTTTAACAAGATTTATGGTGTAGAGAGGTGCCCTTGAAACTCCTTTTCCCTAAATTGTTTAACATTGCAGCGGATAAGGATGTACTATACGTAGTATATACATAGAGTTAACAGGCACTGTAGGTTTGGAGCTAGAATACATTGATAATTTTTGTGGCATTATGCGGCCTGAAATTAAGGAATGAGGGATGGGTAGGGTAGGTAGGACTCAAAATTGTTTTAAAAAGCAGAACTTTGGGCTCTGTTGGTTTCAACCTAAAATGTTTTCCTACAGAAAATATCTTCAGAAGAGGAAAATGATTTTTATTGTTTGGTTATAACCTGGAAAATAATTTGATTGCACTGAAAATTTTTGCCGGTGGTGGCGATTGGAAAGAAAGTGCAATAGTAGCAGGTAACAATGACAGTGGCGACAACAGGCAGGGGGTGGTCAATGGAGATGGTAAAGGCCAGCAATCAGTGGTGACCAGAAGTTGGTGATTTGGGGGGAGGGGGGGTGGGTGTGGCAGTGGCCAGGCAGCAGCAGACGAGTGTTAGGCAATGGCTCAGCATTGGTGGCAGCGACGGCTAGCAATTGGTTGTCAACAGAGGCAGGCAAGTGGAAGCTAGTGGCAATGGGCAGCAGGGACTGTCCTAGCAACAATGGGCAAGTGGGTAACAATGGCTATCAGTGATGGAGAGGAGCGGTTGTAGCAGCATAGAGGAATTGCAAGGGGTAAGGAGGGTGGAGATGAAATCAAGGCTTTTCCCGGAAATCATTTTGGTGTAATTTTCCATTGGCCAAGGAAACATTTTCTGTAGACTAACATTTTCAGTTGAACCAAACATCTTTAAGCATAGAAAAATTTTTACACTGAAACAAAAGTGGCCTTACTGTGAGATTATTTAGGTCTTTGCAAGGAGATTAGATGGCTGATTTCCCATGAAACGCTGTTTATAAGGCAAAGGTTCCAACAAAAATAGCTTTTTAAACTTGGACGGTGGCCCAAGGTAAAAATCTTAACAATGGCTAACCTATGCGTAAGAGAATCTTTATTGATTGGTGCCATATGTGAAAAGTAAGTGGAGAGAGATTTAATCACATTCTTCTTCAGTATACTGTTGCTAGGAAGTTCAGTTGTTAGTTTTCTCCTTATCAGAATCTCTTGGCTATGCTTAATTCAGTGAGAGTTTTTAGCATGTTCAAAAGGCAGCTTTAATAGGCATCAAAGTAGTGATGTATGAATTGCTGTGCCCTTGTGCTTGATGTGGAAGAGGAAGAGAAATTTTAAAGACTTTTGATAGAGCTGAAGTATCATTATTTAAATTTAAATCATTTTCATTGGGTCGGAGCGATTTGAGGGATTTGCTGTTTCACCTAGGCATTGTTTAGATAGTTGTAATTTTTTTTTTTTTTTTTTTTTTGGTGTGGCTTTTTTCCTTATTTCTATCTCTTGTGGAATTGCTTATTTTCAGTAGCTTATTAGCATACTATGAGACTCCAATTGGTTTTTTGGAGTAGGCAGAGAATGAACCCCAAACTTCCTATTTGAGGATAAGAAACTTTACCAGTTGAACTAATTGGAACCCACATGCGACACAAAAAGCTAGCTTATTTTTAAAAAGCTGAAACTTATATTACTTCAAATAAAGCTAAGACAAAAGTAATGTGGAACCTGCAAATACTGGATAATTTAAGCAAAAAAGCTAACTTATAATCGGTTGTCAAACACACACAAATGTGTCCTAAGGTTAATCCCTTCTGTTTTTTTAGTAGAATCCTATTACTCTAAAAAATAAAGGACATAGTCCAGTAATATTCAGCTAATACCTGAAACCCTGTGAATGTCCGATAGTATGGATCAAGCAGCAGACTAGCAAGTGAAACCAACTGAGTTGTTCTATCCCATCCATCACTACAAAAAACAATAGAAAATATAGATTCTAAACCAGCAAAAAAAGAGAAGGCTAAAACGTAGAAGATTACAGAAAGTTGACTGCAAACTTCATATCCAGTCAACATTTTTTTTTATTAGTAAGTTACACACACAGCTAACCGATCTTGAATCTGTAACCTCAACCACCACGGCGCAACCCGAGATGTCATTTGAGCTACAGCTCATTGGCCTCGTGTAATCAACAAATTGAATGATCTCTGTTTAATTGTCACAATGATTAACTAAAAGAGTTATAACCTGCAATGCACAAGCACTGATGCCGATTCCAAAGCAACACGTGCAGCAATCCAAGCCGAACCAGCCAAGACATTCTGAACATGTATTAACCAACCACTGTCACCAAGGGTTGATACTGAAGCAGACATACTGCTCAGGTTGCCTCCACCCCAAGTCCATCCACCATGTCTCTGTCAATAGTATTAGTATCAGAGGCTCTCACCCATTACAAACAAGACATTTTAGAAGATTAAAAATGCACAAAATAACATCGATAAAAAGCTCAACAAAAATGAATTCAGAGATTATCCCCACTCTGCAGGCCTTGAGAACATTTTAAAAAAAATAATAATAATTTGATAGGTAAAAGCAATATAAGGTGCCTTGAGAAAATTTTACGACTTTTAGACTTCAGAAACACTTTCAAAATTGGCTCACACGCATGAAATCATAAGTAAGCTAGGCTTAATGGACACCATGCATTGACTTAAAAGGAACCCCAAAAGTTTAATCTGAGCCAGTGTTATCACTACTTGTTAAAGAAATATAAAGTTTCAGTCAACCTTACATGAAAGGGAAATAATAGTGGATCATAAAAACACAGCATTATGAAAGTAATTATCTACCATATATTATTGTAAGGAAAAGTTTCACAGCTGTGTTAGTTTTTACGACTTCGAAGATGTAAAGAACCACACCTTCTAAGCTGCAATGCAAATTCCAAGGTCAACTTTCAAATTTTGACCATATTGTCTTGCTTCAATATTGACATTCACAAAACTAAAGAGAATAGAAATCATATAATACTTGCAGTAACATCATTTCATATCTCAGGAAATGTACTTCAGTTCCCAACAAACTAATTAATTAATATAGTGTATCACTGATAAGCAGCTAGATCTATATAAGACTCTGAACTAACCAAGAATGATGACATTCCATCTGAAGAAGTAGCGCCATGAGTGTCTAAGTAGTCCCTAAGTCGAGCAAGACTATCCCTCATCGCATGTATGTTGTCTATCCCAAAGAAAACTATCTGATAAAAAAAAAAACAAAAGGAAAATGAGACAGTCAAATAATACGACATCCCTCATCGCATGTATGTTGTCTATCCCAAAGAAAACTATCTGATAAAAAAAAAAACAAAAGGAAAATGAGACAGTCAAATAATACGACATCAAGTTTATGGCCAAGATATTAATAAATGACAGTTTAACCATAAACAGACCTCAGATTGAAAATAATTTGACGATGACTCTGAGCCACCTCCCATGGCCCCATTTGCTAAAGCATTTTTCCTTGGTCTTGCATCAGCAATATATAGCTTCCTGGAAAACAAAAAAAAAAAACATAAGTGACAGAGTTTCAAAGAAAATTACCTAAATTAGCAGCAAGTGTGGACAACTATGATTAATAATCTTTTTTATATAAATATAAAGTAAAATAATATATATATATATATATATATTTGCATACCATAGAAAGATGAGAAATTAAGAGAAGTTGAACAAACAGGATATAAGCTATGGTATATAGGAAAATATAAAAATAAAAATGGGGTAGGCATAATCATAGATATATATTCTTCAAGAATAAGTTGTTGATGTTAGGAAAATAAAGGATAGAATTTCATCAATAACTCTTGTTTTAGGAGAAGAGAATTAACATAATTAGTGCACATGCTACTCAAATTGGGTTGAAAGAATCCATCAAACAAAAATTTTGGGAGTACATGAATGTTTTTTTTTTTTTTTTTTTTTTTTTTTTTTGATAATAAGGAGTACATGAATAAATTGATTCAAGAGTTGTCAAATGGGAAAAAGACTTCTATTGGAGGAAACCAAAATGGTCCTGTCGGAAAAGAGAATAGGGGATTTGAAAGAGTTGATGTAGGCGGGGATATGGAACAAGGAATGAGTCAAGAGATGATATTTTAGACTTCACAATGGCATATGATATGATCTTAAAAATCACTTAGTTCAAGAAGAGGAATTCAATTATTATCTTCAAAAAGTGGGACAAACATTAGCCAAATAGATTTCATCCTTACTCGTAAAGTTGATAGTAGAATTTGTAAAGGTTGCAAAGTAATAATACTAAGAGAGAGCACAACCACTCAAGATATGTTGGTGGTACTAGATATTTGGTGTTGAAAGATGAAAAGAAGAGATAGTAGACAGAGAAACCCAAGGATTAGATGGTAGGGTTTGCAGGGAGAGAAATAAGTTGTGTTTAAAGATGAAATAATCAAAAAAGACAAGTAAGGCCCCAATTACGATTTTGATGAGATATGGAATGAATGGCTAGTTGAATTAAAGGAGTGTCTAAGGAAGTACTTATAGAATCTAACAATGTAAGCTACTGATTAAGAAGACACGGTGGTGGAATGAGGAGGCTCAAGCAAAAGTTAGATTATAGAGAGAGCCATAGAAACCTGCCCAAACGTAGAGACAATGTTGCTTATGAAAATTATAAAATAGCATAGAGGAAATTAAAAAAGGGGGTCCCAAAGGCTAGATTTAAGGATACAATGAATTATAAAGCAATTTGGGGATGAAGGATGATGAAAAGAATATCTATGAACTTCCTAAGGCAAAGGAAAGGAAAGCAAGAGACTTGAATTGTCTCAAGCGCATTAAAGATGAAGAAAAAAAATTGTTGTAAAGGAAGTGAGATTAAGGAGAGATGGAAGAATTATTTTGATAGACTTCTTAAATAGAAACTCTTCAAATTGACTTTCTCAAAAACACAAATTTAGGACAAAAAAGGTATTTTGATTTACAGTCAAAGAAATTTGGAATAAAATAAAATGGTAAGGGGTAAAATAGTCAAATTTTAAAAATCCCTTATATATATTTGATTCCTTCCCCATATTTTATTTATAGTTGTAACTTCTAATATCTTAAAATGTTGATAAAAATATAACCACCAAAAATTTTGAAATTCTTCCATGTCCAAACAGTAATGGAATTTAAAACTAAAAAAGTAAAAATAAAAGCCCTCTAAACATGCGTGTGCGATGAGGCTAGTAATAAATAGCAGAAAGGGAATAGCTTTACACGCCTACCTCCGAGCCCCCCTCACACTAGCAAGTTGAGTGCAAAGTGCGGCTACAAGCTTTTCATCAGTGTTGCTGAAGACAAATGCAGAGAAGTCAGCTCATGTAATTTCAAGTTACTTAAGTTATATTTTTAAGTTACTTATCAAAAAAAATGTAATTTCAACAAGCCATATGGATCAAAGAAAAATTTTAACACTTCAAATCCATGTATATTGTTAAACTACCGATTCTCCCAAAAGCTTAAACTGTTAAGAAATTGTGAATTTAATCACTTAACCATAAATCTAACACTCCCCCTCACTTGTGGGCCTAAACTTCCCCTTAATAAGTGGGGGCTCAACAAGTGGAAATTTAATATTTTAAATGGGAGGTATAGTAAAGCTAGGGATCGAACTTAAGATCTCCTGCTCTGATACCATGTTAAACTACCGATTCTCTCAAAAGCTTAAGCTGTTAGGAAATAATGAATTTAACCACTTAACCATAAATCTAACATATACAACATCTCATTTTTTCTGCAATGTTTCCTCTTTTCTGTACCTCCTCATATTCATCATGAGACCAACTAATGGTTGAGATGAACGTGCAAGGACAGCTCCACTTCCTATAAATCATAATGTATAGCAAAGCATAAGTCATGACAAACAAAAGCAACAAAAATAAGATGTGCCACATACCAGAATGACAAAAGCAACAAAAATAACATGAGTCACATACGAGGATGACACCAGGAAACTACAGGTAATCGGCATCTTGCACGAAAGGTTGAAGCCTGAAGCACTTCTTCATCACTAGCATCAACAGCCATATAAAGTTATTGCATGCACAATTCCAGCATCAAAATGAAGTAAACTTTATTGACATTGGAAATTTTAGGACAAAAGTCAGAAGGTATAGATTACACTTTCTAACCTGATGCCTTTTGGCACAATCAAGGCAAATGGATAACTCTGGCACATTGCATAATTGGAATTTATGCTACTTATTCTACACAAGTCATTGGAAAATGTGAACGACCCATTCTCAATCATACTCATTGACGGGCGGAAGGAGCCTTTTCCAAGAAGCCGAAAATACTCAGTTAGTAATCGCTCCTTTGGGTTACTATATTTGAATTTGGAAGATCCAGAAGTAAAAGCGTAGAGATCCCATAGGCTTGCTGGCTTAGTACACCGTAGTAACGCATCAAATACTGCACGTCTCTGTAAGATTAAAAAATCATACCATATGCAAGAAGCTACTTACAGCATTCTACATTAATGAATAATTATATTAATTGGCTTAGAACAATGCCATATGCTAGCATAATTAACTCTTCTAAACTATAAATTAATAACTGAAAAATGAAAATTACAAGTACAGACAAAGAAGAAAAGAAAAGCACTGATTAACTAGACACACCTGTTCCTTATGCTTAAAAATTAGCAAATCATAAACCTCCCAATTACTTTTGTAACAAGCAATACAATACATATAACCTTAGGTCAACACCGATCCACCTGCAGCTAACATCTTCTGTAACTCGCTTTACCAATATATATATATATATATATATATTTTATAAGTAACTCGCTTTACCAATATTACCCCCACATGCATACTTTTCTAACCAAACTACCAAAGGTGTAATTACATTTTCAGCTGGAATGAAGTTTTTCCCAATTTAAAGATTAACTGTTAGAAGACATATTATCAGGCATAGGCAAATTCTAGAATTTAAGGAATTCATTTGATTTAGATTCAGAAGAATTTAGAATTATTTTGGGACACATTGGAGTTCCTTCCCAAATATCTGGTAACATTTAAGCCCAATAATTATTTCCTAAGCTAATGAATCTTTACTTCCTGCTACCTACTTGTCTTTAAAAATGTCATTAAATCATGTTCACTTCAGGAACCCATTGTGGAGACCTCTTACAAATTCTATGCTCATTCCTTATTTTATAAATAATCAAAATTTTACTATACACATAACAAGAAGCTTTAAAACATATGCAAATATATTGAAGCCTATATTGTTTGAACATTAAACATAGAAAATTGAATACAACAGCAACACAGTGAAATTTACCTGCTTTGTTCTAGGGCGGAAACCAAAGACAATAATTCTCATATCTTTGCCTGCAAAATATAAGAGGAACCATAACTTGTTGCAATATTCACAAAGAAACACCAAGTAAATCTAGACTATCTAACTAGATTGTATAGGGTTTACATGACTAAGTAGGCCAAAGAAATAACACAGCCAAGTAGCGATAAAAGTAGCCACCATTCCAATAATAACTATTGGTGATGAAAAACAGAAGTGCTTTAAATTCATTGGAGGACTTTTTTTAAAAAATATATTAAAAAAAAATAAAGGAAAAAAAGGACTTCCTAGTCTTCTAAACTGTCTTATCATTTGTATCAGCAACAACTTTTTAAATTTTGTTCAATAATATGAAGAGCCAAAGTGCAAAGAAAAGCTAACATAACAATATAAACATATGGTATTAAGAATATATAAATAATAATATCTGAAAAAGGTGTGTCCCACTTGCAAGTGTTCTGATGTTATCATATGATGATTTCATACATATACTGATATACACTTGTGTTTACAGGGGGGTCATTTGAGCTAGAGCTCATTGGAACCTTTTAAAATATAGCCTCAAAGCCCTTTGCTAATGCTTTCCTACATCAGATAAAGAAGAAGCCTTATTTTGACTACAACCACCCTCTCTTGCTCACACCATGACCACTACCAAGGCAACATCTACATTACCAACTTGAATAAAACATCCACCGCCAGCACTTCCATCCATCATTTAGAATTGAATGTCATCCAAATAGCATATTGTCAAATGAAATTGGCATTGAAATTAATTTCCAATAAATCCTCAAGTAAATAACGAATTCTTTTCCAAAAATAGCCTTAGAATGATAGTAGAAAGTAGAAACCATACATTTCAATTCATTTAACATTCAAAAATAGGAATATCTTATATTTTAATTAGTTTTGGCCCCAAGGGGAGGGGGAAGGAGAGATTCAAAGTACGATCTCCACTTCATGTGGCACGGTCCCCAGCCAATTGTGCTACCCCTTGGGATTAACATATCAAAAATAGAAATATCAAAATACCAGAGAAAGAACTTATCAAAATCCATACCAATGACCTGAAGAAGTCGTCGTGACGGTGTTTTGTCAGATTGACGAGGGGCTGATTGAGCCTTTATGACCTACATTCACTTAAAGTAGTAAATTAGACATGCAACTACTTATACTCACAAAGAATCACAAACATTAGGGCGGTACCAACATCCAAAGGTCTAACTACATGGCTGATAAACAACTCAATTATGTCAATCCAGTCAAAAGAATAAAACTAAGGGAATTGATATCATGAAATAAGTTGAATGTGTCATCTCCTAAGACAACTTACGCACCAGCATGATGATGGTGGACAAGAAATTTGCAAAGATTACAGCACCTCTCATACTTGCTTAGCAAGTCATGCTTTTACTTTGAATATACTTCATATTTTATTCTTGAATCTTGCCACAGCCAACAGAAGATCAGAGAGAGAGGAGCTTGACAGCTAGTGCGGAACTCTAATATGTCTTATATAAATTGAAGGGATGATAAATTAGAAAGCAATTAAAAGAGGGTATCTTAAAACAGCTAAACGAGTAGATGTATCATACTTCGTGTGCATTTGGCATCAATTAATTTAGCTTTTTGCTGAAAGTACGCTAAAATATACTTATATTTTGAAAAAGTGAGTTTTTAAAAAGCTGTGCATAAAGGCTAAAAGCTGAACGAAAAAGCTGATGCCAAACGCATGCTACAATGACCAGAATAAAGAAGTTCAAAGAAATTAAAGAGATCAGGTTAACAACCTAGAAAGGTTAAGTGGCCTTTGGAGGGACACAAGGGTAATGCAACACCCTAGAGGCAGTGGTTATGGCAAAAGGATGTTAAACAAGATCTTATCAACACATATGAGGGCAGAGTCATGTATAAACTAAATTCACAAAGATCATTTACATTGACAATAAAATGCCAAAAACATTTCAGTGCAAACTTCACGATTCATTGTAAAAGTTGAACCACAATGGCAAATTCAGTGCTCACTCTTATTTGTGAAGCTTTAAGAGTATCTTATGGGGGCAATGTCCTTGAAAGAGTATTTGGTATGGTAAAATTCCCAAAATGTTGCTTTGTTTTGTGTGGACAGCGGCTTTGGGTGCACTTTTTAACTGTGGATAATTTTATTAAATACTCCCTCCGTCCCAAATTGTTTGGTCTGTATTCCATTTTGGGATGTCCCAAAATTATATCCTGTTTGAAAAGTCAAACACCATTAATTTATTAACATTCCCTTTATGCCCTTAATTTATTTGTGGGAGCATTTTTTTTTAAGTAAAAACAAATTAAAAACCTAAATTTTGAATCCACTAAAGCTATTGTTTTGCCACCAATAGAGTCTCTAATCTACAGTATTAAAATTTGATTTAAGATAAAGATTGAATTTGGATTAGGCTTGGTGGCTATAGAATTTGGATTTGAATATAGGTTTGCTAATTGTAAGAGTAGTACACTAATAAAATTTGAAATCTACAATAACTTTGAAAATTGTTTGGCAGTTGGCGCCAATACTAGAAATGTTTTTTTTTTTCTTAAATAATTTTTTGATAAATTTGTTTAAGGGTAATTTAGGAAATTTCTAACTTTTTTTTTAAGAGATAAGGCAGTTCATGATGTTTCCCTAAATAATTGGGTTTTTCTAACTAGGCCAAACAATTTGGGATGGAGGGAGTAGCAAATTATCCTTGTAAGGTGGTGTGGCACGTGTAAGTGTAATACTAGTAGTCAATCAGTTGATAATCTGTTGCTATATATAACTCCTTTGGGAGCAAACTATGGTCTTTTATAGTTTCTGCCTTTGGTCAACTTCAAAAATAGTCTTATGAAATGCAGCTCCTCTTTGCCCTATATGGAAAATTTTAGAGAAAAAGAGAGAGGTAAATTGGGAAAAAGTTTGTGAACCAATTCGATGCTGGAGGGCTAAGCATCAGGGACTTAGTCTTGTTCAATCAGGTCTTACTAGGGATCTTTGGTGGTATTTGGAGAGAGAGGCCTTATGAAGACAGGTGGTGGACCAAAAATATGGCAGAATGTGGGGTTGGCGTTCCAATAAGGTTCATGGGCCTTATGGGTTGAAGACGGGTGGTGGACAAAAATAAGGCAGAATGTGAGTTTGGTGTTCCAATAAGGTTCATGGGTCTTATGGAGTCTGCCTATGTAAGAATATAGTGGGACAAATTCTATCACATCACTAGTTTTGAGGTGGGCATGGGCTCTCGTATTGTGCGTAATAAGGAGGCTTCAACGCTTCAGTGGAAAATTACTTAAGATTTTGTGAGAATGCTTTCCACTGGGATGTTAGCTTTGTTCAACTAATAAATTATCGAAGTTGGAGCCTGTAGTATCTTTTATAAACACTATTTAATTGAGTAAGAACTGTTGTAGATAAACCATGTTGGAATCCACCAAGAATGAATGCTAATAAATTACCAAATGTCCCAAAAGCTTAAACTATTAGGAAATGGTAAATATAATCTTTTCACCATGCTTCCAAGTTCTAACACTCCTCATGTGTTGGCCTAGACTCCCCATTAATAAGTAGAACCCTAAAAGTTAGATTTTTAATTTTGAATAGGAGGTAGAGTGGAGACAAAGTTTGATCTTAGATCCACCTACTCTAATACATGATAAATTACTGATTATCCCAAAAGCTTAAACTATTAGAATATGGTGAATTTAACTATAATTCTAACAAAAATGTCCAAAGTTAAATCATTCTACAGAAAGTTACACCCTATAGCAGTATTTTCCTGAAAGAACTTATGGAAGCCTATAGTCCCAACTAAAGTGGCATTTTTCCTTTGCATAACAGTAGCACTTGGTATGGGAAGAATCTTAATTGTTGACAATCGCAGAAAATAGTAATTGATTGTTGTAGACCAGTATTGTATGCATAAGTGGGCTGGGGAGCTAGGAAGCACAGACACGGAAAAAGGGGAAGCATACCCGTGTCAGACATGTATTGGACATGGATACACCTTGGACACAGCTGCGCATGTGCGTCTGAACTGTATCCAAACCAAAAAAATTATTTTTTAATTGAGATATAGCGGGACATGGTCAGAATTAGGTATTGAAAAAAAAAAATATATATATATATATATATATATATGATCTGCACTGCCACGGCTGTCATGTCGCTGATCTTCTTCTTCTTCGTTCGCTTTGCCCAAACCAACTTTTTCCTTTCATTTTGTTTAATCTGCTTTTTTTTTTTTTCTTTTCGTGTGCCAAGTTTGACCATTCAAGGCCTTCACTTGAGTTTTGAGCTGTCCAAACTTGTCTACTACTATTATTATTATTATTTCTACATAAAAGCAAAACTCTAGATAGGAAATCCCAAAAAAAAAAAGATAAATACATCATTTTTTAGCTTAAATTTATAATATCTTTAACAATATATTAAAATAAATGCTTAACAATATATAAAAATGTTAAATAAAGATATATTTAATAATTAACTAATACGCGTATCCCCACAGTACCTGTATCCTAATTTTTTAAGAATTGCCATATCACCGTACCATACCCGTATCGGTGCTTCTTAGGGGAACTTGCAGACACCTACTTCTTGATTGCTTTGGAGCATGGTTTTCAGTCTCTTTGGGCTTCATTGGGTTTTTTTTTTTTTTTCCTTTGATAGGTAATTGAAGTTTTATTGATTAGAAAAGTACACAGTGTTTACGATAGTAAACCCAATGCACTTGAAACAATTGGGCTTCATTGGGTTATACCATGTAGTCTAGTGGGCCGTTAATGAGTTGGCTGGCAGATTTGGTAGATGCAGCAATATAGAGATTTGGAACGCAGTCCCTCACTGTCTCATGTGGTGTATTTGGAAAGAGAGAAATGCTAGAAGTTTTGAAGGATTTGAAAATTGTCTTAGACCTAAAACTTTGATTCCCCATATCTTTACTTGAGTGGGTAAATGCTTCAGGTCAATTCTCCTTTGCAAGTTAACTTGAGATGCTTGAAAATGGTAATTTTAGAGCTTAATGTTGGGGTACCTTTTGTATACATCCCATGTATATGGGTTGTGCCTCTTACCTAAGTTTCTTTTTTCTTTTGATAATTTTTTTTACTTATCAAAAGAGGAAAGAATCCATGGGCCTGCGCCTAAGAAGAAGAAAAATTTGACAAAATCCTGATAAAAAGAAAATCCTCAAATTATCCCTTTTTATTCTTAATTCTACATCTTCCATTCATCTTATATTTAATCATCCCAAACTTCTTGTCATCCCCTCCTCAACTCTCCTGTCAACAGCACATGTTATAAGAGATAAGCCAACTCAAAAGTTCTACCATGATTTCCTATCAAAACACGACTCTTATTTGCAAGATGGTCCATGAAGATTGCCAATGGCGGTAAATGTAACTGATATAGAACAAAGATGCAATATAAGATAGATAAAACAGTGATAAGGAATGCAAAGTGAAATGACAAGAAATAAATGGCACAAATGTTGACAAGAGAACAGCAATCAAGATGTAGGTGGGGATAGAAGTTGACAGGTAGTTGGAGATGATGGAAGAGGAGAGCTGGTATAGGAAGAAAGAAACTATACATTGTAGGTTTTATATGCCAAAAGCAACTAAAATATGCATCGTAGCAATTTATTTACACAATCATAAAATAAATAAATAAAACTCAGCAGAAAGGAATTTCCAAACATCCCTTAAAATTTAATCAGAGTCCTGTCTCAAAAATGTAACCTTTTAATCTATAGATATATGTATACTCCAGCCTGGAGAACCAAATTGAATTTTCCACATAACATTACCATGATATGAACACAACAAGAGAAATGCCGCTTGGGGGGGGGGGGGGGGGGGGGGGGGTAGGGGGGAACCCTCCAGAAATGAGAACTTACCATTTTGCTGAACTTTTCTATGGTGGTCAGTGGAATTGTGCCAAGTGCAATGATATTCCTCGTTCCCTCACTCTTAGAAAAGAAAAGAAAGAATATTAGAAAAAAGTGGAGGCAATGACACACAACATACAAAATATATAAACATACACACGTCTATTTGTACATAAATAAATACACCCATCTACATGGGCACACTCACAATTGCATAAATACATCCATGCACATACACAACACACATGCATACATATGGAGATGCTTATATAGATATGTTTGTGGAGTATATTCGATTCTAATAGATGTAATATCTATTTTAAGCTTCTGCAGACCACATGGGCTGATAATAGTATTGAGCTAAAACAAATGGAGCATAGGGGATCAAGTCATACAAACATGCAATAACAGCAGTTCTAATTATCAGCAAGTTCTTTTTTTTTTTTTATTGGTCAGTTTACACATGCACTCCGTGGGTCTTGAACCCATAATCTCACCCTAATGAGCTAGAGCTCATTAGGCTAATTATCAACAACTTGTAAGGGCATTAATGTCATTATCATTTATATTAAATATAATAGGAGGGGAACCATAAATCTCTCCTGGGTTACCATACCAATTTTCTTCTCCTCTTCTTATTCTTCTTCTTTTTGCTTCTAATTATAAGCACTCATTATACACTACAACTTGCTACCAGAAATGATTATTTGATTACATCAGGGACCAATATTATATGAAATTGACTGCCAACGGAATCCGATGTCGCTTTATGTTCCATGCAATTCTTTTCTTTGTTTTAGTGTTTAAAATTGCAACTTATGAAAAGTATTTAATTCAAGCAGATAGAAAATCATTGAAGTCCTGTGCATAAAACATCTTATCAACTGCACAGCCACCCCCCCCCCCAACCCAAAAAAAAAAAAAAACTAGAACAATGCCGTACCCGTGTCATACTGGCCGTTGCATGCTATAATTTTTCAGAAATTTCTCGTGTTGCTGTGTCATACCTGTATCCGTGTCAATGTCCCTGCTTACTAGGTGCTGCTACAACGGTACCTAAGGTGTCTTGTCTTAAATTATATTATTCTCTCATGTCTTAAGTTCAAACCCCGACCCCACCCAAATTATTTTGTAATAACGGGCTGCCCAGTGGGAACCCATGGGCAGAAAAATCAACACATGGCCTGCCTCACCAGGCTACCCACGGGCCTCAACAGTAGCAGGCCAGGCCACCCATTAGCCTAGTGGGTTGGCGGGTTACTGGACCAGCCCGTGGGAATTGGGCTATTTGATGACCCTTAGGCCTTAGGTGCCTTCATCATTCTATCGTGTTTTTTATAAGGCACACCATAGTATAAAGATGGACAAGTACCAGAACTTAGATTTGGAATGCAATGCACATTGAGGCTAGCAATATAGTCATATCAAGAAAGAAAAAAAAAAATTAACATGCAAAAAATATTTAACTCATACTTACTAGAAAAATTAGACGAAAATTGGTTACTATCAAGGTACCCGCCTCATCTGTATTAACAAGAACAACACCGTATCCCTGAAAGCAAAGTCCATATATCGAATGTATCTTAGCCACGCATTTAGATAGCAAAAAACCAGAAAAATGAGTAGAACAAAAATTGAGCCACTATTACTTATATATTAAGTTCTGCAAAAACACTTATCGTCAATCTAACCACAGCAAGAAAGGTAACAAAAGATGTCGTTAATCCCTCGTCCACTATTTATTGATTAAATTCAAAGCACAACCATCACAACTTCCAAAATTTTTTTTTTTTTTTAATAAGTATCTAATACAAATTACAATCAAATCAACATGAGAAACTAATAGAACGCCGGAAATCAAATTCTTGAAAAATTCTTATGTCCACTGACAATCCAATCCAATTTTGATTACAATAAGTAGCTACAATCTAATTTTGCAGAGTCTTCTCAATGCACTAGTTGGACATGACATTAACATTTGACACATCTTTAATCTAAAGCAATCCAGAATTGCAATGAAAATGTAACTAGGTTTCTCAAAAAAAAAAAAAAAACGTACTAATTGAGGTTCTAAAATTATAGACATAACAAGCAATTGAAGCACAAAAAGGACGCACCTCGACTATGACTTGTTCGGCTTCGAGCAGGAAATCGAATTTCACATGCGAAACGTACCGCGAATCGGGCTGTGAAAAGAAAAAAAAAAAAAAAAAAAAAAACGAATTGGAAGAAAAAGGAAGAGAATTTCGATTCAGGACAAGAGCCCAAAATATAGAGAATTAGAGAGATGAGATGAGAGAGAGAGAGAAGAAGAAACCCTAGAATTGGATGGGAATTGGGAGGGGACCTCGATTTTGGTCCATTCGAGGGCGTCCCAGCTAGTGGTGGGATCCAATTTATCGGACTCGGAGGTGTCGCCGCGAAGCGACGTCGTTCGACCACCGCCGCTGCGCTGTCTTGGCGGTGCGGCCATGCGGCGAGTCGAGTTTGAATTGTTGTTTTTGAGTTTTATCAGAGAGAGAGAGAGAGAGAGAGAGAGAGAGAAAGTCAGAGAAAGGGACTTGGGCGTTGTTGAAACCTTTGAACTTGGAGGATTCTCGCAATCTCTTTTTCTCTCCTCACCTGCCGTTCGAACGAGGAAGACTTCAGGGACAGGTGGAGGTTTTTGCTAATAATAATACTCCACAATATACTCATCGTATGGCGTGTAAGATGATTCATATATTACCTTACCCAACAAGTATGTCTTCTTTCGCAGCATGTGGAACACATTTTTTAGAAAAACAAAACTTTAGCGTAATAAAGTTTTGCCTATGAGTAAAAATAATAGTTCTAAGTCTAGTTAACTCAACTTGTTGCTTCGAAAGATAAGGAAATTCTCGTTTCATATCGTTAGTCTAGTAAAGTTATTTTAATTTTTTGAAAGTACGTGTTGGTGAAAAAATGTGTGAAAATACATGTAATGCTGTTTAAAACTTGAAAATTGTTATTTGAATTGTGGTATTAAACACTCCCTCAATTACTCGCAACTTTGCTAGGTATGCTAGACATGTCAATGATTTTTTAGTGTGGATGAAAGATATTCATTTATATCTTAATGTTGTATATGTAGCCGATCTGCTTAGTTTTTCTTAATAAAATTTGCAACATTCTTCTTAGAGGAAAAAAAAAAAAACTTATTTCTTTGAACAAGATGTATTCCTATTAATAATTAAAAAAAAAAACTTCGTTTAAGTCTTAGTGTGCGTTTGTTTAGCAACGTGTCTGCGTTGCTTCTGTGTTTGCGTTTTTTTGGCTGTTCCTATGGCAATGTTTAGCAATAAGTTTTTAGTTTTCAGTAAATAAGCAGTATCCAAACAGACCCTTAAATGACTTAGTGTGCGTTTGGGTTAGGATTAAAAATAAAAATTATTTCACTATTCAGCTTATTTTTGCTAGTATCCATGAGTCTCACTGCACTTTTTGGGACTATTTATGAGTCCTACTATACTATTTCAAGTTTCAACTAACTTTTACCTTTATTTATAGTACTTTCAGCAATAATTTTTCAATTTCAGTAAAATAAGCAGTATCCAAACACACTCTTAAAGAAAAGAGATCATAATCAAGTTGCTTCAGAATGACACCAACTTCCTTGCCCAGTTTGGGCGCGTAGGCAAGGACATAGTTTATTCTACATAGGTAAGGAAATGCAATAACTCATTCCCTAGCCCATCGAGCTATTTTATCACCAAACAAACATATTAGTCTAGATGGAAGAAAAGTCATCAATCATCAGACATTAAACTTGTTTTACAAGTTGACTTGAACAGTTGTCCATAATAAAAGTTCATCGTATTTCTTCTATAAAATAAAAAATAAAAAATTAGTTAAGTCCTATGGGTCGTGAAATTGGATATTTGAGGTTCAAATCGATCAAAATCAAATTGGTGTCTTGGTCTAACGTAATAGAATTAAAGGAGTCGATTCCGTACGGTACCGGCAAGCAATCCTGTACATATAACCCTCCTGTTTCGTACTGGAAAAAATACCGGTTGTACCGGCCAATTTCGGGCAATACCAAACGGTACAGAAAAAAGTTTTTTTTTTTTTTTTTTTTAAGTTTTGTAATTTTTGAATTTTTGTTAGGGCAGAATGGTAACTTATTTGCATTAACTTATTAGTATTATTTGTTTTCTTAGTATGCAATGGTAACTTTTAAGCTTTCTATTTTTTATATTGTGTTTTTTTTTTCTTTTAATTGATACTAAAGTCTAAAACCGTGAATAATTAGTTTTGAATTGAGGAAATGTTTTATGGTAAATTTTTATATTTATTATAATATATATATATACACACACACACACATACACACATACACACATACATATATATATATATATATAAAATAGCGGTAAACCCGAAACGGTACACCGGTATCCAAAATATATCGTATCACTGACCAAACCGGTACAGCCTCTGGTACGGTATTGACTCCCTTAAATAGAATAGATGTTAGTAAAAGTTTGTCAATTCAATTGTCGTGAAAATTATGTTATTTATATCATTGCTTAGTGATAGACTGATTGATTTAAGTGTCAATTAAATTACAAGACTCTTACCTAAATAAAGTCACACCTAATTTAGTTTATTCATTGAATTAAAATTTTGATAATTTTTCTCTATTGGCCCACTAATCACTTATTCTCTTTATAATTCATACTTAATTTGTAAGTTAAATTTTATGTTAATCAAATTTCATACTAAAATTCAAATAATTATAAATAATATGGCTTTTAATCTAAAAAAACATAAAATATTTTTTTAAGTTCATCACACTTTTTAACTTGAAACATAATTCATTTAACGAAAAAATCCTTAAACCTAATGCAAAACATATATATATATAAATGTAAAATAGAACCTGTATTCATCTGCCAATGATGCCTCTTATTTGTTTGTAAACAAGAATTATTTGATTTCTAATAATATAAAATTAGAAATAACTTATTACTAATTGACCATTAAAAATTCTAATTATTATTATTGAAAGTGAATCATATTATTCATGGGAAAAATGGAATTTAAAAAAAATAAAGAAAAAAGAAAGAAACCACTCCAAAATTTAAGAAGGTTCTTTTAACTTAACAATTTTTTATACTATACATTAAACATCAACTAGTGTGGAGAGTTGAAGACTAATTTTTCAGCTATTCGAAATTATAAGTTGTTTAAAGTTAATGGTCAATTAATCAAAATTATTTAATTAATGTTTCTCAAAAAAATTATTTAATTAATAATTGATTCGATAAGTTGTTTGTTCTTACCTAGCAAAGAGCAAATTTAAAAAGAGAGAGAGAACAATGTGTTAGACTGTTAGTCAATTTTAATTAGTGTTCATTTGGTTGGAAGCAATCCAAATCATGGATTGGAATGAATGGTTTAAATAAAGCAGTACGTATGAATTTCTTCCAAAGATGAAGTGTGTGAATGAATTTAGTCTTACAAAAATGTTGAAATATTAGATTGTAAATATTGTTTCAAACTATATGTACATCTTCCTTTTCGCGATGAGTCACGATCAACGTCACTAAACAAAACCTTAATATTATCCTATATGAAACAAACAAACATTTTATATATGGAATAAAGTGTGAGAGGGTTTACATAATAACATAGGCAATTTACTATAGTCACCATTATATATTGGTACCAATATTTTTGTCCCAATGCTAACTTTCATTTGCGATAACTGATAGATCAGCATCAACTAGTGACTTAATATATGTGAGCACATTTTGACATTAAGGCAGCGTTTCCAGTAATGTTTTATGATTTTTGAGAATGTTGAAAGATTCTTATGTTTGATTACAAATCATACGGACAAAATAGGCTTTTGTCCTTTTTGGGCAAACTAAGCAGCGTTTTGCCCTATTTTTCAAACTAATTAAAGAAATGCTCATCTTTTGAAAATCGATTTTCTTAAAATCAAGTTAGGTCCTATAGTGGCGTTTTTAAGGAGCCTATAGTGACATTTTCAGGACTTATAGTGGCGTTTTGTAACTCAATTTATATGAAATCAAGTTATAGGTAAAAAAAATTAAAAAAATTGCCTATAACTCGATTTAATGGAAGTTGAGTTACAAAACGTCATTATAGGTCCTAAAAACGTCACTATAGGTCCTGAAAACGCCACTATAGATCTTTAAAAACGCCACTATAGGGCTCTAGAAATTTTTTTTTTTTATAACTCGATTTTGAGAAAATCAAGTTTTAAAAGAATGGCATTTCCCTAATTAGTTTAAAAAATATGGTAAAATGCTGTTTAGTTTGCCCAAAAAGGGCATTTAGCAATTTTGTCCGAAATCATACAATGAAATCTGATGTCAAGGTATCTAGATTTCCTCTCATGCCCCCTTCTATAGGAATGTGAATTCCTTTTGAAAAAGGTTGGTATCCACATTCTCATGCTAGATAAAGTTACATTTTATATAAATTGACAATTTTACTCATTCTCTCTATCCTTTTAACCAATAATTTTTTTTAAAAATATATTATTATTATTGTGGGTACCTAGGCATGCATGGAATGTCCTAGGCCGTCCTCGGACGTCTTTGCAACGTCCTAGGCATGCTTGGCTACGTCCTCAGACGGTGTCCTAGGAGTCCCACATCGAAGGAAAACCCCCCCACTTGCTACCTTATAAGCTTTGAAGCGAAGGGAGTAGTGTACCATTAGTTTATAGTTATTCAAATAACTAAACTAATGGTACACTACTCCCTTCGCTTCAAAGCTTATAAGGTAGCAAGTGGGGGGTTTTCCTTCGATGTGGGACTCCTAGGACACCGTCCGAGGACGTAGCCAAGCATGCCTAGGACGTTGCAAAGCATGCCTAGGACGTTGCAAAGCCGTCCGAGGACGGCCTAGGACGGTGCATGCATGCCTAGGACGTTCCATGCATGCCTAGGTACCCACAATTATAAATTGACAATTTAATTAATTATTTTTGTATTATATATGCCATTTAAAAAAAATGTTATACTATAGTTTTATTGTATTTTCCACGATTTATAGTTTATATTTTGTGTCTTATAATTTATTTGGAGGAAGATTATAAAAAAAAATTAAAAAAAAAAAAGACTTGATGCTGTATTTACGAATCAAATGATATTTGGGGAAAGATAAATTATATATATATATATATATCATATACTATATAATAAAAATTGGACTTAAATGTCATGGTTACGCCAAATGGCAGCACCGAATTGTAAGAATTTCTAAATTTTAAAAATAAAACATTTACATAAAAAAAAAAAGTCTAATGCATCTTAAATTGCAGCAACGTAAACATAGTGTAATCTAATTTTTCTTATTTTTTAATTATTCCACTAACAAAAAAAGTCTAATACATCTTAAATTGCAGCAACTGTATACTACACTAAAAAAAGAGGTCTAATGCATCTTAAATTACAGCAACGTATACTACACTAAATTAAAAGATTTAATGCATCTTAAATTGCAGCAACCGTATACTACACTAAAAAAAAAGAGGTCATCTTAAATTGTAGCAACGTACACTACACTAAATCAAAAGGTCTAATGCATCTTAAATTGTAGCAACCGTATAAATTTTTTTTTCATGAATTTATATTAATTAAAATTAAATAGATAATAAAAATAGAGTAATCTTTTACTCTATTTTTTTTTAAATAGAAGTAAACTTTTATTTTAAGTTATATAATGAATGCATATTGTGTAAGATTAAGTTTTTATTATAAAAAAAAAAAAATCATATATACAAGTCCAAAATTAATTGAATGGAATATGGTAGATAACTATGCAACTAATATAAAAGGAGATGCCTGAAAAATATAAAGAGAGTTGGCATAATTAAAACTCAAGTGCATATTTAAATCAAAAACCTTGAATTCAATAATTAAAAAATAATAATTGAAAGCATATTTAAGTGGTAACCTCAATGTAATAGTTAAGAATTATGAACAACCCAAATTACTAAACATTAAAAAATAAGAGTAAATAAACTTATGTAAGAATTGAATTTTTGTATTTTAAGCCGAATTTCACCCTATCAAAACAAAATGTGTAAATATAAATTTTAATAAATTTTTTTGAGAAAAAATTTTGATTGAGTGCTTCGGACCTCAATGAAACTCCTTGGAAAAAAAATAAAAACAACATGAATAAAAAAAATTTTAAAAAAAATTGGGAATTTATTTTTTTGAAGCAAAGAGGGACTAAATTTGAGAGAAAAACAAATAAAAAATAACCCTAAAAAATGATAGATACTTGGACGTTCAATATATTAATGAAATAAATCATGAATCTGGCCTTATTATTTATAGTGACCTGTAAATCTAAAGATGAGAGTCATGGTATAATAAAACTATTATCCATAATCATTACTATATTTATCTAACAAACAAAACTTCAACCATGGTAAACTTCAACCCCAAAAAAAAAAAAAGTTGATAAGAAATTGTTTCTATTTAAACAAATAATTTTAAGTTGTGAAGAATTTTTTATACACAAAAAAGAGAAGGAATTTATTTAAAATCAAATACCATAAAATCAAGTTGTTAACGTTAATTACAATTTTTTTCCCAATTATACGGTAAAGATCAAGTTGTTAACGTTATTAGCTTCTTCTTTTTTTTGTTATCCAAAAATTTGATATTTATCCAAAAAATAAATAAGTTAAAACAAAATATATTTGAAAAAAAATAGATAACAAATTTATTATTAATTCCTCCCCATGTGTATATCCTCCCAATGAAAGTGGTTTTTTTTATTATTTTTTTATTTTTTATGGGATTAGCTATACTTCTACGTACACAATTACACATTTTAATATTTTATGCTTGAATTTTTTTTTCTATCCTATTATTTTAGGCTTTGTTGATAATATTTAGATAGACACAATTATAAGTTGTAGTTGTATGACACCAACGAACTAAATTTACTTCTCAAAGAAGAAAACCAACTAAATTTGATCTCTTTTTAAAATTTTACTTTTTGTTGAATGTAGGTTGCATGTTTTGTTAAAACACTTATTTTTTAATGTAAGTTGCATGTTTTGTTAAAATTGCTCTTTTTATAATACACTACACGTAAAAATAAGGATTAGATGGATTAGATGAAGAATTTGGATTGTAACCAAATTAAGATTTTTATCAACTTAGAAATTATAGGAGAAGAAAAATTATATATATATATATATATTTTTTTTTTAAATCTAAAAAAAAAAAATTCTACAATTTTTTACGTGTAGTAAAAATTTTATGGAAGTGTGAAGCTGAATTTTGTTTTAAGTGTTCTACTTATCGACTTATAAATTATAATAAGATAAGTATGGGGGTAAAAGCCCAACATCACGTGCTGGGCCTAAGGCCCAATTCGAATATCACTATGTGTCCGAAGAGAAGAAAATGGTAAGAAAGGAGTCCAGGTGGAAGAAATATACCTGGAAATGAACAAGAAGGATAGTCCGAAGAGAACTCTAGTGGTCCGAAGAGGTCATTCTCCTCAGACCCCAAGGGGACTTGATCAAGCAAGTATACGGAATGTTTAATTGATCTTTCCAACAACTTCAATGACAAGGACAAGCTTTGGGCAAGCCTGGAGATTATAAGAACGAAGAAATATCTACAAGGAAAAGCTGCTACCACCGTATTTAATGCACTGCAGCAACTTTCCTGGCCGCATTTATGTGGAGAAGACCCCTGAACAATGCAATCTTAGCTACCACCACTCACGGAAAACTAAAGCAGATATCTGATATGACATGTACTCAAGTGAATGCTTAGATGAAGCACAGGTGGACGATGAAGATGAAGAAGAAGAATATATAAGTGTAATAGGCCTCTAAAGAGAGGGAGGAGAAAAATCTGCGAAAAGACTCTAAGAATTGTATTCACTTTTCAGTTAATAACAAGCCTCTTCGGATTTGAGTTTATTGAACTCTCAAGCGTGTTTTTATGTCTGTTTACCGTTGCTAGATTCACAATTAGCCTAGCTTTATCACCCACTCTCTACAAATCTATTGTTCTAGGTTCGTTGGGCTTATAATCCTGACCTTTTGGGCTTGGGCCACGAAATTTAGACCCTACAATAAGGATTAGTTGAAGAATTTGTATTGTAATAAAATCAAAAAATTTATCAACTTAAAAATTATAGGAGAAGAAGATAAGAACATATATATATATATATATATATAATATTTTAAAAATCTAAAAAAAAAAATCCTGCAATTTGGTGAAGTCACTTGGTGTAACCACGGCTTCTAAGCCCAACTTTTATTATATAGTATATGATTTTTATTAATCTATTATGTTTTTTTTAGTAAAGGATAATTAAGATTTTTATTTGATGAACACAAAAACTTAATAAATTAATAATAATATATCAATCTCTTCTTTGGATAGAAATAAAAATATATCTATACTACTATTGATGGTAGTATCCTGTCTGAATCAAGATCCATCAAAATTAATCTCTTTAAAATAAAATCGTCCATGGATGGTAGTTGTTGCTTTGAAAAACTTGGTTCTCAAGATTCAAGAGTTCCTCTCAATCCACACTCTTGATTTCAAGAAAATCAAAATAAGGGAAATTAAATCAATTAGGTATATAGGACCGTAGGAGAGCTTTTGAATCGATGATTTCTTTTAAAAATTAATTCTAGTTGGACGTTGTTTTGTATTCTAACTTGGAATGGAGTACTTTTTTTCTTTTGAAATAGTAATTTAAGATGTACTAGACTACTAGTAGATTGATGATGTCTCTGTATATTTTTAAAGAGGATGTAAAGAACTCTACTTAGTAGAATATCCTAAAAACTCTAGAGGATATGAATCTAGTAATATATGCTTTATCTTCCCATAGAGCTCTTTGTAATTATATAATACTTTTTTATAAAGTCATGTACATGCGGCAGAGAATTTGAAATTAAATAGATATAAAATTCATCAAATGTAAATTATATTTTTATATTTGTGTTGATAAAAGAAAAGACTTAATTAATATTATCTTTATCTTCAATGAGATTGATTTGAGCTTGGACTCTGCATTGTAATTGTATATGTGGGGGGGATTTTGGTCCCAGACACGTAGTCTATTTGTCCGCTTTAGATCCGAGGACCTCACGGCTTTGTCCTCTTTGCTAGTGTGGAAGGCATACTTAGGCACTTTGGTGCTTTGCAACTTCCGTCCCACATTGCTTAGAGAAGTGCCCCCCTTATGCCTTATAAGCATGAGCTCAAGGCATAAGGGTACCACTACTATCATGTGTAGTAGTGGTACACTCATGCAAGCTCCAAAGGCATATAAAGCATGAGTGGGGCGCATCTCTTGCCGATGTGGGACGTAGTCCAAGCTAAGCGCTTGCTTGCCTTGACTCGGTACTGAGAACCAATACTCATCCGCCCTTCTCATTTGTTAATCAATCAAATTGAAGCAATCCTAAACCTCCATTCGCACCCTCATTTTCTGAGACACTTACTCTGTTTTGCTGGGAATTTTTGTGGATTTTCAAAGAGAGTATTTGAGTGCTGTTGTTTGGTTGCCGAGAAAGTGAGAGAAAAGGAAATGACAAAAAATTTCTTTGTGGTACTAGTTTCTGAGAAAAGGCAAGAAAGGAGAAAATGAATGGATTTTAAAATTGAGAAATTAATTATTATTTTTTTTTATGGAAATGGCACGGTTGAATTTGGGTATATTGTTTTTGGGTTAAATGGGGTTCAATGGGTTTTTAGTTAAAACCCAATAATTAATGGGTTTAATTGGGTTGATGCCCATTTAACCAAACAAATAATTGGGTGAGTTTGGGTTTAATTAGAGTGGGTGGATTTGGGTGGGCAGATGAGTTTGGACTTATTTTGCCACCCATATATAAAACCAACTCCTCTTCTCTAGCTCCCACTATCAAAGGTGACAACTTTCCTCGCTTCCCAGGAAACCTAGAAAATCCCTCATCCATCCAAGAAAGCAAGAACGTACACCCAGCCATGCAGTCGCAGCCCCAGCCACACGTCGTGAGAATCCCCAATCCACAGCCACCGCCAGTGGCGAAGCCACATACAAGGGTGGGGGGGCCAAGGCCCCCCAAAATTTAAAAAAATTATTTTATAGTATTTATATTATTTATATTTTAAAAGATGTAGCATGTAAAAATTGAAGTTGGCCCCCTCAAATTTTAAGTCATTTCAATGGTGCGCTTAAAAGAAAAATAAATTATATTAAAATCATATAATTTAAGAGATTTAACAAATTAAACTATGTAAAAAAGTACATGTCTAATAGAAGAAATACATAACTTTTGTATACTCATTAAAATTTAGAAGACAATAAATTCTCTTAGTAAATTAATTTATATGTGTGTGTGCATGTGTAGAAGTTTGTCTTAACTAATATATTAACATCACAACTTCCCCACCCCCCCCCCCCCCCCCAATTCTAGCTCCGCCCCTGGCCACCGCCACTACCACTGCCAGACAACAGTTCATCCATATCTTGGTGGAATACCACTGCCTGCTCCATTTTGATTCATTGCATTTTAATGGTACTCGCCATCCCAGTCGCTGTTGCAATAGTATATTTAATTATTCATGTACGCTATAAAAATCAGCCTAAGATGTTCTGTGAAAGATAACAAACTTGAAGTTTTAACAATGGCGGATTGAGAGAAAAACAGAGAGAACAAAATGATGAACCAAGAAAGAGATTTCTATTCAAGCTTGTTAAATGAACTCTACGTACACAGCCTCTATTTATATCTTACAAAAAATAGTAACCGTCCTAGAAGCTTCTAGAAGCTTCCTATCTAACCATATGTAACAAACTCCTATCAACATTGACTGAATATTACAGCTGTACATCCCAGATAAATATCTACAAAATATCTACAAATATCTACTCTTAGTCACAACTGAATCCAGGAGAGAAGAAACAGAGCACGTGTCTCATTAAAGTAAAAGCACTCTGTTTTAAAACTCTTCACAATTTAGCAATTGCAAAACTAGCCATTATGCTTTGAATCTTCAACCTCTGTTTCTTCAATTTCTGTAATACTACTTTCATCCCCCCTCAAAACCAAGGGGTCCAGAGACACCATGGTTTTGTCACGTAACCAAAGAAAACGTGAAGAAGGAAGACTCTTCGTAAAGATGTCAGCAAGCTGGTCACCAGTGGCCACATACCGAACCTGAAGATCTCGGCGAAGTACTCTCTCACGCACAAAGTGATAATCAACTTCTACGTGTTTGGTGCGAGCATGAAAAACAGGGTTTGAGGCAATAGCAAGGGCAGAGACATTATCACACCAGAGCTTTGGAGCAAAAGAAAGGAAGATACCAAGATCTTTTAAAACTTGACGAATCCAAACCAACTCAGCAGCAGTGGTAGCAAGTGCACGATACTCTGATTCGGTTGAAGAACGAGAAACAGTGTCTTGTTTCTTAGCACTCCAAGTGATTGGGTTTAAACCAAGGTAGACCAAGAACCCAGTGGTAGAGCGACGATCATAGGCATCCCCAGCCCAGTCCGAATCTGAGAAGGCAGAGAGGGATAAAGGACCATGTTGGAAGAAAATCCCCACATTGAGAGAGCCACTCACATACCTCAGAATTTGTTTGGCTGCAATCAAATGAGCCTCACATGGAGCAGACATAAATTGACAAACTTGATGAACTGCGAAGCTGAGATCTGGTCTGGTGAATGTTAAATAGTGAAGAGAGCCAACAATGCTTCTATAAGTATGAGGATCAGTCAGTAAGGACCCTGAGGCAGGAACCAACCTGAGATTGGGAGCACAGGGTGTTTTAGCAGCCTTAGCATGAAGCATGTTGTGTTTCTGAAGAAGATCATGGGCATACTTGGATTGATTGAGAAAAAGACCAGCAGAAGTTCTAGTAATTTGCAACCCAAGGAAGTAGCGTAAGGGACCAAGATCCTTGAGCTCAAACTCAGTGCTCAGTTGAGTGATAATGGACTGCAAAAAGGAAGGGCAATTGCCAGTAAGGACTATGTCATCAACATAGACCAGCAGATACACCAGAAACTTCCCATGTCTCAAGATGAAAAGAGAGGAATCTGCCAAAGAGGCCAAGAACCCCAAATGAAGGAGGTGAGAAGAAAATCTCTCAAACCAAGCCCTTGGTGCTTGTTTGAGACCATAAAGGGACTTCTGAAGTCTACAAACATGATTGGGGAAGATAGGATCTACATAACCTTGTGGCTGCACCATGTATACCTCCTCCTTCAAGACACCATGAAGAAAAGCATTTCGAACATCCAACTGCCTGAGAGGCCAATTGAATTGGACAGCAAGAGAGAGGATAATTCTAACAGTAGGAGGCTTGATCACAGGGCTGAAGGTTTCATCAAAGTCAAGACCATACTGTTGATGAAAACCCTTAGCCACAAGTCTAGCCTTGTATCTGTTGATGCTGCCATCACTGTTGTGTTTCAACTTGAATACCCATTTACAACCCACTACATTTTGAGTTGGTGAGGGAGGCACTAAAACCCAAGTGCCTTGCCTAGTGAGAGCATCAAATTCTTCATCCATAGCATTACACCATTGATTATACTTAGCAGCAACCTTAAAGGATGGAGGCTCAGTGAGGGTGTAATCCATTGAAGCAGCTTTGGTTTTGGATGTACCAAAGGCTTTGGGTTTGAAGATACCAGCTTTGGATCTGGTAGTCATTGGATGAACATTTGAAACAGGTACAGAATCAGGAATAGTTGATTCAACAGATGGACTAGAACTGGATTGAGGAGCAGGTTGGGTGGATTGTATAGGCAAGGGCGTGGGAATAGACTGTATAGGTTGGGTGGGCTGTATAGAGATAGGGTCAGGTAAGGATGAAGAAACAGTAGGTATGATGTTTGTGGAGATGGACTGGTCAGGTATTAGAGTAGGTGAGGTAGACTGATAAGGTGTGGAAGTAGATAGAGAGTCTGATGTAGGAAGATGAGAGGAACTAAGTGAAGAGAGATTGGAAAGGAATGATGACCAAAGAGTAGTGACATTAGAGTCAGAGAGTGGAGAAGAATAAGAAGGAGTAGAGACTGGAGTGGACAAGTGTTTAGAGAGAAATTCAGTTTCATTGAAAATCACATGTCTAGAGAGATATATTCTATGAGTGGTAGGTTCTATACAGATATAGCCTTTAGAATGGGTAGGGTAGCCAAGAAAAAGACAAGGTTTAGTATGAGGTTGGAGCTTGTGTTTGTTGTATGGCCTGAGAAGTGGAAAACATATACAGCCAAAGGTTCTAAGATGAAGTATGTCAGGTTTAGTTTGAAATAAAACCTCCCAGGGAGATTTGTGATGAAGTAAAGGTGTGGGAAGTCTATTAATGATGTGTGTAGCTGTGGACACAGCATAAGACCAATAAGAAAGGGGTAAAGAAGAATGGGAAAGCATAGTAAGGGAGCACTCTACAAGATGCCTATGTTTCCTCTCAGCTGTGCCATTTTGCTGTGGGGTATGAGGGCAGGATGTTTGATGGATTATACCATGACTGGAGCAAAACTGATGAAAGGCAGTAGAGGTGAACTCACCCCCTCCATCAGTCCTTAAAATTTTGAGAGTACTGTGAAGTTGATTTTCAACCAAAGCTTTAAAATACTTAAACACAGGAAACACATCAGACTTATGTTTAAGCAGATATAGCCAAGAGAATTTGGAATAATCATCAACAAAGACTAGGTAATATCTAAAATCATTGATAGATGTAATAGGTGCTGGTCCCCATACATCACTGTGAACAAGTTCAAGAGGCTTAGAAGCAACAAAATCAGATTTATTGAATGGTAACTGATGCATTTTACCACTGAGGCAATGCTTACAATGATTGGCAGAATCAAAAACAGGTTTATTACAATCAATAGGAAAAGAAATAGAAGATAGTGCACTGTGAAGTACATTATTGCTAGGATGACCTAGTCTATGGTGCCAAAGCAGCCACTTGTTTGACTTTTGTGCATGAAAGGAAGCAGAAGATGAGTTGTGCTGTGCTGAAGGGGAATTGAACTGTGTGGATGAAGTAGAGTGTGGAAGAGGTCTGTTGAAAAACTGTGGATAGATTGGGTAAACCCCATTCTCACTCAAGCCCTTGTAAAGGATTCTCCCCGTAGGAACATCCTGAACAGTGAGTTGATTAGCATCAAAATGACAGGAGCAGTTATTATGTAAGCAAAACTTGTGAACAGATAGAAGGTTCATGGCTATCCTAGGGACATGAAGAACATCATTAAGCAGAAATTTATGGTATTTAGTAGAGAGGGAAGTATTACCAATATGGTTAATAGGAAGGGCTTGTCCATTGCCAACTGTGATCTGTTCTGAACCTTTATACTGTGACTGAACAGAAAGGTTATTCAAGTTAGCAGTGAGATGGTCTGAAGTGCCTGAGTCAGCTAACCAAGGATCTTGACAATTGGTTAAGGCTGCATTAGATGTTGAAGCCATTGCTGCTAGTTTGGTTGGTGGATTCTTGCCTTGATAGGCAAAGTCCATTCGGTGATAACAGTCAAGAGCTTGGTGACCTGCTTTGCCACAAATCTGACAGCTAGGTCTATCATTTTTGAAGGTCTGACCACCAGATTGACCACCAAATTGACCTCCAAAGTGAGAATTCTGAGGTAAGTTATAATTCTGTTGAGGATGAGAATTGAAAAACTGGTGTTGACCTCCACCATGATTGTTGTTAAACCTTCCTCCACCTCTACCTCTATTACCATTGTTCCTTCCTCTTCCTCTATTAAAGCCACCATTGAAACCACCATGGTTGTGTGGCTGGAGATGAGAACTAGTGGAGCCCTTATTTCCAGAGGCAAACATGGCCAGAGAGTGTGAAAAGCTATCAAGATTCTCTGCCATGGCCTGTTCTTCACTCTGCAGCATAATTGAGAGCTGTTCATAGGTAATTGGTTCACTCCTAGTACGGATTGCTGAACAAAAATGAGCAAAATCCTTAGGTAGACCTCGAAGAACAATGCAGATGAGTTCTTCATTATCTACCACTATTCCAACTGCAAGAAGTTTGTCACGAGCGATCTTAATCTTCTGCAGAAAGTTGTTGACTGAATCTGAACCTTTCTTGAGACTTTGAAGTTCCAACTTCAAATTGAGTATGTTAGCCCTTGAAGTTGATGTAAACCTCTGTCCTAAAGTGTTCCACACTTCTCTTGAGGTGGTAATTCCAACTACAAGAGAGAAAACTTGTGGTGTGAGTGTTGAATTGATCAAAGAAAGAAGAGCCTTATCTTTGATTTTCCAGGTATGGAACTCTGGATTCACAGTCGTGGTCAAGTGCCGTTGATCATCAAGCAGAAATTGACTAGGTTGTGAGGTTGAACCATCAATGTGTTCAACTAGAGAGTAAGCTTCCAGTATTGTGATCAACTGGTGCCTCCAAGGAATATAGTTCGTATAGTCAAGCTTGATTGACATCAAGTTTGACATATTAGACAGTAGTAATAATGGTGAGGGTGCTTGAGTAGTGATCTGTGGTGATGGAAGATTAGTGTTTGCAGGAGTAGTGGAAGCCATGGATTCTGGCTCTGATACCATGAAAGATAACAAACTTGAAGTTTTAACAATGGCGGATTGAGAGAAAAACAGAGAGAACAAAATGATGAACCAAGAAAGAGATTTCTATTCAAGCTTGTTAAATGAACTCTACGTACACAGCCTCTATTTATATCTTACAAAAAATAGTAACCGTCCTAGAAGCTTCTAGAAGCTTCCTATCTAACCACATGTAACAAACTCCTATCAACATTGACTGAATATTACAGCTGTACATCCCAGATAAATATCTACAAAATATCTACAAATATCTACTCTTAGTCACAACTGAATCCAGGAGAGAAGAAACAGAGCACGTGTCTCATTAAAGTAAAAGCACTCTGTTTTAAAACTCTTCACAATTTAGCAATTGCAAAACTAGCCGTTATGCTTTGAATCTTCAACCTCTGTTTCTTCAATTTCTGTAATACTACTTTCATTCTGCACATGCACTCGTCATTAGCGAGATCGAACCTTGAGCAGAGTGTTCTTGGTAATATTATTTTCTTCATTATTCTTTTTTTTTTTTTCTTTTCTTTCTTTTCCTTGTTTGTGCACACTTTTGTTGTATAATCCTACATGGATTTTTCTTGTCTTTGATAATTGTGGATTATATTGAGCTTAGAATTATTACATAGATATAGGTTAATGATTGTTTGACAATAAATTACTCATATTACAACCCAATGCTCTGTTACGTTTGATAACCTACTGATAGTTCTGCACTTCTGCTACAATGGTTTTTTTTTTTTTAAAAAATCAAATCAAATCAAACTGCTCGTCGGGAAGAATGAATTATGGGCGAGAAACTTGGTTCTTAGTGGGCTGACTGTTTTTTTTAACTCTTTCTTAATTCTCTTAAGCACAATTATTTTTTCCAACACCAGATTTAGCTAACCTAAATTTATTATTTTTACCTACTCAACCTAATAATAACTTATTACAAGGTTACTAGTTTATTTGATTTGTCTCCAAAAAAAAAAAGTAACAGGTCAATTGTAACATGCAAAATTGTCCAAACTTTAACTAGGAAAAACTAATTCAAACTTATGAAACAAAAAAAATTTATCTTAAATTGAATTGATATAATTTTGGATGAACTTATTTTCATCTTTCAATAGAATTTACAGTTTATTGTTTAAACCTCTTTTTCAATGTAGAGTTACAGTAAATAAACTAAATGGATGGGAATAGACTTTCAACACTAAGAGGATAGTGATAAGAACCAAAACACAGTTTGAGAAAGTCAAATACGGAAAACCCTTTCCTTGTATGATATATTCTTCTATCAATCTTTTATTCCTTGGATTACAAGCTGACTTATCTTCTAAAATTTTCCTTATTTGTTAACTTGTCTTCTAAAATATTCCTTATTTTTCAATCAATCAGGTCCAGAAGTACGTTGAATGGAATTAGATGCATTCCATATGGTCATGTTCAATCTCTGGATACGCTACCACAACTAGAATTACTAGAAGAAGTTCCAACTTATTGATACGCTACCACATCAATATCAAGTAGAAAAACTAGTTAAAATTTACTTATGTAGGATTGAACATGGGGATAATTTTAATTGTTTTTTTTTCTTTAATTTTATGTGATTTCCGTAACCCTAGGTTTAGGGTTATTATTTCCTTGAATTTTAGGAATATTTAGTGCTTTTCTAGCCAAATTAGGATATCAATTCGGATCTCTTCTAGAATATTTTTACTTGAAAAATAAGTATTTTTTGGAGACTTCAAATATACCTACAATGTGCAAAATGAAAATTGAGGTTCAGAATTTCAAGAATAATAATATTTTTATAGTGGTTATTTCTTTTTCTAATGGATTCGATTCACAGGAATCCCATGTAAGAATTTTGTTAGTTCATTATTTGCTTTCTTTTTCTTTTTTCTACATTTGTGCAGATTTAAATACTCTGAATATATGCATAAAATGTTACAAAAGATACTTTTTCTTTTTTAGATCTTACTTGTTTGTTTTTCATTTTTGAACTATTCCCTACCATAATTACTTTTGATCAATTCATTCGATTTTGGCGTTGCATTTGATAAAAATATTTACTTGAACAGTGATCCATCGGCAAATTTGAGAATTATTATCTAGCTGTAATTTTCTACCAAAGAAAAATTATCTAGTCGTAATATATATATATATATATAAAGTTGATTGTAATAATTTACCCTTATATCAAATACAAAGTTGGATTGTAAAAGTAAAACGAAAGAAAATACAGATTACAATGTGTTAATGATATAAAATGAGCTTCACAGCCACACAAGAATCTTCTATTTAATACAAAACAAAATAATGGTTAACAATATAGATGAACATTGATAATAAATGTTATCCCAAACACAAGTTTTCCCAACATAAGTTGTCGTATCTTCAAGGGTATACACCAAGTGGAAATTTTTCTTTAGGTTTAGGTTCAGTATATGGTACAGGTACACAACTTCCAAGAAAATTCAATAGAAGGGTGCAGTTTTGGGTTTATCTAGGGACTATCTGGCCTTTTGCCCCTTTGGGGAAAAATATTTGGCATTATGCCCCTGTTTCGAAACTACATAGGGGCGTGCCCCTGTTTCGATACTCGGTGAACCTAAAATCGAGTTACTTGAAGTACTTGATTATAACAAAGCCGAGTTATAAGCAAGTTCTTGCCACGCTGGTCTTCCAGCGTGGCTTTTGGGCAATAAAATATTCTGCGCAACTGTTTGTAACTCGGCAATGGGGAAACCGAGTTACTGATGGGATTTCAAAGCACTTATTACCATGTGAAGATGAACCCGATGAGTGGGAAATCGAGTTATTCATGTTACTTGGCTTTGCTACGATTGAGTTGTTCTGCTACATTCTAACCAGATTTCAAATCACTTATTTGCATGTGAAGCTGAACCCGATGAGTGGGAAATCGTGTTATTAATGTTACTCGGCTCTGCTACGATCGAGTTGTTCTACTATTTACTTCTCCCTTCCACAAATCAGCTTCTCATGCAATTCTCCTCATCATTTTCAGATCAACTTCTCCTCATTTTCAGAATTTTTTGTCAAAAGTTGGTGTTATCTCTCTATCATCTCAGGTGAGAAACTCATTTCCTTCTTTGAAATACATAGAGAATTTTATTGTGTAGGTAAAAGTAGTTGTAGATATTATAAAAGTTTATCAACCATAATGTATGTTTTTGTTAGAGAAGAATTTTCATTTACTAGGTTGTATTACTTGTGCTTTGGTATTTTATTGAATGAGTGTTATGTAAGTAGATTACGGTTATATTAGTTGTTTGGTGTTGTTTGGTGCTACAAGAAATGTACAATAATCTATAGAAATGGTGATGAGTGTTTTGTGTGTACATTGGGTTATATTGGGTATTTGCTGGTGTAAATTTCATTGACAAAAAAATAAAATTCGTTACATTTGCTAAAACTAATGAACAGTTAATCTTTAGATTTGCAAAAGTTGAATGTACATACTCATAATTGGTCAGACATTAATAACAACATTTTGTATTGCATACAACGTGTAGATATTAACAACAACGTCTATTGTATATGGTCAAATGTTAGTGTTAGTATTTCATTTTTAGCATGTAATAGTACATAAATTTATGAATGTCTTTGTCGTGTACCATTTTATGCAACATTACATTAATTACCACCAGTTGATGCATACTGTTAACTTGATCATTTGCTGTTATTGTATTCAGCGTCAATGTCTGGTTCTGGCAACCCATAAATCTATAGGCCTCACGATGTGTTCACTGCTATGGGTCGTTGCTGGGTATTGGAAGATGAGTTCAGCTATCCAATCAATCCAAATCTGCGAAATAGTGCTTACGTTCACAATACCATGAGATAAGAGTGGGCTTGGTTATTTCGTGAACAGCAAATGTTTTATGATGAGTTGGTTGGTTTTAAGTTGCCAGTGCCTCGGCGACTCACATCGCAAATGCCTAGAGACACGATCAACAAACTTTGTAAAGCATTGAACCACATAAGAGAAGAAAATAATCGAATGAAGATACGTCTTAATCGATATTGTATCCAAGTCGAGATTCGAGAGTCAATGGAGGGAGGGTGGTACGAGCACGCACAATTCATGCAATCACTTTTTGCTGATCCCATTTATCAATCAGATGTGGAGATGTCAGATGAAGAGTAATCATGTCGTGGTGTAATTAGACTTTGTTGGAGAACTATTTTGGTTAACTATGTTTTAAATGTATGCGTGTCACTGTTGTTGCATTTGTACTGTGTAAACCTTATTATTGATTGTGAGGAGCATGCACGTTATTTGTAATCTAGATTATTCCCACATAACGCATAGAAGTTAAATATTCCTACACATGATGTTTTTCAGTAAGCACCTACAACATAACACAGAAAACTTAAAATAACTTACATGACGTCACCAATATGCACACATTGCATATTGAACAGTAATGCTACTAACATTATTGACTTAACCCTAAACACAACACACATACCACATAGGCATTCACTCTGACAGATAGTCCTCGTAGTTAAGGATATTGTTACCTTCCGCCGTAGTAAGTTGCCTGTTCGTTGCGGCAGCCAGCTCTTCCGCCAGTTGTAGCATGTGATACCTGGACCTACGGAGTATCATCAGATTGTTCACTTTTTTTATTTTTTTCACTGCACACTTATATTGGTGCATGTTTCGTCGTGGCAATGTGAGTGGGATATGGTCGACAAGAGGCGCTTCGAGTAGCACGAGATCATCGTGCAGAGCGTTGGACTCGTTCACGCGAAAGTCCCACTCTCGCCGCAGTTCGGCATAGTATTCCCTCTCGTCGGAATCTCTCTCCCTCCTATAGTTATCTGGAAAACGAGGTAGCATCCAATTGCGCATTGACATTGGAAAATGTGACTTCTGATCGGTATGTGTAGATGTTTTGCAAGGTTAGATGTAAATGGGACTTTATATAAGAGTTTTGCAAGGGCAAGTATTTACATGGATGTGACTATATGTAAGGGTAAGTATTCACGTGAATAAAGATGATATGACTCGACAGTGTATTGTTCAGTGAGGTGTTGAGGAGCACATGCAAAACTGCGAACATGACTTGGCTATACAGTGGCACCTATTGGTGCTTGTGGTTCACTGAGGCAGCTGTTTGATTCAGCGGGCTGGTGATGTGTACTGCAAAGGAGGTTGTGTATTTATTCACGTGAAGACTATTTAGCATAGCATTCCTATGCTTCATCTGACATGACTTGACGAGACAGTGCTGACCTATGTTAAATGTATCATAAACTTTTTCAGGGATGCTCTGCATCCTTGAAAACGGTGCATTGCAAAAGGATGCATATCTGTGTATTGATGTGCGTGTAGGTGATATGACTGGACAGGGTTCACGCGAAGACTATTCAGCATTCCTGTGCTTCATTTGAGATAATTTGACGAGAGAATGCTGAGCTGTGTTAAATGTATCATAAAATTTTCAGGGATGCTCTGCATCCTTGAAAATGGTGCATTGCAAAAGGATGCATATCTGTATATTGACGTGCGTGTAGGTGATATGACTGGACAGGGTTCACACGAAGACTATTTAGCATTCATGTGCTTCATCTGACATGATTTGACGAAACAATGCTGAGTTGTGTTAAATGTATCATAAACTTTTCAGGGATGCTCTGTATCCTTGAAAACGGTGCATTGCAAAAGGATGCATATCTGTGTATTGACGTGAGTGTGGATGATATGACTCGACAGGGTTCAACAGTGCGAAGCTGTTGAGCAGCACATGCAACACTGCAAATATCAGTGTAGCAATGGGGGACAGCTCACCCCCAAAATTGATGCATAAACTTTTCAAGGATGCTCTGTGTTTTCACGTCAGTGTGGATGGGTACTTGTGGTCAGGGTTCAACAGTGCTGAGCTATCTACCGTAGCTGCACTCGCTGCTCCCTATGGTGGTATTTGGCAAGTGGGATTGAAGAAAGCTGATAACAACATTTGGTTTTGTAATGATTGGCAGGATTTCGTTGAATATCATTCTATCTGTTATGGTTATTTTTTAGTCTTCAGATATCCACTAAGATTCAATATCCACCTAGCAAGAACTGTAAATTGGAAGATCATTAGGAAGAAATAATATACTTAGATGAAGATGAAACAAGCATATCCCTCAGATGATTTGCCCACAAAACATGAAGTCGAAGAAAAGTTTGTTACGAAAAAATTTTATTGTACACAAAGACGAAGAGAGAATGAGTGAGTGGTTAGTCTGGTTTGGATGAGTCTGTATGTAATGTATCTGTATAAAGTAGTACACTAGCATAACTAAGATATACGGATACGGGTATATGATACAGCGACTCACAGTGTCATATATATGAATTATTCGTATTATTGAATCATACGTGTGGTTGGTCTGTGTGGTTTGAATGAGTCTGTATGTATTGAATTTATTAAATTTTCCTACAAGTAATGTGCAATAAATCTAAGTTGGGTGATGAGTGTTATGTGGGTAACATTTCAAATTACACACAGACAGAATATTGGAAACATCAACATATCTAAGGTTTTTCCTACACTACAAAGTAGAGGACATTGTCCAACCAAAGTACAAAAATCATATGTAGCAACAAAGAACAATAGGGAAAAAATAAGCAAGTGATTTCATATACACTTAGCCAACAGAATCAAGTACCATATAACTCGCTATACTCAAAATCGAGTTCTTTAAATTGTGACCGATCAAACACCAATCAACTAGCAACCAATTTGTACAAAGATGTTTGCTGGACCCAGGCATTTTTTCGATGGGTTGCATCTTTTCTCCATCAATACTCGGCTTCTCTAGTGTCGAGTTATGTAAATATAACTCACTTCCTCTGAAATCGAGTACTGTCTGGTCATCATAACCGAGGAAAATACTACATGTTACTCGTTATTTCTGGTATCGAGTTATTTAATACTACTCGATATCCTTAACATCGAGTTTTGTGGTAAACTGCAGCACTTGATACAGCCTCTCTTGAAATGTCTTTCGTTGTCATCTGCAGCTCCGTTTTATCAATACACCAGCTATGAAAGTTTATTACAATTTTCATGAAGCACCTATGCATTGCATAGATCTAGTAAGTTTGGGATTGCCCCTGCTATAAAAAATTTAGCTATGAAAGTTGTAGAAGCTGGAAATCATACTAAACAAAAGGCACTGCTTGTATATGCTATAATTTGCATGTAACTGAATTGTTCACTTGACCAGCTTAGTGAAACCCCATCTAGTACTTAACATTAATGCCATTAACAAAGTGCATGGCCACATAAGTACTTAACAAAAGTACAGAACTTAGTATCAACTTCCAAGCAAAAAATGACCAATCTAACACCGTCTTCTCATCATGAAACCAAGTATACCCAAAGATCATGTGCTTCCTCAGGCGTGTAGGGGATCATCCTGGCTGCGCAATGTATGTCCATTATCACCCATCCACCTTGGCTGCCGTACCTGCTGTAAACAGTTCAAATATGTTATGTACATTGGATCTATATAAGTTATTAACAAGCAACACAGCCACAACAACACTCAAAATCATGACTTACGACAAATAATGTGACAAAACTATTGAACAACCTTGTTTCGTGATTCTCCAGCATCATATTTAAATACCAATTGGACTCATTTGCCTATCCATGCATGAACACCAACGTTTGTTTCATAAATAGTCCAAATACGTACTATGGCAATAGAGAAGAATTTACTACTACTCAGTTGTTAACAGTCATGTAACGATTTATATGACAAAAGTTGTTAAGAAATGGAAGCTTTACCTATGATGCAGCTCCACCACTTGTTGACTCCGCATTTCGAGTAGGACATGTTCTACGGTTGTACCCCTCTTGGCGACACAACCCACATCTTGATTTTGGTCCATTCTCGATCCATAAGGAGCTCGGCAACTTCCTATCATTATCATCCTCGTCCATCTCATTGCAGATACGTGTTGACTTTGGCCAACCTTTGTTCTGAATCAATCGTGGGTTGGGCATCACTAGTCTAGTTTCTTCCGGATCTAGCCATGCTAATCTGTCTTTCAACTGTTGGAATATCGGTTCGTAGCTGTGGTACCTATGACTCACGCTATAGCAAGGATCAATAAACTGTTGCGCATCGTGCTTATACTTAGCACAAATTGCTATTACGTGTGAACACCGGATCTTGAGCACTTCCCATTTCCCGCACGTGCATGTCATACTCCGAAGATCAACCCTATGCGTGTGTTGTCCGCCCCCACTACTCAGAGGATTACCCGGTGTGTCAATCTGATATATCCACACTTGTGTGGACATCTGTGTCCCCATATGGTCTTTTGCCTTCGCTTGATATTTTTCGAACTTATCCATGGCATACTTGCACCATTCTTGACCCGCTTCCAACTGATCTAGAGTGAGATTACGATGAGCGTCAAAGTACGAGTTCACTTTGAAAAAGGTGAACCTCACCATTGCCGTTATTGGCAAGCTGCGTGCACCTTCCAGTACTCCATTAAAGCACTCCGATAGGTTGGTTGTCATTGCTCTGTATCGATGCCCTCCGTCTGCCTAAAATAAAAGAGAAATGCTACCATGTCCAACATCTATTTACAAATGATCAAAGAACCCTACAGAAATAAAAAGAAATGATTTCGACATGTTCGAAGTACAGTACGACTACGTACCTGACCGGTAGGCGTCTCCCATAGCGCCGTGGATCGATGACCTAGCTGTTGTCTCAATTGTGTATTTACCGTGGGTCCAAGATCCACATTTTGCAGTTGCTACATATCTGACACGCATGCAATCATGTTAGACACATAGATATATGTTTAATAGTGAAGAAAAGCTTGGCTTTTGCAAGTAAACACAAGCAAGTAATTGAATGTTCTAGAACAAACTGACAGAAACAAATAGAGAGAGAGGGAGAGTGAAAGAGAAACAGAGTGAGAGAGAGATTTGACATAAAATTGAAAACATATAATTGCTCAATTGAATTATACATCTTGCATCTATATATACACTAATTTTCAATCCATTTAATCATATCAAGGAAGAGTTAAATTAAAACAGTAAAATATAAAACAGCTAGCCTGAGCATATATGCCTAACTTGATCTTAATGTTCATGGCTGCAAGGCATAAACAAAAAGGAGACATAGTTGCAAAATGTATAAGCAACCTAACCAACCAACCAACGTGCGAATCAGTGTCTAAATCAAACAAAGTAAACCAACAAATGAATACAGCAAAATGCAAACCAATGAATCAATTAAGCACCACAAAAAACACCATTGGAAAATACTAAAACATAGTTGTAAAAGGTACAGAACTACCCCTAAACAAGCCCTGCCTAGAAAGTCCCTTCTTTAAACAAAGTGTAAAGTTGTTTCCTTTTACTTGTTCCCCTAATCTTTAAGTTTTTCCGTACTTGACATCACACTCTAAACGAAATTTTATTTCATAAAGCAAGAACTGAAAAGGGTTCATTGTAACTTAGTGGCTACTGAGGTGTGTTTTCAACAAAAAAGGGGGAGACAAACATGGAAGTAGGTAAAGGTGCCATTAGAGACTTTAGTGCCATGGACATCTCACTCACAAGCACAGCTTTGGAGGCAACTAATAATAATCAAATTAATATTGAGCTTAATTAAATGAATTAAACAACTGTGAGACCTATACCATCAAATGATGGTGTGTGCATAGTTATGTGTCAAATGAACACTGAATTGGTGACCATAATAGTCCAAGAGCATTGCTTTCTTTTCTTTTGGGTTTTTTTTCTTAACTTGTTTTTATGAACCCCACAATCCAAGAGTAAACAATTTTGAGATTATGGATACAAACGAGACAGAAATGGAAAAAGAATTCTTAAATTTTTTGCAAGAAGAAGAAAAAAATAGATTATCTAGCATTTTTCTATAAAAGCCACAAGCCTTACAAAAAGAAGTCAAATATTCTTCTACCTTACAACTGCAAAGTCGATTATGTACATAAAATGTATGAAACCTACAAATTAAATATTTTGTTAATATTAGAAGTCAATTATATTTTTATTGGTCAAGTGTTGGTCGTAAATTAAGTTTTTAGTAATTCATTTCTTTTCTTCGAATAAAGCAAATTTTTGTAAATCAATAGTTGGCTTTCCTAAGTCAACTAGAAATAGGGTCAAGGTAGTTAAAGGTGAAAGGCAACCTTAAGGTGCCAAGGCCTTATATCGCCCAACGCCCTAAGGTGTGAGGCGACAAGGCCTTTGGTGCAGCCAAGGGCAGCCCATTCGAGAAGACCTGGAATTTACCAAATTGTCTTTATTTTGGGAGAACTTAATTAAAAGCAATCCAACAAGGAAAAACAAAAACAAACAATCAAATAAGAGTCAATTCAACTTTAGATTGACCAAGGAAGGTCCCAATAAAACTCTTCATCATCTGAAATTCCCAAATTAAAAAGTCTTTAAAGGAAACTGCAATCAAATAAGAGTAAATTTAACTTTAGACTAAAGAAGGTCCCAATAGAACGAAATTCCCAAATTAAAAAGTCTTTAAAGGAAACTGCAATTAAATAAGAGTAAATTTAACTTTAGACTAAGGAAGGTCCCAATAGAACTCTTCGTCGTTTGAAACATCCCAAATTATAGAACTCTTTAAAGGGAACTGCCAGTTACGTTCCCGTCACTGACTCCTAAGTTTTTAATTTTTTATCATTTTTTGTCTTTGTTTCTTTATTGCAATTTTCCATTTGCGTCAAATTTTAGTATCAAAGCTCGTTCTACATCATTCACACAAAATAAGAACAACAATTCATATTCCATTCTTTTCCATTAATTACATTATATATCAATTCCCATTCAAAAGCCTAAACCTTTATACCCACAAAAATTATTTTCGACATAGAGAAATCAATAACTCCACCAATACCCTTGGGAAATAAGTATAGGTGGCCAAAATAAATAAATAATCAAAGCCTTAGATCCGTTAGAAGCACCCTAGAGGCACTAACACCTGAAAATAGTTGGCTTTTCAGAGGATTTACTATTTCCATTCCCAAAGCCACCACAAATCTTAATGCTCCCCCTAACCTAACCCAACGTATTAGGAAAAGATTGGTGACCCTAAAAAGCCACTAAGTTCCCTTTTCAACCCCACATGTAGTAGATGATAATAATAATAAATTGATGTACTTAGTCAACAAACATAACCCACAAATGACTGCTAATCTGACACAAGACAGAAGCTTGAACGGGCTTTAATACCAAATTTGATATAAGATTTTTAGGAATTTCAGCACTAAACTAGATTCTTGATGAGATATTGAATGTGTTGATGGCTGTTTGGTATTAAAACAATAAAAAGAACATCAAATAAAGAAAGATAAAACACTGGGCAATCACACCTAGGCTTTTGTAAGCAGTCACACTTAGGTAGGAGATAGCAATTGCGCTTGAAAAAAGTTGGAATGTTATTGAAATCTATCAATATTATCGACTACAATAAAGCCATTATATAGGCCATTTCTAAATCCTTTCTTAGAAAGACTAGGAATTCTAATAACAAAAAAAATAAGTACTTTAAGAACTTCTAAGACAATTCTAGTCTCTTAAGACAATCAATTATGCATCTGTACACAAAATGTGGCAACAAAGTTTTTAGGAACCCAAAACAGTAGATATACCGGGCATATGTATGAGCTCAATTTAGTTCAGTGATAGTGGATGTCCATGATGTGCATTTTATGCTCTGTGTGTAGATATATGCGTGCATATCCATTATACACACATTATATCTATTATATTAATAACTTAACAGAGTGGAAGCTTGTAAAAGCTAGTAAGTTTGAAGCTTGTAAAACCAATAGCTTCTCAATTCAAGATCACTCAGCATTGAATTAAAAAGCAATTTTCCCTAATTCAAAATCATGACATAACTTACAACATAATTTGCTGAATTTATAAAGTTGAATTAAAAAGCAATTTTCCCTAACAATGGACACCGTTGTCATGCTAACTGTATTTTACATGAATTTCTGCCCTAGATGTGCATCAAAACCCAGTTCAAAACCAAACCCAACAAAGCTAAAATAGCAACAATAATAATGAATAGAGATAGAGGAAAATCTAATAGATAAAAACTTAAGAAGCCACACTCAAATCAGAGTACATGCACAAGCAACACTTAACTCAGATTACATGCAGAGGGAAAAAAAGAAAATTTGAACTCAGCATTTAGAAATTACCTTAATACGTTTCTACTCCTTTGACTCTGAAGATGGATTGGGTTAAGCTTCGGAAAAGGTGTGGGTTTGGATTGAGCTTGGGAAAGGGTCTACTGAACGATTTGGTTTGGGTATGGGTAGAAATAGGAGAACTTGAATATTCGTTGAACTTGAGAAGGCTCTACTGAACAGACTGAGGGTGGCTACTGATCGGACTAAGTAAGGGAGAGAAACTGTTGAGGAAGGAAGACAAAGACAAACTGTTTTAGAGACATTACATTCAAAACTGGTTCATATTTTGCATATAACTCGGTTTCCCCATTGCCGAGTTACAAACAGTTACGCAGGAATATTTTATTGCCCAAAAGCCATACTGGAAGACCAGCGTGGCAAGAACCTGCCTATAACTCGACTTTGTTATAATCGAGTACTTTAAGTAACTTGATTTTAGGTTCACCGAGTATTGAAACAGGGGCACGCCCCTATATAGTTTCGAAACAGGGGCATAATGCCAAATATTTTTCCCAAAAGGGGCAAAAGGCCAAATAGTCCTTTACAGTTTATTGTTTAAACCTCTTTTTCAATGTAGAGTTACAGTAAATAAACTAAATGGATGGGAATAGACTTTCAACACTAGGAGGATAGTGATAAGAACCCAAACACAGTTTGAGAAAGTCAAATACGGAAAACCCTTTCCTTGTATGATATATTCTCCTATGAATCTTTTATTCCTTGGATTACAAGCTGACTTATCTTCTAAACTTTTCCTTATTTGTTAACTTGTCTTCTAAAATATTCCTTATTTTTCAATCAATCAGGTCCAGAAGTACGTTGAATGGAATTAGATGCATTCCATGTGGTCATGTTCAATCTCTGGATACGCTACCACAACTAGAATTACTAGAAGAAGTTCCAACTTATTGATACGCTACCATATCAATATCAAGTAGAAAAACTAGTTAAAATTTACTTATGTAGGATTGAACATGGGGATAATTTTAATTGTTTTTTTTTTTTTTTTTTTATATGATTTTCGGAACCCTAGGTTTAGGGTTATTATTTCCTTGAATTTTAGGAATATTTAGTGCTTTTCTAGCCAAATTAGGATATCAATTCGGATCTCTTCTAGAATATTTTTACTTGAAAAATAAGTATTTTTTTGGAGACTTTAAATATGCCTACAATATGCAAAATGAAAATTGAGGTTCAGAATTTCATGAATAATAATATTTTTATAGTGGTTATTTCTTTTTCTAATGGATTCGATTCACAGGAATCCTATGTAAGAATTTTGTTAGTTCATTATTTGCTTTCTTTTCTTTTTTCTTTTTTCTAAATTTGTGCTGATTTAAATACTCTGAATATATGCATAAAATGTTACAAAAGATACTTTTTCTTTTTTAGATCTTACTCGTTTGTTTTTCATTTTTGAACTATTCCCTACCATAATTACTTTTGATCAATTCATTCGATTTTGGCGTTGCATTTGATAAAAATATTTACTTGAACAGTGATCCATTGGCAAATTCGAGAATTATTATCTAGCTGTAATTTTCTACCAAAGAAAAATTATCTAGTCGTAATATATATATATATATATATATATAAAAAGTTGATTGTAATAATTTACCCTTATATCAAATACAAAGTTGGATTGTAAAAGTAAAACGAAAGAAAATACAGAATACAATGTGTTAATGATATAAAATGAGCTTCACAGCCACACAAGAATCTTCTATTTAATACAAAACAAAATAATGGTTAACAATATAGATGAACATTGATAATAAATGTTATCCCAAACACAAGTTTTCCCAACATAAGTTGTCGTATCTTCAAGGATATACACCAAGTGGAACTTTTTCTTTAGGTTTAGGTTCAGTATAAGGTACAGGTACACAACTTCCAAGAAAATTCAATAGAAGGGTGCAGTTGTGGGGTTTATCTAGCTACATTACTTTCAAGTCTTGCATAGCATAACACAAGAAAACGACAAATAAATTGAAAAAGAATTATGATTAGTTGATTGCATAGCACTTAAGTTCTATCATTTTGAACTAAACCCCCAAAATAAGGCCACCATCAGGCTTCACATATTTACATCTCCAGTTAAGGTAGTTCACAAGAGCCATCCAAGGGTTGGAACTATCAAATAAGAGCTAAAATATGGGGCACATACTGATTGAGCTACCAGACAAAGCCCTGATAATTAGCAATTGATTTGTAGTAAAGCAAAAACTAAAAAATACATTGATGTAAGCGGTTGCTCCAAAAAATGAGAAATGGGAGCACCATTTGTTTCAATTTAAAGCTACAATACACCAAAATAAATAGTCAGATGCTAGAAGAAATCCGAATACCCTCATTTGTCAAAAAAAGAAAAAACTACAATGGTTACTTCAAGTCAATAAACCAGTAAGTTGAGTGAGCATAGGACATACAGCCGAAGATCTTCAGGCTTTCTTTGCTGCTTTGGGAAGAAAAACCAACTTTTCGCTAATATATATATTCTACAATTGCACAACAAAGATGATACAGGAAACCACTTAATCAGGATCTCAAAATATATCATACCATTTTGTACCAGGCTCTACTATCTATCATTATAGGAGAAATTATATTTGCAAAATCAAATGCGCATAAAGAAGGCCTATAATGATAATTTTCTATCAGATAAGGTCAAAGTTCCCATCCAAGAAAACCTTAGGTTGTGTTCGGATGAAATTATTATTTCCACAAAAGATTTCCTAAAATGATAATTTCCTTTAAATTAGCACCCATCAAATACTAATTTCATTGTTGTATAATTCATACATAAACAAGGAAACTCATTTATACAAACCTACAATATATATATATATATATATTTATCTTATATCTAAAATCGCCAATGCCCCTACAATGTTTCGCATTGTTCATACAGCTTTTTTCATTGTTCATCTACAGTGCTATTTTGGTGAGGCACTTTGTCTTTCTTTTTTTTTTTTTGAACAGTAGCTACAGTACCAAGAGGCACTATAGCTACAGTAGCTACAATTTTTTTTTTTTTAGTCTTTCGTTTGTACTTTTTTTTCTTTTATATATATTATTATACTAACACAACAAATTTCACAATATTTTCACAATTATTGAGGTGTCAATTTTTTATAAGTCAAAATAAAATAATAAAATATGAAACTATGACCAACCACAATGAAAATGAATGTTTTGTGAAAATATTGTGACACTTGTTAGGTGAAAGTGTAAAAACTAGAGTACTTTTGGTTTGTTCAAGTGGCACAGTAGCTACAACGTTTTTTTTTTTTTTTTCTTCAGTCTTCCGTTTGTACTTTTTTTTTTCTTTTAAATATTTATAAGAATCCGCATATATATTATTATACTGACACAACAAATTTTACAATATTTTCACAATTATTGAGGTGTTAATTTCTTATAAGTCAAAATAAAATAATAAAATATGAAACTGTGACCAACTACGATTGAAAATAAATGTTTTGTGAAAATGTTTTGACACTTGTTGGGTGAATGTGTAAAAGCTACAGTACTTTTGGTTTGTTCAATATGTACTGCTCATCGTTTTTATTTTTTTATTTATTTTTTAATTTTTTCCCAATCATCGATTTGTGCTCTTTTTTTCTACAGTATTTTTGCATTGTTCATACAGCATTTTTCACTGTTCATCTACAATTTCATTTTGGTGAGCCACTGTGTTTTTGTTTTTTTGTTTTTTGTTTAAGTTTTGAACAGTAGCTACAGTTCCAAGCGACACTGTAGCTATTGTAGCTACATTTAAAAAAAAAAAAAATTTCAGTCTTCCATTTGTACTTTTTTTTCTTTTATATATATTGTAATATTGACACAACAAATTGCACAATATTTTCACAATTATTGAGGTGTCAATTTCTTATAAGTCAAAATAAAATAATAAAATATGAAACTGTGACCAACCACAACTGAAAATAAATATTTTGTGAAAATGTTGTAACACTTGTTAGGTGAATGAGAAAAAGTTACAGTACTTTTGGTTTGTTCAATATGTATTTTTTTCCTCAAATTATCGATTTGTGCTCTTTTTTCTACTAACTATATAAGAAGAGGCAATGCCTCTATAACGCCCCTTTTGGTGTAGTGAGCCTTTTTTTTCCCCCCAAGTTTTAAGCAATTGCTATAGTACCACTTTGGTTTGTTCAAGTGGCACTGTAGCTACAATAGCTACAACGTTTTTTTTTTTTTTTTTTCCTTAGTCTTCTGTTTGTACTTTTTAAAAAAAAAAAAATTTATAAGAACCCGCATATATATTGTTATATTGACACAACAAATTTTGCAATATTTTCACAATTATTGAGGTGTCAATTTCTTATAAATCAAAATAAAATAATAAAATATGAAATTGTGACCAATTACAACTGAAAATAAATGTTTTGCGAAAATGTTGTGACACTTATTGGGTGAATTTGTAAAAGCTACAATACTTTTGGTTTGTTCAATATGTACTGTTCATCGCTTTTTTTATTTTTATTTTTTCCTAGTCATCGATTTGTGCTCTTTTTTTCTATATATAAAAAGAGCGAATAAGCTCATGAATAATGTTATGAACAGTATTTTTGGTTTAGTGACTTGCCTTTTTCCTCCTTTTTTTTTTTTTTTTCCTTCAAGTTCACCAACTTGGTTTGAGCTTGTTTTTTTCTTTTACAGGATCTTTATATATTTACTTTCTACTTGTAATGTAAGCTTACATTACATACACACAAAAAGTAGCAAATATTATATACATTTGCAAAAAAAAAAAATTGTACAAATTTTGCAAATGTGTACATTTACCAATTTTTATGTGTTTACAATATAAATTTACATTGTAAGTGCAATGTATATTTCTATATATATATATATATATATATATAAAGAGTGAATGGGAAAAGTTACAGTAATTTCGCTACAGTAGTTATGGTTTGTTTAACTTTCTGGCCTTTTTTTTTTTTTTTTTTTTTTTTGTGAATGCATAAAGTTGTAGTATATTTGCTATATTATTTTTGGTTTGTCCACAATAATTTTCACAACACTTTCACAACAAATCAAATATGGTAAATTGTTATTGGTTTTAATTTAAACTTACCAATGAAACAATTTTTTGCTCACCAATAACAACTTGTAGTAACCTACTACTTATGATTTGTTGTGAAAATGTCATGGACATAACATTTTTTTTTGTGTGAAAAATGTTAAGATATCTTGATGTTGTCACAATATTTTCAAAACTGCTAAACTGTCAATTCTTTACAAGTTAAAATAAAATATAACAAAATTATAAAGGTATTATGAAAATGTTGCGTCATTTTATTGTGTTTTTAGAAATTTTTTATTGGTTTAATCAACTTTGTTGTGCCAAAATTCATTATTCCACATACAATTTTTTTGAGTTGACTTTTTGTATATTTTTTTCTTTACACACTATTTTAAGTAGAAACACATAATTTTGCACACAAAAACAAAAACAAAAACTTAGGAAAAAAACATTTTTCATCCTTTATGTTTGGGGTAGTTTACAATTCTTCCTTAAACTTTAAAATCATGTAATTTTTCCCTTAATATTTTGGAAAAGAGCAAATATGTCATATTGTTATTCTCTTAGTTAAACCCTAATGAAAGCTTATGATTCTTAAAATATTTTATTGTGTAATGTCTAAATTACTCCTGCTAAAATTTAACATCCTAAAAATTTTCTTTACGTATTCTGAGTTTTAGATAATAAAAATTCTTAAAAAGTTAGAATGATGATATTCAATGACACAAGCCTTTTGTTATCTTTTTAATTTTTTTTTTTAAATTTCTTAGCAAAACTCAGTTGTTTATTGTTGGAAGATGATGATATTCATTATCATTCTTAGAAGTTTTAAGAGAATAGATATATTGTCTTTAGTAAGTAGGTACTAAAAAACTATTATAGTTAAATAAATATTTATATGTTAAATAGCTACCCTAACTTTGTGGTTGATCAAAATTCTTAAACGTATGAGATTAACTTTTTTCAATATAATTATCAAAATTCTTAAAATTAATGTCTCTTTTGATTAATGTAAATCTTTATATATTTTAAAAATCAAATCATTCATATCTTTATTTTATAATACAAATAAAATCTAGAATTGACCTTAATTACTACAGTACTTTTATTCCACAGCAAGCACGTGCCTTGCACGTGCTGCCCTAACTAGTATATATAAAAGAAGCCAATAATGAATCCCATCCATTACACCATGGCCACCCACGGTCAAATAGGATGGCAATTTATATCCGACCCGTGGATACCGAGCCTGATAAATTATAGGGTTGGGTATGGATTTAAAAAAAAAAAAAAAAAGCAAGTTTGGGTTGGCTCCGGGTTTTTGCAAAAACTAGGCCTGAACCTAGACCCGGACCCGGACCTAGACCTGCCTCGTTTATATATAAGTAGAAAAATACTAAAATACCCCCATATATATATATATATAAGTTAAAAAAAAAAAAAAAAACCCTAATCCCATACCCATTTCACTCAGCCGCTGTCTACTCTCTTTCTCCTCTCCCAAAAGAATCAAATTCTTTTTCTTTTTTTTTTGGCATTATTTCACTTTATCAATAAGAGGGTCAAAACCATGTGATGCATGACACAATCAAGTAAATAAATTAAACAACGTTGGTCTGAGAATTTTTCTTTATCATAGCCAAGTAGTGTAGGACCTTTTTATTTATTTATTTTTTTTTTGTGGGAGTCATGTAGACCTTTAGCTTAAGCCCGGCCTGAACATCTGTCACCGTTGGCCTGATTAGCCTGAAGCCCTTCACCGCCAGCCATCACTTGCACGTCCAGCCGCCTTGCTTCCTCCATGTGTCTCCACCAGACCACCTCGTTCTCTATTTTTTTTTTTCTTGGGTTCATTTCATCTCAATCATGTGAGTTGTTTGTGTTTGTGTTTGTGATTTTGAAAGAGAAAATCATAAATCTGAAATTTTTGTGTTTGTGTTTGTGATTTTGAATGGGAAAATCATAAATCTAAATTTGTGTTTGTGTGTGTGATTTTGAAGGGGAAAATTATAAATTTGAAATTTTTGTGTTTGTGTTTGTGTTAAGATTTGTGTTTGTTTGGACATGGAAGAATTTCAAAATTTTTGGTGGTTATATTTTTATCAACATTTTAAGATATTAGAAGTTACAACTATAAATAAAATATGGGGAAGGAATCAAATATATATAAGGGATTTTTAAAATTTTACTATTTTACCCCCTTACCATTTTATTTTATTCCAAATTTCTTTAACTGTAAATCAAAATACCTTTTTTGTCCTAAATTTGTGTTTTTGAGAAAGTCAATTTGAAGAGTTTCTATTTAAGAAGTCTATCAAAATAATTCTTCCATCTCTCCTTAATCTCACTTCCTTTACAGACAATTTTTTTTCTTCATCTTTAATGCCCTTGAGACAATTCAAGTCTCTTGCTTTCCTTTCCTTTGCCTTAGGAAGTTCATAGATATTCTTTTCATCATCCTTCATCCCCAAATTGCTTTATAATTCATTGTATCCTTAAATCTAGCCTTTGGGACCCCCTTTTTTAATTTCCTCTATGCTATTTTATAATTTTCATAAGCAACATTGTCTCTACGTTTGGGCAGGTTTCTATGGCTCTCTCTATAATCTAACTTTTGCTTGAGCCTCCTCATTCCACCACCATGTCTTCTTAATCAGTAGCTTACATTGTTAGATTCTACAAGTACTTCCTTAGACACTCCTTTAATTCAGCTAGCCATTCATTCCATATCTCATCAAAATCGTAATCGGGGCCTTGTCTTTTTTGATTATTTCATCTTTAAACATAACTTATTTCTCTCCCTGCAAACCCTACCATCTAATCCTTGGGTTTCTCAGTCTACTATCTCTTCTTTTCATCTTTCAACACCAAATATCTAGTACCACCAACATATCTTGAGTGGTTGTGCTCTCTCTTAGTATTATTACTTTGCAATCTTTACAAATTCTACTATCAACTTTACGAGTAAGGATGAAATCTATTTGGCTAATGTTTGTCCCACTTTTTGAAGATAATAATCGAATTCCTCTTCTTGAACTAAGTGATTTTTAAGATCATATCATATGCCATTGTGAAGTCTAAAATATCATCTCTTGACTCATTCCTTGCTCCATATCCCCGCCTACATCAACTCTTTCAAATCCCCTATTCTCTTTTCCGACAGGACCATTTAGGTTTCCTCCAATAGAAGTCTTTTTCCCATTTGACAACTCTTGAATCAATTTATTCATGTACTCCCTATTATCAAAAAAAAGAAAATGAAAAAAAAGAAAAAGAAAAAGAAAAACATTCATGTATTCCCAAAATTTTTGCTTGATGGATTCTTTCAACCCTATTTGAGTAGCATGTGCACTAATTATGTTAATTGTCTCTTCTCCTAAAACAAGAGTTATTGATGAAATTCTATCCTTTATTTTCCTAACATCAACAACTTATTCTTGAAGAATATATATCTATGATTATGCCTACCCCATTTTTGTTTTTATATTTTCCTATATACCATAGCTTATATCCTGTTTGTTCAACTTCTCTTACTTTCTCATCTTTCTATGGTATGCAAATATATATATATAAAAAAGATTATTAATCATAGTTGTCCACACTTGTTGCTAATTTAGGTAATTTTCTTTGAAACTCTCTGTCATTTTTTTTTCCCCAGGAAGCTATAAATTGCTGATGCAAGACCAAGGAAAAATGCTTTAGCAAATGGGGCCATGGGAGGTGGCTCAGAGCAGGGGCGGCCCAACATAATTTGGGGCCTAAGGCGAAAAATTTATGTGAGGCCTTTAATATGTAAATATTAAATAAACAAAATTATTTAATACTAATCAAATTAAGGTTAATTTAATACATTAAATACATAAATAATACCAACTAGATTAATGTTAATTTCATATAAAGAATTGAATATCATAGTTGAACCTATAAATATTAATAAAAATATATTGCGATTGAAAAAAATATTTTATTTTGGATATAAGACAGATGCATAGTTAAATAAAATTGTAATCTAATTTTTAATTTTATATTTTGATTTTAAGAGAGAGAGAGATAGATATTATTTGGTGTATGGCTTTGTAGGATATTATTTTACAAAATTCAAAGTCTCAAACTATTAGGAGAGATTAATCTATAATTGATGATTTAACACATTTGCAACATCTTTTTGAAATATTTTAGGATTTCAATTGAGTTAAGGTTCTATTGGTCTCGTATTTTGAGTCTTAATAGAAATGAAAAAGAAAAATGCACTAATTAAAAGCATTATAAAATGTTTAAAATATAATGTGATATTGTCTCTCATTGATGAACTTCATCAATTTAATTAATGAATGTTTATATCACTTTTTTGTGATTAATAACATGGCAATTTGTAAGCCAATAGTAAAATTTATAGTATCCTTAACATCACTAATAAAAAAAATGTACAACCTTCAGAAAATATATATATATATATATATATATAATTTTATAAAAATTTGGGCCTTTAACTATGAAAAGTGGGGCTTTTTTTTCTAAGGAAAAATTTGTTTTTTGGTGGGGCCTTAGGCCTAGGCCCAACTTGCCTATGCCTTGAGCTGGCACTGGCTCAGAGTCATTGTCAAATTATTTTCAATCTGAGGTCTGTTTATGGTTTAAACTGTCATTTATTAATATCTTGGCCATAAACTTGATGTCTTATTATTTGACTGTCTCATTTTCCCTTTTTTTTTTTTTTTTTTTTTTTTATCAGATAGTTTTCTTTGGGATAGACAACATACATGCGATGAGGGATAGTCTTGCTCGACTTAGGGACTACTTAGACACTCATGGCGCTACTTCTTCAGATGGAATGTCATCATTCTTGGTTAGTTCAGAGTCTTATATAGATCTGGCTGCTTATCAGTGATACACTATATTAATTAATTAGTTTGTTGGGAACTGAAGTACATTTCCTGAGATATGAAATGATGTTACTGCAAGTATTATATGATTTCTATTCTCTTTAGTTTTGTGAATGTCTATATTGAAGCAAGACAATATGGTCAAAATTTGAAAGTTGACCTTGGAATTTGCATTGCAGCTTAGAAGGTGTGGTTCTTTACATCGTCAAAGTCATAAAAACTAACACAGCTGTGAAACTTTTCCTTACAATAATATATGGTAGATAATTACTTTCATAATGCTGTGTTTTTATGATCCACTATTATTTCCCTTTCAGGTAAGGTTGACTAAAACTTTATATTTCTTTAACAAGTAGTGATAACACTAGCTCAGATTAAACTTTTAGGGTTCCTTTTAAGTCAATGCATAGTGTCCATTAAGCCTAGCTTACTTATGATTTCATGCGTGTGAGCCAATTTTGAAAGTGTTTCTGAAGTCTAAAAGGCCTAAAATGTTCTCAAGGCACCTTATATTGCTTTTACCTATAAAATTATTATTTTTTTTAAAAATGTTCTGAAGGCCTGCAAAGTGGGGATAATCTCTGAATTCATTTTTGTTGAACTTCTTATGGATGCTATTTTGTGCATTTTAAATCAACTTCTAAAATTTCTTGTTTGTAATGGGTGAGAGCCTGTGATACTAATACTGTTGACAGAGACATGGTGGATGGACTTGGGGTGGAGGCAACCTAAGCAGTATGTCTGCTTCAGTATCAACCCTTGGTGACAGTGGTTGGTTAATACATGTTTAGAATGTCTTGGCTGATTCGGCTTGGATTGCTGCACGTGTTGCTTTGGAATCGGCATCAGTGCTTGTGCATTGCAGGTTATAACTCTTTTAGTTAATCATTGTGACAATTAAACAGAGATCATTCAATTTTATTTTAGGTTATATGCAGACATAACTGGCAGTCTCCTTTAAAGACTTATAAGAGGTGGGGATAGTAGGTTCTAATGCTTGAGTGCTCAAGCACTAGTTTGGAATGTTGCAGATGATGGATAGCTCTCTTGGGACCTTCCTCCAAATGATATTGTTGGCTCAACAAACAACTCTGGAGCATGAGACTGCACAACCATTCAGACTTGCATTCTATCAACAAAGCATTTCCACTGAAATCATGCTGAATTATGTTGACTTTTCACTGGCACGTTTTATCTGAAGCGCAGCTCTAACAACATTTCCCCTTGATACGATTCCAACCTTCCACATTTAACAACATGCCATTTAGAAACTACCCACTGCTGCCAAGCATCTAAAATGAAATTTCAACAGAAAATCATGAGAGAAAAATTCTCACCAACTTACCATCACCATCTCCTACAGGCAATTGACAGTATTTTGTTTCAAGCAACAACCTGCACATTTCAGATAGACCGGAAAATGACCAACACCATGTCAAACTGCACATTTCAGCACATCAACAATTTCATATTAAACATGTGGTTTGTGGTCACAATTTGTAGAAAAAATAAGCATAATAATGATAAAACAACAAATTTGTAAGAAAATATGATGTGAAAGAGAACTAAACATATACACTCACAAATTCACAGAAAATCTATTTAAAAACATTAAAAAAAAGAAAGAAAGATACATTATAAAATTAACAATATAACAAAAATAATATCTTGCAGCATCTTCCAGATCAGTGGATTCACGTACAACAAGTGGAGCAGGAGTCATCAAGTCCCCGACAACCTTACCATCAGTCTTACCAATCAATTTCTGTATCTCGTTGAATGGTTGCAACAATTATCCAAAAATAAGAAATTATTCACACAATTCATTGAATTCATAGATGGGAAAACTCTTCTATCTGAGTAGTAAGCTCAAGAATTACAAAAAAAGAGCAACAAAATGGCTTTAGGTTCTAGGCTAGGGTATGACTCCATCTTAGTGGACTCACACATGGCATATGATTTTAGCAATTGCTTATGTAGGGAGGACAGAGACCAAGTGAATTAAAGCCTACATTAATTAGGACTGTTTTGCATATACAAAGATTCTGGCCTTATAACAAAAGGGATGATACTAATGACTGATATATTTTTTTATTCAGCAAATTTCAATGGAGCACTTGAGTAAAGCCATGTTCATGTTATATAAAACAATTACTTCATATCTGAAATTTTCATATACCTGAATTAACATCAGTTGAGTGAAATGCTCGCAAATTTCATGTTCTATTATCTATATAGAGGAAATTAGTGTTATTATTATGCAAGATTAACCAAGAATTGCATTCAAGAAACTATCTATATATAAAGATTCATAAGACAAAAAGCTAATACTCACAACTCTTTCTGGACCGATAGCGCTACTAATTTAATATGTAACCACTCCAACAATGACTCCAGCAATGACATTTATGACGAACGTCATAATCCAAGAACCGTAATTCAGATGAACCCAAGAAAAAAAATTAGATAGTACAAAGGGTGAGGGTGGTGGTGAGAGTGGTGGTGGTGGTGGTGGTGGTGGTGGTCAAGGTGGTGGTGATGGTGATAGAGAGGTTGATGGTGGAGGTATATTATAGTGTTAGTTTTAGCGCCAAAGAAACCAATCAAACACCTGAAAAGAATGTGGAATAAGATAGCTAACATTCTCCGGACACCCAAACACGAGACACCACCACCCTCACCTCCACTATTAACCTTTCTATCACCATCACCACCACCACCACCACCACCCTCACCCTCTGTACTATCCAACATTTTTTCTTAGGTTCGTCTGAATTACAGCTCTTGAATTATGACGTTTGTTATAAATGTCATTGCTGGAGTGGTTACATATTACATTGGTGGCGCTATTGGTCCAGAAAGAGTTGTGAGTATTAGCTTTTTGTCTTACAAATCTTTATATATAGATAGTTTCTTGAATGCAATTCTTGGTTAATCTTGCATAATAATAGCACTAATTTCCTCTATATAGATAATAAAACATGAAATTTGCGAGCATTTCACTCAACCGCCGTTAATCCAGGTATATGAAAATTTTAGATATGAAGTAATTGTTTTATATAACATGAACATGGCTTTACTCAAGTCCTCCATTGAAATTTGCAGAATAAAAAAATATATTAGTCATTAGTATCATCCCTTTTGTTATAAGGCCAGAATGTTTGTATATGCAAAACAGTCCTAATTAATGTAGGCTCTACTTCACTTGGTCTCCGTCCTCCCTACATAAGCAATTGCTAAAATCATATGCCATGCTAAAATCATATGCCATGTGTGAGTCCACTAAGATGGAGTCATACCCTAGCCTAGAACCTAATGCCATTTTGTTGCTCTTTTTTGTAATTCTTGGTAATTCTTGAGCTTACTCCTCAGATAGAAGAGTTTTCCCACCTATGAATTCAATGAATTGTGTGAATAATTTCTTATTTCTTGCAATTTTGGATAATTGTTGCAGCCATTCAACGAGATACAGAAATTGATTGGTAAGACTGATGGTAAGGTTGTCGAGGACTTGATGACTCCTGCTCCACTTGTTGTACGTGAATCCACTGATCTGGAAGACGCTGCAAGGTATTATTTTTGTTATATATTGTTAATTTTATAATGTATCTTTTTTTTTTTTTTTTAATGTTTTTAAATAGATTTTCTGTGAATTTGTGAGAGTATATGTTTAGTTCTCTTTCACATCATATTTTCTTACAAAGTTGTTGTAGTTGTTGTTTTATCATTATTATGCTTATTTTTTCTACAAATTGTGACCACAAACCACATGTTTAATATGAAATTGTTGATGTGCTGAAATGTGCAGTTTGACATGGTGTTGGTCATTTTCCCGTCTATCTGAAACGTGCAGGTTGTTGCTTGAAACAAAATACTATCAATTGCCTGTAGGAGATGGTGATGGTAAGCTGGTGAGAATTTTACTCTCATGATTTTCTGTTGAAATTTCATTTTAGATGCTTGGCAGCAGTGGGTAGTTTCTAAATGGCACGTTGTTAAATGTGGAAGGTTGGAATCGTATCAAGGGGAAATGTTGTTAGAGCTACGCTTCAGATAAAACGTGCCAGTGAAAAGTCAACATAATTCAGCATGATTTCAGTGGAAATGCTCTGCTGATAGAATGCAAGTCTGAATAGTTGTGCAGTCTCATGCTCCAAAGTTGTTTGTTGAGCCAACAATATCATTTGGAGGAAGGTCCCAAGAGAGCTCTCCATCATCTGCAACATTCCAAACTAGTGCTTGAGCACTAGAACCTACTATCCCCACCTCTTATAAGTCTTTAAAGGAGACTGCCAGTTATGTCTGCATATAACCTAAAATAAAATTGAATGATCTCTGTATAATTGTCACAATGATTAACTAAAAGAGTTATAACCTGCAATGCACAAGCACTGATGCCGATTCCAAAGCAACACGTGCAGCAATCTAAGCCGAACCAGCCAAGACATTCTGAACATGTATTAACCAACCACTGTCACCAAGGGTTGATACTGAAGTAGACATACTGCTCAGGTTGCCTCCACCCCAAGTCCATCCACCATGTCTCTGTCAATAGTACTAGTATCAGAGACTCTCACCCATTACAAACAAGAAATTTTAGAAGTTGATTAAAAATGCACAAAATAACATCCATAAAAAGCTCAACAAAAATGAATTCAGAGATTATCCCCACTTTGCAGGCCTTCAGAACATTTAAAAAAAAAATTTATAGGTAAAAGCAATATAAGGTGTCTTGAGAACATTTTAGGACTTTTAGACTATAGAAACACTTTCAAAATTGGCTCACACGCATGAAATCACACGCATTGACTTAAAAGGAACCCCAAAAGTTTAATTTGAGCCAGTGTTATCACTACTTGTTAAAGAAATATAAAGTTTCAGTCAACCTTACATGAAAGGGAAATATATTTCAGTCAACCTTACATGAAAGGGAAATAATTGTGGATCATAAAAACACAGCATTATGAAAGTAATTATCTACCATATATTATTGTAAGGAAAAGTTTCACAGCTGTGTTAGTTTTTATGACTTTGAAGATGTAAAGAACCACACCTTCTAAGCTGCAATGCAAATTCCAAGGTCAACTTTCAAATTTTGACCATATTGTCTTTCTTCAATATTGATATTCACAAAACTAAAGAGAATAGAAATCATATAATACTTGCAGTAACATCATTTCATATCTCAGGAAATGTACTTCAGTTCCCAACAAACTAATTAATTAATATAGTGTATCACTGATAAGCAGCCAGATCTATATAAGACTCTGAACTAACCAAGAATGATGGCATTCCATCTGAAGAAGTAGCGCCATGAGTGTCTAAGTAGTCCCTAAGTGGAGCAAGACTATCCCTCATCGCATGTATGTTGTCTATCCCAAAGAAAACTATCTGATAAAAAAAAAACAAAAGGAAAATGAGACAGTCAAATAATAAGACATCAAGTTTATGGCCAAGATATTAATAAATGACAGTTTAAACCATAAACAGACCTCAGATTGAAAATAATTTGATGATGACTCTGAGCCACCTCCCATGGCCCCATTTGCTAAAGCATTTTTCCTTGGTCTTGCATCAGCAATATATAGCTTCCTGGAAAAAAAAATGATAGAGAGTTCCAAAGAAAATTACCTAAATTAGCAGCAAGTGTGGACAACTATGGGGTGTAAACGGTTCGGTTCAGTTGGTTTTTTAGTTTTGGCCAACCGAAACCGAAATTTTTGGTTTGTGAAATTCCCCACTGAAACCGACCGAAATAATTGGAAATCGATCGGTTTTGGTTGGTTTTGTCGGTTTTCGGTTTCAGTCAACATCACAGTTTCACAGTCACAAAAAGAAAAAAACAACTCAAAATCACATGGGGTTATCGATTTTTCAGTAAGAAAATAACAACTCAAAATCACAATCACAAATTTACAGAAAATAGCATTGATCCAGTATTAAACAAAACCCAAAATACAAAATCACAATCACAGATTCACAGAAAATAGCATTGATCCAGTATTAAATAAAACCCAAAATACAAAAAAGAGAGAGGGTTATCGAGAAATGTCACTGTGAGAAACTGAGAATGAAAAGATCAAGCCGGCGTGGGGAGGTGGCGACAGAGGCCGATTTGTCTGGAGGCGGCGAAAGAGGTAGATAGAGGCGGCGGTAAAGGTAGATTCATGTGGAGGCCGGCGTGTGAAGGCGGCGGCAGAGGCAAATCGCAGCGGCAGAGACAGATTCGTGTGGAGGCCGCTGTTTGGAGGCGGTGCAGAGGCAGATTTGCGTGGAAGCCGGCGTGGAGTGGAGGCTGTGAGAGGGATTGGAGTGGAGGCTGTGAGAGGAGATTGTGAGAGCTGAGAGGTACAGGAGTGGAGGTTGAGACGTGAGGGTGAGAATAGAGAACGTGTGGGCTGTAGGGTTTTTTTTTGTTTTTATAGTTTAATTAGATTAAGTTTAATTAGATATCTAATTAGTAATTAGTTTAATTATAGTTACTTAATCTAATGATAAATGAAAATTGAAAACATGAAATGAAATGTAAAGGCCGGATCATATTTAACAAAGAAAGGCCCAAATGTTTTTAAACAAAATGAAAAGCCCAAATATGTAGAGGAGGCCCAAATATTTATAAAATTTATATTATATATAAAATATATTATAATATGAATTTGTTCGGTTCGGTTGGTTCTGTGCATTCAAACTTGCAACCGAAAACTGAACTGAATATTTTCGGTTTTAAAAATTCAAAGTCAAAACCGAATCGAACCGAAAATTTGGCAACGATTCGGTCGGTTTCGACCGATTTGTTCGGTTCGTCTGTTTTTTGCACACCCCTAAAAGAGGGTATCTTAAAACAGCTAAACGAGTAGATGTATCATACTTCGTGTGCATTTGGCATCAATTAATTTAGCTTTTTGCTGAAAATACGCTAAAATATACTTGTATTTTGAAAAAGTGAGTTTTTAAAAAGCTGTGCATAAAGGCTAAAAGCTGAACGAAAAAGCTGATGCCAAACGCATGCTACAATGACCAAAATAAAGAAGTTCAAAGAAATTAAAGAGATCAGGTTAACAACCTAGAAAGGTTAAGTGGCCTTTGGAGGGACACGAGTAATGCAACACCCTAGAGGCAGTGGTTATGGCAAAAGGATGTTAAACAAGATCTTATCAACACATATGAGGGCAGAGTAATGTATAAACTAAATTCACAAAGATCATTTACATTGACAATAAAATGCCAAAAACATTTCAGTGCAAACTTCACGATTCATTGTAAAAGTTGAACCACAATGGCAAATTCAGTGCTCACTCTTATTATGAAGCTTTAAGAGTATCTTATGGGGCAATGTCCTTGAAAGAGTATTTGGTATGGTAAAATTCCCAAAATGTTGCTTTGTTTTATGTGGACAGCGGCTTTGGGTGCACTTTTTAACTGTGGATAATTTTATTAAATACTCCCTCCGTCCCAAATTGTTTGGTCTGTATTCCATTTTGGGATGTCCCAAAATTATATCCTGTTTGAAAAGTCAAACACCATTAATTTATTAACATTCCTTTTATGCTCTTAATTTATTTGTGGGAGCATTTTTTTTTAATTAAAAAAAATTAAAAACCTAAATTTTGAATCCACTAAAGCTATTGTTTTGCCACCAATAGAGTTTCTAATCTACAGTATTAAAATTTGATTTAAAGATAAAGATTGAATTTGGATTAGGCTTGGTGGCTATAGAATTTGGATTTGAATATAAGTTTGCTAATTGTAAGAGTAGTACACTAATAAAATTTGAAATCTACAATAACTTTGAAAATTGTTTGGCAGTTGGCGCCAATACTAGAAATTTTTTTTTTCTTAAATAATTTTTTGATAAATTTGTTTAAGGGTAATTTAGGAAATTTTTAATTTTTTTTTTTAAGAGATAAGGCAGTTCATGATGTTTCCCTAAATAATTGGGTTTTTCTAACTAGGCCAAACAATTTGGGATGGAGGGAGTAGGAAATTATCCTTGTAAATTGGTGTGGCACGTGTAAGTGTAATACTAATGGTCAATCAGTTGATAATCTGTTGCTATATATAACTCCTTTGGGAGCAAACTATGGTCTTTTATAGTTTCTGCCTTTGGTCAACTTCAAAAATAGTCTTATGAAGTGTAGCTCCTCTTTGCCCTACCTCTTTGCCCTATATGGAAAATTTTAGAGAAAAAGAGAGGTAAATTGGGAAAAAGTTTGTGAACCAATTCGATGCTGGGGGGCTAAGCATCAGGGACTTAGTCTTGTTCAATCAGGTCTTACTAGGGATCTTTGGTGGTATTTGGAGAGAGAGGCCTTATGGAGACAGGTGGTGGACCAAAAATATGGCAGAATGTGGGGTTGGCGTTCCAATAAGGTTCATGGGCCTCACGAGTTGGAGACGGGTGGTGGACAAAAGTAAGGCAGAATGTGAGTTTGGTGTTCCAATAAGGTTCATGGGTCTTATGGAGTCTGCCTATGTAAGAATATAGTGGGACAAATTCTATCACATCACTAGCTTTGAGGTGGGCGTGGGCTCTCGTATTGTGCGTAATAAGGAGGCTTCAACGCTTCAGTGGAAAATTACTTAAGATTTTATGAGAATGCTTTCCACTGAGATGTTAGCTTTGTTCGACTAATAAATTATCGAAGTTGGAGCCTGTAGTATCTTTTATAAACACTATTTAATTGAGTAAGAACTAGAGTAGATAAACCATGTTGGAATCCACTAAGAATGAATGCTAATAAATTACCAAATGTCCCAAAAGCTTGAACTATTAGGAAATGGTAAATATAATCTATTCACCATGCTTCTAAGTTCTAACACTCCTCATGTGTTGGCCTAGACTCCCCATTAATAAGTAGAACCCTAAAAGTTAGATTTTTAATTTTAAATAGGAGGTAGAGTGGAGACAAAGTCTGGTCTTAGGTCCACCTGCTCTAATACATGATAAATTACTGATTATTCCAAAAGTTTAAACTATTAGAATATGGTGAATTTAACTATAATTCTAACAAAAATGTCCAAAGTTAAATCATTCTACAAAAAGTTGCACCCTATAGCAGTATTTTCCTAAAAGAACTTATGGAAGCCTAAAGTCCCAACTAAAGTGGCATTTTTCCTTTGCATAAGCATAACAGTAGCACTTGGTATGGGAAGAATCTTAATTGTTGACAATCTCAGAAAATAGTAATTGATTGTTGTAGACCAGTGTTGTATGCATAAGTGGGCTGGGGACCTTGCAGACACCTACTTCTTGATTGCTTTGGAGCATGGTTTTCAATCTCTTTGGGCTTCGTCGTTGTTTTTTTTTTTTTTTTTTCCTTTGATAGGTAATTGAAGTTTTATTGATTAGAAAAGTACAGTGTGTTTACGATAGTAAACCCACTGCACTTGAAACAATTGGGCTTCATTGGGTTATACCATGTAGTCTAGTGGGCTGTTAATGAGTTGGCTGGCAGATTTGGTAGATGCAGCAATATACAGATTTGGAACGCTGTCCCTCACTGTCTCACGTGGTGTATTTGGAGAGAGAGAAATGCTAGAAGTTTTGAGGGATTTGAAAATTGTCTTAGACCTAAAACTTTGATTCCCCATATCTTTACTTGAGTGGGTAAATGCTTCAGGTCAATTCTCCTTTGCAAGTTAACTTGAGATGCTTGAAAATGGTAATTTTACACAGCTTAATGTTGGGGTACCTTTTGTATACATCCCATGTATATGGGTTGTGCCTCTTAACTAAGTTTCTTTTTTCTTTTGATAATTTTTTTTACTTATCAAAAGAGGAAAGAATCCATGGGCCTGTGCCTAAGAAGAAGAAAAATTTGACAAAACCCTGATAAAAGGAAAATCCTCAAATTATCCCTTTTTTTTTTTCTTAATTCTTCATCTTCCATTCATCTTATATTTAATCATCCCAAACTTCTCGTCATCCCCTCCTCAACTCTCCTGTCAACGGCACATGTTCCTTTAAGTTATAAGAGATAAGCCAACTCAAAAGTTCTACCATGATTTCCTATCAAAACACGACTCTTATTTGCAAGATGGTCCATGAAGATTGCCAATGGCAGTAAATGTAACTGATATAGAACAAAGATGCAATATAAGATAGATAAAACAGTGATAAGGAATGCAAAGTGAAATGACAAGAAATAAATGGCACAAATGTTGACAAGAGAACAGCAATCAAGATGGAGGTGGGGATAGAAGTTGACAGGTAGTTGGAGATGATGGAAGAGGAGAGCTGGTATAGGAAGAAAGAAACTATACATTGTAGGTTTTATATGCCAAAAGCAACTAAAATATGCATCGTAGCAATTTATTTACACAATCATAAAATAAATAAATAAAACTCAACAGAAAGGAATTTCCAAACATCCCTTAAAATTTAATCAGAGTCCTGTCTCAAAAATGTAACCTCGTAATCTATAGATATATGTATACCCCAGCCTGGAGAACCAAATTGAATTTTCCACATAACATTAACATGATATGAACACAACAAGAGAAATGTGGGGGGGGGGGGGGGGGGGGGTGGTTTGTGGGGGAACCCTCCAGAAATGAGAACTTACCATTTTGCTGAACTTTTCTATGGTGGTCAGTGGAATTGTGCCAAGTGCAATGATATTCCTTGTTCCCTCACTCTTAGAAAAGAAAAGAAAGAATATTAGAAAAAAGTGGAGGCAATGACGCACAACATACAAAATATATAAACACACACACGTCTATTTGCACATAAATACATACACCCATCACTCACAATTGCATAAATACATATATGCACATACACAACACACATGCATACATATGGAGATGCTTATATAGATACGTTTGTGGAGTATATTCAATTCTAATAGATGTAATATCTATTTTAAGCTTCTGCAGACCACATGGGCTGAAAATAGTATTGAGCTAAAACAAATGGAGCATAGGGGATCAAGTCATACAAACATGCAATAACAGCAGTTCTAATTATCAGCAAGTTTTTTTTTTTTTATTGGTCAGTTTACACATGCACTCCATGGGTCTTGAACCCATAATCTCACCCTACACCTAGCTCTTACAAAGAGGAGGAGGTGCCAATTGAGCTAGAGCTCATTAGGCTAATTATCAACAACTTGTAAGGGCATTAATGTCATTATCATTTATATTAAATATAATAGGAGGGGAACCATAAATCTCTCCTAGGTTACCATACCAATTTTGTTCTCCTCTTCTTATTCTTCTTCTTTTTGCTTCTAATTATAAGCATTCATTATACACTACAACTTGCTACCAGAAATGATTATTTGATTACATCAGGGACCAATATTATATGAAATTGACTGTTAACGGAATCCGATGTCGCTTTATGTTCCATGCAATTCTTTTCTTTGTTTTAGTGTTTAAAATTGCAACTTATGAAAAGCATTTAATTCAAGCAGATAGAAAATCATTGAAGTCCTATGCATAAAGCATCTTATCAACTGCACAACCCACCCACCCCCCACAACCCAAAAAAAAAAAAAAAAAAAAAACCTAGAAGAAACAATTATAAATTTTGGTGCTACTTTAGGAAGCACGGACACTTCATTCAGGGTGCCGTACCTGTGTCATACCGGTCATTTCATGCTATAATTTTTCAGAAATTTCTTGTGTTGTTGTGTCATACCCGTATCTGTGTCAATGTCCGTGCTTACTAGGTGCTGCTACAACGGTACCTAAGGTGTCTGGTCTTAAATTATATTATTCTCTCATGTCTTAAGTTCAACCCCTGACCCCACCCAAATTATTTTGTAATAACAGGCCGCCAAATGGGAACAAATGGGCAGAAAAATCAACATATGGCCTGCCTCACCGCGCTACCCACGGGCCTCAACAGTACCAAGCCGGGCCACCCATTAGCCTGGTGGGTTGGCGGGTTACTGGACCAGCCCGTGGGAATTGGGCTGTTTGATGACCCTTAGGGCTTAGGTACCTTCATCATTCTACTGTGTTTGTTATGAGGCACACCATAGTATAAAGATGGACAAGTACCAGAACTTGGATTTGGAATGCAATGCACATTGAGGCCAGCAATATAGTCATATCAAGAAGAAAAAAAATTGACATGCAAAAAATATTTAACTCAAACTTACTAGAAAAATTAGACGAAAATTGGTTACTATCAAGGTACCCGCCTCATCTGTATTAACAAGAACAACACCGTATCCCTGAAAGCAAAGTCCATATATCGAATGTATCTTAGCCACGCATTTAGATAGCAAAAAACCAGAAAAATGAGTAGAACAAAAATTGAGCCACTATTACTTATATATTAAGTTCTGCAAAAACACTTATCGTCAATCTAACCACAGCAAGAAAGGTAACAAAAGATGTCGTTAATCCCTCGTCCACTATTTATTGATTAAATTCAAAGCACAACCATCACAACTTCCAAAATTTTTTTTTTTTTTTAATAAGTATCTAATACAAATTACAATCAAATCAACATGAGAAACTAATAGAACGCCGGAAATCAAATTCTTGAAAAATTCTTATGTCCACTGACAATCCAATCCAATTTTGATTACAATAAGTAGCTACAATCTAATTTTGCAGAGTCTTCTCAATGCACTAGTTGGACATGACATTAACATTTGACACATCTTTAATCTAAAGCAATCCAGAATTGCAATGAAAATGTAACTAGGTTTCTCAAAAAAAAAAAAAAAACGTACTAATTGAGGTTCTAAAATTATAGACATAACAAGCAATTGAAGCACAAAAAGGACGCACCTCGACTATGACTTGTTCGGCTTCGAGCAGGAAATCGAATTTCACATGCGAAACGTACCGCGAATCGGGCTGTGAAAAGAAAAAAAAAAAAAAAAAAAAAAACGAATTGGAAGAAAAAGGAAGAGAATTTCGATTCAGGACAAGAGCCCAAAATATAGAGAATTAGAGAGATGAGATGAGAGAGAGAGAGAAGAAGAAACCCTAGAATTGGATGGGAATTGGGAGGGGACCTCGATTTTGGTCCATTCGAGGGCGTCCCAGCTAGTGGTGGGATCCAATTTATCGGACTCGGAGGTGTCGCCGCGAAGCGACGTCGTTCGACCACCGCCGCTGCGCTGTCTTGGCGGTGCGGCCATGCGGCGAGTCGAGTTTGAATTGTTGTTTTTGAGTTTTATCAGAGAGAGAGAGAGAGAGAGAGAGAGAGAGAAAGTCAGAGAAAGGGACTTGGGCGTTGTTGAAACCTTTGAACTTGGAGGATTCTCGCAATCTCTTTTTCTCTCCTCACCTGCCGTTCGAACGAGGAAGACTTCAGGGACAGGTGGAGGTTTTTGCTAATAATAATACTCCACAATATACTCATCGTATGGCGTGTAAGATGATTCATATATTACCTTACCCAACAAGTATGTCTTCTTTCGCAGCATGTGGAACACATTTTTTAGAAAAACAAAACTTTAGCGTAATAAAGTTTTGCCTATGAGTAAAAATAATAGTTCTAAGTCTAGTTAACTCAACTTGTTGCTTCGAAAGATAAGGAAATTCTCGTTTCATAGTGTTGCTCTAGTAATGCTATTTGTATCTTTTGAAAATATATGTAAATGAAAAAATGTGTAAAAATACGTGTAATGTTATTTAAAAACTAAAAATTGTTGTTTGAATTGTGGTACCAAACACCCCCTCAATTACTCGCAACTTTGCTAGGTATGCTAGACATGCCAGGGATTTTTTTAGTGTGGATGAAAGATATTCATTTATATCTTAATGTTTTATATGGTGCTTAGTTTTTCTTAATCAAATTTGCAACATTCTTCTTAGAGGAAAAAAAAAAAAAAACTTATTTCTTTGAACAAGATGTATTCCTATCAATAATAATAATAATAAATAAATAAATAAATAAACTTGGTTTAAGTCTTAGCATGCATTTGTTTAGCAACGTGTCTGCATTGCTTCTGCGTTTGCGTTTTTTGGCTGGTCCCATGGCACTGTTCATAGATCAGCCAAAGCACAAAAACGTGTGAACAATAGCAAGTGAACAATGTTTTTTATTTAAAAAATATTATACTACAGTGTTTTCAGCAATAAGTTTTCAGTTTTCAACAAATAAGCGGTATCCAAATAGACCCTTAAATGACTTAGTGTGCGTTCGGGTTAGGATTAAAAATGAAAAAAAAAAAATTCACTATTCAGCTTATTTTTGCTACTTTTCATGAGCCTCATTGAACTTTTTGACACTATTCATGAGTCTCACTGTACTATTTCAACTAACTTTTACATTTATCTATAATATTTTTAACAATAATTTTTCAATTTCAGTAAAATAAGCTATATTTAAACACACAAGAAAAAAGAGATCATATTCAAGTCGCTTTTTTTTTTTTTTTTGGCTGAATAATCATTTAGCTGTAATCGGTTCGGTTCGGTCGGTTTTTTTTCATCCGACCAACCGAAACCGAAATTTTCGGTTTTTAAAAGTCTCAACCGAAACCGACCGAAATAGTTGAAAAACCGTCGGTTTCAGTTTGTCTCAGTTTCGGTCGGTGTTTCGGTCAGTTTTGGTTCCTTATCCTTTATTTCCTAAGAAAGCAAACAGAGATAAAAAAAAATAAACAAACCCAGAAATTTTCTAAGAAAGCAAACAAAGAAAAAAAAATAAACAAACCCAGAATATAAAAAAGAGAGAAGAAATTGAAAAAATAAACAACCAAGCACAATAGCACATGGGTTTTTTCAGTTTCGGTTCCACATGCTTTATTTGCACATAAAAATTGAAAAAATAGCATTGATTCAGTATTAAACAAACCTAGAATATAAAAAAGAGAGAGGAAACTATGGCAAAATTAAAGAGAGAAAGAGAAGGTCACCGTGACTCCGTGAAAATGAAAAGATTAGCCGGCGGAGGGAGCCCGGCGTAGGAAGGCCAGCGTGTAGAGGCTAGTGCAGAAAGGCCGATGTGTGGAGGTGGCATGTGGAGGCGTGGAGCGGCGAGAGAAGAAGGGCTGAGGGATGAACTCTTCAAAAGACAGAAAAAAAATTGAGAGAAAAAGTTGTGAAGGGGGCGGCTGAACTGAAGAAAAGAAAAGGGAAGTATAAAAGAGGGAGGGGTATTTTCGTATTTATGTCCTGAACTAGGGTTTAAAAAAATTAAATAGCAAAAATGCACGCCCCCACCCACGCGAAGGCTTGAACCTGGAATCAGCTAGCCAAAAGAGAAAGTAGCTTACCACTAAGGCACTGATAAGGGATGTAATAGATTTACGTAAATGTATATATATATTCGGTCGGTTCGGTTCGGTTTCGGATGAAAAAATCCAACACCGAAACCGAAACCGAAAATTTCGGTTTTTAAAAAATGAAACCGAAACCGAACCGAACCGAAAATTTGGCAACGGTTTGGTCGGTTTCAATCGGTTTTTTCGGTTCGTCGGTTTTTTGCACACCCCTAATAATCAAGTTGCTTCAGAATGACACCAACTTCCTTGCACAGTTTGGGCGCGTAGGCAAAGACATAGTCTATTCTGCGTAGGTAAGGAAAAGTCATAGACGTTAAACTTGTTTTACAAGTTGACTTGAACAGTTGTCCATAATAAAAGTTGATCATATTTCTTCTATAAAATAAAAAATAAAAAACTAGTTAAGTCCTATGTGCCGAATCGATCAAAATTAAATTGGTGTCTTGGCCTGACGTTATAGAATAGATGTTATAAATTAAAAAAAGTGATGTTAACGGTGGACATAGATGAGTATTAGTAAAAGTTTGTCAATTCAATTATCGTGAAAATTATGTTTTTTATATCATTGCTCAGTGATAGACTCATTGACTTAAGTGTCAATTGAATTACAAAACTCTTACTTAAATAAAGTCGCACTTAATTTAGTTTATCCATTGATTTAAAATTTTGATAATTTTTCTCTATTAGGCCACTAATCACTTGTTCTCTTTATAATTCATACTTAATTTGTAAGTTAAATTTTATGTTAATCAAATTTCATACTAAAATTCAAATAATTATAAATAATATGGCTTTTAATCTAAAAAACATAAAATATTTTTTTAAGTTCATCACACTGTTTAACTTGAAACATAATTCATTTAACGAAAAAATCCTTAAACCTAATGCAAAACAAATATAAATGTAAAATAGAACCTGTATTCATCTGCCAATGATGTCTCTTATTTGTTTGTAAACAAGAATTATTTGATTTCTAATAATATAAAATTAGAAATAACTTATTACTAATTCACCATTAAAAATTCTAATTATTATTATTGAAAGTGAATCATATTATTCATGGGAAAAATGGAATTTAAAAAAAATAAAGAAACCACTCCAAAATTTAAGATGGTTCTTTTAACTCAACAATTTTTTATATTATACATTAAACATCAACTAGTGTGGAGAGTTGAAGACTAATTTTTCAGCTATTCGAAATTATAAGTTGTTTAAAGTTAATGGTCAATTAATCAAAATTAATTAATTAATTAATGTTTCTCAAAAAAAAATTATTTAATTAATAATTGATTCAATAAGTTGTTTGTTCTTACCTAGCAAAGAACAAATTTAAAAAAAGAGAGAGAAGAATGTGTTAGTTAGGGGTGGCAAAATCTGACACGACCCGCAAACTCGACACGACTAACCTATTTATAAACAGGTCATGGGTTGAAGTTAAATGGGTTCAGATCATATTCGGGTTAACATGAATAACCCGTTTAATAAGAGGGTCGGGTTCGTGTTTAGCATATGAACCCGCCTGACCCGTTTGACCCATTTAGCTTATAAAGTTATTAGCTATTTTGATATTATTACTTAATTTATGGTTGTTTTTACTTGTTTATTACTATATTTATAGTGGTAATTGTATTTTAATTTTATATACGTGGGAATTGATAAAGATTATATTGGTTAAGTATGACCTATTAATTAAATCATATTATATATACTAAAAGTTGGGTTTAGACGCCGTTGTTACGCCATGAGGCTTCATTAAATTGTAGAAATTTTATTAAATTTTTAGATTTTTAAAAAACTAAAAAGGAATAGTATACTACCAAGGGACTCTAATTCATTCTTATCTCTAATTCATTGTTATCATAAAGTAAGTGTATCTCTAAAAAAAATTGAAATAAAAAACTACAGATTAATATTAGAATAATTAGGACTCTAATTCATTCACAATGCAACTAATGCAAGAACACAGACTCACAAAATTCAAACATAAGAACAAAACCAAAGCACAAAAACGTAATCCTAAAACATAACAAAAACCTTTGAACACAACAACACAAAATAAAACCCAAATTAAATCACACCCATACTATCAAAAAATACTATTTGAAAGGTGGTGTCGTTGCAGAGACTTGCTCTTAAAAGGTTAGCTTCTATTTTTACATTTTTTTTTTAAATGTTATGTCTCTCTGTATATGTGTGACATGTGTTTAATCGTTGATATAATTAAGTTTCTATTTTATTTTTCTTTCTTCATATTGCTTGGTTTCTGAAATATTAAGAAAGGGGTAAAAGTTTCCGAAATTTGAACTTTGATTTAATTTTTTCACCCTCTAATTCAAAAAAATTTCATCTTTATTTGTTTTTAGCTATTAAATTTTTTCATACTTAAGTTTTGGTTCAATTTTTTTAAGGTTCTTGCAAGGAAAGCCAAGAATCAATATACCTGGAAAGGGTTTGATACAATCCCTATAGCCTTAAAGGAACTCAAGGTTAAGGCCTACAAAATTTTACATCATGGCCACAACCAGTCAAATGGGCTAAATCAGAACCCAACAGGTACAACTTTTCCCTCTTTGTAACAATTTGGGTTTTGAAAAATTGTTTTGGGTATTTTAATTGTAAATGTTATTTGTGTTTTGGGCAGGTTTCAGATGATGATGAAAGACTTTCCAATCCTAGTATTAGAAGTCAGAATGACAAGTCGAAGCTTACCAATGCTGTCAAATACTCAAATGCTTGCTAAAAGGTATTAATTTCTTTTTGGAACCTTTTTTTATGAACTAAAAAAGAATAGTATATGTAGGGACAAGATTTGTAGCCCGAGCCCAAAAGATACGGGATGTGAACCCAATAAGCCTAAGACAATGAATTTGTAGAGAGTGGGTGAAAGAACTGGGCTGTTTGTGAAATAAGCAACAGTTAATCAAGATTGTAAAAGATGAGTCAGTACAAAAAACATGCTTGGAACTTGCATAAACTGATGTCCGGAGAGATAAATTATTGTCTGAAAGGCTAATATCATTCTTAGAGCTACAGTAAATTCTTCTTTCTCTCCTTTTTCTCCGATCCCCATTTTATGAGAGGTCTCTTACATTTATATAATTTTCTTTTTAACATCTTTATCGTACACTTGTTCCTCATCTAAGCATTCACTTGAGTACATGTCCCATCAGGTAACTTCTTTGGCTCTTTATGAGTGGTGGCCGCTGAGATGACACTGTTCACAGGTTTTCTCCACATAAATGCAGTAAGAAAAGTTGCTGCAGGGTATTAAATGCGGTGGTAGCAGCTTTTGCTTTAGATATTTCTCTATTCTTATCATCTTTATACGTGCATAAAGTTCATCTTTATCGTTGGAACTTCTTGGAAGTTCACCCAAACTGCCCAAGTATTGGCTTGACCAATATTCTTCAAGTCCGAGGGGTACACACTCCTCGGACTATATTCTTCTATCCTTTCCTTACGTGATTCTCCATTCTGGGGTCTTTCCCAATCGTTTACTCTTCCTTGGACGTACCCATATCTTCAAATAGGGCCCAAGGCCCAATATATGAATTTGGGCTTTTATCCCCACAGTATACTACCAAGGACTCTAATTCATTTTTTTTTTCATTAAGTAGTTTATCTCTTTAAAAAAAATAAAGAAATAAAAAACTGCTTCACGGATGCTTTATGTAAGATTGTAGGTAAATTAATATTAGATTAATCAAGACTCTAATATATTCTTATCTCTAATTCATTGTTATCATAAAGTAAGTGTATCTCTAAAAAAATGAAATAAAAAACTGCAAATTAATATTAGATTAATCAGGACTCTAATTCATTCATATCTGAAATTCAAAAAATAAGACTCTAATTCATTTTTATCCCTAATTCATTGTTATCATAAAGTAAGTGTATCTCTATTAAAAAAAAAAAAAATACTGCTTCCTATAATTTTTTTTTTTTTTTTTTGTATTAAATTTAACGTAAACAAAAAAAAATTTTAAAATTTTTTTTAAAAAATCTAATAACAATCTAGCTAATAACGTTAACTATTTTTTTGGGATAAAGTATTTAAAAAAAAAAAACTAATATGTAATTAATGTAAACTTCTTGATTAGGTAACTTTAAGGAATTTAGAGTATTTGATTTTTACTTGGACTCTTTTTCTAGGTGGAGTATGTATATATATACACCGTTCGTTGGTGTAGTTTTTCATTCTCCAACTTATTGTACAGTTTTTTTATTTAGGCTTCCATTTTTCTACCTACAATCATGTAGGTATGTATTTTGTGCTCTAATTTTTTATTATAATCAATTAAATACGTTTTATGTATTTGTTGCCTTTTGTTTAAGCTAATTTCCTTAGGGGGTAATTTCCTTATGTTTAATCTAATTCATATGTTAATGGTTTGATCCAATTTAATTATTTTGTTGTCCAATAGATATGTAAGTTGTTGTAGTAAATTCTAATCATAGACTATTAAATTTACATACAATTTTGCAATCTATATGGTACTTTGTTTTTTTTTTTTTTAACTCTGTTTATTTATTTATTTATTTTTTTTTCAGGTTTGTCAAAGAAGATTTGAAGCATCCTAAGAAAGGTTTGTAATCTAGATGTAGAACTTTGCAAATTTTTTTTTTTTTAAATTAGAACAAAGGTTTTATTCCTTGAATAGTTCTAGCTTTAAAAAGTGGCCAATTTTATGTTACTTTGTCTAAAGATTTTAATCATTAATATTGTTGTTAACAATGCTGCAAATCACTTATATTGTAGATTCATTAGATATAAAATTCATATGTGAATAGTTTGATACATGTAACTACAAATGATATTATAGCACAATTGGTATCTTAGAAGATAATTTTGTATTAAGGTGCTATCATTTTATATTTGATGGTTGTTATACCAATGCAATTTATTTCTTTCGTTATAATAATTACTTATTTGGTTATAATAATTATATATATTCTACAACTTTTAACATAAAACAGTAGGACTTCAGCTTATACTATGAGCTAATATCATATCCTATCATATAATATCATATTTCATATTATATATAATAAAAGTTGGGCTTAGACGCCGTAGTTGCGCCACATGGCTTCACTAAATTGCAGAAATTTTAATAGATTTTTAGATTTGAAGAATAGATATATACATATTTTTTAGATAAATATGACAAATCAATAACAGTTGTGTCTATCTAAAATGTTATCAAAAAACCCTAAAATCAATAGAATAGAATTACCTAAGGATATAATTTAAATAAAAAAGAGAGATAAAAAAAATGTAAAAAACATTTCTTTAAAAAACGTAAAAGGAAAAAAATGTAGATCTAGTTAGGGATTTGTTAAACTAAAAATAATATAATAACATGAGAATAGAAGGAAAAGCAAATAGAAAAGTTGTGCACTGTTAAGAAATTAAAAATTGAAATTAGAAAGAGACAAAACTATGAACAAACGAAACAAAAAATAAAAGAAAATCAATTAACCTATTCTGTGGAGTGAAGGTATTGACGGCAGAACGAATATATGGTATAGTAAGAGGGAGAGAAGAGCTATGTGAGGGAAAAAGAGCCAGTTAGGGGTTTATATATATATATATATATATATATATAAAATCGGTTAGGTTAAAGGTTTTTTTTTTTTTTTTTTTAAAATCTATATATCTATATCATATCATATTATAAAATAAAATAAAATAAAAGTATTTGTGTTTCACCTAAACTACTTATTTTTGTTCATATCATCTTCTTCACAACTTAAAATTCCCACTATGTATACACTGTTTTTTGGTATTTCATTATTTCTACCACGTACTTTACAATTATTTGCTATATTCTTCCTTTCTCCCATCTGCCCTACCTACAACCTTGCAGGTAATTTTTTTTTCTTTTATCAAATTGAATAGATTTTGTGTATTTGTTGCCTTTTTATTATATACAATATAATTTTTATCAACAAGTTTTATAGATAGGCTGAAATTCTATGTTTGATCATACCTTTCAGTAGTTTTTTTAGAAGTCAATACAGTAAGCAATATATTTGTATTTTTTAATTTCTTATTACATGATTATTTGTTGTTGACTTCAATATTTTATTATGGATTTAATTTGTTATGGCTCTTGTTTGGTGCTTTGTTCCATGTAATCTATATTCTTTAATTAAAAGAAAAATTTGCTGTCAAACATGAAATTGGATACGAGAAAATCTATCCATCCAAATTTCTATGTAAGTCTATCTTTACTTAATCCCCTTTTTTTTTTTTTTTTTTAGTTCAAAAATTTGGATATTTTTTCATTAATGAATTGAGGTTTTGGCTTAATTTTGTTTCAACCGTTTCAATTATTGAATTCATTATTTTTTCATGTATAATATTAATGTTTGTGTTCTTTTTTTTATGATAAAAAAAAAACAATATATGTGTTCTTAAAGGCTAAAACACAATACAGTTACAAACATTACTTTAAGTTAGAATGTTACATTAAGTTAGAGTATTATATTTTTATTTATTATTAATTTAGAATGTTACATATGTATACATATACTGGTTTAGGGTTGATATAACTTATAACCATTTGAATGCAAGCAACACTAAAACAAATGATTTAAATATCAAAATAATAACTAAAAATTAAATTTCTTTTAAGTGTACAAGTACAATTTATTTTTTAATCTTAAATTTTGAATTAATTCTTTTTTTCACTTTATTTGTTATTAAATTTAATTATATTATCAAAATATTTTTTATTAAGCCATGCATCACACGGGCATAATATTAGTAGATTATAAAATAGGTCATTTGTATTAACTTTTACATAACTTGTTAATTAAATGAGTTAAATGTGTCGGGTCGGGTTGACCTGTTTAATAAACAAGTCGTGTTCAGGTTGAGGATTCTTGACATGTTTAGTAAACAAGTCGGGTTCGGGTCAACCCATATAGCCGAATACTCAAGACTCGACACGACACGAACCCGACCCACAAACACGAATTGCCACCCCTAGTATTAGTCAATTTAAATTAGTGTTCATTTGGTTGGAAGCAATCCAAATCATGGATTGGAATGAATGGTTTAAATAAAGCAGTACGTATGAATTTCTTCTAAAGATGAAGTGTGTGAACGAATTTAGTCTTACAAAAATGTTGAAATATTATATTGTAAATATTGTTTCAAACTATATGTACATCTTCCTTTTCGCGATGAGTCACGACCAACGTCGCTAAACAAAACCTTAATATTATCCTATATGAAACAAACAAACATTTTATGGACAAAATGGGCTTTTGCCCTTTTCAACCAAATTAATTAGTCTTATACCCTCCTTCCCAAACTAAATAGGGAAATGCCCCTCTTTTAAAACCCGATTTTCTCAAAATCAAGTTATAAAAAATAAAAAAATTTGGAGCCCTATAGCGGCGTTTTTAAGGACCTATAGTGACGTTTTCAAGACCTATAGTGACGTTTTTTAACTCGACTTCCATTAAATCGAGTTATAGGCAATTTTTTTAATTTTTTTTTACCTATAACTCGATTTCATATAAATCGAGTTACAAAACGCCACTATAGGTCTTGAAAACGTCACTATAGGTCCTTAAAAACGCCGCTATAGGACCTAACTCGATTTATCAAAAATCGAGTTTTAAAAGAGGGGCATTTCCCTAATTAGTTTGGGAAGGAGGGCATAAGGCTAATTAATTTGGTTGAAAAGGGCAAAAGCCCATTTTGTCCAACATTTTATAGATGGAATAAAGTGTGAGAGGGTTTACATAATAACATAGGCAATTTGCTATAGTCACCATTATATATTGGTACCAATATTTTTGTCCCAATGCTAACTTTCATTTGCGATAACTTATAGATCAGCATCAACTAGTGACTAGTCCCTGAAAAAAAAAAAAAGCATCAACTGGTGACTTAATATACGTGAGCACATTTTGACATTAAGGCGGCATTTCCGGTAATGTTTTACGATTTTTGTGAATGTTGAAAGATTCTTATGTTTAGTTACAAATTATTCAATGAAATCTGATGTCAAGATATCTAGATTTCCTCTCATGCCCCCTTTTATGGGAATGTGAATTCCTTTTGAAAAAGGTTGGTATCTACATTCCCATGCTAGATAAAGTTACATTTTATATAAATTGACAGTTTTACTCATTCTCTCTATCCTTTTAACCTATAAATATTTTTTTTTAAATATTATTATTTTAAATTGACAATTTAATTAATTATTTTTGTATTATATATGCCATTTAAAAAAAAAATGTTATACTATAGTTTTATTGTATTTTCCACGATTTATAGTTTATATTTTGTGTCTCATAATTTATTTGGAGGAAGATTATAAAAAAAAAAAAAAAGACTTGATTTTGTATTTACGAATCAAATGATATTTGGGGAAAGATAAATAATATATATATATATATATGTAAGGACTCAAATTGTATTGGACCCAAAAGAGGAATGGGATTCAAGCCCAAACAATAAAATTTTTAGAGAGTGGGTGTAAGAACTAGTTCCAGTGAGTGGAAAAAAACATCGTTCTTGCATAGCAAAAAGGAACTTCAAAATAAATAGAAGAAAACACTTTTTCCCCTTTCTCCTCGGCTAGGTTTCTAGTGTATATCTCTTTGGATTCTTTTCTCCCTCTTTTTTCCTCCCCCTTCTTTGTACTCTGATTTCACGTTATATACTACCTTCTTCATCTTGCTTTCACCGTACACGTGTAGGTTCCATTTTGAGAACTTCTTTCTGTCCCATCCAGAACTTCCTGAATCCTCCGCTCAGTGGCCATAAGGCTGCTTGGTTACTGTTCAGGTATCACCTCCACATTAATGTGGCCAGAGAGTTAGCTAGGAAGCATTTAATGGAGAGGTAGCAGCTTTTAGGAGATATTTGTTACCTTTCCCGGTTCCTTCTTTATTCAATACTCATTAGTTAGTTTGCATGTAATTCTACAAAGTTCCTTGATTATTAAAAGAGTTACATCCACCTCGGACGCTGGTTTGAGGAATAAATCTTATCCTCGGACATGTGAGCGTCCTCGGACTGGGCCGTTGGGCCGCAAGCCCACTTCCTATGAACTTTCTGTTAAGTTTTCAGGCAACTGACTTCACAATAGCCCCTCAAAATCTCACTTTTTGTAACCTCGGAAAAAGGGAGATTTTGATATCACCTCCTTAACTCCTTTGTTGAACTTTTCTAAATTTCAGAATGCCTTTCCATCTGCCCAAGACTCGTCCCTGACGTTTCGGTGTTAGGAGCACGCCATTATTAAATGATGGCAGTTTCTCGGTCCTCCACGTTTCAGCAGGATGCGAATCAAATGGTGGAGGGCCTCCAAAATTTATGAGCGGGATTTTTCCCACCTACAATTTCTACGCCTCTATAAAGAGCTTTTCAAATCAAATTTCTTTTTAGTTACGAAAAATCTCACAATCTCAGCGAGTATTCATTGAACCTATCCCTCTTTCTTTCTTCTCAACGTTCTCATAAATACCTGAAGTTTGTCCGAGGAGCTCATTTTTCACACCTGTAAGTTTCTTTAACCTTCCTCAGTCTTCAATCCTTTTCTCTAATTTTTCTTCACGATTCCTAAGAAATGGGTAGGTTTAAGTATTTAGTTGATTCCGAAAAGCAAATAGAGAAATTTAGAACTAAGTATAGGATTCCCCCAACGATAGGCATGAGGTATGCTTCCCTGGAAGAGTGGTACGATGAGAGGAAAACAGGGGAAGTAGTTATCCCCATGATCGCTTTCATAGAGGGAGGGATGACTATTCCGATGGGCAGTCTCACTAGGAGTTACCTTAGGTTCTTTAGATTGTCCCCCACACAATGCGCCCCAAATATGTTCAGGGTGCTAGGGAGTATAGAAGCCCTTAATGCGAGACTGAACTTAGGCCTTACCCATCACGATGTGAACTGGGTGTACAACCTCCATCATTTGAAGGATCACGGGTATTACCTTAAGTCTAGGTTCCCCGAGGTAAGGCTAATCCAGTGCGTCCCTAAATCGAACAAGGGCCTAAAAGATGATTTTCTCATTTTTTCCGAGGCATGGCACCACGGTTTACCCTGTACGACCCAAGAGGGAACACCAGGTGGGGCTTTTAGGCTGGACGCCTCTGCACTTAAATTTATATTCCTCAATTCAAGTTGACTTCATTTCTGACGGAATTTTTTGCTGTTTTATTGGTTTCGCAGATAAGCGCGCTACCAAGCCTCAACTCAGACTAATTAACAGGGAGAGCTTGGATAAAATCCTAAGGTCCGAGGTGTATGTAAACCCGTCCGACGGCCAATTGAAAGCAGCGCACATAATCTTGCGGTACAAACCAATCTCCACCGCCTTTCAAGCTCCCAAGTGTGTGATAAAGGCTAGAGATCCTCGGCTGCACCGAATCAGTGTAGCCTTCGAAGGATTTATTGTTCCTGAGGGTGTTCCCATTCCTGAAGGCACCCCTTACACTCAGTCATTGCCTATAGTTGCTATCTCCGTAGGGGCTCCCTCGTCACGCCCTGCCATTCAGGAAGTGGAGGGGGAAGAGGAGTAGCGAGGGTAGCCAGAGAGTCCGCATGTGCATTTCCACTTCTGGGGACGTGGGATAATTCAAAAGATTCAAAATATGTTTGCCTACGCCTAACTCGGCTCAAGTAACTTTGCATTCTGGTGTCTTAAGCTTCCAACTCCCCTCTAACCTGGCCTACGACCAGGCTTGAATCCGAGAACATCTCCACTGTTTTTCTACCCAGCTTCTTGACCATCGCCATTCCTACTAATAAGGCTTCATACTCTGCCTCGTTGTTACTGGCTGAGAATACCAACCTTAAAGACTTCTCGACGATAGCCATTTCAGGAGATATTAGGACCAGCCCCACTCCTGATCCCCTTTGGTTTGCTGCTCCATCCACATACACCTTCCAGGGAGTGGGACGTTGCATGGATATAAGGCCAACCGATTTTTCATCCATGCCATGCGGACTTGCATCTATTTCCTCAGGGCCTTCAGCAAATTCGGCCACCAGGTCGGCGAGAACCTGACCCTTCACAGAAGTACGGGGCATATACTTTACATCGAAAGCCCCAAGGATTGTGCCCCACTTAGCAACCCTGCCAGTGTAGTCTGCACTCCAAAGTACAGCTCTAAGTGGATACTGAGTCAGAACAACCACAGTGTGTGCCTGGAAGTAATGGGGGAGTTTCCTTGTAGCGTGCACCACTGCCAAAATGGCCTTCTCCAATGGTAAATAACGCACTTCAGCCTCATGAAGTGATTTGCTCACGTAGTAGACTGGCCGCTGCACGCCATTATCCACTCGTATCATAACAAAACTAATAGCATAAGTGGCTATTGCCAAGTAGGCAAAAAAAACCTCGTCCACCTCAGGGCTGGACATAATAGGTGGCCGAGATAGATATTCCTTAAGCTGCTGAAATGCTAGAGTGCACTCCTCAGTCCACTCAAACCCTTTCCATTTGTGGAGTAAAAGGAAAAAGGGTTTGCACCTATCCGCCGACCGGGATATAAATCTGTTCAGCGCAGCGATCATTCTAGTCAACCTCTGGACTTCCTTGGGATTCCGAGGTGGTTGCAAGCTATTTATGGCCTTAATCTGGTCGGGGTTCACTTCAATTCCTTGGTAGGTCACCATGTAGCCCAAAAATTTCCTAGAGCAAACCCCAAAGGAACACTTAGAGGCGTTCAGTCGTAACTTATGCTTCCTCAGAACCTCAAACGTGCTGGTGAGGTCTGTCACATGCTCAGACATTACCTTACTCTTTACTACCATGTCATCAATATAAACCTTTATGTTGTTGCCCAACAGTGGCTCAAACATCTTCATCATCATCCGCTGGTAAGTTGACCTCGCGTTCTTCAAGCCAAAGGGCATTACCTTATAGTGATAATTTCTATTGGGAGTGAGAAAAGCTGTCTTCTCTTGATCACCCAACGCCAGTGGGATCTGGTGATAGCCCTAAAAGGCATCTAGGAAGCTCATCCGAGGATGACCTACTGTTGCATCAACCAGCTGATCTATATGGGGCATGGGGAAAGGATCCTTTGGACAGGCTCTATTAAGATCTGTAAAATCAACACACACTCACCATTTTCCATTTTTCTTCTTCACTACAACTGTGTTTGCTAACCACTGATGGTAAAACACCTCTTTGATAGCGCCTGCCTGCTTGAGCTTGGCGACTTCGTCTTTAATAGCCTCGGCATGTAATCTAGACGGACGCCGAGGTGGCTGTTTCTTCGGAATAGCAGAGGGATTGACATTCAAATAATGACAGATGAAATCTGGATCAACCCCTGGGGCTTCATAGGCATTCGATGCAAATACATCGTCGTTCCTTCTTAGAACCTCAACCAATTACTCCTTCTCCAGCGAAGGCAATAGCGCTTCAACCTGAAAGTACTTATCCGAATCATCACCAACATTCACCCTCTCCAACTCCTTACACCCAGCTTCCTCGGCGGTTGTGCTGCAGAGGGTTCCTAGGTCCTTTGATTGCTATAAGTCATCATCGGCCTTGGCCGATGTACCTATCTCTGGCCGATGCTGAATAGCCACTACCATGTACTGCCTTGCCATGGCTTGATTTCCCAATATTTCTAACACTTGGTCACCTGATGGGTACTTTACCTTCTGATGAAGAGTGGAAGAAACAGCCCCAAGGGTATGCAACCAGGGCCTCCCCAAAATCGCCGTATAAGGAGAAAAAACGTCCACCACAATGAAATCCACCTCCACCACATCTGAACCTACCTGCGCAAGTAATCTAATCATACCCAACGGAATGACCGATCTGCCTTCAAAGCTTACCAACGAGGAGCTATAGGCTGTCAGGTCTTGGGGTGTCAAATTCAACCCTCTATATAGGTCAGGATACATCACCTCGGCTGCGCTTCCCTCATCAATCATCACCCTTCTTACGTCATACCCACCAATCCTAAGCGTAACAACCAAAGCATCATCATGCGGTTGTATGGTTCCTCTTTTGTCCTCATCTGAAAAGCCTAGCACCAGTGAGGTGTTCAATTTTGCTTTCTTCGGCATTGAACTTGAGCCCCCATTCGAACAATGAGACACAGACAGTATTCTGGAGGGACAAGACCCTGTTCTCCCTGGGGCAGCAAATATAACATTTATTGTGCCCAGGGGGGCTCCTGAAGAGGCATCTCCTCTCAACGTCGACCCTGTCTGACTTCCTCGGACACTGGAATGGTGCAAAAGATTGGTCAACTTCCCTTCTCAGACCAGCTGTTCCAAGTGGTCCCACAGGTTTCTGCAGTCCTCAGTAATATGTCCATGGTCTCGATGGTATTGACAGTAAAGGTTTTGATTGAGTTTCGCAAGATCCCCTGCCATTCTATTGGGCAATCTGAAGAAAGGCTCGTCTTGTATCTTTTCTAGAACCCGCTGTACTGGTTCTCGGAACACAACATTAACCGCCTGGGAGTTAGCAGATCCTGACTACCCTGCAAAGTCTCTCCGAGGTCGATTGTTGTTATACCGATCCGACCTGAAATCCCTCCTCTCCTGAGGGATCACCTTGGACTTTCCTCTACCCCGTATCTGATCTTCTTCTATCCTTCTATACTTATCGATTCTGTCCATAAGCTGTCGCATGTTGGTAACAGGTTTACCAGTTAGGGAACTCCTTAGATCATGGTCGGTTGGAAGGCCCTCCTTGAAGGTATTAATAGCCACGTTGTCATTGGCTCCATCTACTTCGTTATACATTTCTCAATATCTGTCAGAGTAGGCTTTCAGAGTTTCCCCCTCTCGCATAGACATGGATAATAACGACCCCAAGGGCTGAACAACCCTCCTGCAAGTAATAAAGCGAGCACCAAAAGCTTGGATGAGTCCCTCAAAGGAGTTAATAGTATTCGCTCATAAACCGTTGAACCACCTCATCGCCACTGGACCTAGGCTTGAGGGAAAAACCTTACACATCAAGGCTTCGTCCCTAGAGTGAATGGCCATTCTCTGACTGTAATAGCTAACATGTTCCACCGAGTCCGTTTGACCATTGTAAATGGTGAACGTAGGTTGATGGAACCACCGAGGAAGGCTTGCATCCTCAATGCATCGCATAAACAGCGACTTGGAAACTTAACTCAGTGCTTTGTTCAAAGCGTCGTTCCCTAAGCCTTGCCGAGGTGGACTCTTATACGTCCGCCGACAGTAATGCTCTTCATCATGTGAAAAAAGCTCACTGGGCGAAGTTCTAGACCGTCGTCTGTAGCTTGTGTCATCTGACTCATCAGAGGATTGCCTCGAGTCGTGAGTCGTACGCTTCCGTCGCTCGTAACGTAATTCCCTTCTTAACATATTAATCTTACGCTGCATGTCCCCATCGTTCTTCGCATGAAAGACATGGCTCTTCCCCCGAGACTGACTCTTCTCCGTGTGGGTTGTTCACGCACTTCCCTCGCGATCCCCCCTTTGTTCATGGATCACCAACGGGTTACCATGTTGAGGCCCCCTGGACTCTGCCTGGTCTGGACTAGCATCCACCTGCTATGGTACTCCCTCTGCCATCAGCTGTTGCACTTGTCTTTTCCTACAATCGGATCAAGCTCTTCCCACAGACGGCGTCAATTGTAAGGACTCAAATTGTATTGGACCCAAAAGAGGAATGGGATTTGAGCCCAACAAGCCCAAACAATAAAATTTTTAGAGAGTGGGTGTAAGAACTAGTTCCAGTGAGTGGAAAAAGACATCGTTCTTGCGTAGCAAAAAGGAACTTCAAAATAAATAGAAGAAAACACTCTTTCCACTTTTTCCTCGGCTAGGTTTCTAGTGTATATCTCTTTGGATTCTTTTCTCCCCTCTTTTTTCCTCCCCCTTCTTTGTACTCTGATTTCATGTTATATACTACCTTCTTCATCCTGTTTTCACCATACACGTGTAGGTTCCATTTTGAGAATTTCTTTCTGTCCCATCCAGAACTTCCTAGATCCTCCGCTCAGTGGCCATAAGGCTGCTTGGTTACTGTTCAGGTATCACCTCCACATTAATGCGGCCAGAGAGTTAGCTGGGAAGCATTTAATGGAGAGGTAGCAGCTTTTAGGAGATATTTGTTACCTTTCCCGGTTCCTTCTTTGTTCAATACTCATTAGTTAGTTTGCATGTAATTCTACGAAGTTCCTTAATTATTAAAAGAGTTACATCCATCTCGGAAGCTGGTTTAAGGAATAAATCTTATCCTCGGACATGTGAGCGTCCTCGGACTAGGCCGTTGGGCCGCAAGCCCACTTCCTATGAACTCTCTGTTAAGTTTTCGGGCAACTGGCCCCACAATATATATCATATCATATACTATATAATAAAAATTGGACTTAAATGTCATGGTTACGCCAAGTGGTAGCACCGAATTGTAGGAATTTTTAAATTTTAAAAATAAAATATTTACATTAAAAAAAAAAGTCTAATGCATCTTAAATTGCAACAACATAAACATAGTGTAATCGAATTCTTCCTATTTTTTAATTGCTCCACTAACAAAAAAAGTCTAATGCATCTTAAATTGCAGCAACCATATACTACACTAAATTAAAAGATCTAATGCATCTTAAATTGCAACAACCATATACTATACTAAAAAAAAGAGGTCCAATGCATCTTAAATTGCAGCAACGCACACTACGTTAAATCAAAAAGTCTAATGCATCTTAAATTGCAGCAACCGTACACTACACTAAAAAAAAAAGAGGTCTAATGCATCTTAAATTACAACAATATTTTAAAAATATTTAAACATATATAATTAAATTACAATTTTACTACTAAGAGCTTTTAGAAATTTAAAACTTGCCATAATTTTTTAAAATATTTTATAATAAATTTTTTTTTGCAAAAAAAAAAAAAAAAACTTACATAATATACATTGTCTATGTAACTTAATTTTTAAAAATATTTTTACTATCTTATTTGTTATCAGATTTGGTTGTATTATCAAAAAATATATTTTTTAAAATTTATATATAATTTTTTTATTAAGCCATGCATCACATGGCTTAATCAAGAATCATGTGTAAATTAATGAAAAAAAAATTTTATATTAATTAAAATTAAATAGATAATAAAAATAGAGTAATCTTTTACTCTTTTTTTTTTTTAAATAGAAGTAACCTTTTATTTAAAATTATATAATGAATGCATATTGTGTAAGATTAAGTTTTTATTAAAAAAAAAATCATATATAAGTCCAAAATTAATTGAATGGAATATGGTAGATAACTATGCAACTAATATAAAAGGAGATGCCTGAAAAATATAAAGAGAGTTTACATAATTAAAACTCAAGTGCATATTTAAATAAAAAACCTTGAATTCAATAATTAAAAAATAATAATTGAAAGTATATTTAAGTGGTAACCTCAATGTAATAGTTAAGAATTATGAACAACCCAAATTACTAAACATTAAAAAATAAAAGTAGATAAACTTATGTAAGAATTGAATTTTTGTATTTTAAGTTGAATTTCACCCTATCAAAACAAAATGTGTAAATATAAATTTTAATAAATTTTTTTGAGAAAAACTTTTGATCGAGTGCTTTGGAAGCTCAACGAAACTCCTTGGAAAAAAAAAAAAATAAAACAACACGAATAATAAAAAAAAAAAATTGGGAATTTATTTTTTGAAGCAAAGAGGGACTAAATTTGAGAGAAAAACAAATAAAAAATAACCCTAAAAAATGATAGATACTTGGACGTTCAAAATATTAATGAAATAAATCATGAATCTGGCCTTATTATTTATAGTGACCTGAAAATCTAAAGATGAGAGTCATGGTATAATAAAACTATTATCCATAATCATTACTATATTTATCTAACAAACAAAATTTCAACCATGGTAAACTTCAACAAAAAAAAAAAAAGTTGATAAGAAATTGTTTCTGTAAGGACCCTTTTTGTAGCCCAAGTCCAAGATGAATGAGACCTTGGCCCAGTGAGCTTAACACAATAGAATTTGTAGAGAGTGGGTTGAAGAACTGGGTCCTAGTGAAATTAGTAACGGCTATTATGGATTTAAAGTGAAATTAGACAATAGCAAAATCAATAATACTGAATATATGTGATGTCCGAGGAGATCAATTGGGTTATAAATCTTCTCTAGAAGATTACAGATGTAACTTTAATTGTTATAGCGTTCCTCTTCTCCTTTCTTCGATCCTCTTTTCTTCCTCCCCTCCTTTTTTGAAAGGGTTCCCACGTTATATAGTTCCCTTGGATCATCTTCATCTTACATTTGTCAACTATTTGGGTTGTTACTTGAGTACCTGTCCCATCAGCCACCTCCTTTGGCCTTCTATGAGTTGTAGTTGCTAATGTAACACTGTTCAGGGGTCTTCTCCACATAAATGTGGCCAGAAAAGTAGTTATTGTGCATTTAATGTAGTGGCAGCAGCTTTTCCCTTAGATATTTCTGGGTTCTTATCTCTTCTGTATGTGTATGAGGATCATCCTTGTCGTGGAAATTTCCTGGAGGGTCACCTAAATTGCTGAAGTACAGAGTCGATCAGTATTTAACCTTATCCGAGAATGAACATCTCCTCGGACCATCTTACTCCTTTCCATCTTTTATAATTTTGAACTTGGGGTTTCTCTTAATTACTTACCTCTCCTCGGGCACACCATATCCTTAGATAAAGTCCAAGGCCTAATATATCACGGTAGGCTTTTACCCCCACAATAGCCCCTCAAAATTCCGGTTTTTCCCTCACATCCGAAGAGAAAAGATGGGATTTTGATTTATTGAGAATTAAGAATATTAAATCCCTTTTTGGCATGTGTGAGAGTGCGGTTTTATGCTCCTCATAATTACTTCTAACACTTCGGAGATTGCGAGGCGTCATTAATTGCTCTAGGCGGCGTTATGTCTCTTGCATCGAATGGTGAAGCATTCATCCAACAGCTGACCTTTTCCCTTAGGTTTTGTGCGAGGTTACTCCTTCCAGTTTTGTCCTCTATATAAAAAGCCTTAAGGGAAACGGCTTATCTTCATTTTGTATACTTTCAAGTTCTCCAGAGATTTCAAACATTCAAACCCATCAAGCTTCTTTAATTTTAAACTTTCCACACTATTTTTCCAAGAAATCTTGGGATTTTATCTAAAGCTTACAGTGATCACCATTCGTTTTGTTTCTCGTAAGTTCTAGTATCTTTAAACCTTTCTTTTCTCCTTTGCCAACCTTCTCGGCCTTCCAGTTATTATTTCTCCCATTGTCAATTTCAATAGTTTCTCTCTAGTCTACTAAAATGGGTAGATTTGAGTATTTAGTTGACTCCCCTGCTAAAATAGAGGCCTTTAAGAAAAAATACCATATACCATAGGGAGTCGCATTGAGATATTATTTCCCAGAGCGTATAATAACAGACCAAAGAGAGGGAGATGTCATAATCCCCATGATAGCTTTTATAGAGGGGGGAATGACCCTTCCTATGGGTAGGATAACGAGGGACTACCTTCTTAACCATAGGACATGCCCTCACCAATGCGCACCTAACCTTTTTAGGGTCCTAGGAAGTGTTGATGCTCTAAACTAGTATCTGGACTTAAGACTCACCTAGCACGACGTGGTTCACATGTATGAGTTCTACAAACAAAAAGGGGCGGGATTTTACCTTAAATCCAGATCGACTATTGTCAAGCTCATCTCATGTCTTCCTAAGTCTAACAAGGGGATGAAAGACGACTACTTGATTGCTTCGGGGGTTTGGCATGATGGACTTCATTGCCCAGTCCAAGAGGGAGAGCCAGGTGGGATGCCTTAGAATTAGGTTTTCTAACAATAGATTTAGATCTCTAACCCTGAAATTGCTTTGCTTCTTTTTACTTTACTCTTTTTTGCTGATGGATTTCGATTTCCTAACTGTGCTTCACTCTTTATTTGTGTCCACAAATAAGAGGCATATAGCTCTAAAGATTAGTCTGACCAACGTCTAAGCCCTTAATTACCTGCTTAGATCCGAGATCTTTATAAGCGTAGATAGGCAGCTGCGGGCCGTCCACCTAATTTTGGACTTTAAGCCGATCTCAGAGATATTTCAAGAGGTCGGCCACGCCATAAGAGCAGGTGACCAAAGGATAGCTCAGATTGACGTGTCTCGGCCCAATTTCTTGGCCCCCTACGATCTTCCACTAGTAGCACATCCAAACCAACAGAACCTTCCTCTGGTTGTCCAACCAATTCACCAAGTCCCTATAGAAGTAACAGCAGCTGGAGAAGGAATTGCATCCTCAAACCCCTTGCTTGACGTGGAAATTGATAAATTTCAATTCGAAGAGGAGGAAGACCAAGGAAGAAAAGTGATCTCAGTATCGGACGCCGAGGACGAGCCAAATCAACACACCAGTATTCATGCTCCTTCCTTGGTGATTGCTCGCCCAGACGGTTCTTTCGAGGAAGAAGAAGAAATGACTTTGAACAAATAAGGCAAGAATCTGAGGGAACTTCTGGCCGCAAGGGGCAAAGATTCTGCCCCAAAGGAGACTGACAAGCCCCCAAGTCCCAGCAAATCTTCCACCTCCCCCCCCCCTCTCCAAGTGACCTCAACTGAATTGCTCCCCAATCCTAATTTGAAGAGAAAAAGGTAGGATCTGGAGGTACACGAGGTAGAAGAGGGTGAAATGATCCCTCAGAAGGGGGCAAAGCAGTCTAGAAGTGCAAAGGACAAACGAGCATCCTCAGTGAAGAACAGGAAGGGCTCTCAAGGCGCCGATGTACGCCAATCGTCAAACACATGGTCCCCCAATATGGAAGTGGACGGTGCCCCCATCTCCTTGGATGCCTCGGTCCGCAACTTCCAAAGGGAGCATGTAGGCTATATTGCTGAAACCCTTGAGTGACCATTTCTCCTGCCGAGAGATATGGAAGCTTATAGGTGCTTCAAGCAGCCTGAGTTCTTTCTGTCCCTGAAGAGGGACCTAGCTATGGTAAGTGTTTAAGCATATTTTTACATTCCATCCCTAGTTACTTCATTTACCATCCATATTCATTCCCTCTTCCTTTGATTGTTTTTGCGTAGATTAGCCAACAGGTCTATGTGGCTGAGGAGTGGGTCAATAGCAAGGCCAATCAAGCCAGAGTGGAGGCCCATTCTCGGGCCGAGACCGAGAAAACTCTAGGGAAGCTTAGAGAAGAGCATACAACATTATCTAAGAAGTTAAAGGAGGTGATCCAGGCTAGGAATAGCGCCGAGGCAAGCCTAAAGACCACAGAGAAACAGGCCGAGCATCAGCGTCAAAAGCTGCATGTAACAGAGATAAATTTGGCCATAGAAAAGCAACTGGTCTTGGATCTCAAGGCTGAACTCCATAAGGCCAAGAAGGCCGCCTAGTTGGCTAAAGATGCAATGAAGGCTGAGAAGTCAGCGTCTTATATGCTTGGCGTGGAAGAGACGCAGATAAAATTGGCTGAGGAACTTGCAGGAGTTTGCCGGGAATACTGTGTGGAATCGTGGGGTAAGGCCTTTGATGCTGCAGGAGTTCCGTTAGACTCCGTTCTGAGGCAACTTGGGAGTATATACTATAATACAGAAATTCGCGAACTTCCAAGTTTTGACTCTTCTCCTCCTAAGCATGTTACGAAGGTATATGAGCAGCCCCTTACTAGCTAAACTGTTCCCACTCTCCCCGAGGCTTCAAAGGGGTCTGGCCAGGTAGCTGATCAAGGCAACGAGGTTGAGAGAGCCAAGGTCAAGGACAAGGTCCAGGAGGAAGAAGCTGCGTCCAAGGCAAAAACGATAGAGGCTAAGGGTAACAAAGCTGATCCCAGAGCCAAGGATGCTGCTTCTTCCCAACCGAATCAAGTCATCAACCCCCCAGCCTCTAAGACCCAGACTTAGTTATTAGGATCTTTTGTAATGGTTTAGTCTTTTTTTTTTTTTTTAAATGAATGTACTTTTCCTTTTTGATTAATAAATGGTTATTTCTTTCTATCTTGTGTGTTATTGTTTCATATACCTTTAATGTTACTACTGTTACATATGAACAAGCTTTGCTGTTAACTTAGATTCTCCTCAAACTAACCAAAAAACACCCTGCCAATGTGAATAATTTGACTAAGTGTTAAATGACAAAAGTTCTTGCTTCACAGTGATATAATGAAGTACTTTTGTAATGGTTTAGTCTTTTTTTTTTTTAAATGAATGTACTTTTCCTTTTTGATTAATAAATGGTTATTTCTTTCTACCTTGTGTGTTATTGTTTCATATACCTTTAATTTTACCACTGTTACATATGAACAAGCTTTGCTGTTAACTTAGATTCTCCTCAAACTAACCAAAAAACACCCTGCCAATGTGAATAATTTGACTAAGTGTTAAATGACAAAAGTTCTTGCTTCACAGTGATATAATGAAGTATTTAGTAATAAACCTATACTTGGCTAAATAATCAATGCATTTAACTTACTCCAAACCATTAATCTGAAGAACTAATAATTGTTATAGATCAGTTTTGGCACTTAGTGAAAAACAAATAGATATATAAAAGATGTCGTACTGTGTCAATCTCCCCTTATCATCTGGTCCAAGGACTTCAGGCATGAATAATGTTTAATTTAAACACTTATAAAAGATGTCATACTGTGTTAATCTCCCCTTATTATCTGGTTTGAGGACTTCAGGCATGAATAAGGTTTAATTTAAACACTTATAAAAGATGTCATAGCGATAAATATAATGACAACACAAATTGATAAAGGAAACTCTTATTAATAATAATACATTTTCAGGTTGTTTACATTTCACGAATGTGGTATTACATGTCCATCCAAATCTTCTAAAAAATATGCTGCTATAACAGCCACTGAGGTGATGCGGTATGGTCTTTCTTAATTGGGCCCTAGCTTTCCCCACAATGGATTCTTTGCCGTACCTAGAACCTTCATTAATACCAGATTACCAAGTGCTAATGGTCTTAACTTCACGTTGGCATCATAACCTTTCTTGAGTTTATGTTGGTAGTATGCCAATTGCACCATTGCCCTTTCTCTTCTTTCTTTAATAAGGTCCAAACCTCTTTCTAGCAATTCGTTGTTACTGCTTGGATTGAAGGAACTAGTTTTGAGTGTAGGGAAGCTAGTTTCCAGAGGAATAACAGCCTCGACCCCATAAGTCATCGAGAAAGGGGTTTCCCTGGTTGAACTACGAGGCGTAGTTTTATATGTTCATAGAACATGTGGTAGTTCCTTCACCCACTTTCTCTTTGTGTCATCTAACCTCTTTTTGAGTCTGCTTACAATGACTTTATTAACAACTTCTGCTTGTCTATTCCCTTGAGGATAAGCTGGGGTAGAGTATCTGTTCGTAATTCCCAGATCACAACAATATCTTCTGAAAGATTTGCTATCAAATTAAAGACCATTGTCAGAAATGAGGGTATAAGGGACCCCGAATCGTGTAACGATATTTTTCCAAACAAATTTCTTGGCATTTATGTCCCTGATGTTTGCCAAAGGCTCAGCTTCTACCCATTTGCTGAAGTAGTGTGTGCCGACCAGTAAATATCTCTTATTTCTCGCTACTTTGGGGAATGGGTCAACGATGTCTAGGCCCCATTGAGCAAATGACCAAGGGCTGGATAGGGGGTTAAGGACTCCACCAGGTTGATATATGTTTAGTGCAAATCTTTGACATTGATCACACTTCTTTACATATTCCTGTGCATCTTTCTGCATATTTGGCCACCAATAACCTTGAGTAATGGCTCTGTGAGACAAAGATTGACCCCCGTATGGCTTCCACAAATCCCTTAATGCAATTCTTCAAGGAGTAGCTCCGAGGCCTCGGGGTGAATGTAGAGTAGGTATGGTCCAGAAAACAAGCGTTTATACAACTTCTGGTCCTCGGATAACCAAAAACGAGGTGCCTTTCTTCGTATTTTGTCAGCTTCTAATTTATCCTCTGGCAAGGTATCCTTTTTCAGGAATAACCCTAAGGGATCCATCCAGCTTGGCCCTACTCTGACTTGGTGAACATGAATTGCCTCTCTGTTCAACTATGTGGGATTGTATAAGTCTTCCACGAGGATAACTCGGGGTAAGCTTTGGGCCGAGGAAGTTGCAAGTGTGGCCAGGGAGTCTGCGTGTGTATTTCCACATCTTGGGACATGTAGTAGGTTGAAAGACTCAAAGCTTAACTGCAGGCACTTAACTTGACTTAGGTAGTTTTGCATCCTCTCGTCTTTGGCTTCAAACTCCCCCTTCACTTGGCCGACGATTAGTCTTGAATCCAAAAACACCTGTACAACTTTTCCTCCTAATTTTTGAACCATGGTCATTCCCATCAACGGAGTTTCATACTCGGCTTCGTTATTTGTGGCCAAGAATTCTAGTCTTAATGACTTTTCAATGGTGATCTTCTCGGGTGAGATAAGGACTAACCCCACTCTAGACCCTTTCTGGTTCGCTGCACTATCGACATACACTTTCTAGGGTAAAGGAACCTGTTGTGAGATCGTGCCAACCGATTTTCCATTCATGTGTTGTGCTTCTGCTGATTCTTCTGCAAACTTTGCTACCAGATCCGCAAGTACTTGACTCATGACAGAGGAACGAGGTATGTACTTGATGTCAAAAGCCCCTAGAACCGTGCCCCATTTGGTAATTCTTCCCGTGTAATTAGCACTTCGAAGTATAGCCTTAAGTGGGAGTTGAGTGAGGACAACAACATTATGAGCCTAGAAGTAGTGGAGAAGTTTTCTTGTACCATGCACCACTGCCAAAACGGCTTTCTCCAGTGGTAGATAATGCACCTTGACTTCATGCAGGGACTTGCTCATATATTAAACTAGTCGCTGTACACCGTTGTCCACTCGTATTAGCACCAAACTTACGGCATGAGGGGCCACAGCGATATAGGTGAATAGGACTTTACCCACCTCAGGGCTAGACATGATGGGTGGCTGAGATAGATACTCTTTAAGTTGCTGAAAAACCAAAGCACACTCCTCAGTCCACTCAAACCCTTTCCACTTATTCATTAGTAGGAAGAACGGTATGCACCTATCTGCTGATCGCAAAATAAATTGATTCAAGGTAACAGTCATCCCTGTTAGCTTTTGAACCTCTTTGGGGGTTCCGAGGTGGCTTTAGGTTAATAATCACCTTGATCTGATTTGGATTGACTTCAATTCCTCGGTGAGTGACCATGTAACCCAAAAACTTGCCTGATCCGATACCAAAAGAGCATTTGAAAGCATTGAGACGTAACTTGTGGTTCCTCAGGATTTCAAAGATATTTTCAAGATCTCCTACGTGCTTGGACACCATCTTGCTTTTTACCACTATGTTGTCTATGTAGACTTCGATACTCTTGCCCAACTGTGGCTCAAACATCTTAGTCAACATTCTTTGGTAAGTGGATCCTGCATTTTTTAAGCCGAAGGGCATCACTTTGTAATGGTAGTTTCCGATGGGTGTAACGAAGGCTGTTTTTTCCTGATCATCCAAGACGAGTGATATCTGGTGGTATCTGGTGGTATCTTTGAAAGGCGTCTAAGAAGCTCATCCGAGGATGGCCTACCGTTGCGTCCACCAACTGGTCTATCCGAGGCATAGGGAAAGGATCCTTTGGGCATGCTCTATTTAGGTCTGTGAAATCTACACACACTCGCCATTTCTCATTCTTATTTTTCACCACTACAGTATTGGCCAGCCATTCGGGCTAAAAAACTTCCTTGATAGCCCCTACTTGTTTGAGTTTCAACACTTCGGTCTTGATGGCATCTGCGTGTTCCTTGGACGGACGTCGAGGCAACTGCTTTTTTAGAGTGATGGATGGATTAACATTTAGATGATGGCAAATAAAGCTCGGATCCACTCCCGGGGCCTCATAAGCATCCCATGCAAACACATCAACGTTTTTACCAAGAAAGTCTACCAGCTCTTTTTTTTCTCTATGAGGTAGTTGAGCCCCGACCTGGAAGAATTTCTCCGGATCATCACCTATAACAACCTTTTCCAGATTCTCACATTTTGCCTCCTCGGCTGGTCGGTTAACCGGTAGCGCCGAGGTTGTTAATTGCTATAAACCAACTTCAGCAAAGGCCGAGGACCCGGCGTTGGATTGATTGGAGATGGCAGCCACCAAACATTGCCTAGACGTGGATTGGTTTCTCAATATCTCCCTAACCTGACCCTTGGACGGGTACTTCACCTTTTGGTGAAGGGTCGAAAGAACAGCCCCTAGGGTATGAAGCTAAGGTCTAGCCACAATGGCTGTGTATGGTGAATAGGTGTTCACCACAATAAAATCTACTTCCACCACCTCCAATCTAGTCTGAACAGGTAGTCGAATTTGGCCCTTCGGAATGACAACCTTCCCATCAAAACTTATCAAGGGCAAGTCATACGCTATTAAGTCTTCGGATTTCAGCTTTAGCCCTCTGTATAAGTCGGGGTACATAATCTCAGCACCACTGCCTTAGTCCAATAGCACTCTTTTTACATCATACCCCCCAATCCTGAGGGTAACTACTAAAGCATCGTCGTGAGGTTGGATGGTTCCGACTTTATCTTCATCCGAGAAGCCCAAAATTGGTTGGATTTTCAATCTAGCCTTCTTTGGTTCTGACTTCGCGTCCTCGATGGACACCCTGGCCACAGACATCACCTTGGAAGGGCATGATCTAGTTCTCCCTGGTGCAGTGAAAATGACATTTATCATTCCCAAGGGGGGCCTTGAAGAACTATCTCTCTGAGAACCTGAGCTTACCTGGCTCCCCTGGCCACTAGAATGGTGCAAGAGTTGTTTTAACTGGCCCTCATGGACGAGCTAATCCAAGTGGTCCCACAAACTCCTACAATCCTCCATGGTATGTCCATGATCCTGATGGTATTGGTAGTAGAGGTTGTGGCTGCGCCTCTCAGGATTTCCCACCATTTTACTTGGCTGTTTAAAGAATAGCTCATTTTTAATCTTCTCCAGAATTTGGTGCACTGGCTCTCGGAACACGTCATTGACTGTCTGAAGAGTTGCCGACCTTAATTGTCCAACAAAATCTCTCCGTGGTCTATTGTTATTGTACCGATCTGACCTGAAATCCCTTATCTCCTGAAGGATAACCTTATCCTTGCCTTTCCACTGCTGCTGATCTTTTTCAACTCTTTTATACTTATCAATTCGGTCCATGAGCTGGCGCATGCTGGTGACGGGCTTACCAGTCAGTGATTTCCTCAAGCTGTGACCGGTGGGAAGTCCGAGCGTGAAGGTATTGATGGCTACATCATTAAAGTCACCGTCTACTTTATTCTGAATACGTTTTCAGGGTCTCCCATTCTCGCGTGCTCATGGACAATAGGGAAGCCAAAGGCCGAGGAACCCTGGTGCAAGCGACGAATTGAGAGCCAAAGGCCTGTGTGAGTTGTTGAAAAGAATTAATGGAATCTGCTTTGAGACTGTCAAACCATCTCATTGCCACTAGTCCCAGACTGGATGAGAAAACTTTACACATCAAGGCTTCATCTTTGGAATGAACAGTCATTCTCTGGTTGAAGTGGCTTACATGCTCAACAGGGTCTGTCTTGCCTTATATATGGTGAAAGTGGGCTGATGGAATCGCTGAGGGAGTGCCGCTCCCTCAATCCTTCTTGTGAAAGGCGATCTGGAGAGTTGGTGCAATGCCTTACTCATAGCGTCACTTCCCACACCTTTCCGGGATGGGTTCTGAACCTTCCTTTCACGTTGTCATTCTTCCTCATAAGAGAAAGATTCGCTAGGTGAGGTTCGGGACCTTCGCCTGTAGTTGACGTCCTTTTCTCCATCGGAGGAGGTATCAGAGTTGGAGGGAGCTTTCCTTCGTCGTGCATGGCGCAACTCTCTTTTTAATTGGTCGATTTCGAACTGCATGCCTTTATTGCTCTTTGCATGGGAAACATGATTTCCCCCTTGAGACTGGATTCTCCTAGTATGCGTGGTGTGCACACTTTCTTCACGGTTATCTCTTTGCTCCAAGTTGACAGAAGGATTGCCGTGCTGAGATTCCAAAGACTCTGCTTCGTGTGGACCTGATCCTACCATGGTTGACCATTGCTTTCACTGTCACATACGTTCTCCCCACATGCGGTGCTAATTGTAAGGACCTTTTTTGTAGCCCAAGTCCAAGATGAATGAGACCTTGGCCCAGTGAGCCCAACACAATAGAATTTGTAGAGAGTAGGTTGAAGAACTGGGTCTTAGTGAAATTAGTAACAGCTATTATGGATTTAAAGTGAAATCAGACAATAGCAAAATCGATAATATTGAATATATGTGATGTCCAAAGAGATCAATTGGGTTATAAATCTTCTCTAGAAGATTACAGATGTAACTTTAATTGTTATAGTGTTCCTCTTCTCCTCTTTTCGATCCTATTTTCTTCCTCCCCTCCTTTTTTGAAGGGGTTCCCATGTTATATAGTTCCATTGGATCATCTTCACCTTACACTTGTCAACCATTTGGGTTGTTACTTGAGTATCTGTCCCATCAGCCACCTCTTTTGGCCTTCTGTGAGTTGTGGTTGCCAATGTAACACTGTTCAGGAGTCTTCTCACATAAATGTGGACAGGAAAGTAGTTGTTGTGCATTTAATGTGGTGGCAACAGCTTTTCCCTTAGATATTTCTGGGTTCTTATCTCTTCTGTACATGTATGAGGATCGTTCTTGTCGTGGAAATTTCCTGGAGGGTCATCTAAATTGCTGAAGTACAGAGTCGATCAGTATTTAACGTTATTCGAGAAGGAACATCTCCTCGGACCATCTTACTCCATTCCATCTTTTATAATTTTGAACTGAGGGTTTCTCTTAATTACTTACCCCTCCTCGGACACACCATATCCTCAGATAAGGCTCAAGGCCTAATATATCATGCTAGGCTTTTACCCCCATAGTTTCTATTTAAAAAAATAATTTTAAGTTTTGAAGAATTTGATATAAGCAAAAAGAGAAGGAATTTATTTAAAATCAAATACCATAAAATCAAGTTGTTAATGTTAATTACAATTTTTTTCCCAATTATACGGTAAAGATCAAGTTGTTAACGTTATTAGCTTCTTCTTTTTTATGTTATCCAAAAATTTGATATTTATCCAAAAAATAAATAAGTTAAAACAAATATATTTGAAAAAAAATAGATAACAAATTTATTATTAATTCCTCCCCATGTGTATATCCTCCCAATGAAAGTGGTTTTTTTTTTTCATGGGATTAGCTATACTTCTATGTACACAACTACACATTTTAATATTTTATGCTGGATTTTTTTTTTTTCTTTCTATCCTATTATTTCAGGCTTTGTTGATAATATTTAGATAGACACAATTGTAGGTTGTAGTTGTATGGCACCAACGAACTAAATTTACTTCTCAAAGAAGAAAACCAACTAAATTTGATCTCTTTTTAAAATTTTACTTTTTGTTGAATGTAGGTTGCATGTTTTGTTAAAACACTTATTTTTTAATGTAAGTTGCATGTTTTGTTAAAATTGCATTTTTTATAACACACTACACATAAAAATAACGATTAGATGGATTAGATGAAGAATTTGGATTGTAATCAAATTAAGATTTTTATCAACTTAGAAATTATAGGAGAAAAAAATTTATATATATATATATATAATTAAAATCTAAATATATATATATATATCTATTTTTTTTTAAATCTAAAAAAAAAAATTCTACAATTTTTTACGTGCAGTAAAAAATTTATGGAAGTGTGAAGTTGAATTTTGTTTTAAGTGTTCTACTTATCGACTTATAAATTATAATAAGATAAGAATTAGTTGAAGAATTTGGATTGTAATAAAATCAAAATTTTTATCAACTTAGAAATTATAGGAAAAGAAGATAAGAACATATATATATATATATATATATATAATATTTTAAAAATCTAAAAAAAAATCATGCAATTTGGTGAAGTCACTTGGTGTAACCACGGCTTTTAAGCACAACTTTTATTATATAGTATATGATTTTCTATTACATTTTTTTTAGTAAAGTATAATTAAGATTTTTATTTGATGAACACAAAAACTTAATAAATTAATAATAATATATCAATCTCTTCTTTGGATAAAAATAAAAATATATCAATACTACTGTTGATGGTAGTATCCTATCTGAATCAAGATCCATCAAAATTAATCTCTTTAAAATAAAATCATCCATGGATGGTAGTTGTTGCTTTGAAAAACTTGGTTCTCAAGATTCAAGAGTTCAAAGAACTGAACACGTTTCCAATACCGACAGCAGCTCCCGCTGAAGCAATTGTAGCAGCTCCGGCTCCATCTTACAGCCATATATCGAAGAGTTTTCGGCTTAACAATTGGAATACCCACCGCTTCCTGACGTTTCCTCTCAATCCACACTCTTGATTTCAAGAAAATCAAAATAAGGGAAATTAAATCAATTAGGTATATAGGACCGTAGGAGAGCTTTTGTGTCGATGTTTTTTTTTTTTTTAAATAATTCTAGTTAGACGTTGTTTTGTATTCTAACGTGGAATGGAGTACCTTTTTTTCTTTTGAAATAGTAATTTAAGATGTACTAGATTACTAGTGGATTGATGATGTCTCTGTATATTTTTAAAGAGTGGTGGAGATGTAAAGAACTTTATTTAGTAGAATATTCTAAAAATTCTAGAGGATATGAATCTAGTAATATTTGCTCTATCTTCCCGTAGAGCTCATTATAATTATATAATACTTTGTTATAAAGTCATGTACGATTAAATAGATATAAAATTCATCAAATGGAAATTATATTTTTATATTTGGGTTGATAAAAGAAAAGACTTAATTAATATTATCTTTATCTTCAACGAGATTGATTTGAGCTTGGACTCTGCATTGTAATTGTATATAATATCAATACTCATCCGCCCTTCTCATCCCTTATATAAAACCAACTCCTCTTCTCTAGCTCCCACTATCAAAGGTGACAACTTTCCTTGCTTCCCAGGAAACCTAGAAAATCCCTCATCCATCCAAGAAAGCAAGAACGTATACCCAGCTAGGGATGGCCATACCCATTGGGTAATGGATATCCAACCCTACCCGATCCAAATATTTCAGGTAATACCCGGTTCTTCATGGGTAGAGCTTAATCGGGTAGGGTATGGATATTACCCGAATTGTTCGGGTAGGGTATGGATATTATCCAAACCCGACCCATTAAAAAAAAAAAGAAAAAAAAAAGAAAAAACCCTAAACCTCTCTACCATCACTCACACTCTCTCTGCCTCGCTGCCTCTCCTCATCGTCATTCCTTGCTCGCTTATTAGTACCAAATTTTGGAACTACCCACATCCAAATACTGGTTTCCTGTCTGCTGAATTTTCCAATGGCTTTCTGTGCTTCGCCAACTATCTCTTTTGCTTCCTCCAACCAGTTTTTTCCATCTCAGTTTCGAGACCAAACCATTGTAAATCAGTGAGGAAAGCATGGATTAGCGCCAGATGCAATGTGAATGACTGAATATCCCCTTTGATATGAGATGCAAAGTGATTGTCTTCATTATGAACGTCAGCAAGGAGATCGCCAATGGGTTTATCTAGTTTTTGTACTTCAGAAATGAGTTCGTCTACTTTGTGAACATCAGCAAGGAGATCAGCAATGAGTTGTTTGTCTACTTTTCGCACACCAGCAATAGGTCTATCCCGCAGTTTTCTGATCTTAGACCATAAACTCTCCAGTGTTACAAGGTTGTGAACAAATTCATCTTTGTTTTCCTCGGAGTGATTTTTTATTTCCCCTTTGACTTTACCAATTTTAGGTCCAAACTGCAGCTTGTCACAGTGGCTTTCAAAAGTTTTATCACAGTTCCCAAGCTTTTCAAAGAGATCATGTATGTCATTGTTTTCCACGCACCAGCTTTTTAGTCTTGCATTCATTTCCTGGTTGTGTTCTTCGGTTGGCCAGAGCTTATGGGCTTCACCATCTATTGGAGAACTTGTACTCAATACGTGTTCCACATCCCTTCTAACAGAACTCAGTAACTTCGATTCTTTTTCAATCCACTCGTAGTCGTACACTATATTTTTGTTCATTAAGTCAAGGATTCACATCCAGTGTAATTGCTAGGGTATTGCATGGTGTGCAATTCACCCATTTTCTTCACAATTTTTTTTACTTTTATTACTTTTTAACTTTAACTTTTTTACTTTGTTTTTAATATATTTTATTCAATGGTTGAGATTGAAAGTTGCTTTTTCAACTTTCAATCCCAACCATTCATTTAGTATTGCATCAGGTGCAATAACCTAGGTATTGCACCTGATGTGAATCCTTAAGTCAATAATGAGATAAACTAAAAGCCAACAAATGGCGCAGACGATGAAGAGAATGACAGTAACGGAGACAAACAACCAATTATGGAACTCACGGAGATAAACTATGTTTTTCCGTTAAAATGTTTTGGATTAAAAAAAAAAATTTAATGGGTTTCGGGTTTCGGGTAGGGTATGGATATCCATGGGTAATATATTCGGGTAAGATTCGGGTATGGATATTAATGGGTATTGATAATCGGGTATTCATGGGTAAACTTTTCGGGTCGGGTATGGGTATACCCGATCCATACCCTACCCATGGCCATCCTTATACCCAGCTATGCGGCCGCAGCCCCCAGCCACACGTCGTGAGAATCCCCAATCCACCGCCAGACTACAGTTCAGCCATATCTTGGTGGAATACCACTGCCTGCTCCATTTTGATTCATTGCATTTTAATGGTACTCGCCATCCCAGTCGCTGTTGCAATAGTATATTTAATTATTCATGTACGCTATAAAAATCAGCCTAAGATGTTCTGCACATGCACTCGTCATTAGCGAGATCGAGCCTTGAGCAGTGTGTTCCTGGTAATATTATTTTCTTCATTATTCTTTTTTTTTTTTTTTTTTTCTTTCTTTTGCTTGTTTGTGCACACTTTTGTTGTATTATCTACATGGATTTTTCTTGTCTTTGATAATTGTGGATTATATTGGAGAAATTATAAGGTTCTGGACAAGTAATGTGGTACACAATTCCAGTAAAAGACTCCTACTTGTTTAAAATTATAGAGTTTTAAATAAAAACTGAATACTGACTCAGCAATTTTAAATAAGCCAGTGGGAGTTTTTTAATGGACGTGGTCCACCATGAGGACTATATAATTTCTCATTATATTGAGCTTAGAATTATTACATAGATGGATTTTACTAATGTGTGCCCTAAGGGCACACATTAATTTTCATTTTTGAAAAAAAAATTTTGAAAATTGAAAAAGTATTGACAGCTTTTTCAATTTTCGAGAAAAAATTTCCAAAAATAGAAAGTTTAATGTGTGCCCTAAGGGCACACATTAACCGGACCCTACATAGGTATAGGTTAATGATTGTTTGACAATAAATTACTCATATTACAACCCAATGCTCTGTTATGTTTGATAACCTACTGATAGTTCTGCACTTCTGCTACAATGGTTTTTTTTTTTTTTTAATTAAAAAAAAATCAAATCAAATCAAACTGCTCGTCGGGAAGAATGAATTATGGGCGAGAAACTTGGTTCTTAGAGGGCTGCCTTTTTTTTTTAAACTCTTTCTTAATTCTCTTAAGCACAATTATTTTTTCCAACACCAGATTTAGCTAACCTAAATTTATTTTTTTTACCTACTCAACCTAATAATAACTTATTACAAGGTTACTAGTTTATTTGATTTGTCTCAAAAAAAAAAAAAAAAAAAAAAGTAACAGGTCAATTGCACTATCGTAACATGCAAAATTGTCCAAAATTTAACTATGAAAAACTAATTCAAACTTATGAAACAAAAAAAAATTATGTTAAATTGAATTGATATAATTTTGGATGAACTTATTTTCATCTTTCAATAGAATTTACAGTTTATTGTTTAAACCTCTTTTTCAATGTAGAATTACAGTAAATAAACTAAATGGATGGGAATAGACTTTCAACACTAGGAGGATAGTGATAAGAACCAAACACAGTTTGAGAAAGTCAAATACGGAAAACCCTTTCCTTGTATGATATATTCTCCTATGAATCTTTTATTCCTTGGATTACAAGCTGACTTATCTTCTAAAATTTTCCTTATTTGTTAACTTGTCTTCTAAAATATTCCTTATTTTTCAATCAATCAGGTCCAGAAATACGTTGAATGGAATTAGATGCATTCCATATGGTCATGTTCAATCTCTGGATACACTACCACAACTAGAATTACTAGAAGAAGTTCCAACTTATTGATACGCTACCACATCAATATCAAGTAGAAAAACTAGTTAAAATTTACTTATGTAGGATTGAACATGGGGATAATTTTAATTGTTTTTTTTTTTTTTTTAAATTTTATGTGATTTCCGTAACCCTAGGTTTAGGGTTTTTATTTCCTTGAATTTTAGGAATATTTAGTGCTTTTCTAGCCAAATTAGGATATCAATTCGGATCTCTTCTAGAATATTTTTACTTGAAAAATAAGTATATTTTGGAGACTTTAAATATGCCTACGATATGCAAAATGAAAATTGAGGTTCAAAATTTCATGAATAATAATATTTTTATACTGGTTATTTCTTTTTCTAATGGATTCGATTCACATGAATCCTATGTAAGAATTTTGTTAGTTCATTATTTGATTTCTTTTTCTTTTTTCTTTTTTCTAAATTTGTGCTGATTTAAACACTCTGAATATATGCATAAAATGTTAAAAAAGATACTTTTTCTTTTTTAGATCTTACTCGTTTGTTTTTCATTTTTGAACTATTCCCTACCATAATTACTTTTGATCAATTCATTCGATTTTGGCGTTGCATTTGATAAAAATATTTACTTGAACAGTGATCCATCAGCAAATTCGAGAATTATTATCTAGCTGTAATTTTCTACCAAAGAAAAATTATCTAGTCGTAATATATATATATATATATATATAAAGTTGATTATAATAATTTACCCTTATATCAAATACAAAGTTGGATTGTAAAAGTAAAACGAAAGAAAATATAGAATACAATGTGTTAATGATATATAATGAGCTTCACAGCCACACAAGAATCTTCTATTTAATACAAAACAAAATAATGGTTAACAATATAGATGAACATTGATAATAAATGTTATCCCAAACACAAGTTATCCCAACATAAGTTGTCGTATCTTCAAGGGTATACACCAAGTGGAACTTTTTCTTTAGGTTTAGGTCTTGTATATGGTACATGTACACAACTTCCAAGAAAATTCAATAGAAGGGTGCAGTTGTGGGGTTTATCTGGCCACATTACTTTCAAGTCTTTTTTTTTTTTTTTTTTTTAAGAAACGATTACTTTCAAGTCTTGTATAGCATAACACTAGAAAACGACAAAATAAATTGAAAAAGAATTATGATTAGTTGATTTCATAGCACTTAAGTTCTATCATTTTGAACTAAACCCCATAAATAAGGCCACCATCAGGCCTCACACATTTACTGATTTACATCTCCAGTTAAGGTAGTTCACAAGACCCATCCAAGGGTTGGAACTATCAAATAAGAGTTAAAATATGGGGTACATACTGATCGGGCTACTAGACAAAATCTTGATAATTAGCAATTGATTTGTAGTAAAGTAAAAGCTAAAAAATACATTAATGTAAGGGGTTGCTCCAAAAAAGAAGAAATGGGAGCACCATTTGTTTCAATTCAAAGCTACAATACACCCAAGTGAATATGGGGCACATACTGATCGAGCTACCAGACAAAGCCCTGATAATTAGCAATTGATTTGTAGTAAAACAAAAACTAAAAAATACATTGATGAAAGCAGTTGCTCCAAAAAATGAGAAATGGAAGCACCATTTGTTTCAATTTAAAGCTACAATACACCTAAAAAAATAGTCAGATGCTAGAAGAAATCCAAATACCCTCATTTGTCAAAAAAAGAAAAAACTACAATGGTTACATTGAGTCAATAAGCCAGTTAGTTGAGTGAGCATAGGACGTACAACCGAAGATCTTCGGGCTTTCTCTGCTACTTTGGGAAGAAAAACCAACTTTTAGCTAATATATATCTTCTACAACTACACAACAAAGATGATACAAGAAACCACTTAATCAGGATCTCAAAATATATCATACCATTTTGTACCAGGCTCTACCATCTGTCATTATAGGAGAAATTATATTTGCAAAATCAAATGTGCATAAAGAAGGCCTATAATGATAATTTTCTATCAGATAAGGTCAAAGTTCCCATCCAAGAAAACCTTAGGTTGTGTTCGGATGAAATTATTATTTCCACAAAAGATTTCCTAAAATGATAATTTCCTCTAAATTAGCACCCATCAAATACTAATTTCATTGTTGTATAATTCATACATAAACAAGGAAACTCATTTATACAAACCTACAATATCTATATATATATATATATATATATATCTTATATCTAAAAGCGCCAATGCCCCTATAGTGTTTCACACTGTTCATACAGCTTTTTTCACTGTTCATCTACAGTGCCATTTTGGTGAGGCACTTTGTCTTCTTCTTTTTTTTTTTTTTTTTGGAACAGTAGCTACAGTATGAAGAGGCACTGTAGCTACAGTTTTTTTTTTTTTTTAGTCTTTCGTTTGTACTTTTTTTTTCTTTTATATATATTATTATACTGACACAACAAAGTTCACAATATTTTCACAATTATTGAGGTGTCAATTTATTATAAGTCAAAATAAAATAATAAAATATGAAACTGTGACCAACCACAACTGAAAATGAATGTTTTGTGAAAATATTGTGACACTTGTTAGGTGAAAGTGTAAAAATTACAGTACTTTTGGTTTGTTCAAGTGGCACAGTAGCTACAACGTTTTTTTTTTTTTTTTTTTTTTCTTTAGTCTTACGTTTGTACTTTTTTTTTTCTTTTAAATATTTATAAGAACCCGCATATATATTGTTATAATAACACAACAAATTTCACAATATTTTTAAAATTATTGAGGTGTTAATTTCTTATAAGAAAATAAAATAATAAAATATGAAACTGTGACCAACTACAATTAAAAATAAATGTTTTGTGAAAATGTTGTGACACTTGTTGGGTGAATGTGTAAAAGTTACAGCACTTTTGGTTTGTTTAATATGTATTGTTCATTCTTTTTATTTTTTATTTTTTAATTTTTTTTCCAATAATCGATTTGTGCTCTTTTTTTCTATAGTGTTTTTGCACTATTCATACAATGTTTTTTACTGTACATCTGCAGTTTCATTTTGGTGAGCCACTTTGTCTTTTTTTTTTTTTGAACAGTAGTTACAGTTCCAAGCGGTAATGTAGCTACTATTAAAAAAAAAAAAAAAATTCAGTCTTTCGTTTGCACTTTTTTTTTTATATATATTGTTATATTGACATAATAAATTTCACAATATTTTCACAATTATTGAGGTGTCAATTTTTTATAAGTCAAAATAAAATAATAAAATATGAAATTGTGACCAACCACAACTGAAAATAAATGTTTTGTGAAAATGTTGTGACACTTGTTAGGTGAAAGTATAAAAACTACAGTACTTTTGGTTTGTTCAAGTGGCACAGTAGCTACAACATTTTTTTTTTTCTTTAGTCTTCCGTTTGTAGTTTTTTTTTCTTTTAAATATTTATAAGAACCCGCATATATATTGTTATAATAACATAACAAATTTTACAATATTTTTACAATTATTAAGGTGCTAATTTCTTATAAATCGAAATAAAATAATAAAATATGAAACTGTGACCAACTACAATTGAAAATAAATGTTTTGTGAAAATGTTGTAGCACTTGTTGGGTGAATGTGTAAAAGTTACAGTACTTTTGGTTTGTTTAATATGTATTGTTCATCCTTTTTATTTATTTTTTAAAATTTTTTCCCAATAATTGATTTGTGCTTTTTTTTTTTCTACAGTGTTTTTGCATTGTTCATACAATGTTTTTCACTGTTCATCTAAAGTTTCATTTTGGTGAGCCACTTTGTCTTTTTTTTTTTTTTTTTTGGTAAGTTTTGAACAATAGCTACAGTTCTAAGCGGTACTGTAGCTATAGTAGCTACATTTAAAAAAAAAAAAAAAAATTTCAGTCTTCCATTTGCCCTTTTTTTTTTTCTTTTATATATATTGTTATATTGACATAACAAATTTCACAATATTTTCACAATTATTGAGGTGTCAATTTCTTATAAATCAAAATAAAATAATAAAATATAAAACTGTGACCAACCACAACTGAAAATAAATGTTTTGTGAAAATGTTGTGATACTTGTTAGGTGAATGTGTAAAAGTTACAGTACTTTTGGTTTGTTCAATATGTATTTTTTTTCCTCAAATTATTGATTTGTGCTCTTTTTTTTACTAACTATATAAAAAGAGGCAATGCCTCTACAGTGCCCCTTTTGGCGTAGTGGGCATTTTTTTTCCCCTAAGTTTTGAGTAGTTGCTACAGTACCATTTTGGTTTGTTCAAGTGGCACTGTAGCTACAACGTTTCTTTTTTTTTTTTTTTTTTTTTTTCCTTAGTCTTTCGTTTGTACTTTTTTTTTTCTTTTAAATATTTATAAGAACTCACATATATATTGTTATACTGATACAACAAATTTTATAATATTTTCGCAATTATTAAGGTGTCAATTTCTTATAAATCAAAATAAAATAATAAAATATGAAACTGTGACCAACTATAACTGAAAATAAATGTTTTGTGAAAATGTTGTGACACTTGTTGGGTGAATGTGTAAAAACTACAGTACTTTTGGTTTGTTCAATATGTACTGTTCATCGCTTTTTTTTTTTTTTTTTTTTTTCCAGTCCTCGATTTGTGTTTTTTTTTTCTATATATAAAAACAGTGAATAAGCTCATGAATAATGTTATGAATAGTATTATGAACAGTATTTTTGGTTTAGCGACTTGCATTTTTCCTCATTTTTTTTTCCTTCAAGTTCACCAACTTGATTTGAGCTTGTTTTTTTCTTTTAAAGGATCTTTATATATTTACTTGCTACTTGTAATGTAAGCTTACATTACATACACACAAAAAGTAGCAAATATTATATATATTTGCAAAAAAAAAAAAAATTATACAAATTTTGCAAATGTGTACAACATTTACCAATTTTTATGTGTTTACAATATAAATTTACATTGTCAGTGCAATGTATATTTATATATATATATATATATATTATATAAAAAGAGTAAATGAAATAAGTTACAGTAATTTCGCTACAGTAGTTATGGTTTGTTTAACTTTCTGACTCTTTTTTTTTGGTGAATGCATAAAGTTGTAGTATATTTGCTATATTATTTTTGGTTTGTCCACAACAATTTTCACAACACTTTCATAACAAATCAAATATGGTAAATTGTTATTGGTTCTAATTTAAACTTACCAATGAAACACTTTTTTGCCCCCCAATAACAACTTGTAGTAACCTATTATTTATAATTTGTTGTGAAAATGTCATGGACATAACATTTTTTTGTGTGAAAAACGTTAAAATATCTTGATGTTGTCACAATATTTTCAAAACTGCTGAACTGTCAATTCTTTACAAGTTAAAATAAAATATAACAAAATTATAAAGGTATTATGAAAATGTTGCGTCATTCTGTTGTGTTTTTAGAAAATTTTTGTTGGTTTAATCAATTTTGTTGAGCCAAAATTCATTATTCCACATACAATTTTTTTGAGTTGACTTTTTGTATATTTTTTTCTTTACACACTATTTTAAGTAAAAACACATAGTTTTGCACGCAAAAACAAAAACAAAAATTTAAGAAAAAAACATTTTTCATCATTTATGTTTAGGGTAGTTTACAATTCTTCCTTAAACTTTAAAATCATGCAATTTTTCCCTTAATATTTTGGAAAAGAGCAAATATGTCATATTGTTATTCTCTCAGTTAAATCCTAATAAAAACTTATGATTCTTAAAATATTTTATTGTGTAATGTCTAAATTACTCATGCTAAATTTTAACATCCTAAAAATTTTCTTTATGTATTTTGAGTTTTGAATGATAAAAATTCTTAGAAAGTTAGAATGATGATATTCAATGACTCAAGCCTTTTGCTATCTTTTTAATTCTTTTTTTTTTTTTTTTAATTTCTTAGCAAAACTTAGTTTTTTATTGTTGGAAGATGATATTCGTTATCATTCTTAGAAGTTTAAAGAAAATAGATATATTGTCTTTAGCAAGTAGGTACTAAAAAACTATTATAGTTAAATAAATATTTATATGTTAAATAGCTACCCTAATTTTGTGGTTGATCAAAATTCTTAAATGTATGAGATTAACTTTTTTTCGATATAATTATCAAAATTGTTAAAATTAATGTCTCTTTTGATTAATGTAAATCTCTATATACTTTAAAAATCAAATGATTCATATCTTTATTTTATAATACAAATAAAATCTATAATTGACTTTAATTACTACAGTACTTTTTTTCCACAGCAAGCACGTGCCTTGCACATGCTGCCCTAACTAGTATATATAAAATAAGCCAATAATGAATTCCATCCATTACACCATGGCCACCCACGGTCAAATAGGGATGGCAATTTATATTCGACCCTTGGATACTCGGCCCGATAAATTATAGGGTCGGGTATGAATTTAAAAAAAAAAAAAAAAAAGTGGATTTGAGTTGGTTCCGGGTTTTTGCAAAAACCAGGCCTGAACCCGGACCCGAACCCGCCTCATTTATATATATAAGTAGAAAAATATTAAAATACCCCCACATTATCTGGTTGAGTACCATAATGTTTGTAGGAACTTGAAGGATAGGAGGTTGATCTCATAACCTCTTGGCCATGTTTAATAGTTGTAGAGTTTAGCTTCCAGGGAACTGGTTGAGATGATTGCAAGGCTAGTCTTGGTTTTATTTTTTTCATAAATAAAAATTTTATGATGAGAAAGAACTACCTCGTGTATATATATATAATACAATGTATATATGGTTGGTCTTTGTTTTCTTGCCTAGTAACTGCTACATATACTTTCTTGGTATTGACAAAAGGCATTTTACTAAGATTATTTTAAAAACCTTTCATCTTGCATTCTTCGTACAACAATAGCTTTAGAGAGTCTTAGATCCTTACAAGTGATTATTTGATGATATTTAGGAATCACAATTTTCCTGCTTGGGTTGATGTTTACGAGTCACGTCATATTTGTAAAAATTTAATCAACATCATCACTAATATACAATGGACATTAAAAAAAGAAAGAAAAGTGAGTTCCTCCTTGGATTTCATTTTAGGTTAGGGTATAAGGAACTAACTGTGGTTATTTGGTTCACAATTTTGACACAATAAAGATAAAGAAAGAGAGAAATATTAACCAGACATAACTGGCAATCTCCTTTAAAGACTTATAAAAGGTGGGGATAGTAGGTTCTAGTGCTCAAGCACTAGTTTGGAATGTTGCAGATGGAGAGCTCTCTTGGGACCTTCCTCCAAATGATATTGTTGGCTCAACAAACAACTTTGGAGTATGAGACTGCACAACTATTCAGACTTGCATTCTATCAGCAGAGCATTTCCACTAAAATCATGCTGAATTATGTTGACTTTTCATTGGCACGTTTTATCTGAAGCGCAGCTCTAACAACATTTCCCCTTGATATGATTCCAACCTTCCACATTTAACAACATGCCATTCAGAAACTACCCACTATTGACAAGCATCTAAAATGAAATTTCAACAAAAAATCATGAGAGTAAAATTCTCACCAGCTTACCATCACCATCTACTACAGGCAATTGACGGTATTTTGTTTCAAGCAACAACCTGCACATTTCAGATAGACAGGAAAAAGACCAACACCATGTCAAACTGCAGCATCTTCCAGATCGGTGGATTCATGAACAACAAGTGGAGCGGGAGTCATCAAGTCCCGACAATCTTACCATCAGTCTTACCAATCAATTTCTGTATCTCGTTGAATGGCTGCAACAATTATCCAGAATTGCAAGAAATAAGAAATTATTCACACAATTCATAGATGGGAAGACTCTTCTATCCGAGGAGTAAGCTCAAGAATTACTAAAAAAGAGCAACAAAATGGCTTTAGGTTCTAGGCTAGGGTATGACTCCATCTTAGTAGACTGACACATGGCATATGATTTTAGCAATTGCTTATGTAGGGAGGACAGAGACCAAGTGAAGTAGAGCCTACATTAATTAGGACTTTTTTGCATATACAAAGATTCTGGCCTTATAATAAAAAGGGATGATACTAATGACTAATATATTTTTTCATTCTGCAAATTTTAATGGAGCACTTGAGTAAAGCCATGTTCATGTCATATAAGACAATTACTTCATATCTGAAATTTTCATATACCTGGATTAACAGCAGTTGAGTGAAATGCTCGCAAATTCCATGTTCTATTATCTATATAGAGGAAATTAGTGCTATTATTATGCAAGATTAACCAAGAATTGCATTCAAGAAACTATCTATATATAAAGATTCGTAAGACAAAAAGCTAATACTCACAACTCTTTTGGGACTGATAGCGCAACCAATGTAATATGTAACCACTCCAACAATGACTCCAGCAATGACATTTATGACGAACGTCATTGCTGGAATGGTTACATATTACATTGGTTGCGCTATCGGTCTAGAAAGAGTTGTGAGTATTAGCTTTTTGTCTTACGAATCTTTATATATAGATAGTTTCTTGAATGCAATTCTTGGTTAATCTTGCATAATAATAGCACTAATTTCCTCTATATAGATAATAGAACATGGAATTTACGAGCATTTCACTCAACCGCCGTTAATCCAGGTATATGAAAATTTCAGATATGAAGTAATTGTCTTATATAACATGAACATGGCTTTACTCAAGTGCTCCATTAAAATTTGTAGAATAAAAAAATATATTAGTCATTAGTATCACCCCTTTTGTTATAAGGCCAGAATCTTTGTATATGCAAAAATGTCCTAATTAATGTAGGCTCTACTTCACTTGGTCTCTGTCCTCCCTACATAAGCAATTGCTAAAATCATATGCCATGTGTGAGTCCACTAAGATGGAGTCATACCCTAGCCTAGAACCTAAAGCCATTTTGTTGCTCTTTTTTAGTAATTCTTGAGCTTACTCCTCAGATAGAAGAGTTTTCCCATCTATGAATTGTGTGAATAATTTCTTATTTCTTGCAATTCTGGATAATTGTTGCAACCATTCAACAAGATACAGAAATTGATTGGTAAGACTGACGGTTAGGTTGTCGGGACTTGATGACTCCCGCTCCACTTGTTGTTCGTGAGTCCACCGATCTGGAAGATGCTGCAAGGTATTATTATTGTTATATATTATTAATTCTATAATGTATCATTTTTTTTAATGTTTTTAAATAGAGTTTTCTGTGAATTTGTAAGTGAATATGTTTAGTTCTCTTTCACATCATATTTTCTTACAAATTTACTGTTTTATCATTATTATGCTTATTTTTTCTACAAATTGTGACCACAAACCACATGTTTAATATGAAATTGTTGATGTGCTGAAATGTGCGGTTTGACATGGTGTTGGTCATTTTCCTGTCTATCTGGAATGTGCATGTTGTTGCTTGAAACAAAATACCGTCAATTGCTTGTAGTAGATGGTGATGGTAAGCTAGTGAGAATTTTTCTCTCATGATTTTCTGTTGAAATTTCATTTTAGATGCTTGGTAGTAGTGGGTAGTTTCTGAATGGCATGTTGTTAAATGTGGAAGGTTGGAATCGTATCAAGGGGAAATGTTGTTAGAGCTGCGCTTCAGATAAAACGTGCCAATGAAAAGTCAACATAATTCAGCAAGATTTCAGTGGAAATGCTCTGCTGATAGAATGCAAGTCTAAATAGTTGTGCAGTCTCATACTCCAGAGTTGTTTGTTGAGCCAACAATATCATTTGGAGGAAGGTCCCAAGAGAGCTCTCCATCATCTGCAATATTCCAAACTAGTGCTTGAGCACTAGAACCTACTATCCCCACCTCTTATAAGCCTTTAAAGGAGATTGCCAATTATGTCTGGTTAATATTTCTCTCTTTCTTTACCTTTACTATGTCAAAATTGTGAACCAAATAACCACAGTTAGTTCCTTATACCCTGACCTAAAATGAAATCCAAGGAGGAACTCACTTTTCTTGCTTTTTTTAATGTCCATTGTATATTAGTGATGATGCTGATTAAATTTTTGCAAATATGACGTGACTCGTAAACATCAACCCAAGCAGGAAAATTGTGATTCCTAAATATCATCATATAATCACTTGTAAGGATCTAAGACTCTCTAAAGCTATTGTTGTACAAAGAATGCAAGATGAAAGGTTTTTAAAATAATCTTAGTAAAAGGCCTTTTGTCAATACCAAGAAAGTATATGTAGTAGTTACTAGGCAAGAAAACAAAGACCAACCATAAACACATTGTATTATTTTAGGCTACTTTACGTATAGATCTGAAATACACGAGGTAGTTCTTTCTCATCATAACATTTTTATTTATCAAAAAAAGAAAAAATAAAACCAAGACTAGCCTTGAAATCATCTCAGCCAGTTCCCTGGAAGTTAAACTCTACAACTATTAAACATGGCCAAGAGGTTATGAGATCAACCTCCTATCCTTCAAGTTCCTACAAACATTATGGTACTCAACCAGATAATGCCTTAAGAAATAAGATCATCATGCATAGTTGCACTATTTCTGGAAGTTAAACTCTACAACTATTAAACATGGCCAAGAGGTTATGAGATCAACCTCCTATCCTTCAAGTTCCTACAAACATTATGGTACTCAACCAGATAATGCCTTAAGAAATAAGATCATCATGCATAGTTGCACTATTTCTCTATACAGAGGAAAAAAAAGAGATCTAACTTCTAAGCAGAAACGCAAATTAGAAGAGCAACTATCTTCCTCATTTAGATTATTTTATTTGTTTTATTTTTATTAGTAATGTGATAGCATTAAAATTCAAAAAAAAAAAAAAAAATTTACGGGAAGTATAAATGCAAAAGAAAGAACAGCATAACACTGAAAATTAAAAAACAGGCTCAGACTTATGGGCTAATATGTAAAGAGGCTATGAAATCCAGAAAAGCAGTGGTAGATAGGGGTGTACACAGTTCGGTTCGGTCGGTTTTAGAGAGGTTTTTTGCACCACGCCTATAGGTTGCGGTTTCACCCTATGCTTGACCGCACCTCACTTTTGGAAGGTAAGAACCAACTTACACAAGCTGCGGTTAATCATAGCGGCTCAGTGCAGTTCGTTCAGTTATATGGGCTGGACTTTTAAAATTCGCTATTTTAAGTTTTAGGCCTTTAAAAAATAGCATTTTGAGTCCATTTAAACTTTTTTTTAACTGACTTCTTTTTAACTGAGCCTTTCTTTATCAAGTTTCAACCACAAGAACACAAAATCTCAACCTGTCACAAGACTCACAACATTCCAAATCAAATACACAATTATAGAGTATCAAGTCTCAACTATAATATGACTTAACTCTCAACCTGTCAAATTAAACATGTGTTTATTAAACACATTAACACATTAATAAATCCAAACCTGTCACAACATTTCAAATCAAATACCCAATTATAAAGTATCAAGTCTCAACCATAACAAGAGAAAATAACCATCAAAACAAAATCAAACAGCATAGAAAAAAAATCAAACATTAGTGAACTCAAAAATATATTATAAATAGTATGAGAAAATACCAGGAACTCTTTAAGCTTTTGAGATTTAGTCCTTTACTAGGCTGAAGCTGAATCTCTTAAATTACCCCTAAAATTACAAGAAAATAACCCCAAAAAAAAAAAAATTAGAATCAATAAGAAACATTCAGTGAACTCAAAATAAAACAAAAAAAATTTAGGGGTTAGGGTTATCAAAGATAGAACTACATAGTGGCAAGGCCACAGTGAAGAACAGAGATGAGAAGGAGATTGACTGAGGGAAAAAGATTAGAGAAAAATGGTTAGGTGGGAGCCTAAGAATCTGAGATTGAGACTGAAACTTTAGAGCCCGTTTGGATTAGCCCTGTTTTGAGTCATATGACTCAGTTCTCATCTCTTGAACTGAGAATTGCGTGGGACCACTGAAAATATTGTGTTTGGCTTGATTTCCTCTCCTTGTTTTCATCACTCAAACTTAGTTTGAGTTGAGCTACAGTGCAGAAAACTGGAAACACCAAATTGGTGTTTTCAATTTCTGAGTTACATAACTCAGTGGCACAATTGCAAATTTTCAGACTCTGTGGGGTCCATAAGCTTCTGTGTTGTCTTGTCCGTTTATAGCTGTTGGGTATGACCGTTGCAAACAACCACAGCACCACCACAACAAACCCAACGCCGCCCCAGCACCACCACAACAAAACACCACCGAAACACAAACCCAACAATACTAAAGATAGCCATAAATTAGACAGGCATATACATTTAAAATTACCTGAAACGTTTCTTAACGTTATTCTGCAATCGAAGAAAAGGAACACAGAAGAGAGAGCTCTTTAGGCTGTGTTTGGATGGCAACATTTAAATTTGGATTTGGATTTGAAATCCATTGATTTAAAATGCCTTGATTTAAAATCCCTTGATTTTGAAATTTTTTGTTTGGATCTTTTTGAACAATGAAGAATTTAAAATTCATCATTTAAAATTTCATTGTTTGGATACGTAAATTTGGATTTGGATTTAGATTTAAGATCAATAAAATATATTTTTTAATTATTATTTTTCTTAATCATTCTACATTTTAATTTTAAATACATGAGGTAATATTAATAATCCTTAACAAGATGATGATTAAAAATTATAGAAATAATTGGCCTAACATTAATCACTATTCCAGAACAACCAAAAATTGATCAAACTATAAAAAAATATAGCTTTCACACACATACACACAGAGTATGTTGATATAAGAATGCCCAGATTCAAGAACCCATTGATCTATACTGTAACAAGTCCAAAATTTTGAAAATATGATACCAATCACAACAACAAACAAACCCCATTTCCAAAATTCAAGAACCCATCAATCTCAGCAGTAATAAAAACCAAAACTTGGTAACTAAATATGATACCAATAACAAAAAAAAAAACAGACCCCATTTCCAAAAACCAATATTCTGATCAAAGAATCATAGATCAACCATTTTAACTAACACACACATAAATGAGTGATCCAAATCCACATTTTAATAGATACATATAAAGGAAAATAAAGAACAACCCATCAAAGCAAAGTCTGATATATACCAGAAGCAAACCCTCTGTGGAACACTGAGATCCTGAGGTATGAGGCAGCCATTGAAGCCCACAACAACCTTGAAGACATGTTGGAAACTTTAAACCCAAAAACAAAAAATACTGCCCTTTCTATTTCTCTCTCCCTCAACAAACAAAACACACTACACTAATATTTGTTTCTCTTATAAATTCTAATAAATTAGGTGGGGTTTGGAGAGTTGGTGGGGGTTTTCCAAACTTCCAATCACTATATTTTTAAGCCACCAGTGAGAAGAACTTTGGAGCCAGTTGAGAATTTTGGGTAGTTTAGATGTTCTATAAGGAAGTGGAGACCATCACCCTCAATATGTAAGGCTCTCTTCAATTCTGAATCAGAACATCCTTTGCCTCAGAACAGCTTTTGCTTAGGCATTGGGTTAATGTTGATGTTGGTGCATTGCAAGATGGTAGTATATCACTTAATTTAATGGAATAGATTATATAAGAGGAAATGCCCTTGTACACAAAGACACAAACGTATAGAGGCTTGCTAAGATCTACTCCTAATGATGGCAATCGCAAAAGAGAGCTAATACTAAGACATAGTTACTGTCCTTAAGGTGGAACAAGCACTTCAACAACACCCTCAAGCATTTGTGTTACACTCCTCATGCATAAAGATGTTGTAGTTTACCACTTCACTTCACGTTACACACACACACAATGAGTCTTGAAAAAAATGAACCAAAAGCTTATAACAATTCACATGCTCTATTTATGTATATCTACAGTTCATAGAAGCATTTCATCAAACACATAATTTGCATTACAAACCCACAAACGAAAATAGAAATAGAAAATAAAGACAAACTCAAAACAAACCATTGAAAATACTATGAAACAAAACCCACAAACAAATCAAACGAATCCCAAACAAAATCCACACTCAAATCAAAGGAAACCCAAACATACCCACAAAAAAAAAAAAAAAAAAAAAACCACAGAAAATGCCAGAGCCTTTATGATTCAGATTTAGTAGAAAGAGAGAAATAGAGAGGATAAAGAGGAGGAAATGTGTAGAGAGAGACAAACCTTGTTGCGAGAAAGAGCAAGAAGAAAAGCTTGGCAGAGAGAGAGAGAGCGTGACAGAGAGTAGCCGATGAAGGACCCTGAAATCCAAGATGGATTTGGGCCAAATCCAAATCCAATTCTTTTAAGTTATCCAAACAAAGGATTTGGATTTGGGCCCTCTCAAATCCAAATCCAAATTCAAATTCTTGTCATCCAAACAGACCATTAGGGAATTCCAAATTCCAATTAGGGATAAAATAAAAAAGATGGATAGGCGCAAGACTTAAGGGGCCCCTACCCAAAATATTTTCAGTGACGACGGCGGTGTGGGCGGCTCTGGTCTGGTAGTAGGCAGACAGCAAATAAATTGAATAATTATAAAGACTTAAAAGAGAGAGAATCAGTTCAAAAAGAAAGGGAGCTCTCTCTCTCAGTCTCAGACCATAGTTCACACCACACTCCACAGCAAAACTCAAAGATTAAGAGAGAAAAAGAGAGAGAACGGAGAAGTAAAGTGTAAAATACCTTGAGGCGTCGCAAGCTCTGATCCGATTGGCGTCGCATACATTGAACTCTCTCTCTCTCAGTCGGCGTCACAAGCTCTGATCCGATCGGACCGATCTCCGATCTCCGATGCCGATCCAAGCTTTGTTGCTCGAGTTTCAGGCGGAGGCGTCGTCGCCGCGTGCGCCTATGTGCTTGATGATGAGATTTGAGGCGGAGGCGTAAGGCGTTGTCCTTGAATCCTTGATGAGGTTTTTTTCTTTAGGGTTTTTGATTTTAGGTTTTGCTTTAGCATTACCATTTGATGAATGAGGAGGACGGGTATTTGTATTGGGTTTTGTTTTGTTTTTGTTTTTTTTTTTTTTTTTGAGAATACGTTTGGGTTGGGCCTTTGGGTATTTGTTTAGGATTGGTGTTGGGCTTTTTTTTGGGTTGCTCTGTAAAATCCAAACAAATTTGTCCGGTAAAATCATAAGGTTTTACATTTTTTTTTTTTTTTTTGGGCCGAAAGCTATACGTCTGGATTTGGCCGGCATAAGATTTTTTATTTTTTTTTTAGATTTTAGTTCAAAATTTGTTTGGCATAAAAATTTTTGAGAGTGTTCCTGATTTTGCTTGAGGGTGTTCCTATTTTATTTTTTAAGGATAAACAAATAAAAAAAATTAAATTATTATATATAATTTTTTTTTTCAGGTGGCGTCGCCACTGCCTGCAATGACCATAAAAGTGAGTAAACAAGTTTGCTCAAAAAAAAAAAAAAAAAGTGAGTAAACAAGTAGCCTAATCCTGCTTTGCAATGATCCCTGGTCACTTCTCCGTCAACCCCCACGATTCTATCACATGGCCAAGAATCCAAACAAAGAATCTATCTCTATCCATCTTGCAAGTTCCTACAAAAAATATTAAACTCCATAAGCCAATGAAGATGTCAAATCATGATTCAACACATACACTATTTCAAAATCAACGTGCAAAACATCTAAGTTGCTTAATGATTAGGCAAGTTATAAAACTGACCTTCCCATGACCTCTCCCTAACTCAACTCCCCAACAAGAAGCCAACACTTCTAGAAGCAGCAGCAACCCTGGAGGGAACTCTGAGGAACCAGTCCAGTGTATGCAAATTATAAAACTTAAGCATAAACCTGTGAAGCTAATCATCAGCTAGAGAAGAAAATAACTTAGTGTGGAAATCTTGATCCACACATCCCACACACTGCAATGGCTCTACCTCCATTACTTAAGAATGGAAATTCTATGCTGTTAAACCTTCAACTGTCCATTGCATCATCCTCATCTTAGTTCTTACCAATAAAAGATTTCTAGACTAGCAAAATTTGCTTTATAAGGCAAACCCAACCCCTTACTCTATCCATAAAATATCATAAGTTCAACTAAACACGCCAGTAACTGACCTAACACCCATAAGCATATCCCCATGAAACCCAACTGTTTTAACTCCATGAACAATCTCATCAATTTATCCTAAGAATAAGTTTAGAGCTATTGGCAATGGATTCTTAAAAGTATTTATCATTGATCAAATTTAGTGAATATTCTCTGGACTTGCTTTGCTGTCAAGACCATGAACTATCATCTCACATCACCATTGTGGTTCTCTTTGAACAATCTTTGCCACTAACTCATCCTATTGGATTGCGATTTTGCTTATGTTGCAATTTACATGCTTGCTTTATGTCAGACTCATTGCTTTTCTACCAATAATCTCTACAATTCCCATGTTCAAACCTATAAATGCTTTGGTCTAAAAAGCAACTAAATACAACAACAACAAACAAAGTCTTAGTCCCAAAATTTTGGGGTCAGCTATGGATCCTCAACATATTAGTTAGGATCCATCATATGTATTCTTTGCCTCCATTCTACTCTATTGAAAGTCATATCTTCTATTACTCCTTTAATTAACATGTCATTTTTTTATTACTTCTACTAATGTGATTTTTGGTCTTCCTCCACCATTTTTTGTTCCCTCAACTAGGATATATATATATAGTAGCTACTCCAGAGTTGACCTAGGTATTAACTAAGAATAAGTGGCAGCAAATATGAACCACAATAAGTGGTAGCTGAAATTTGCCAAAAGGTGTAGCTTCCCACCAGCACGATCCTTTCAATTTCATCTTTCTTAGTTGAAGGAACACTTTGTTATCTCAAACTTTCGAAGGGCAGCACTAATTATTCCAGACAACCCAATTCATCAATTCAAACAAAGTACTCAAAACATCAACCAAAACAAAGTTCCACCCTCTGATCATCACAAGTCTTCATAAACCCAAAATTATAAACTTGAAAAAGAAAAGATTTTGCAAACAACCCAATTCGTATATCCCCACATTTCAGCTAAAAAACCAAATTTGCAACCAACCCAATTCGTATATCCCCATAATTTAACTTAAAAAAAAAAAAAAAAAAAAAAAAAAAAAAAAAAAACCCAATTCATATATCCCCATGATTCAGCTAAAAAGGTCAACCAAAAGATTAATCAGGCAGCAAATTAGCACAAACCCCACATTAAAAAGACAAAAAAAAAAAAAAAAAAAAGCAACAAATTGAAAGAAAGAACAAGAGAGAGATAGAGAGAGAGAATTACTGTGCATGAATCTCAATGAGAGAGAGTATCAATCTGAATGGGAATGATAATAGTATCCGTTGTTGTAATTGAGAGTGGAGGAAGAGTCATCATCATCAGAAGATGAAGAGGAAGAGTTATAGGCGTAGGAGTAGAAGGAATCAGGAGGAGGGAGACAGAGGAAGGTCCAGAGGCAGAGAGCAAGGCGACCTAGTTGCTGCAAAGGGAAGCAGCAGATTAGATCCAATAGCTGATGGCTGCTCAGCCTCTCTGGGTAGCAAGCTATGTATTGCCATGCGTCTGCCGATACGTGAGTAGACATGGCAAAACGGGAGGGTCGGGTCTGGTCGGGTTCGGGTCGGGTCAATCGGGTCACGGGTCAAAACGGGTCATTTTTAAACGGGTTAAACGGGTTGCGGGTCAAACGGGTCGCGGGTCAAGTCGGGTCGTGGGACGGGTCAAGTTGACCCGTATTTTTCAAACAAGTTTTTTTTTTTTTTTTTGGAAATAGATGCAATTTGTCAATTGTTTCTGAGTTCCTTAACTGTGATTAGATTCTCATTGATGATACTGTTACCACTTACCAATTAACACTAAACACTTGATACCTAAATTTGGTGCAACTCTTGTTCCAGCTTTCTAGAAGCTAATCTTGGTATAATTTTTGATTTGTTTAAAGTATGAAGAGAAAATGAAGGTGGCAAGTAAAGAATGACAAACTATAATGGAGTACATAACATATTAAGTGAAGAAGAATAAGTAAATATCTTATAAGAATTATACCTCAATTTCAATCTACTCAACGTTGGTAAACGTGGCAAAATGGGCGGGTCGGGTCGGGTCAATCGGGTCGCGGGTCAAAACGGGTCACGGGTCAAAACGGGTCATTTTTAAACGAGTCAAACGGGTTACGGGTCAAACGGGTTGCAGGTCAAACGGGTCGGGTCAAACGAGTCTGACCCGTTTTGCCATGTCTATAAGTGAGCCACTGACAGCACCAGAAGCTTGGCTTCACCAAGGAGAAAATTTTTTACATTTTTTAATAAATTCATCCACTTAAGTGTTTTTTTTTTAACCTTGTTAACTTCTTTAGTCGAAGTAACAATAATTATTCTAATAAACTTATTCTTAAAAAAAAAAAAATTATAAAGTAACAATCTCATTGGCATAAGTTAGTATCATTATGTTTCTAAACAAAAAGTTAGTATTAATTTTTTTTTTTTTTGAATAAACATTTATCCTATATTATTTGTGGGGCCTCAAATATTTAACAACCCTGGCCCATTCCACATCGGGCCCAAGGTCCGCGCCGAGGAGAGGCAGAGTCCGAGGATAAACGGACGAGGCCCGAGTGGCTAAGGGACCTCGCCGAGGACGACCACGTCCTCGACAGGCCGATGTTGATTGATGGAAGCTGTCACTCATTCATTAAATGCATGCCATCAACGCTCTAACCACATTAATGGTGAAGTGACCAGTGAACAGTACAGCCTTGGTTACTCCAACTAATAGAAAACCTGCAGAGGGGACTAATGGGACAAGTCCTCAGATATAAACTCAGATATAAGTTCAAATGACCAACAAGTGGACGGCATAGATGAACTGAACAAGACTATATAACAAATAGAACCTCTAACAAAAAGAGGAGGGGGAGGGGCTTAAGAAGAGAGACAGAGAAATGGTTTTCAGGGAGTCCGAGGACGACCCGTGTCTTTGTCAACTCTAGAAGAAGGTAATCCTCGGACTGAGCCGAGGGTGAGCTTTCTTCATAAACACTTAACGAAAATCACTGTTTTGATCGTTGCATATACTTAGCCAAATTCCTTCATCGTTATTCATATGAATCTCATGTAAACCACAGTTCGCTTTGCTAGTGCCTAGCCCTTCTACCCTTACTCTACAAATGTTATTGTTTGGGTCTAATACAATTTGAGTCCTTACAATTGGCGCCGTCTGTGGGAAGGGACTTGTCCACTAGCAAGTGTGACGGTTGGTGTGAAGAGATTAAGAGCAACACTTCTAAAAAAAAACCAAAACCATACAGTTTGTAGCAACAACATTCACTCAGAAGGCAACAATCACAAGAAACAAGAGTATGCAAAAAATAAAAGAGATGAAACAGGTCTACTTCTTTATTAATATATGAAAAAAAAATTATATCTTACAATTGATGCCCATGGGGCTTGTTCTAGAGCTAACTACATAGAGAAGCGCCTGACAAGGCTGGTTGAAAAGCAAGAGAAGAGGAAATGAAGGGAGGAAGGCTGGTTGAGGAGCAAAAGAAGAGGAGAGAAGAGGAAAAGAAGGAAGGAAGGCAACGTTGAGGGAAGAAGAGGCCGCGGCACCGGGCGGTTCCACCTCTTGGTTCTGCCTGGTTTCCCTCCCAACCCCTTCGCTGCCAGCTTGGAGGGTTCACTGACCCAGATCCAAGGGAAGGAGGTTACGTCTTTTCTAGATCCCCCTCCGAGCAGCAAGGAGGGTTCCACCTCTGGTTAGGTTGAAAAGAAGAAGAATCTTCGGTCTTCTCCTACCCCAACCCCAGCATGACGTCCAGGGTCGGGGTGCCATCCTTGGCTCCTGAGAGGGGCTAGGCATCCTCGAAATCGCCCTTTCCAAGAGCCAATTCATTTGGTGGGGCTCAAACTGCTATTTTTTGCAGAACCCCTGAGCAATGTCTTTGGGATAGTTTAAGGCGAATGTTTGTCGAGTGTGAAGAAAAAGGTTGTCCTAGAAACGCCTTATATAGAAGGCAAAAAATTGGTGAGAGCCAATCCGCATTAAATCCTAGGGAGATATTACCGGAGGCAATAACTCCGCCCAAATTCCAAGGGGCTTATCCGCCGCTAGATTCTCGTAAATCCACAATTGACATTAATGAAGAGGCGCCTCATTAACGAGGAGACACCGAAGCGTTAAAACGCGTTACTCGAACAACCCAAGAGACGCCTCGTAATCAGAAGAGTCGCGCCAAACGAAAAGGCCAGAACAGAGCAGGGTCCCCTCCTCGGCAAAATTTAAAATCAGAGAACTAGGTATTGGACAGAACCAAGGCCTTGCATGGTCCTCGGACTCAAGCCTCTGGGGAAACTAGCTACTTCAGACTAAAAACTAAGTGTTAGACAGAACCTAGGCATTGTATGGTCCACAGACACCAGCCTCTGGGGAAACTAACCACTTAAAATCAGAGAACTAGGTACTGGATAGAACTAAGGCCTTGCATGGTCCTCGGACTCAAGCCTCTGGGGAAACCAGCTACTTCAGACTAAAAACTAAGTGTTAAACAGAACCTAGGCATTGTATGGTCCTCGGACACCAGCCTCTGGGGAAACTAACCACTTAAAGTCAGAGAACTAGGTACTGGACAGAACCAAGGCCTTGCATGGTCCTCGGACTCAAGCCTTTGGGGAAACCAGCTACTTCAGACTAAAAACTAAGTGTTAGACAGAACCTAGGCATTGTATGGTCCTCGGACACCAGCCATTGGGGAAACTAACCACTTAAAGTCAGAGAACTAGGTACTGGACAGAACCAAGGCCCTGCATGGTCCTTGGACTCAAGCCTCTGGGGAAACCAGCTACTTCAGACAAAGACAAGTGTTAGACAAAACTTAGACATTGCATGGTCCAAAGACTCAGGCCAACAGAAAGACCATTTCCTCATGAAATACTAAGTGCTAGGAAAAGTCAAGGTCTTGCATAGTCTTCAGACTCAAACCTATGTGAAAACTAGTCACTATAGGGCGATATAAGCATTGAGCAGAACCAAGGTTTTGTACTGACCATGGGCCCAAACCTACGGCGAAGCCAACCCCTTTGATGCTAAGTAATGAGCCCTGCTAGGGACGAAAACCAAGAAAAACTGAGCGCTAAAGCACAACGACTTAAACCTACCCATCCTAGAAGAATTAACAAGGAACTCAAGCGGAGAAGTATAGACTAGAAAGAAAAGAAAACTTACAGAAACTAGGAAAAACTCCTCGGCTGGGCCCTTTGTGCTAAGAAAGATGTTGTAGGGGCGGGTGAAAGGATGGTGACACTGGCAGAAAGGCAAGGTTTGACAGGCCAGGATAATAGGCCCGAGAACGTCAAAATCCTCCTCCCCGCCCGAGAGGTCGGACAGCAGAATTTTGAGGGGCTATTGTGGGGCCTCAAATATTTAACAACCCCGGCCCATTCCACATCGAGCCCAAGGTCCGCGCCGAGGAGAGGCAGAGCCCGAGGATAAACAGACGAGGCCCGAGTGGCTAAGGGACCTCGCCGAGGACGACCACGTCCTCGACAGGCCGATGTTGATTGATGGAAGCTGTCACTCATTCATTAAATGCATGCCATCAACGCTCTGACCACATTAATGGTGAAGTGACCAGTGAACAGTACAGCCTTGTTTACTCCAACTAATAGAAAGCCTGCAGAGGGGACTAATGGGACAAGCCCTCAGATATAAGCTTAGATATAAGTTCAGATGACCGACAAGTGGACGGCGGAGATGAACTGAACAAGACTATATAACAAATAGAACCTCTAACAAAAAGAGAAGGGGGAGGGGCTCAAGAAGAGAGACAGAGAAATGGTTTTCAGGGAGTCTGAGGACGACCCGTGTCTTTGTCAACTCTAGAAGAAAGTAATCCTCGGATTGAGCCGAGGGTGAGCTTTCTTCATAAACACTTAACGAAAATCACTGTTTTGATCGTCGCATATACTTAGCCAAATTCCTTCATCGTTATTCATATGAATCTCATGTAAACCACAGTTCGCTTTGCTAGTGCTTAGCCCTTCTACCCTTACTCTACAAATGTTATTGTTTAGGTCCAATACAATTTGAGTCCTTACAATTGGCGCCGTCTGTGGGGAGGGACTTGTGCACTAGCAAGTGCGACGGTTGGTGTGAAGAGATTAAGAGCAATACTTCTAAAAAAAAAAAACCAAAACCATACAGTTTGTAGCAACAACATTCACTCAGAAGGCAACAATCACAAGAAACAAGAGTATGCAAAAAATAAAAGAGATGAAACAGGTCTACTTCTTTATTAATATATGAAAAAAAAATTACATCTTACAATTGATGCCCATGGGGCTTGTTCTAGAGCTAACTACATAGAGAAGCGCCTGACAAGGCTGGTTGAAAAGTAAGAGAAGAGGAAATGAAGGAAGGAAGGCTGGTTGAGGAGCAAAAGAAGAGGAGAGAAGAGGAAAAGAATGAAGGAAGGCAACGTTGAGGGAAGAAGAGGCCGCGGCATCGGGCGGTTCCACCTCTTGGTTCTGCCTGGTTTCCCTCCCAACCCCATCGCTGCCAGCTTGGAGGGTTCACTGACCCAGATCCAAGGGAAGGAAGTTACGTCTTTTCTGGATCCCCCTCCAAGCAGCAAGGAGGGTTCCACCTCTGGTTAGGTTGAAAAGAAAAAGAATCTTCGGTCTTCTCCTACCCCAACCCCAGCATGATGTCCAGGGTCGGGGTGCCATCCTCGGCTCCTGAGAGGGGCTAGGCATCCTCGAAATTGCCCTTTCCAAGGGCCAATTCATTTGGTGGGGCTCAAACTGCTATTTTTTGCAGAACCCCTGAGTAATGTCTTTGGGATAGTTTAAGACGAATGTTTGTCGAGTGTGAAGAAAAAAGTTGTCCCAGAAACGCCTTATATAGAAGGCGAAAAATTGGTGAGAGCCAATCTGCATTAAATCCTAAGGAGAGATTACCGGAGGCAATAACTCCGCCCAAATTCCAAGGGGCTTATCCGCCGCTAGATTCTCGTAAATCCACAATTGACATTAATGAGGAGGCGCCTCATTAACGAGGAGACACCGAAGCGTTAAAACGCGTTACTCGAATAACCCAAGAGACGCCTCGTAAATCAGAAGAGTCGTGCCAAACGAAGAGGCCAGAACAGAGCAGGGTCCCTCCTCGGCAAAACTTAAAATCAGAGAATTAGGTACTGGACAGAACCAAGGCCTTGCATGGTCCTCGGACTCAAGCCTCTGGGGAAACTAGCTACTTCAGACTAAAAACTAAGTGTTAGACAGAACCTAGGCATTGTATGGTCCTCGGACACCAGTCTCTGGGAAAACTAACCACTTAAAGTCAGAGAACTAGGTATTGGACAGAACCAAGGCCTTGCATGGTCCTCGGACTCAAGCCTCTGGGGAAACCAGCTACTTCAGACTAAAAACTAAGTGTTAGACAGAACCTAGGCATTGTATGGTCCTCAGACACCAGTCTCTGGGGAAACTAACCACTTAAAGTCAGAGAACTAGGTACTGGACAGAACCAAGGCCTTGCATGGTCCTCGGACTCAAGCCTCTGGGGAAACCAGCTACTTCAGACTAAAAACTAAGTGTTAGACAGAACCTAGGCATTGTATGGTCCTCGGACACCAGCCTCTGGGGAAACTAACCACTTAAAGTCAGAGAACTAGGTACTGGACAGAACCAAGGCCTTGCATGGTCCTCGGACTCAAGCCTCTGGGGAAACCAGCTACTTCAGACAAAGACAAGTGTTAGATAAAACTTAGACATTGCATGGTCTAAGGACTCAGGCCAACAGAAAGACCATTTCCTCATGAAATACTAAGTGCTAGGAAAAGCCAAGGTCTTGCATAGTTTTCGGACTCAAACCTATGTGAAAACTAGTCACTATAGGGCGATATAAGCATTGGGCAGAACCAGGGTTTTGTACTGACCATGGGCCCAAACCTACGGCGAAGCCAACCCCTTTAATGCTAAGTAATGAGCCCTGCTAGGGACGAAAACCAAGAAAAACTGAGCGCTAAAGCACAACGACTTAAACCTACCCATCCTAGAAGAATTAACAAGGAACTCAGGCGGAGAAGTATAAACTAGAAAGAAAAGAAAACTTATAGAAACTAGGAAAAACTCCTCGGTCGGGCCCTTTGTGCTAAGAAAGATGTTGCAGGGGCGAGTGAAAGGATGGTGACACTGGCAGAAAGGCAAGGTTCGACAGGCCAGGATAATAGGCCCCGAGAACGTCAAAATCCTCCTCCCTGCCCGAGAGGTCGGACAGCAGAATTTTGAGGGGCTATTGTGGGGCCTCAAATATTTAACAACCCCGGCCCATTCCACATCGGGCCCAAGGTCCGCGCCAAGGAGAGGCAGAGCCCGAGGATAAACGGACGAGGCCCGAGTGGCTAAGGGACCTCGCCGAGGACGACCACGTCCTCGACAGGCCGATGTTGATTGATGGAAGCTGTCACTCATTCATTAAATGCATGCCATCAACGCTCTGGCCACATTAATGGTGAAGTGACCAGTGAACAGTACAGCCTTGGTTACTCCAACTAATAGAAAGCCTGCAGAGGGGACTAATGGGACAAGCCCTCAGACATAAGCTCAGATATAAGTTCAGATGACCGACAAGTGGACGACGGAGATGAACTGAACAAGACTATATAACAAATAGAACCTCTAACAAAAGGAAGAGGGGGGAGGGGCTCAAGAAGAGAGACAGAGAAATGGTTTTCAGGGAGTCTGAGGACGACCCGTGTCTTTGTCAACTCTAGAAGAAAGTAATCCTCGGATTGAGCCGAGGGTGAGCTTTCTTCATAAACACTTAACGAAAATCACTGTTTTGATCGTCGCATATACTTGGCCAAATTCCTTCATCATTATTCATATGAATCTCATGTAAACCACAGTTCGCTTTGCTAGTGCTTAGCCCTTCTATCTTTGCTCTACAAATGTTATTGTTTGGGTCCAATACAATTTGAGTCCTTACATTTAGAAATTAATATTGTTTGTAATTATTGAATTCCGAGTTTCTTTGTGTCTATATATTTATGTGTGTGTTATTGTGAATTTTTCTTTCATTTTTTTTTTTTAAATTTTATAAATTTGGGTAGTTTTAATTTGTAAATTCGGAATGATTGCTCGGAGTTAAAGTAAAAATATTAGGTCAATTTTAATCATAATTCATGCAATAATAGGGTGTTAGATGTTGATATTAATTTTATGCTTATTTACATTAATTAACATAAACATCTTAGCATGTTTAGTGTTGATATTAATTTGACAATTTGAGATGCAAGCGCTTCATTATAATTAAATATAAATGTTATTAGGCCGGTATGTTATAATTATTATTTGTTGTTCCCCACCCTACTTCACCTTAAATGTCATTTAAATAAGTAAAAGTTATGTCTTAGTCTGACCAGGTATATCATTTCTCTTCAATCATTAATTAGTGTTTCTCAATAAAATTATTCATGTTATAAGTTTATGATCAAAACCATGCAAAGCCCGACCCATTTACTACTAAAAGCTTTTAGAAATTTAAAACTTGCCGTAATTTTTAAAATATTTTTACTATTTTATTTGTTATTAAATTTAATTATATTATAAAAAAATATTTTTTTAAATTTATATATAATTCTCTATTAAGCCGTGCACCTCACGGGTATAATACTAGTGTGTATATATATATATATATATATATATATATATATATTAATAGTCAAAACTGAGAGAAAATCTAATTAAATTCTAAATTGGAGTTTAATTTTGCGCCACGTGTCTTGTCTAATTTTTAAATTTGTGTGTCAAGTGAATTATTAGATACAAAAATCAAAGAGTCTAAATTCAATTAAATTCTAAATTGAATTTTAATTGCAGTTTAATTTTACACCATGTGTTGTGATTGTTTATAAATGTATCGCGCATATGCACAGAGTTATACGCTAGTTCTTATAAATTTCTTAGAAATAAACCAAATATTAGCATCTCATATTCTCAGAATTTTTATTAGATTCTAAATCAAACCAAACATAGAAATAGTTATATTCCCAAGAATTCAGATTTCTAGGCATTACATTTCTAGGAATCTGAATGCTGAAAAATATGGATTATCCTGTACTAAACGCCATCTTAAATAAATTAATTGACAGTGCCTTATGTTTTTCAATTTAGATTGAGATTGGAAAATTACATGGCAATGTAATCTAATTGAATCTGTAATGTGTGATCAAAATTAAAGTTGAAAAGTCCAAGATACACCATAAATCACCTCATACACATGAATAATTTTGAAGAATATTGTCATAGAAGAAAGTCCAAGATACACCATAAATCACCTCATACACACGAATAATTTTGAAGAATATTATCATAGAAGAAAGCAAACATCAGTCGTCACCGAGTATTATGGTTGGAATATTGTTTAGCTGGTCCATACAATACAATGACTTGTGTATTGTGATTGAGAGATATTCTAGCTATTTATTTCAAGTTGCAATCCGTCACCATACATGATTGAATGTATGAATGGTAGAGGGCCAATTGGTAGCACTAGTTGATCGTTCAAAGCACTAGTTGATTGTTTAAGTGTCAAAGTCAGTTGTTCAAATTCAAGCAATAAAATGAAACTTGTTCAAATAAACAGGTGAAGGTGAATAAAATGAAACTTGTTCAAATAAACAGGCGAAGGTGAATGTAAAGGTAATACTAGATTGCGGGACTTCGTCAACCAGATTTCTCAAGTGAAGATGAGCCACTGCTTTTGTGAAGCAAACAAGTGTGTTGATGCTTTAGCCAGAAAAGGTCTAACTCTAGATTAGGATATCATGTATTTTGATAGTTCGCTTATGAACTTATATTTACTTTTGTTTTATGACACTATCGGTTTGTATTATGAGAGGCGTAGTCCTTTGAATTCTGTTATTGTTGATTCAGTTCGTTAACACTATCCGGATTCACCAAAAAAAGAGAAAGAAGGTAAAGGTAATACTAGTAATCCTTTTTTAATGTAATTGAGAGAAGAAGAAAGTGTGGATAAGGCTCATAGGGTAAGAACTTGTAATCATAAATATCAAAGAACTATGATCAAGCTAATTGACCTCCCATCTTTCCCAAGAAGAAAGGAACCTCTATACTTCAGAACATGAAAGTGATATAGTGTCAAGAAGCATTGTTTTGTCACACCATGAATTTTGACCATATATTGGCTATAATTGTGTATAACGTTAAACACATATACAGTATATATCTAAGTATCTTATGATATTGGAAACAGACAGCTTGTATGAACAAAAGCCTGCCTAAATAACACGCTTATTCAATGTAGGTCTGTGCTTTGTTAGTCAATCTGCTTCTTTTTGACCAGGTAACATACAAGGCTAGCTTATAGCAAGTAAAAATTTGAATCTGACATTGCGTAAAATACTCTTCATTTGCAATGTGGGATAAAAAACTCACCATCAGTAATTACATCAATACAGATAGCCACTCAAAAAGGAAACATGCCTGACCTTGAGAGGTCTTACCTAAGGAAGACACCATTTATATGTACTTTTACAATATTACTATAAAAGAGTATTTCTAGTAAATGCACCTTTCAGACTTAACCAATAACAAACTATGCTTTATGGTAAATAGAGGAGCCCATTTTTTGGCTGCTAGGAATTCTCACCAAAGGAAAAGAATGTTTGGAGGCTCAAACAATACCTTAACTAGCTAAGAATACCTTTTGGTATTAAACTATGTATGGAGTAGGGTAGGCTCTCTCTCCTGTACCAAGCAAATGATCAAGTGTTTTTTCAGTACAACTGAGAAGCCTCATATGGACTAGCCAGTCAGTTCCATCTTTGCCAATGTAACTCTGGAAGCCAGCCAGTTGCAAGGGACTCTGAATTCAGTTGTTAATTGCCATGAGCTGGAAATGATGCTACTTATCCATATCCAAATATTCCTCAAATTTTCTACTGCTAGCACACTCCATTAGAGCTTTTGCATTGATTTCTCTCCCGCATCTCCATACGTAATTCAGACCAACAAGAAGCTCAGTGATTAATGCTTCTGTCTTCTCTTGATTTGCAAAGTAAAGGGTTTGTACCAGAAGAACGTTGGTCCTCGAAACCAAGTTCTGCTGCTCAAAACTCCTCTCAGATTGCCATCTTATCATGTTATGAGCAAGTGGCGCCAACCATTCTAATATTCCTGACATCGCATCGCTCCACTCTCCTGCAAGAACTGTATCACAAACTGATGAAGTCAAATTCTTGGAGATGGGCTTCAGCTTTGCTCTAATGGCTGCTCTCACACTTATGGGTAACATATTGTACAGGTCATCTCTTGCATCAAGACCAATCAAGTGTGGAGATGCCGCTAGTTTCTCAATTATGATAATAACATTTGCATAGTGCAATGCTAAAGCAACACCGCCAAGGGTTTCAGGAGGAGCATCCAACAACTTGCGCTTGGAATTGAAGACTGATAGATTAGAACAATCAATTATTCCGGAAGCAAGAATGTCTGCATCACTATCTTTGGCTCCATTCAGATTTCCTGACTGAACATCGTTCGGACTTAAATAACAATTGGCAACAGGAGAGCTATTTCCAGCCATGCATCCTTTAAAAGGTCCAACTTGAGTAAGTCGGTTTGGTTTTGAAGTTGGTTTCCTTCCATGAGTCGCAGGTGACTGCACATGACTCTGCCACTTCTTCTGGTTGATTTTATCTGATCCAGAAATTGGACCTGATTTTGTCATTCCTATACTTGCAAGAGGGCCTGAATAGAAGCTGACATTTTTATTCTTTCCAGAAATAGGACCTGACTTTGTGGTTGGGCCACCAAGAGGGCCTGAGTAGAAATAGTTGGTTTTATTTTTTCTTGAAATTGGTCCTGATTTAGCCATAAACCCCCCAAGGGGACCTGATGCAAATTTAGAACGACCATTCTTGGAAAAATGAACTGAAGATTGCAACAGTCCAGAAACTGATTGGCTGCGTGGGATATAATCAGAATTCAGATCTCTTGAATGTTGGACATCAAGATCTGCCATCTGTTGAATTCCAAAGACATGTTTGATCCTTCTGAATATTGTGAAAATAGATCCTGCCAAAAGGCGAACCGTGTAATCGTAAGTCTTGTTCCACAGAGAGATATGTTGCAAATTTTTCACCTCCTGCCGTTTCCATGCAAACTTCTTCTGATATTCAAGCAAATGTACACCATCTGAATCATCATTAGCCTTCATTCTCCTTAAAGTCTGTTCTAGATCTGAAAAAATCTCCATTTCCTGATACAAGTTTGCATTTGCTGCAACAAACCTTTCCATCTTCTTGACTTTCTTTTCCATCTTCCTCGATGAAAATTCCCACCCATGCGTGTCATTGCCGTTGTTGATTAGAACCTCAAAAGCATACTCAAAATTCTTCAAACTAGGATCACTGCACTTCTTCCCAATCCTGGCCACAGATTTTGCCACATGTACCATGTTCTCAAACATCTCTGCACATATCAACCTTCCAATGTAATCCTCATCTTCCGAGACAAGCTTCTTTATACCCACTGAATTTGTGATCTCTTCTCTCAATTTAAAAATTTGCTTATCACTTAAAGATTGCCATTGATGAACCAGCTTAGACATCAAGCTTGCAACTTCAAATGCTAACACTCCAATCACAGCCTTCCCAGGACCAGCCTCATGCTTCCGTGGAGTCTTCCACAGACTACGAAACCACCCTTCCGCACCCATATCTTAACCCAGAAAATCTGAGACACAATCTCTAAGCCAAACCTGCCATCATGTATTTCAATTATGGACTAAATATCAAAAACTAAATTATGACCAAATAGCCAAGACAAACAACTGAGAGAACAAGAGAATCAGCTTCTTGTAACAAAAAAACTCAGAAAATCAGAGAAACTTTGAAACAATCCCAATTCTTTTAACCAGCTCTCCTTGTTGGCTTTGAAGGGATTTAACAAGCCCTTAAGTCAAGACTTCCACAGTAAGTAGAGAGAGAAGAATTTTTCATTTTCTTGATGAACAAGTCCAAAACAATATTCTGATTAACAATGAATAACCAAAAGCTGTCACTGTCTTAGCTTTGCTTTGTTGATGTTGGAATCTATGTGTGTGTATTTATATATATGGCATCTAAAACTTTCATGCATCCAAAATCAATCCAATTTTACTGTTTTTTATTTTTTATTTTTTAAATCATGCACTGAACTGGGTCTATTCCAGAAAAAAAAAGAAAAAGAAAAAAAAAAGCTGGGTCTATTTCAACTATTTAAGTCAATTAAATTGAAGTTATCTTTTTTTTTTAGAATCCTAACAAAAGTTATAAAAATTCAATCTTCTCTTTTCTTATCCTATCTTTTCTACATTTTTCTCAGCCACCAGTAATAACCAAAAAGCAAAAATTCACAAGAATATACTAACTCACAAGAATATGTTCTGAAACCAGAAACAGAAATGACATGAACCTAAAATTCACATCCAAATCCCATCATATCAGCCAAATCCCACAACCATAATCATTAAAAAAAAAAAAAAAAAAAAAAAAAAAAAAAAAACCCAGTACTCTGCACCAAAAGCTTGTGCCTGTACTTCAACCATTGAACTTCATAATCAAACAAATTCACAAACCAACAATCCTAAACCAGATTTACATGACACCATGAAGCAAAAGGGTATATTCAGAGAAAAGTATATATTTTTAGAGGAAAAACAAAAAACAAACTCACCGATCACATGAAGAAGAAACTGAACCAAGAATCTTTTGAGGTCCAAAGTCCAAAGCAAAGGTGGGGGGAGACTCAAAGAGAGAGAGAGAGAATGAGAAGTGGGAAGTAACGAGGAAGGTGCAGTTGAGAGACTAGTTTTACAGCCAGATGGAGGAAAGCTAGAGAGAAAGAAAGAAAAAATGAGAAAGGAAGAGCGGAAAGAAACCGAGTGAAATTAAAGATACACACACTTGCACACACTAGTGATTTTATTTCTAGTGCTCATTTTGCACTTTGGACCCCTTGCTTTTCTCGTATTTAACTCTTTTTGTCCCACAAATTCTTGTGTTTTCTTTTTTTGTATTTTCATATTTAACTCTTAAAGGTTACTGTTATACACCAATTTTAATAGAAAATTTACTTTTAAAAAATCACATGTCTCTTATCAAAAAAAAAAAAAAAAAAAAATCACTTGTCATTTTGTATGGAGAATTTAGCAGTACACAATTTTTTTTTTTTAATGTATCATACCTACCTAATCTTACGTGTTATTCTATTATTATAACAATAAATGAACGGTTAAGATTAGGTAAGTATGATATACAAAAAAAGAAAAAGAAAAAGAAAATTCATGAATGCGAATTTATGATATCTTTAAAATTTGTTAAGTGGATTTCTATCTATATTTTTGTTCTTAGATCTTATAATTCTAGCTAAGCATTATACCCTTCTGATCCTCTTTTCTATTTTGGAATGTCTCAATAAATAAAAAATTTTATCTTACTATTTATTTTATTTAAAAAGTCAATATTATTCTTTCTCGAGAGTTTAAATTAAGAGTCATATTAACATGTGTCCTTAGGGCAATTGTTAATAGACTATTTTGGGAAAATTTTAACACCACTTTCATGGGAAATATAAAAAGTTGTAAAAAAAAATTAATAACTTTAGCATTTTCTTATAAAAATGTTTATAAAAATAGTTCATAAACCAATGTTTTCAGGAAAATCGTTAAATTTTCCCTTGAATTAATAAGGATAGTTTTTAAAATAAGAAGTTCTACGTCCACAATATTTTCATAACAAATCATAGGTGTTTAGTTGTTATTGGTTTTAATTTGAAGTTACCACTAAAATTACTTTTTTATCCCACCAATAACAACCCGTAACAACATGCCACTTAGAATTTGTTATGAAAGTATTGTAAAAATGTTATGGACATAACATTTCTTTTTTAAAATTTGTACATTTTTAATTGACAAACAATGTATTAAATGATATTCTCTTAAAAAGTTGAATTTTTTAAATATGAACAACAATTTGGGATAAAGGTAATACAAAAGAGGAAGGTTTTAAAATTTTTGTCTTTGAAAGTGATGCACTCGATCTCATTGATCTTATTAGATGCTCATCCTCCCCACTCACTAGTTAATCTTGTATACTGTGTGTGCGTTTGGCATTGAAAAAGCCAGCTTTTTTTACTTTTTAGCTTATTTTTGTTACTATTCATGGGTTCCATTACACTTTTTGGTACTATTTATGGGTCTCACTGTACTATTTCAGCTACCTTTTAGCTTTATTTATACTACTTTTAGCAAAAAAATTTCAATTTCACCTAAATAAGTTATTCCCAAATAGACATTGTATTATTGAAAACACGCTATCCATTTTAAACTCTTTTTCTTCTTGAAGAACTAATCATGTTTTGAGAGCCTCTAATTCCTTTGCCCATTCATTTGCAGCTTGGGCTTTTGCTTGTAACCATAGAGGAGAGATCCCCACCTCAATGCCTTACTCTGTGTTAAGGGATGCACAAGAAGGTGATTTTTCTTCATTTGTAAGGGTATAAAAATACATAGGTCGGTAATGCTTATAAAAACATGAAGACAAAGTATAGGTTATAGCTTGTAAATTAGTGGCTGAAATTGCAATCGAGTGTGAATACAAATCTCTGTTTTTCTAAACACCTTCAAAGGCTTTTATTTTTTGGGTCCATTCAAAGTTAATATATTCAAATAAGTGACAGAAGTTGAGTTTGATGTTCAATTAATCAATTCCATGAGAACGAAGTGCGAAGCAAAATTTATATAATTTACCAATTTGTGAATTGAAAATTAACACGTAGGTTGATTATGCTAAATCAATCTTTGTCAACTTTGCCAGCCTATTTGAAATATAAAGCCACACAACTAATATAGTAAGTACACATTCCTATCACTGTTCGATTGTAAATTACGTTATACGGAGTATACAATTAGATATTAATAGGTCATTTCAAAGTTCAAATTTGATTCAAGTTCGGTCCTGTTATCTTCTAATAAAAAAAAGTTTGATGATCGTATTATACAAATCATATGCAACATTAATTTCTTCTAAAATCCAATTACAAGATCTGAAATTGATTATAAAGGATCCAATCCATTTTTTTTAAAGATCTGAATCATTTAGAAAGTGAATTTCATTATAATATCATATAGAAAACTAGCATCTTCATACGTGTTATGTGCATATTCAAATGTTCTTTTTAATTTTTTTTTTTAATTTTTAAAAAAGCCTAGTTTTGACTTCATTTTATGGAATTTGAATTTTAAATTATATAATTACTAGCATGTCATTAATTGAAATAATAGGATTAGTTTTGAAATTATAGAAAGGACAAAATGCATGTGTTAATTTTATAGAATTTGAATTTTAAATTTCTCAAATACCTTTATGTCCTCCGTTTGTCTTATTGTTAAACTTAAATCATTTTCACTTAAATAATAGAGTTATTTTTGGAAGTATCGAAAAAAAAAAGTGTTACGTCCATAACATTTTTACAATAAATCACATGTTGTAAGTTGTTATTGGTTCAAATTTGAATTCACAACTTAAATTACTTTTTTACCCATCCATAACAACCAATAACAACCTACCACTTAAAATTTGTTGTGAAAATGTTGTGGACATAACACTTCTCATTAAAAAAGGGACACTAAAAAATTCTAATCCAATTATACATAGATAGATAAATTTTCTTAATATATTCGAAATTACCTACATTTTTTTTTTAAAAGGAGAAGCTATTATTGAAACTACAATCTTTTCTATATTCAACCGAAGTATCAAAAACTCTTTTTTTCTTTTTTCTTTTTTTTTTTCCTTCTAAAGGTAATGAAAAAAATTAAAACTAAAAAATAATAATAAGTTGACCAATAAACATTGTTTGAAAGTTAAAAATAAATTTAAAGAAGAATCCTTTGGGAGAGTTTTTTTTTTTTTGGTTTAATATAGGAGACAAAATTTTGTCTTATGTTTTAAATAATATATATAAGAGATAAATGTTGTTTAGGAATCCTTTGGGAGAGTTTTTTTTTTTTTTTTGTTTAATATAGGAGACAAAATTTTGTCTTATGTTTTAAATAATATATATAGGAGATAAATGTTGTTTAGGATGATCGTTGGACTATATCCAAGTTTTCTTTTAAAGTTTCATGAAATTATCATACTAGTAAACTTCTAAAATATACTAAATATACTATTGAAAACCTTAAATATTTATATATTTTTCAAATTTAATTTTGAATGATTTTATCCCTTTTATTTGTGTTGAAAGCAAGATGAAAAGAACATGTTCAAATTTCTTATTGATTTTTTATTGTATATGAAAAATATGAGTCATATAATGATCATATAATTAATAACCTGTTTACTTCGACTCATATATGTGACAACACATACTGAGTTAATGGGTCAAGTCTTAATAGATACTTTTTTTTCTATAGAAAAAACTCTTAATAGGTACTTGATTGTTAAGACTAAATCCAACCTGACTTATTTACCAAGTCTAATGAACAACGACTTCACTTATCATATATTATCCAATTATGAGAAAGATATAACATTTTCATAAGACATATGGTTTCAACTTTCAATATTTTATCATTCTCCAAAAAAAAAAAAAAAACTTTCAATATTTTATAGGTTATGGCTTTTTTTTTTTTTTTTTTTAATGTGGCATACTTTTAGTATTTGTTTTTTTTTTTTTTTAATTTTTTTATATTACTTTAATGTTTTTCACCAAGAAAACTTCTTTATAGTTTATACGTTTGTAAACTTGCTTTGTGATTATTAAAGTGAAATTTATTTTAAAAAATACTAACTAACAAGAAATCCCTAAATCTAGGAGTGACATTTTACAAATAGAAGTTAATTTAAGGGCTCAAGTGCAGAGACACTTAATAAAAGGGGAGATCCATCGCAATCATTAATGGCAATCACGCGGAAATGTATCGTTTTACAGATTTGACCCCTCTGATCCACATTCCACAGAACACCGAATCGGGCGGGCAAAAAGTGCGGATGGTCCAACTCAAAGAGAAAAAAGCAGCCGAATAGGCCAACCTACGACCCGGGAATAATTATACTACTTCTAACTTATTTCTTGGGGGTCTTTGACAGTGACATGTATTTTTGGTAGAATACAGTGACATCTGACATGTATTATATGTTATGACTTATGACTTACAGGCTGTTTCTTAAAAATAAAAATAAAATATATAATATGAGTTCTCAAAGAGCACTCGTATAAATTTTTTTTTGATTACTTTAATATAAAAATATACTTTTTCTATTTTACCTATTTTATTTATAAAAAATTTCATATTAAATTATCTATTTTATACTATATTTTATCAAAATATCAATTTTACTTGATTTTATTTATTTATTTTTCCTTCTTCATACACTACAACTATCATCCACTCATTTTCTTCATTTTCGAGATATGTAAATAAAGAATAAACATTTAAATGAAAAATGAATAGTGTCAGTGTAAATTTTGTAAATTTATATAGTTATTGTAGCAAACTTGTAAATTTACATAATTATGCACAGACTGATGTAGGTTATTTTTAAGCAAAACTGTGTAAATTTTATACTTTTTTTCTATCATACACAAATTGATGTGAATGCTCTTATCTATTATCAACGCAGCCAATTGTCACAACATTTTTATAAAAGTTAAGATATTGGTTCCTCATAGGTTATAAAAAAATTAAATAAAATAATAAAATATTAGACCAAGACTGATCATAAATAAAAATAAGGCTATTATAAAAATATTGACATTTTGTTGTGTCTTTAAACTTTCTTGTATGTTATGTACCTTATTTGCTCTTAAAAAAAGAGTAATACACTATTACTACATTCAAGATAATTTTCATAACAAATTATAGGTAACAAGTTGTTATTGGTTTTAATATAAGACTACTACTGAAATTACTTTTTTGCTCACTAGTAACAACTAGTAATAATTTAACACTTAAGATTTGTTATAAAATTGTCGCAGACATAACATTTATCTTAACAAAAAAAAATTAGAAAAGTGTTGACTTAAAATTTTTTTTTTATTGGTATGAATTTTAACCTATGATATCTGTCCTACTACTGTGATTGCTCTTGGTAAACAAATAGACTCTATGAGGAGACTCAAATAACTAAGTAATTATTAATTAATTAGTTAACAAAAATTCTTAGGGGGATGTCCACAAAGTAAGAACAGCTCAATTTGAGAATGTGTTATGACTGGTCTGCATTGACTAATCTACTGGGATAAGTCGTATACTCGCATGACATGGTAATTACACAACATATGCTTCTTGTCTAAGACAATTTATATGTTTAGTTAATAATTTTTGAATGACTGTAATATTCATTGACTAAATGGTAGGGTAATCTTGCGTGATTTGCATATCTATCATTATATATTTTTTATTACAAAGTTTGGCAATTTTATTTAAATATAATCAAAGAATCTTAAAACTTTGTAAGTCAGAGATCATTAAGTATCTCACAACTGGAGGGCAATCCTTTAAATAAAAAAAAAAGATATTCTATTTAATTTAATATAGAGTTATAACTTATATGGTTCAATGTACCGGTATTGATCTAATAAAGCAAAGGCCGACAAGGCAGCAATTAGAGTACTTACGTGCTAAGTCTGAATACTGCTTTTTTCATTTTGGATAATATTTGAGCAAACATCTATCCAAATTTGAAATTCCTACTCATCTTTTTGCTAATCTCAGAAAAAGCATATTCATTATGAATTCACTCCATAACATAATATTCTCTATTTACACTAAAGTATAATTTTTTCTTTGAAATATCTTAGTGGGTTTCAGTTTGGTTTCTAAATTTTGAAAATTTTTAATTGTATCCCGAAAATTCAAGCCTCTAACTTCTTTTTAAGTAAGACCTACTATAGATGCCTTTTGTAATATAAGTTTTTCTCACACATGCAAACAAGGCAATGCTATAGCACATAACCTAACTAGATATGTTAGTGGTTATTTAGTATGGATGGAGGATGTTCCACTACACCTATAGAATGTATTTCAAGCTGATTTCGGCTCATTTGCTTTAATGAAAGTTTATAGTCTTTCTTCTCAAAAAAAAAAAAAAAAAAAAAAAAACTTCTTTATAAGCTATGTGACCCTTTATTCCTTTTTTAAAAATTGGTATCACTACACAATTTGCTGATGTAGGTGTATTCCTAGCTCGTCTCTTAGGGTCTATTTAGTTGGGGAGATGGAAACGTTGGGAGAATAGAAAATGCGGAGGAGACAGAAAAATGAGAGAATATAAGAGATTTTAGTTTCCCTCATTTATGTTTGGTTGAGAGTGAAAAAATGAAAGAATGGAAAAAATGTGTTTATATAAAGTTATTCATATACGCTTATTAAAAAATGATGTCCAATTGAGAAAAAAAAGTGGCAAAAAAAAAAAAAAAAACCCAAAATTATTAAAAAAGAAAAATTATGTCAAAAAAAAAAAAAAAGTAACAAAAAAAATCCATGTCCAAAAGCAATGTACCCATAGATCACATGCCCAGGAAAATACCACGTTTAAAAAAAAAAAAAGCAACTAGGTCTAGCACTTAAAAGGAGAGGATATTTCATTTATTTGATTGTAAGTCTACAACTATTATTTTCCCTCTATTTTCTCCCCAATTTGAGGAGATCGAGTTTTGGTGGGCCCTAGGAGAAAACACCCGAGCGGGCTGAGCTCCACCAGCTTTCTCTCCCCCCTCCCTTCCTAAAAGCAAATACCCCTCTCAACCATTTTCTCTCCTATTTCCCCTCCCCCACCACCCCCCCCCCCCCCCCTTTTTTTTTTCCATCCTCGACAAAATCATCTCAACCAAAATACTCTTAGCTTCATTTGGTTGGGAAATGAAAACAAAATAAAGAATAGAAAATATTTTAGTTTTCTCACATAGTGTTTGACAGATGTAAAAAAATAGAAGGATGAAAAACTTTTTTATTTGGTTGAGAAAATAATAAAATGATAGAAAATAGTGTTTATATAAATTTACTCTCATGTACCTATTACTTATAAAACATTTAATAGTTTATTATGTATAAGGAGGAAAAAAAAAAAAAAAAAAAAAAAAAAAAAACCAAGAAGAGGATAGGGACAAATGAGTAATTTCTCATCTATGCCCACTTTTTCCCCAATTCAAGGAGAAAACAACCCTCAAATAGTGGGTCTAAAGAAAACAACCAAACACCTCAATTATTTAGAATCTCCACTATTTTCCTTCTTCATTTTCCATCCCCAAATCACCACAACCAAACGGCCTTAATAACCTCATCATTAACTTGATGGACCAAAAGTTTATATTGTTCCAAATTGAGTGAAGTCTTTTAAAAGTTAGGGATGAAATGAAAACATGGCCAATATATTTAGGACAAAACACATGCTAGCATTTTTTTTTCTTTTAAAAAAAAACTGGACGGTTGTCCTTGATGGACAATAGAACAAAATTAACTAAAAATTTTCAAAAACAAAACTTGCAACCTTTTAAAGGAACAAAAATCTAAAGTAGACAAAGTTTATTGAAGGAAAAAGATGTTTCAACCAAACAAGAAATAACATGCGTTCTCACGCTGTACCAACAGAAAGTGCTTTTATCTCCAAAATTTCTCTATCACGTGCAAGATAAGGAACACTTGAGCTCACTTCTTCCTCTCTCATTCATTCACCTTCCAAAAATGATTACTAATTCTTAGGTTCCATAATAGAAACAATTTATAAACTATAAATTTAAGGAAAAATTTTGATTTACGCTGTACTGCTACTAGTAATGTAAGCTTACATTGTAGACACACAAAATGTGTATAATGTTGTACACATTTATAAAAAAAAAAAAAGTAAAAACATTATACACATTTTGTATGTCTGCAATGTTACTAGTACAATGTAAACTTATAAAAGTCCTAATTTTAAAACGTAATTTATAAATTTTTTAATTATAGTCATTATACATTTGATTGACTTTCACTGTTAATAATGATATCTTTGATCCCACTGAGGGTAAAGAAGACTCCATTCTCCAACCAGCATGGGAGAGGTGAGGCATGGTTTGTGGTGGTACCCGCATTTTAATGTGCTAAGTGATGATTAATAGAGCACAAGTAGCAGTAACATTGTGTTTATTTTATGAAGGAATTAGGGTACTCTCTTTTTCATAGATGAATGGATGATTAGCACAGCCTAATTTTATAATTTATAGGACTAGAAAATTCAATTGCGGCTCTGATCAGACCCCAAAGATTGTTCACTCTTCCTCTTTTACATTATCATCCCACGCCCTTGAGTCATTAGAAAATAGAAAGAGGAGGAAGGACTAGGAGGAAGTGGCCTTTGGCTCAAGAGGTAAAAAGAGAATGCTCCATAACCATACACAAAAACATGCCATTGAGGCTTGAGTGAGACAATTAGGTGAGGAAATAAAATTTAATTCAGTTTGGTCAACAATTAGTCCTTATCATCGGGCATTGATTAATATAATTAGGGTTTTGTCTGAATCCATAGGAATTTAAAGCTTTAAAGCCATAAACCTGTAGTTAAGTTTGCTAAGAGTTTTGTAGTTCAATTGGTTAGCATGAAAAGTTTTAAATCTTATTTATCTATTATATACAAGATGTGTGGATTGAACATTGTCATATTTAATAAACATTATCTAATACTATTTTGATATCAATTTAAATTATGGCAAATACGGTATAATTCAATCCAACTTTTCATGACCGATATGGTAGCTCGAGTCCCTGTTTAGCATAGTCATGCCGAATAAATAAACAGTTAAATGCATGATTGATTGTTAACTCTAAAGTCCAACTTAGGATTGTTATCCCCACAAGTAAAGCTAGAATTACAATAAAATTCACAACATTTCATTACAATATCCAATTTGCCTATCAACTCAAACGAGTCATTAAAAAAATATCTTAAGCGTTAAAAAGGTGGTTCATTGCATGTGTTTATCATTTAGTTTAGAAGTACAATCAATTGTATCACGTGGGAACAAGTTCTTGTTTTACATGTGACAGAGATTGTATATTTTGGATAAGGTCAATGGGCACATGTTGGTGTTGCAAAAATATTACATAAATAATTTACTTTTGTGATCATATGAAGTAGAACAACAATAAGAAGTTATTAAGTAAAATACCTTTAAAATGCATAAATAATCAAGAACAATTAAATATACTCACAAGTTGGATGAATGCAAAATGATAAATGTAAATATAATCAACGTTAGTGTTTGACACTATCTTCTTAATTAAGATAGATTTAAACCCTCACATAATTTCATCAGTGGTATTTTGAGACTCATAGACATGGACATTTGCATCTCAAGATATAATAATTAACAACTCGCAGAAGAGGCATTGCAATCTTCATGCACAATAAACATAATTGTGTCTCCCTCTCTCTGAATGACTATGCATGAAAGAAAAAATCTAACCAAAATAATGAACAAGGGACTCCTATTTATAGACACATTTGCACCTGTTCATAAAAGAGTGCGATAGTGAACAAACACATTGTTCCACTTTTTTTTGGAAACTCACTATAGACAATTACTAATTAATACTAAACGGATTGGGTCCAATTCAATAGCCAACTTACTTATATATATAGGCCCATCCAAAGTCCACTTCATTTTCTATGGTGTCACTTCGATAATGTGATTCATTACTAGTGCTTATCATTTAGTCCGACGTTATAATCAATTGTATCATCTGTAATAACAATTTTAGAGGATCTTAATTCACTATGCTTTCTTTCTTCTGTTAAGCCCTGTACTATGTAATGCATGAAAATCTATTCTTAAAAGTATGCTCAATTCCCTTGATCCCTAGTCAATATAAACGTAGGGTCCTTTATATACAACTTATTTTTGCTGAAATTGAAAACTGAAAACATTGTAGCAAAATAATTTTTAAATGTGTGAATAGTGTCATTTACTGTTCATGAACGCTGAAAAAAAAAAAAAAAAAAAAACACAAAAGCAGAAATGCAAACTTTGTATCCAATCCCCACCGTAGTTGTTGGAAACCAATATATATATATATATATATATATATAGATTTCTAGTTCCAGACATCCTTAAGAATCATACATGATACATTGTTCTGGTTCTTTTGCTGTATTTGCTACAATACATATTTTTACACATCAATATCAATATTATATATAAAAGCAAAGACCTCATACAAGAGTGCATGAAATCCTGTTATGTGACACTCTAATTTTGCATTTAGCCATTTTACCTCTTTTTATTAAGTTTTTTTTATTTTAATTTTTTTTACTGTTGTCCAATAGATCATAGTAACTTATTTCTACTGTTATATAAAATATGAGCTGCTCTTGACAATTAGACCAAATGTTATTCTCTATAAAATGGACTACCTTTTAAAAATAGACCAAACTCTATTAAGAGCCCAAGCTCAGATATTACCTTACATGATATTGATATTGGAGAAGGATCCCACATGATTTGAAGAAAATTTTTGGAAAAAAAAGCAGTTTTCTACTTTATTTGAATGAATTCAATCTAAAGGATGATTTTGAAAATTATATAGTTGCTAAGAGTTTTTATGCACCTTCAAATGACAAAAAGATATAGAAGAAACGAAAAATACACAATCCAATATGCTATATTAACCCTTTTGTTACACTTCCTAAATTAACAATATATATTGTAGGGACTCAATTTGTAACGGACCCTGGACAATAAAATTTGTAGAGAAGTGGGTCTAAGGATTTGGCGTCACCGAAGTAAACAATGACTGGTATAAAGTTTATAACAAAAATTGATGACATGAGATCCATTGGATTCTAAATGTCAGAACTTGGCTAAGTGTTCATGAAGTATTTTTGTCCTTGGCCCAGGCCGAGGAGCTATTATTCTTCCTTCCTTCCCATTGAATGATCCCCCCTTCGTTGGGAAAAACCTCTTGGTTATATAGTATTCTTCCTTTCTTTAGTTTTCGCCGTCCACTTGTCAATTATCGGAGCCTCTATGTACAGGGGATTGTCCCATCATATGTATTTGCAGGCTTTATGTTATTTCCCAGCCGCCTTTGCAGGCTTTATAATAGTTGAAGTGACTGATGCTTTAGGGTTTTCAGGTCACCTCATCATTAAAGCGGTCAGAATGTTGGTGAGATATATTCAACGAATGAGAGATATTTTCCCTTTGGTGAAGTCGGTGTGTCGAGGACAGGTCATCCTCGGCGAGGCCTTTGGATGACCTGGGCTCTTTCCCATTGTCCTCGGCCTTTACATTATCCTCGGCGTGGGCCTTGGGCCGCACGTAGTGGGCCAGCGTGGTTAGTGCAATAGGGCCCCACACACACACACACACACACATATATATATATATATATATAAACAATTACAAAAAAACAGTCGTATCACTGAAATTTGATAAGAATGCAAATACCTAAGAAAAATCACGACAACAAATCCGGAGGTCCAAAATTTGAAAGATCTAGTCAAGAATCTTCCAATGCCAATTCATTAATGATTAACACAAATAATGCAATAAAAGGAAAAAGTGATGAAAGCTCAAAAATTAAACAAATAGGATCGGACCAAACTTCAAACGTTGAAGATGAAGAAACATATGATGATAACATACCCCTTAACAAGCTTTACAAGCATCGCCATACTACAATAACAAATCATTGAAGAAAAAACAAAAAACAAGATTTTGTAATGAAGCTCTTTATTACATCACATAATAAAGATCAATAATATGAAATGAATTAATATGCTTTTATCAACTTTTGTTATACAATATTACTCCAATGTTGTTGTTGTTGTTGTTTTTTTTTTTTTTTTTTTTTGCTCATTACTTGAATAGAATAATTATAATAGATATGTATGTGCAATTTATAATTGTTGCTTCTTATGATGAACTCATTATAAAGAAATTTTTATAACAAATATGCTATAATATATGTATAACATTCTCAAAAAAAAAAAATTTACACAAAACATTCCAACATTATTCGTGCATCACACGGGCAACTTACTAGTTAGCAAACAAATGATATGTTTTGGCATCGATAACTATTTGTCGAACTGATGCTACTGCACCTACGGTGGACAAAGCTGTAGATGCTACTGCAATGAACGTGTTACCCCAAAAAACAAGGCCACGCTTTGAGGGCTTGAAAGTCACATTGTAGACAACCATGGGGAAAATAAAATCTAGAGGAATACTTCCAAATGCCCCAAAAACTGCCATGATATCTCCAAAGAACGGTAGCATAGCCGCAATTAATGTACCTATAATCACTGATATTGACCGGGAAATCAACCTTGGCACAACGTTACGATAGGAAAATTGATCCATTTTGGGGTCTGCAAACCACTTTTCAAACACTTCATTTGTTGGTTGCAAATAAACCTGCATTTTAACCAATTTGTAATATAGTCAAGAAAGTTAATGCTGCCGTATTTGAGGAAAGGATTGTGAAGTTTACAGACCGACATGACAATGAATATGATTCCGACATGACAATGAATATGATTGGTGCTACGTCAATAACATAATATACAAATGTCTGAAAATTTGTAAACATCAGTTTAATTTTTTGGCATTATCAAGCTAAATATTTATGAGTTGGACTTACCACTGTGACAGCTGATATTTGCAGAAGAATGAAAATATTGGTCATCAAGAGAAACCAAGTTGGTAGCAAAGGCTGTCCATTACCCATAAAATTTGAAAGAACAGTCCCCATAGCCTGATTGCCAAATGCCCAATACCCAGAGATTGCAACGCTGAAATAAGTCACGAGTATAACAGAGTAACAGACGCACAAACCTTTGAACATTTTACTCTTGACTGGAGGAGCTATAGTTGCCTGTGAATGGAAGAAATATAAGGCAACTTAGTTCTATTTCTCACTTATAATCAATGGCATTGAAGTATTTAGTATCTAACTTTGATCAACACATTAGGAGAAAGTATTTTTGTTAACAGTTATACAATTTATCAATGTAACAATTAACCCAATGAATGGAAAATTGGTGAGACCAATTTTGACTAAAGAACAGAAAATTGAATCAAATGGTGTATATTCATTCATTGTGCTATTAGAATTGATAGAACTGTTAAAAGAGATACTTTCTTGCGTACTATAATCGTAGTTAGATGCAAGTTATATAACAATTTAACTGGAATTTCTGTTTGTATATACAAGCTCAAAATAAAGAAAGGGGAATAAAATAGGATTTGTTTTTTCTTTCTTTTCTCAAAATTTTTTTCTTGGCAACAAATTAATGCAGGGGCAGAACTAAACCTGTATTTCAGGAATAATTCCACAGGCATATGTAGTAGCAATGATTGAAACAGCATTAACACCACCAAAAACACGATTTACTCCGGAGCTATTTAAGGAATAATCCCTAGTAGGAGCATTCTTGGAATATCCTGTAAAAGCAGTGTATGTCTCAATGTCTGTGATATTCATATTCGGAGACATGTTTTCATGTAACTTGTGGTGCTGAAGTCTTACCGACATGTATGGAACCGGCTGTGACACAAGCACTGAAAGCAAGGCAAAGGATTAGAGAGACAAGATTGATATGCCTCAGCGAGTGAAAGGATGGAATTTGTGCTAAAAACAGCATTAGTACTCCAAACATACTAATAAACTGGTAAAGCTTCATAGTCCCACTTGGGTTATGGAGCAAGTAAATGAACTGCCAAAAAGAAAAATTAAGAGTTAGTTACAAGAAAAATAGAGCATTTTGTATATGGACTCTGTTCTCATAGAGTTTCATTATGATCTTTTTCATTGTCTAGATTATAGTCCAAATGGAGAATCTAATTTTCTTTAGATATTTCATTATTATTTGTTTTGAGATGAATAACTTATCTTCTTTTACCTTATGGTGATAAAAAGGATTAGTATTTGTGCAGATCAACTAGCTTAATTAGTAAAGTTTTTAGCCTATATCAACCAAGCAAAGAAGATTACTTGGTCATGCGGGATTTGGTAGGTCTTAGATTCAAAATTTACCAACAATTAAATGAAAAAATAAAGTTAGAAAGTTAGAACATATCTTAAAAGTACGAACTCCCTATAAATTATCATATTCAACTAAAAGAGTGAATGTGACCCGTCATCCCTTTCTAGTGAATTAAAAATTCTCTTTCTAACGCTCAATATTTCATTGTATACACCATCATCTACAGTACTGCATGTTATATCTTTTTTTTCTTTTTCTTTTTTCATTTTAAAACTTTAATTAGAAAGAAAAATAAATGTGTAATAGAATGTGATAAATGGAACATAAAAGGGAATACTTTAGAGTGAGAGAGGGGATTTTTGTTACTTTAAACTCTAAATAAGATAATGATTGATTTCTTATAAAAAAAAAAAAAAAAGTAAGCTATTATGATTACACTCAAATATATGATTTCTACAGACGATTGCATCCTTATCATTTTTTATGTAACAAAAAAATAAGTTATTTCTATCATATGTGTTGTTTTTTGTGCTTTAAATAGAAAAAAGTGTCTTAGATATTTGTTTTAGATATTTCTTTTACAAATGTATTTGTTTGGGATAACTTATTTTTATTTACTTGTTTTAGTTAGTTAAGTTAAGTAAAAATAAAAATAAAAAACTATATCTATAATTTAAAACAGAGAAATTGTGAAGTGATTGATGAAAAAAAGAATAAGCAAAGGAATAGAGGCAACAGGAATTTAGTGTTTTTTTTTTTTTTTCAAATAATATGTTAATACTACTTTTTTTTCTTGGCAAGAGGGCAAACTAAACTAAATATCCAGTTTGGCTTGCAAAAGCAAAATCCATGAACCCAAAAAAGTGAAAAGAGAAATTGGCCATGATCCACATAATGATGATTATAAGGTGGTGAGGATGGTTGAATTTTCTATAGAAGATACCCGCTATTAGACTTTGAAGTCAATGAAGGAGTGCTCCATATGTTCGAGTTCGGCATCCTTGAATGGAGCTATACATTGGTTAATTGCTCCTCCATGTGGCCCTTCATATTCAACCCGACCAGAGTTTCTTCTTGCTTTTGATCTTGCCACTGAGAAATTTCAAGTCTATAAGATGCCGGTTCTAACCCAAAAAAAAAAAAAAAGGCTGAAGTCTTTGGTGGTTTTAGGAGGATATCTCTGTTTTATAGTGAATTCTTTCTTGAAGTATAATGATGTGTGGTTGATGAAAGAATATGGGGTGAAGAGTTCTCGGACTCGGATTTATAAAATTAAGCAAGGTACCGTGCCTTGGAATTTTCATCATTGCAAAGTGCAAACCTCTAATATTTTCCAAAAATGGCAAGAAAGTTATGTTTAAAGAGGGGCATGAGGGCAGTGCTAATCCTGTTTGGTATGACATAAAAAACGAAAAGAGGCAAGAGGATTGAGATTCAGAATTTTCCTGGTGATTTTAGCGCGGCAGTCTGTATTGGAAGTCTTCTTCTACTTGATGATGGTGATAATGTTGCAGAAGAAGAGAGATAAGAGGAAGAATAAAACTACGGAAATTTAATGAATTTGTTATTATTTGCTTAATTTGTCAGTCTTAGTATAGCTACCTACTAGATCATATCCATGTAATTTCTGTAGCTTGATATAGTCTGTGTGTGTTGTAGAGGTTCAAGCCTTTTGATCCTCTGTTCCTCTTATGTGTTGTAGTTGTGTTATATTTTTTGTTTAACACAATATCTGCTGAACTATTAGATAAAATTGTTTCGTGGTTTGGTTTGTATAAATGAATTGCCATGCTACTAACTAATTATTTAGATAGATGAAAGCCTATAAGAATCATAATCTGCAGTAGATGACTTAGCAAATATAAATCAAGGAGAATAAAGAGGTGATCTTTTAAAAGTAGTTCAGTAAAACATAATGTTTTCTACCCATATATAACTACACTAGTCTAAAAAAAAAGTTGTTTGCGACTTTAAAAAGCTATTTATAACCACATATTTTTTAGATCCAAAACAAATTCCCTTGATAACAAAATGGTAATGACCGACTCAATTGGGCGGTGATTGCCTTGAAAAAACATTTTACGTGTCCATTTGGCATGATTAATTTTACCAATTTATTTTATTATTCAGCTTATTTTTGCTAATATTTATGGGTCTCATTACACTTTTTGGTACTATTTGTAGGTCTTACTATACTATTTCAGTTAACTTTTACCTTTATCTATAGTACTTTTAGTAAAAAGTTTTCATTTTTAACAAAATAAGCGAATTCCAAACAAACCCGTACATGTCTGTTTGGCAAAAATTATTTTTGTCAACTAATTTTATTATTCAGTTTATTTTTGCTACTATTTATAAGTCTCACTATATTTTTTGTACTATTCATAAATCTTACTGTACTATTTTAATTAGTTTTTACTATTATTTATAATACTTTTAATAAAAAATTTTTAATTTCAGTCAAATAAGGGAATCTCAGACAAATGAACGTGTTTGCATGTTTGACTAAAAAAAAGGTCGGAAGAAAATAAGTATCAAGCATGAGCTCATTTGTCTTTGCGTGTTTGACTACAAAAAAGGTCGGAAGAAAATAAGTATAAAGCATGAGCAAAGTGGAGATGGAATCTTGACTTTTCTTTATCATGCATTCAAGCTTTTCAGCTTCTAGGTGTAAGAAAATAAATGTTTGTTGGACAGGTTTTTTTCTATTATTTTACCTACTAGACTAGAATTTTTGTAGAATTTAGGTTTTATAAAAGAGTTGTAGTATTGCATGTTACATATTCTGCTTCTACACGCTTATTACTATGTTGTATTACTAAGAAAATGGTTTTAGTTGAACTTGAAAAAGAAAATAAATCCTAATTCCACTAGGAAAATAAAAACAACATAAAATATTAAAATATTTTCTTCTCCTTCAACCAATTTCCATCAAACTCTTTTTTTTTTTGTTATGGATAACTTATTCGTGTATTCTATTTAAATATGGTGAAATTTATTAGAAAGTGTTTGATATTTTTAATCTTGAGTGTTAAATTTATTATCCTGAAGCAAGCTCCTATACGGAAAGGTATCTTAAATACTTTGCTGTTTCAAACGCTAAGGGCAAATTTCTGGAAATGGAGTTGTTCTTGACAATTTTGCATATTGGTTTTTTAAAAAATATAATTCAATCCTTACAAGAATGGAAAAGGGGAATTCGAACACTGGATCTCCTATATGAATCTTAAGTCATTATTCCATACTTTAGAAGTAATGTTTCCTTTCAATTCTTAAATAATACTAGATTTCAATAATTAAATTCATAATGGGATATAGAAACTTAAATAATTATGGTTAAAGTCAAGAGTTTTGTAACCCAATTGACACCTTTATATGTTTTCAACATAAATATTTAAGATTCAAATTTTTCTACCCAATTATAGAATTATCAACAAAAAAGAGAGAGAGAGAGAGAATCAATTAGAGATGTTTACTAATAAATTTAAGTAGAGAATCAATTACGTATCCCTAATAATAAACTATATAATTAATTTAATCACATATCCCAAATTGATAAGGAAAAATATTATGTTACACCCATTTACATTCACTATTTTACATCAATATTCACAATTAATACCAATATGTTTAAATTTTAAAATGTTTAACTTTTAAAACATGAAAATGAATGTAAGAGTATCATAATAATAACCATGGTAAACTGACACAACTGACCTTAAGGCTCTGCCCTCCCACAAGGCTGCCACCCACAACTGCGCCATAGCATATCCCAAATTGAAGTGGCCCAACAACATATTTGCCCCATCTAGGTCCTGCCAATGCCAACATATATATCTTGGACAATTTAGCATCAGTTACCAAAGCCTCAAATACACAGAAGAAAATATATAAAAAAGAGAGGAAATGCATAAAACTAACAATTTTTTCTCATTATAAACCCAGCAGGAAAAGAAAAATCATTAAGTATTGGTTCTTTTTCCAAATCAAACTTCCCTTGAAATCTTAAAAAGGTTTTCAATTGTTTCTCTAATATCTTGAACATGGAAGAAAAAGTTGGGATAAAGAAGTAAATGGCATATATATTATGAGCAGTGTACAAAATATAATCATATATATTATATACCCACCTAAAACATCACTAGCCACGTCCCTAAACCGAAGCTGGCGCTGACCAAGTTGTGCATGGTGTTCCAAAACCGCAGATAGAAGATTGTAGGAATAGAAAGTTACTAAACCTGCAAGGATTAAGCATACAACTCCTCCAACCCAGCCTAGCAAGCTTAGAGCAAAGGGAAGACTCAGAAGCACCGGTGCTACGATTGATGTGGTTAAATGGTATCCACAGTGCAACCATGATCCTAATGATACCACAAAATTTACACCAAACCTTAGAATTACATAGTTTAGGACCATTCATCATTAATCATATTTAGAATATATTACTACATGAAGCTAGAAAGTACAGAATAAGCCATCAAAAAAAAAAGAAAGTACAGAATAAGAAAAGGGAAAATTTGTCATGAACTGTTGCAACATGTGAAGCTCTATGTCTACAGGTCAAAGTTCTCCTAGAGTGTCTTGAAGTGCTAATGAAAGCATTTGAAAGATCTGTCGTGAACTGGGGGAAAAGAAAAGAGCTTACAAACCTTTGGATTTGAGGACAAACAAAGCTCCAGCATCGAGCTGTTTGGGAGGGTGAATACCATTTTCCTTGCCAAATATGGAATCAGGAGAGGAGTCAGGAACCACAGCTGCCATCTCTCAAGAGCTAGGTGAATGAGTGGTATACCATTTGTGCTAGTATAGGAGGATAATGACAAATGAGGATATTAATATATAGAAATGAAATAGAAAAGTCGGCACTGTTAGTCAACTGGTCATTATAGGCTGCTAATAAATATTAATAATCATGTCAAGTTTGACTAATGTTGGGACAGCATAAAACATAGGCTTTTATGTACTTACCTACTGTAGTTGATAGCTGTTTCGGAAGACTCAGCCAAGTGCACACGTGCAAAGAGCCAACCAATATACTAGCTACTTCATTTTTATTTAGGACTTATATGGTTTTTTTTATTTTATTTTTAAAAAATTACTTAAAGATTCTATGGAATTATTAATGACATAAACATGGACTAAATTATAATATTCATCATTAAATTTTTGAGTAGGAATAACTGTTCAAGTATATAATAAGAGCAAACCTCTTTTCTGCAATTAACTCGTATGCATAATTGCTAAATGACTCTTGTACGAGAGGAATTAGTGGTGGAACCAGGATTGTAGTTTAGGGAAAAAATCAAAAGCAAAATTAATCTAAAAAATATTAATAGATGTTAATGACAAAAAATAAATAATAGTAAGCTAACATAGTTTATTTATTTATTTATTATTTTGTGTAAAATATGGGACTCATTAATTAAAATATTGTGAGGGAATTGTGAAAAGGTGGGACAAGATAAACATCAATGCTATGAAAGCCTTTAGGGACACAACAAAAATTCACAAGTTTCTCTAATCTATCAACTCATACATGGTTATTAAAAAAGGGTAAATTATGGTAGGTTTGTGTGGGAGATGGTAAACTAATTTAAAATTATCAAATTATTGTGACTTTTTTTGTTTTTTTTGTTTTTTTTTTGTTTTAGTTTTGAGAAGTCATGTTACACGCTAGCTTTATTTAGTGACAAAAGTTTATTTGTAATGCACTTTATTGGTGATATATTGTTTTCAGGGTTTTCATGTAAGTTGGGATAGTGTACTTGAGCCTTTTCTTGAAGACTGAAAGATGCATAAACTAGAGTCCATGTGGTAGGCGTTTGTCTAAGAGTGCAATCGTGCACCTCTTGACCATCTTGTGACCTGAGGGGGTGAACAGGTTGTGAGTTGCACGATCTCTGTACTCTGTAATTGCACCTACCACTGCCATTTTGCTAGCACACACACATATAGCTGTAAGGTGTGTGTGGACGCAAGCGCCCGCAATGGGTCTGTGGGAAGTACACCTTGGACTAGGGTGGACCATGACGTAGAAAAATAATGGAGTTGTCATCTAGATTAGGTTTAGAAACCATAAATGTAGTGCCATTCGTGGAAGGACTGATATTTTACTAGATCATGTGTTTAGAGTTTATGTATGAGGATGGGAAGGTGTTAGACACCCAACCCCACCCGACCCATGGGTTGGCTTCCACTCATTGTGTTCCAAATCTTAATCTCATTAAAGGTAAGTTCAATATTGTTATTCTAACTCACACACACTCTAGCATGCATCTATACATACAAACATGTCATAATCATCCCAAAACCTAGCATTCACGTATTATAGCATCACAACATACATAACCCAAGGGCAGAAACATCATGAAAAAAAATCAAACAAACATGTAAAGGCATCTTAACATCAAAGGCATAGCATTCAAACTAAGCATATTCATGTTCCTCAATCAGACCAAGGTTATGTCCAAACAATGCATGTTCATGTAAATGCATGACTTACCTCATTGCATCACAGCACCTATGCATCAATGCATGTTCATGGTATTCAAACAATCTATAATCCTAATAATCATAAAAGAGATAAAACAAAAAAATAAAAATAAAAATAAAATAGAGAAGTAGAGACTCAAAGACTGATAAAACAGGTTAAACAGAGGCTAAACATGTGAACATGACAAAAGAAAAACAAACAGAAAACGGAATTAGGGTTTCTGGGTTTAAATATGCGTGCTTATAAACAGGGCATGCGTGCGTAGCCCAACTATATGCGTACGCATGCAAGCAGCATGCGCACACATGCAAGTAGTATGCGCACACATACACGCCCAAACCCTAACCCAGAAACTGTAGAACAGAAACTTAGAAAGTAAGAAATCTAACAACCTAACATGCTTTAAATATAAACACGAAATAAACCTAAACTAAACAAACATATTAGAGCATATAAAAACATATATAAACAAAGAAAAATCAAAGAAAAGCGAAGAGCCAAAGTTAGAAACTTTATCTCAAAGCTAGAACTCTTTTAGAGCTCGATTTTAACTGTTCCCCTCAGTCAATCTAGTCACAACCAGTTCAAAAACGAGTTAGTAAACTTAGAACTTAAAGATCAAGACCAGAATAGGTTTCAATCAAACAATATTTGACTTGAGGATGTTTTGTGAAAAACTTCCTCTTTGATTCATTATTTTCTAATGAATCTTATATGTTTTATCACCAGAATTCGTCCTCCTCTAAAAATCTACCATTTCAGAGCTTTATTTAGTCGAAAATAGGGGTTTGGGGTGGCTTTTAGATGATGTGAGATTCGTTCCAAACCAAGTTTTAATGTAGAAAACATTTCCTTTCTGGTTTTTGGAATCCTAGCTTGTGCATACATGCCCGTGTATGTGTACGCATGTATTAAGCATATGCACGTAGAGCTTGAGTATGCGTTCGCATATGCGTGTCTACGTACGCATGCCCTAGGGTTTTCGTGGCCTCTCTTTTCCAAAAATAGGTTTATTCTTCCAAAAATAAGTTATATTTTTCACAAATACTTTCCTCAAGTCAATTTTCATCTGATCGGGCCCTAAACCAACCTTGGGCTTTAAAATTTTAGTATTATTGGGAACAGGGGCCCAAGTTATAAGGGGTACAAAATGCGATGTCTACAGTGTGGCAAGAGGCTTCAGATAAGTATTGGCCAAACCCTGGAAATCTTAAGGGTGCCAAGAGAGTGAAGCCATTCCTTTGTATGAAAAGAGAGAGCTTTTTCCTTAGAGAAAAACCAAGTTTCCATCTCCCTTTTCCATCTCTTTCATTCCATTGATAGAGATTCTGTAAACACATTCGTCATCCACAAACCCACACCTGTGAGTGAGTGAATAGCTAAGGAAATGTGAGAAGCCACGTCCAAAATCCAATCTTCATTGGTGGTGATTCCATTGGAGCTTCAATGGAGGGTCTTTGGTAAGTTGGGAAGAGAAAGGACTCAAAGAAGTCGATTGGTACCTGGAGCTTGGAAGGCTCAAGTACATGTAGGAGTTTGGGGTTGGAGAGTTCATTGTATCCTTATGTACTGCAACTATCTTGTCTAGTGGAGATTTTTGATGGGCAGTCGGGGGAGAGGCTTTTATGTTCGAGGCTCAGGTTTTCCTCTTTCATAACACTTGTGGTGTTATGTGTAGTTTGTTTGTTTTTCTCTCTATTTCCTTTAGCTTACTATATTGCTATGCTTGTGTAATGTAGTTTGTGTGTTTGGAAATTTTCTAAGTCACTTACACTTTGACCATGGATTAGTTTAGCAATAAAATCAACTTACTTTGTGTTAAGAATTCTAAAATTTTTATATAGCATACTTTGATGTTTATACTACACACAACTTTTATTCACAAGTTTTTTCACTATTGTATTAAATAAAAGCAAAAAATGAGACGTGTCTGTCAGGGAGCATTTTGTTGGAGCAATGTTAGTGCCACAGCTTGTGGCACAATTTGTACCTTAAATCGTCCATATGGCGAGTTATGGTTGGTGGAGGGTTGTCCTCACATGGACCTACCATTACTCCTTTACCAACCACAACTTGTTACATAAACAAACTATGTTACAAATTGTGCCACAAGTTGTAGTACTAAAATTACCCATTTTGCAAAGGCTAATGTCTTTTTCACAACCGTACACAAGTGCTACTTTTGAACAGAAATCGTCACTAAACGACCGTCAACATCCTTTTGTATATTGCCCCCGTTTGGATTGCAATTATCCTTGCGTTTCGCGTCTCGCGTTTTGGTTTTTTTTTTTTTTTTTTTTTTTTTTTTTTTTTTTTTTTTTTTTTTTTCAGCCGCTAATGTTGACTTGGGAGGAAAAAACACTGTGCATGAACAGTGCGTGCACTGTTTATGCACTGTTCATGTAATAAAAAATATTAAAAATGGGTCCCACGGGACTATTCACATATTAAAAAATTATTTTGCTACAGTGTTTTCAGTTTTCAGTTTTCAGTTTTCAGTTTCAGCAACAATAAGCTCAATCCAAACGGACCCATTACACCAAAATGCACACCCGGTCTAGATTTACGTGCGACAATGAGTGCGTCTCTACTCCCACTACCAGCATTACTTTTTACGTGTTAGGGAGGACTTTGTTTCTTTTTTTTTACCACGTGTTAATTTTTTTTTAAAATTTTTTTTAAATGAGCAGTAGTTGAACGAGGAATGACTATGTTTTTGCCGTTCTCTCTCTCCTTTTCTAGAAAGATCAATAGCGCCCACAGAATAGAGTCAATATAATTACAATTCAAACTGTCCAGAAAAGACAAAATCGTGCTGAAGCTTGGTCCCTCTCCTTGCTAAAGTATCAGCATATTTGTTTGCTTCTTTCATTGCTAAAGCATAGGCACATATTCTGCCTTTCATACCTCGGGATGCTCAGAAACTCAGAATTCTGAATTCCTCGTTGAAACCTAAGCTTAATTAGTACAAAATGTCACTGATATAACTTTCTCAAAACATTTTGGCACTTCAATGAAATGTCATTTTGTATCTCATTCCCAGAACTTCACGTGTACGATGTATCCTAATTCCTACATTCCAACAAAATATGAATATTGACAAATTAATTTGCTGTATTTAAAAAGAAAGAAAAAGTTAACGGAATATTTTAAGAGTATTAATTTAAGAATTTTTTTTGAAATTTTTTATTAATAAAAAAAGAAAAACTAATTCTTTTTACAATTTTTTATATTTCTTAAAAAAATAGTTTCAAAATTTTACTAAAATGATTGTTAACAAATGCCTAAAGACACCTGTTAGCTAGACTCTTTAAAGAAAATTCAGTCCTAAAACATCAGGGTGCTAGCTTCCTTCTTTTTTTTGCTTAAGTATATTCTTTTTGTCACATAGTTTACCAACAAATAAGAAAACTAACTTTTTGAGAAAATATTCTAACTTGAAAATTATAGGATACCAAACTGATCACTTGCACGTAATTACACAAAATAATAAGTCCAAATTCACAGCCTTTTAATTTTTGCTAAAGTGCCTTTTCCTTTGGTTTCCTATTGTAAGAAGAAAACTAAAGTGGCCTTAATAAAGATTAGGCAGCTTTAGAAAGGGACATTTCGTTTTTAGTTGGCCCAAAAATGAAACTTTCAATAGGACTTTCCCTTGCCATGCCATGTGCTTAGAAGTTGAGAATTTCATATTCTACGTTTTCTTTCCCACGTAATGATGCCTATTGCCTTGTACTATGATTTCTTATTCGGTTTATTTGGTGTATATTAGGTTCGGATTACTCGGTGTTCATTACTCGGTGTTTATTTGAGGACAATTTATTTAACATTTTATTAAAAGTGTTCTAAAATATATTTGCAATTGTCTTGAAAATTTTCAAAAAATAATAAAAGAAAAGAAAAAAAAATTTTAAAAAACTGCATATAAAATCTAAAAGTATAAAATTAAGCTTATAAACCTATCAAGCAAAAACCCAGTCAAAATGAAAAAAAGATTAGGTTGAAATCACACATCATAATTCATAGCTCAACTACAAGCGAAAAGCCTGGTCAAAATCGACACAAAAGGCAAAACTGCTAGTCTTTTCAACTTTGATTAGCTGTTAGCCTATCACCAACGAATGATGACAAATCACATTAACATCAACCATCTTATAAAAAAGAAAAAGAAAAAAAAGGTTAACATCAGCCATTGACCATTTGACCCATTTGTTTTTCTTCTTTTTTTTTTATTATAAATTTTTATGAGTTTATCTGATTGGGATAATTTATTTTTATTGATTTATTTCATTTAAAAAAATAAATTTAGATAAAAATAAATTTTTGTTTTTTAAAAAGTAATATTTTAAATAAATTATACATACAAAAAAGTTGAAATTTTAATTTATTAAAATTTTCAGCCTAAAATTTTATTTACTAAAAATTGATAAAAGTATGACTCTATTTATTGAACATGAAATTTTAAAAATTTGTACATAAACAAATAAACTAATAAGCTAAGTGGGAAAAAAAAAAAGCTAATTTAAACTCACTATATATTTAATTAAAATTTAAGAGAGATACAAACAATTGAAGAAACAAAAATCAAAATTCTACAAACATATCAAATTTTACAATATATTGAAGTGATCAATTATGAGTGTAAGGACCCGATTCGGGCACTTCCCTCATTGGGATGAGTTGACTCGAACCTAGGCAACCTTGTACAATAAATTTGTAGAGAGTGGATAGAAAGACTAGACATTAGCGAAAGATACAACAGTCGATGTGGGTTTACAAGATCAATAACTGGGATTTGGCTAAGTGTTCTAAGGAAAAGTTCGTCCTCGGCCCAGTCCGAGGAGCTCTTCCCTTAGAACTAATGAGTACAAGAGTTGCCCTAGAATAACCCAAAAACCCTTGAATCTCCAGCCGAAGGACCAACCTCTTCAACTTTAGGGGTTCAATCTATTATATAGTCTTGTTCAATTGATCTCTACCGTCCACTTGTCGGCCATCTGAACCTGTGTTTGAGAGCTCGTCCCATCAGCCGTCTTTGCAGGCTTTCTGTTAGTTGGAGTAACTAAGGCATCACTGTTCGCTGGTCAATTCACCATTAATGCGGCCAAAGTGTTGGTTGCGTACATTTAATGGGTGGATGACAGCTTCCTTTCTTCAATGTCGGCCTGCTGAGGATGTGGGCATCCTCGGCGAAGTTCCTTGATGACTTATGCCTCTCCCACTCATCCTCGGATTCTGTACTCTCCTCGGCATGGGCCTTGGGCCCGATATGGAGTGGGCTGGAGTTGCCAAATCTTTGAGCCCTATAATAGCCCCTCAAAATTCTGCTGCCCAAATTCTCGGGCGGGGAGGAGGATTTTGATGTCCTTGGGTCCTTGCCCTGGCCTGGCGAGCCTTGTCTTTCTGTCAGTGTCAAAATCCTTTCAACTGCCCATGGGACGTTCCTGGCGTTTCGGTATTCGGGGCGCGCCCTCATTAAATTTCGGCGGCTCTGTGTCCTCCACGTTCAATAGTGTGATGATGAATGGACAGTATGGATGCTTCTGACTTATTGGGCGGGAAAGCCTGTGCGGTTACTTTTTAATTGGGGGTATATATACCAAATCGAACTGATTTGACCCTTCACTTTTGCATTCAAGAGCCCTTGCACACATACGCTGAACTTGATTAAGCCTCCAATCGTCCTTACGCCTCCTTTCAAAAAGGCCTGTCCGAGGAGCTTTTCCTCATTTCTGTAAGTTTTCTTCTCTCTCTGGTTCATACTTTTTTGCCTGAGTTCCTTGCCCTCTTATTCTTCTTTCTCTCTTCTTCATTTTCCCTGAGCCCCTTGTTAGCTTTTTAGGATGAGTAGGTTTAAGAAGTTAGTCGAGTCTGAGGAGATGATGGACAAATTCGTTGCTGACTATAAGATCCCCGATACAGTGGGTTTGAGATACTGTGGAGAAGGGGAGTGGAGCACTAGGAGAAAAGAGGGTGAGGTGGCGATTTCTTTAATCGCCTTTCTGGAGGGTGGAACGAGAATCCCCATGGGGCTGGTGATGAGGGATTATCTTAAGCACTTCGGCTTATCTCCCACCTAGTGCGCCATTAACGTATTTAGAATCTTAGGCTGTGTGGATGCCCTGAATGAGAAGATGGGACTAAGGCTAACCCATCATGATGTGAACTGGTGCTACAACCTCCAGCGCCTAAGGGGGAAGTCTTATTACATGAATACCTCTAGTGCCTCCCTGAGTCCAGCAAGGGTTTGAACAAAGACTTCCTCATTGTGTCTGGGGAGTGGCACGAGGGCCTTCATTGTCCAATAGTGGAGGGTACACTAGGTGGGGCATTCAGACTAGGAGAGGGTCTAAGTTTTTATGTTTTAGCGCTCCGCTTTGCTTGGTTTTTGACAGGAACTTGCTTTCTTTGATGCAGATCCACGTGCTTTTGAGCGTCACTTTGGCTTGGTCAATAAGGAGGACTTGGAGAAGGTGCTGAGGTCGGAGATCTTTGTGAACAAAGTCGACAACCAAGTTAGAGCCGCTCACGAGATCCTAGGATACGATCCGATCCGATTCAAAAATCGTTCTCGGTTTCGAAGTACGTGATCCGAGCTAAAGATCCTCGGCTGCATAGCATCACTGTAGTCGAGCACGAATTTCTGATCCCCGAAAGGTATCCCATTCCCGGGGCGTGTCGTTGGTGGGTACCTCTTCATCAGCTCAAGCTGCTAAGGCTGAAGGGGGAGAGCTAGGGGAAGAGGAAGTTGCTAACTCAGGTCCGTCTGATGACGAGTTTGGCGTGTTCAACCAGTTCCATTCGCTCGAGGACCTTTTCGGCGATTTGGGTGACCATAGCTTAACTGAAGCGGATTTTTTATCCGAAGAAGCCTCTCTCCAATCGAAGATGAGTTTCAAAAAGCGACTCCAGGCGAGCTTGCTAGCCCTGATTGAAGGGCAGCCGGGGAGGGATGCGCCGGGGAAGTCTCCTCCCAAACTTCCTCCTCCCCCACCCCAACAGAGTTCACCATTTGGGTCTAAGCTGACTAGCCCCTTGCAGAAGAAGGACAAAGGCAAGAGGCCTAGGGGGGGCGAGGAGACTGATCCTTCCCAAGGTGATGGCGACGCTTGGCCGCCATCGAAACAGTTGAGGATAGGGCGCCGTGATCAGGAAAAGCAAGTCGCCATCCAGCCCGGGGCCCAGGCCTGGCTCCCTGCCCCCATGCTCCGTGGGAAGCTTTTAACGGACGACGCCTCCCTTAGGGACCCTAAAGGGGGCGAGGGTGCGCTCGTAGCTGATGCAATGGGGAGGTCCTTGCTACTCCCTACGGACATGGCCCAGCTAGAGGCCCTGAGGAGTAAGGAGGTCTTCCTCGGCCTCAAACAATACTTGGGCATGGTAAGTTTTTTGATCACTTGTGATTTTCTTGACTTCCTGTTTCTTGGCTCCTTATTTGTTGCGCGATGGTTTCGATTGGCAGGCTATCTAGGCCACCTTTAGGTTCGAGGATATAGCCAATAGCCAAAGCAAGGCCGCGGGCTCGGAGCGTATCAAACTACTAGACGCTGTGCGGACCCTCATCGCCTCTAAGGTTGATCTTTCAAAGGCGATGGACCAGTTGGAGGAGATGACGAGGGCTCAAGACACCGCCGAGTCGGCCCTTACTACCGCTTAGAAGCTGGCCCTAGATCAAACGGAGAGCCTGCTCAAGATAGAGGATCAGCTGAGGGTCGCCAAAGAGGAGATTGCGACCTTGGAAAAGAGGGTGCTTGAGGCAGAGGGGGCCAGAGGCGCCGCAGAGTCTACTAGGGACGAGGCTCTGAAAGCCATGGAAGAGGCTGAGTCTGCTAGGGCCAAAGCCGAGACTTACAAAGGCAAGGCCACGCAGGAGGCCTATGAGGCAGGGGTAGCTGAAACAGAGGATAACCTTAGAGCCCAAATGCCTGGGGTGTGTAGACTTTACTGCTCCCAGGTTTGGAGTGAGGCCCTTAAACAAGCTGGGGTTGAGGCCTCGTCCGACTTGTGGAAGGTGGAGAATGTATATTATCCCCTTGCCATTCGCGAGGCTACCCCTTCAAGTTCTGAGGCCGAGGTGGCCGCCGAGGGAGTTGGGGTGGTTCCTAAGGAAGGCGTCCCGGCTGCTATCACTTCGGGCGAGCCCACCAAGGAAGCTGATCCCCCTAGAGCCGTTGAGACAAGCAAGGGTCCTACTGAGGATATACCTCTTCCAGCTGACCCTCTCCAGGCTACAGTCCCAAGCGAGGGCCGCAAGGACCTTGAGACCTCTTCTGCCCAGCCCCCTGAGGGGGGAGTTGAGACGGAGCCGAAGGAATGATCATTCGTTGCGCCTTTGCCTTTTTTTTTTTTTTTTAGCATTGTAATGGCACATTTGCCTCGTATAACTTTTCAAAGATTCAGTAAAGTGCACATTTTGTTTCCTTTTATCCGTTTTGCTTATATTATATTATATATATATATATATATTTTTTTTTTTACTTGCACGATTCTGGCTTTAATTGCGCTTCAGTTGACTACATGGATCATCGTCCCCTACAGTGCTCACTACTAGTACTAAAGTGGTCAGCCTCGCCGTAGGTTTGGGCCCGCAGTCAATACAAAACCTTGGTTCTGTCCAGTGCTTAGATCCTCCTAAAGTGACTAGTTTCCCCAGAGGTTTGAGTCCTTGGACCATGCAAGACCTTGGTTCTGTCCAGTACTTGGATTCCCTTGAAGCAACTAGTTTCCCCATAGGTTTGACGCTGAGGAACATACAAGACCTTGGCTCTGCCTAACACTTGGTACTTCGTGAGAGGATGGTTTCTCCATTGGCTTAAGTCCGAGGACCATGCAAGACCTTAGTGCTGTCTGGTACTTGATTCTTCTTTAGTAACTGGTTTCCTCATAGGCTTGAGTCCGAAAACCATGCAAGGCCTTCGTTCTATCTAGCACTTGTCTTCTGAAGTAACTAGTTTCCCAATAGGTTTGAGTCCTTGGACCATGCAAGACCTTGGTTCTGTCTAGCATTTAGTTCTTCTTTAGTAGTTAGTTTTCCCGTAGGCTTGAGTCCGAGGACCATGCAAGGCCTAGGTTCTATCTAACACTCGTCTTTTGAAGTAACTAGTTTCCCCGTAGGTTTGAGTTCGAGGACTATGCAAGACCTAGGTTCTGTCTAGCCCTTGTCTTCTGAAGTAACTAGTTTCCCCATAGGTTTGAGTCCGAGAACTATGCAAGATCTAGGTTCTGTCTAACACTTGTCTTCTGAAGTAACTAGTTTCCCCATAGGTTTGAGTCCGAGAACTATGCAAGACCCAGGTTCTGTTTAGTACTTAGTTCTTCTTTAGTAGTTAGTTTTCCCATAGGCTTGAGTCCGAGGACCATGCAAGGCCTAGATTCCGTCTAACACTTGTCTTTTGAAGTAACTAGTTTCCCCATAGGTTTGAGTCCGAAGACTATGCAAGACCCAAGTTCTGTCTAGTACTTGTCTTCTGAAGTAACTAGTTTCCCCATAGGTTTGAGTCCGAGGACTATGCAAGACCTAGGTTCTGTCTAGTACTTAGTTCTTTTTTAGTAGTTAGTTTCCCCGTAGGCTTGAGTCCGAGGACCATACAAGGCCTAGGTTCTATCTAACACTCGTCTTCTGAAGTAACTAGTTTCCCCATGGGTTTGAGTCCGAGGACTATACAAGACCTTGGTTCTGTCTAGTACTTAGTTCTTCTTTAGTAACTGGTTTCCCTATAGGCTTGAGTCCGAGGACCATGCAAGGCCTTGGTTTTGTCTAGTACTTGTCTTCTGAAGTAACTAATTTTCCCATAGGTTTGAGTCCGAGGACTATGCAAGACCCAAGTTTTGTCTAGTACTTAGTTCTTCTTTAGTAGTTAATTTCCTCGCAGGCTTGAGTCCGAGGACCATGCAAGGTCTAGGTTCTGCCTAACACTCGTCTTCTGAAGTAACTAGTTTCCCCATAGGTTTGAGTCCGAGGACTATGCAAGACCCAGGTTCTGTCTAGTACTTAGTTCTTCTTTAGTAGTTAGTTTCCCCGTAAACTTGAGTTCGAGGACCATGCAAGGCTTAGGTTCCGTCTAACACTTGTCTTCTGAAGTAACTAGTTTCCCTATAGGTTTGAGTCCGAGGACTATGCAAGACCCAGGTTCTGTCTAGTACTTAGTTCTTCTTTAGTAGTTAGTTTCCCCGTAGGCTTGAGTCCGAGGACCGTGCAAGGCCTAGGTTCTGTCTAATACTCGTCTTCTGAAGTAATTAGTTTCCCCATAGGTTTGAGTCCGAGGACTATGCAAGACCCAAGTTCTGTCTAGTACTTAATTCTTCTTTAGTAGTTAGTTTTCCCATAGGCTTGAGTCCGAGGACCATGCAAGGCCTAGGTTCCGTCTAACACTTGTCTTCTGAAATAACTAATTTTCCCATAGGTTTGAGTCCGAGGACTATGCAAGACTCAGGTTCTGTCTAGTACTTATCTTCTGGAGTAACTAGTTTCCCCATAGGTTTGAGTTCGAGGACTATACAAGACTCAGGTTCTATCTAGTACTTGTCTTCTGAAGTAACTAGTTTCCCCTATAGGTTTGAGTCTGAGAACTATGCAAGACCCAGGTTCTGTCTAGTATTTGTCTTCTAGACTGCTTGGAGTTAGGGAGCTCATCCTCAGCACTGGGGAGTCCGCCCCTAGAGGGGTAGCGGCCTTAAGCTTGCTTCGCCGAGGGGGAGACCCTTCTTCGGTCTAACTCGTTTGTCCGGCGCGCCACTTTTGATTACAAGACGCCTTTTGGGCTATTCGAGTAACGCGCTTGACGCTTCGGTACTCGAGGTGCCTCCTCATTAATATCCTTGCGAATTTATGAGGATCCAGCGGCTGATAAGCCCCTTGAAAATTGGGTGGAGTTAATATCTCCGGTAATTTCTCCTTAGGATTCTGTGCGGGTTGGCTTTCACTAGTTTTTGCCTTCTATATAAGGCATTTTGGGGTGATCCTTTCTTCAATTCTCACAAACACTTGAGTTCAAATCTCACAAACACTCCATTTTCTGGGCATCTCAAGGGCTTTGCCAGAATAGTAACTTGTGTTTGAGGAGATGAAGTGGCCTTGGGAAAGGGCGATGACAAGGAAGCCGAGCCTCCTTCAGGAGCTAAGGATGCCATTCTGATCCTGGACGCCACAATGGAGGCGGAGTAAGCAAAGGCCGAAGATCCTCCCTCTTTTCAACCTAGCTAGAGATGGGACTCCCCTTGTTGTTTGGAGGGGGATCCGAAAGGAACGTAATTTCTCTCCTCCGTGTGCGGATCTACCGGCCCTCCAAGCTGGTAGTGATTCGCTGGCTCCCAGTCGTCGTGGGACTAGGAGGGAAACCAGGAGAAACCTTGAGGTAGAACTGTCATGCGCCGCGACCTCTTCTTCCTTATCCTTCAGAGTGTCGCAAGTGTTGGTTGGGGAGCTGTGGACGGTCTTAGTATAGGCCTGTCTCCACCTCTCCCTCTGACACTTGGCTTGGCTTTAAAACAAGCTTGCCTAGGCTCCTCTCTTTTTCTTTTTCTTTTAACTTCAGCACAAGCCTGTTTGGGCATTTACCTTCGTAGTTAGCTTTAGAACAAGCCTGCTTGGGCATTCACCTTCGTAGTTAGTTTTAGAGCAAGCCTGCTTGGGTATTTGTTGTATAATGTAACTTCTCTTCACTTATTAATAAAGAAGTCGCCCCATTTCATTTCTTTTACTTTTTGCATCTTTTGGCTTCTTTATGATGATTGCCTTCTGAATGAGTATGTTGCCATTGCTTGTATATATATATTTTTTTGTGAACTTGAAAGAAGTGTTGTTCTTTATCTTTCTGCACCAACCGTCACACTTGCTAATGCTCAAGTCCTTCCTACAGACGGCACCAATTGTAGGGACCCGATTCGGGCACTTTCCTCCTGGGGATGAGTTGACCTAAACCCTAGCAACCCTGTACAATAAATTTGTAGAGAGTGGATAGAAGGACTAGGCATTAGTGAAAGATACAACAGTCGAAGTGGGTTTACAAGATCAATAACTGTGATTTGGCTAAGTGTTCTAAGGAAAAGTTCGTCCTCGGCCTAGTCCGAGGAGCTCTTCCCTTAGAACTCATGAGTACAAGAGTTGCCCTAAAATAACCCAAAAACCCTTGAATCCCCAGCCGAAGGACCAACCTCCTCAACTTTGGGAGTTCAATTTATTATATAGTCTTGTTCAGTTGATCTCTACCGTCCACTTGTCGGCCATCTGAACCTGTGTTTGAGGACTTGTCCCATCAGCCGTCTTTGCAGGCTTTCTGTTAGTTGGAGTAACCAAGGCATCACTGTTCGCTATTCAATTCACCATTAATGCGGCCAGAGTGTTGGTTGCGTACATTTAATGGGTGGATGACATCTTTCTTTCTTCAATATCGGCCTGCCGAGGATGTGGGCATCCTCGGCGAAGTTCCTTGATGACTTTGGCCTCTCCCACTCATACTCAGATTCTGTACTCTCCTCGGCATGGGCCTTGGGCCCGATATGGAGTGGGCCGGAGTTGCCAAATCTTTGAGCCCCACAATGAGTAATTGACAAAAAGTGGTATAGACCATATAAAAAGTACAAGACATAAAATGTTGACCACTTTAAAATATTGTGAAATTAGGTGTGACACCTTTTAATATTTTCAAGGGAGACATCAAAGATTCAAATCTACTCTCCATTATTGTAGCAATTGACTTATCAAAAAAAGTTATTGGGTGTATCCCTAGGTTTATTGAACAAAAATTTCCACTTTAGTTTATTGGATTAGTTGTTTTTTTTTTTTTTCCTAAAAGTTTATTTACTAAAAATTGATAAAAGAAGTACAATATTTAAGGAAAGTGAAGTTTTAAAAAGTTGTATATGAACAAATATAGTAATAAGCTTTTTTTTTTTTTGAGAAAAATATACTAATAAGCTAAGTAGAATAAAAGCTAATTCAAACCCACAATATTTAATTAAAATCTTATTTTCCTTTTCTTTTAAAATTTAAGAAATAAAATCAATGATACTAGTGATACACCTAATTTTCCAATATGTTAAAGTGATTGATTGTGAGTTAGAAAAAGAAGTTGTGGATCTATGTAAAAAGTAATACATAGAAAGTGTTGACCATTTCAACATGTTGTAAAATTGGGTGTATCTTAAGAATTATTGAAAAAAAAAATTCCAATTTAGAAAGTAAACACACACACACACACACAAAGATATTATTCAGACAAGAAAAAAAGCAATTAAAACCAACAACTTAATTATGAATATGTCACTCTATTCTCCAAACATGAAGAAACTAGTAGTACAGTGTAAACTAAGATTTTTCCTTAAATTTATAGTTTATGAATTGTTTCTATTATGGAACCTAAGAAGTAAGAATTAGAATGTATAATTTTATAATTATATATATATATATATTTGTATGTATAATTTTATTTAAAATACAATTTTAAAAAAAAAAAAACAAAACTTTATTTTTATCTAACTTAATTTTTGTTTAAATAAAATAAATCAATAAAAAAAAATTATCCCGAAAAAAAAAAAAACTCATAAAGTATATATAAACATATGTATATTGTTGATGCCCATTTTTGCAAACCTGTACCCAAAGGCCCATAAGGAAGAAAGCCCAATGAGAAGTAAGGCCCAAAGACCCACCAAGAAGACCGAAGAGCAAAGAAAGAAGTGCAAGTGAAAGCCATTTGCTATAAAACGCAAATTTGCAGCAAAATACAAGTCTGTCGCAGAATTTAGCTTTACCGTAGAATATAATTCTCTGGCAGGATGGCTTCGGCAGATGAAGATAAATTGGGCCCAATGCCCTTTTGATCCAGTCAATATTATTTGGCCCACAAAGGCCCAAATCCTTTTGTATAAAAAAGATAGGCATGAAAACTGATATGAAAAAGAACGATGAAAGGAAACAAGGAGCAGCAGGAAGTTTCAGCAACAGGAATCACGTGAAGGAAAGAAAAGCCCAAACTAAAGGAAATGACAAACACAGCAGGAAACGTGTGAAAGACTTGCAGCAGGACAAAAATAGAGTTGGTCTGCTACGGCAGGAACGGCGTGGGAACGAAAGGAGACTAAAACAGAAGGGCCAGGGCACCACCAACCTGTACCCAGCCAATACAAGGGAGGTGGGCACACGGTCAAAGAGATTCAAAGGGCGTGGTTTGGTGGTGGGGGGAAAAGGGGGTCTATATTTGGTTTCCTGCCATAACTTCTTTTGGGATATATACCTTGCTGGGATGGTATCTTACCCAAAAGAAGTAACAAATGGTTGGGACCACTGATACATGCCATAGAGCTAGGTAGTAAGTAGTCCAATCCTTACCCATTTGAACCTAGAGGTAGAGATATACAGCAAGAGCAAACAAAAAGGAATTTTGTCGTGCAACAAACATGCACTGAGCAATGGCAGTGGTCGGGGCAACCAATGGGTTGGTGGGTAGTCTTGAATAGATGCACACAATGAACCAAAAACAATTGGTGAAGCCCTAGGGGTAAAAGGGAGAAATCCCATTGAATTAGCTCACTATAAAAGGAGGAGCTAGCCATGGAAAAAAGGGGGGACTGAAAGGTAGGAGTAAAAAATAGAAAACCAAGGAGGAAGAGGAAAAATTAGGGGAAAGAGTAAAAAACAGAGGAAGAAAGAAAGTGGTAAAACAAAGAGAGAAAATACGGCAGGAATAGGGGCATGCATCAATAGACTATCTTTTCCCTCCCTCTTAGCAAACCCACTCTTTGAAGTTTCCAAAATTAATAGCTAGTAGCCATTTAGGCCTATCCTCCAAAATGCACAATTTTTATGGCATGAGCCTATGAAAAGGTTGTTCAAGTTGGAGTTTGGGTTTCCTTTTTGGTTTACTTATCCTATGGGAAGATTTAATATTTGATTTTGATTATAAATATATTTGATTTCTCTCATTATAACTTATATCTGCTGTATTTAGTCATCCTGCTGTAGCACGTTTTTACCACGTCTAGCATCAGTTGTCTTGCTGTGATGTTTTTACTTGCTGTACTAGTTATTCTGCCGTAGCACCTTTTTATTATGTTTACCGTGTTAACTATTATACAAGCTAAACCTTTTCTGCCGAAGTTTTCCTCTTTCTCGATTGTTACGTGTTTTGCTTTGACCCAAACTAATCATTATCCTACCGTAAGTATATATATATATATATATATACATAAACGTTGTTTCTCACGTTCTGGAAAAATATATGGTTTATATATGTGTATATGAATACGTATAAGTGTATTTGTAAATATATGTATATATACATTCGAGAATATGCTAACCCATTTAAGTTAACATTTGTTTAATGGGTATTCTCTTTGGGTTTTAGATTTGTTTATGCGCAGGAAGTAGAAAAGTATTTTTGCAATATAAATGAAGAGTAGTCATTCACACAGCAGACAGCTCTATTGCACAGCAGAAGGCTTTACGGTAGGAAGCTTTTAAAGCACAGCAGAAAGCTTCATTGCACAGCAGACAGTCTTACAACGCAGCAGACAGTTTTGCTGCATAGTAGAAAAGTCAGACCTGTGGCAGAAACCAGAGAAAAGTTCCTTCTGCGGCAGAAACATCAATCCTGCGGCAGAAACAGAAAAGTCTTCTGCGGCAGAAATAGAGGATAAGCCCACTTTGCCGCGTCTTCCCTTGGACTTGGACTTAATGTTTGCGCATAACCTGGCAGCGGCAGAATGGTACTTTGGAGCCCATTCCGCGAAGCGCCAGGCCCGACTTCCTTCTTAGAAAAAGAAACGTAAAAAGAACTCCTACATATATATATATATATATATATATATAAATATATACATATATATATGTGTGTGTGTGTGTGTGTATTAATTTTAGTAATTTTATTCTGTAAAATTACATTTTGCCCATTTTTAACAATATCATTGATTCTTTTTAGAGTAACGTTACAGTTACAAACTTATTTACAACATTTTTATAGACTGTTGAGTTACAAATTTTTATTAGTTCACATCTAGGCCTATCACTTACACAATTTTTTTACTTACTAATAATCACTCACTATATCATCAATATACCTCTAACATTTTTCTAATTTGAAAGGCCATTAAAAAATTTACAGATCTAAAATCTAAAACAACATATACTAGCCCAAAAAAATTTGTGCAACAACAAAAATCACTAATAGCAAAGCTAAAAAAAATTAAGTCCAATTAACCAATTTTACTCATACAACAACTGGCCCTTTAAAAAGTTTTAAACAGAATAATTTTGTCTTTACCCAGCAAACACACACATCAAAAACTCAAAAAAAAAAAAAAAAAAAAAAAAAAAAAAACCTCAACGATTAAGAAGCTGCCGAGCTGGAGGTCAAAGTTGCCTCCCTTAACTTAAAGTTTTGGCTCCGTCCCTACTAATATCCACCAATTAAACTAAATTAGAAATCAAAGTATAAGGCATTAGTTGTTCATGTTTGTTTGGCACTTAATCACCCCCATAAGTACTTATTACTAGCAATGTAAATTTATATTGTAGACACAAAATGTGTTCAATGTTATACACATTTTTAAAGACATTTACAAACACTGAACATATTCTGTATGTCTGCAATGTTACTAGTACAATATAAACCTATAAAAGTTCTCAATTTAAAATGTAATTTATAATTTTTTTAATTATGGTCATTATACATTTGATTGACTTTCACTGTAAATAGTGATATCTTTGATTCCACTGAGGGTAAAGAAGTCTCCATTCTCCAACCGGCATGGGAGAGGAGAGGCATGGTCTGTGGAAATTAGGGCACTAAGTCATGATTAGTAGAGCACATGTAGCAGTAATATTGTGTTTATTTTATGAAGGAATTAGGGTAGATCTCTTTTTCATAGATGAATGGATGATTAGCACAACCTAATTTTATAGGACTAGAAAATTCAATTGCGGCTCTGGTCAGATCCCAAAGTTTGTTCACTCTTCTTCTTTGACATTATCATCCCACGTCCTTGAGTCATTAGAAAACAGAAAGAGGAGGATGTGGCCTTTGGCTCAAGAGGTAAAAAGAGAATGGCTCCATAACCACACAAAAACATACCATTGAGGCTTGAGTGAGACAATTAGGTGGGGAAATAAAATTTAATTCAGTTTGGTCAAGAATTAGTCCTCATCATCCGGCATTGATATATATATATATATATATATAATTAGGGTTTTGTTGCTTATTGTGCACGCTACCATTCCCTTGAAAAAATTCCTGGATTGCGTGTTGTTGCACATTGGGTACTTAGCAACGTAACTCTCTTGTGTACATGTGTTTATAGGGCGAGGTGTGCGTGAGTCTCTTTTTTTATTTTTATTTTATGGAGTCGCCACCAACCATTGGTGTATTAGACGTGATTGGTCACTTATTTATCTAATTCACTTTAGTTACCTAATTAACTAAAAACCTATTCAAGGGTAGTTAATTAATTAAGGTAAACCAAAGTCTCGGACCAAGGATTCTTGGACTCGAAAGTTCGGTTACGGGTGGAGAAGGTGTTAGGCACCCGACACTGCTTATTCAAAAGATAGTAGCCCATTTTAATTTTAATTCCAATGTTAAAGTTTTAGAGAAAATATATTAGATACTTGGCATTTGGTTTTTGAAAAAAAGGTTTTGTACAAGAAAGACATAAAATTTCTCCTAAATAAATGCTAAATCTTGTCACATCCAATCTTATGGATTCTCTTTCCTGTTGGGAAAAGGGAGTCATTGGTGCCTCTACCATTTTTCTGGAAGCATACCCATATTATGCTTAGGAACAAGCTTTAGGACCCATTTAAGAGAAACCCATCTATGGTAAATCACCATCTTCCCACTAAGGCAGGCAATGTTCGAGGCTACTCCTCCACAAGCTTTCTAGTTAGAAAGATGAGGATTTATCAAAGATGTTTGGTTGTTATTTCTATTTAAACCCAAGGGATTTAAAGAGAGAAGACAACAATGAGAAAATGGTAAATATATATATATATATATATATATATATATTTTTTTTACAAGTATATAAAGTTTTAAAGAGTAAAGAGCATAAAAAATAAACATACACAAATAGAGAGATATAGAACAATATGTAAAATCAATAGATAAAAAAGAGAAAAAAGAGAGCATTTCATATTTATAAATAGTGTTTACAACATAAAAAGGGAGGAGGGTGTAGCTATGGAAGATGCTACACCATCCCACCTTCAAAAAGGGCTTTAGAAGCTCACCTATGGGTTCATAGAGGTGTGAAATGGTGAAAAAATGGGTTGGAGTTTCGGTTTGGGTGGTTTTTCTCTAAGGTAGAAAGAAAGAGAAAGTAGATCTAAAAATTTCCTAGAGAGAGAGAGAGAGAGAAGAAGAAGAAGAATTTTTGGGCATTTTTGTTGGTGATTTGTCCAAGAGGGAGTGGGGGTCTATTTATAGGGATTGAGAGACATTTCAGAAAGATCTCACCCCAGCCTCCCATTGAAAGGGGTGGTTTAGTGAGATGTTTCCGAATCATCTCACCAATTTTGCCTTGATGCCCACTCAATTTTGATTTTCATCTTTTTCCTCTTTTCGACCTCTTTTCAAGCTGCTATTTAGAGGCCTTTTGGAGCTCATAATTCTTCAAAGTTGGTGTCCTTGGAAAGGTATGGATGTCTAGTTTCCATAGGTCCTAACCTCACATGATTTGGAACTACAATCATCGAGATATCACATCTGAAAGGGAGGTGATGAAGTGTAGGAAATTAAATAGTACTATTATTGGAAAATTCATTTCTCTCAATCTAGAGCAGATATCGCCAAGCCTTTTTTATGGGAAGTAGATGACTTATCATGCTTCAATCTGGGTTAGGCAGATTACACCAGTTGTGGATGGATTGGTACAATTTATTGAACAAAAATGCTCCAAAAAACTCTCTTTTTACTTGAAAATAATAATACATTTAATTAGGATTCTGGTATTTTCTTGATATATCATTCATTTTAACTCCAATTTTCTTTTATGAATTGTCATTTCGAAGGAAATTCCATGGTCTTTAAGATGGTTTAAAATTTACCTCAATCAGACAATTAGATAAGAAAGTTAATGTTTTGACTGATCCCAGTTAGGATTTAGTTAGCATTGGTCAAATTTTGCAAGAAATGACAAGTTTGATTTTTGTAAAATTTTGGATTGTTTGTTCTGTTGTCTAATTAGGGTAAATAGGATATTTTCACATTGTTCCCAGCTTTTGGTTCTTAAAACCATGGTTTTCAACCCCTTTTTAAGATTTAAATCACTATTTTAGCAAGTTAATCGGGACTGGAAAAAATACGGCATCGACACTTACAATTGGGTTTTGTTTGAATCCTTAGGAATTTAAAGCTTTAAAGCCATAAACCTAGTAGTTCACTTCAATCTTCTCGAGTTTAATTATGGATAAACTTTTTAAGAGTCTTGTAGTTCAATTGGTTGGTATGAAGTTTTTAAAATCTTATTTATCTATTATATACAAAACTAGTATGTAGCCCATGCTTACACACGAAAACATTAACAATTGTGATGATAAGATGTTCATCTCAGTTTCCACATTTTTCCACATTGAGCATTATGAATGGAGGTAACTTGACACCAAAATTTAAAAAATTAAATTGGACACAGCACAAAATTAAGCTACAATTAGAAATTAATTTGATTCAATTTGAATTCTAAAATTGTACTTCAACTTAATATAATATATATGATTATATTTTTGTCCACTTTTAACAAATTAACAAAATCTTAATCCAAACACACTAAAAATTATTAAAAAAATAAGAATCAAAGAAATCTTAGTTTATTTTTAATTTCTTATTTTGTAGATTTTTTTTTTTGTTGGTAATTTGAGATGTTACTATAAGCTACAGTTTAGAGAATGCTTCATCAACATATGAGATTATTGTTTCTGTGGTTCTTTCAATTTTGATAGTTAAAAACCCAATTTTAATTATTGGGATAGCAGGCTACAGGCTCACGGTTGTTAGAGTTGTAATGTACAGTGAAGCCAAGAACAAATTCAAATGAAACTTATGTGTGTTATAATCAAGCTAGCAGATTCAATCATGCTTTTACTTGGCATGGGGGGACACCATCAAGATTTCGATACCATCGAGTTAATTGCAAGAATTGATCATTGAGATTGGAATCTTCTTGGAGGTGCCAATGAAGCGGTAATGTATGAGAATGTGAAGCAATGAAGAGTGGGATTGAACATTGTGTTTGAACCCGGGCTTGCTTTGAGAAATCCAAAAGGAGGAGGAGAGGGCGGTGTGGGGATCTTGTTGGTAGAGGTTGAGAGAGAATAAGGGGGAGACATGGGATGACGATATGGAATTGGGAGGAGGAGATGAGGTTTTACTTTTACAGTCTTTCTCATTGGACTCCTCAGTTCTGGTAGTGGTATTAGTAGAGCTCCTGACTCTATTGAGTTCACCAATAAAAGTGTGCAAGCGAGATGTTTTAGGCCAATGAGTATCATCATTGTGGTTTTCTTGGCTTCTGTGTTAAATGTTAATGCATCATTTATTTTGGCACAAAAAGTAGAAAATTTGATAAGACACGTGACATAAAATTGGACTTTAATTTATAATCTAATTAGATTTTCTCAGAGTTTTGGCTAGGACAAGTGGCGCAAAATTGAGAATCCAATTGGATTTTCTCTCAACTTTGGCTATATATATATATGTGTGTGTGTGTGGATTGAGCATTTTCATATATAAGAAACTTTTTTAACACTATATCAATTTAAATTAGGGCGGACACGGTAAAATTCAATCCAAATTTTCACAACTGATGCGGTAGCTTGAGTTCATGTTTAGCATGGCCATGCCGAATAGACAAGCAGTTAGACATATTATTGACTGTCAACTCCAACCTAGGATCCCTATCCCCATGAGTAAAGCTAAGATCACAACAAAAATTCACAACATTTCATTACAACATCCAATCTTTCTATAAACTCACACGATTTATTAAAAAAATCTTGAATTGTAAATTATGATGGACATCAATTGACGTAAGAGAGTGAGATTGAATACGTTCAGATTCTTTGAGTATATCTTGATAACAGAACCTATTTATTTTTATTTTCGAACTTAAGCGTTTGAAAGGTGGTTCATTGCATGTGTTTATCTTTTAGTTTAGAAGTACAATCAGTTGTATCATGTGGGAACAAGTTCTTGATTTTCCTGTGACAAAGATTGTATATTTTGGAAAAAGTCAATGGGCACATGGTGGTGTTGCAAAAATATTACATAAATAATTTACTTTTGTGATTCAATGAACTAGAACAACAATAAGAACAATACCTATTCAATGCATAAATAATCAATAACAATTAAATATTCTCACAAACTAGATGAATGCAAAATGATAAATGCAAATATGATCAAGGTTAGTGTTTGACACTATTTCCTTACTACAAATTTCACCCCCGGTCCCCCTTACACTATTTCCTCAGTGGTGCTTTGAGACTCATAGATGTCTGCCTCTCAAGATATATAGATTAACAACATCTAGAAGAATTACCATATTATTCTTCATGCACAACGAACATAACTATGTTTCCGTCTCTCTAGCTGACTTTATGCATGAATGAAAAAATGAAACCAAAATAATGAATGAGGGACTCCTATTTACAGACACACTTGCACCTGTTCATAAAAGGGTGCAATAGTGAACATACACATTGTTCCACTGTGTTATGGAAACTCACTGTTAACAATTACTAAAAAAATATTAATTAAATACTAAACGGATTGGGCCCAATTCAATAACGTTAATAATATACTCATGGAAGAGAGCACGTCCGGCCCAACTCAGATCCAACAGGTGTGTCTCACGTTAAGGATTGCCTGCCACTTTGGAGCAACAAGTGAAAGATATGGTGCAAGCTTGCAACAACTTCTACAGTAAAATAAAGACCTACTACAAATACAATACATTCTCCAAAACAAGTGAACGATGGGCACGATGAGGGTGAAAGGAAAATGGGAGATTTAGATGATAATAAACAAAACAAAGTGTATAAAATTGATGATTATCTCCATTCCATCACTGACATGATGTCTGAAAATCAGGAAATGTTCCCTAAAAATTTCTTTTTTTCCACTGATTTAAGCATTGGGGAGGTCTTGACTGCCAACACATTGATGTCATCTCGATAATCTGATTCATTGCGAGTGTTTATCGTTTAGTCCGGCCTTACAATCACTTGTACCATCTATAATAAATGAGTAGGATTTTAAGAATTCGACTGTCCAAACAATTTTAGAGAATTCTAATTCACTATGCTTTCTTTCTTCTATAAATGCTCTGTACTCTTTAATGCATGAAAATCTGTTTTTAAATGTAGCTGTTGGAACCAATACGAAATATTATAAAGCACAAAGGGAAATGCAAAGGAAGTATGTTAGAATCAATAGCATTGCATTATGGAGTGCTTCACGCATTTCTCTTAAGTTTCCCAGACATATTTTGCTGCTTAAGAATCATACATGATACATTGTTCTGGTTCTTCTACCATATCTGCTACACTAAATATTTTTACATATTAGCAAATAGACGATATGCTTTGGCATCAATAACTATTTGTCGAATTGATGCTATTGCACCTACGGCGGCCAATGCTGTAGATGCTACTGCAATGAACGTGTTACCCCAAAATACTAGGCCACGCTTTGAGGGCTTGAAAGTCACATTGTAGACAACCATAGGGAAAATAAAGTCTAGAGGAATACATCCAAATGCCCCCAAAACTGCCATGATATCTCCAAAGAAAGGTAGCATGGCCGCAATTAATGTACCTATAATCACTGATATTGACCGGGAAATCAACCTTGGCACAATGTTACGATAGGAAAATTGATCCATTTTGGGGTCTGCAAACCACTTTTCAAACACTTCATTTGTTGGTTGCAAGTAAACCTGCATTTTAACCATTGCAATATAGTCATGAAATTTAATGCTACCATAATAGTGAAAGTAGTATTACAGAAATTGAAGAAACAGAGGTTGAAGACTCAAAGCATAACGGCTAGTTTTGCAATGGCTAAATTGTGAAGAGTTTAAAACAGAGTGCTTTTACTTTAATGAGACACGTGCTCTGTTTCTTCTCTCTTGGGTTCAGTTGTGACTAAGAGTAGATATTTGTAGATATTTTGTAGATATTTATCTGGGATGTACAGCTGTAATATTCAGTCAATTTTGATAGGAGTTTGTTACAGGTGGTTAGATAGGAAGCTTCTAGGACGGTTACTATTTTTTGTAAGATATAAATAGAGGCTGTGTACGTAGTGTTCATTTTAACAAGCTTGAATAGAAATCTCTTTCTTGGTTCATCATTTTGTTCTCTCTGTTTTCCTCTCAATCCTCCATTGTTAAAACTTCAAGTTTGTTATCTTTCATGGTATCAGAGCCAGAATCTATGGCTTCCACTACTCCTGCAAACACTAATCTTCCATCACCACAGATCACTACTCAAGCACCCTCACCATTATTACTACTGTCTAATATGTCAAACTTGATGTCAATCAAGCTTGACTATACGAACTATATTCCTTGGAGGTACCAGTTGATCACAATACTGGAAGCTTACTCTCTAGTTGAACACATTGATGGTTCAACCTCACAACCTGGTCAGTTTCTTCTTGATGATCAAGGGCACTTGACCACGACTGTGAATCCAGAGTTCCATACCTGGAAAATCAAAGATAAGGCTCTTCTTTCTTTGATCAATTCAACACTCACACCACAAGTTTTCTCTCTTGTAGTTGGAATTACCACCTCAAGAGAAGTGTGGAACACTTTAGGACAGAGGTTTACATCAACTTCAAGGGCTAACATACTCAATCTGAAGTTGGAACTTCAAAGTCTCAAGAAAGGTTTAGATTCAGTGAACAACTTTCTGCAGAAGATTAAGATCGCTCGTGACAAACTTCTTGCGGTTGGAGTAGTGGTAGATAATGAAGAACTCATCTGAATTGTTCTTCGAGGTCTACCTAAGGATTTTGCTCACTTTTGTTCAGCAATCCGTACTAGGAGTGAACCAATTACCTATGAACAGCTCTCAATTATGCTGCAGAGTGAAGAACAGGCCATGGCAGAGAATCTTGATAGCTTTTCACACTCTCTGGCCATGTTTGCCTCTGGAAATAAGGGCTCCACTAGTTCTCATCTCCAGCCACACAACCATGGTGGTTTCAATGGTGGCTCTAATAGAGGAAGAGGAAGGAACAATGGTAATAGAGGTAGAGGTGGAGGAAGGTTTAACAACAATCATGGTGGAGGTCAACACCAGTTTTTCAATTCTCATCCTCAACAGAATTATAACTTACCTTAGAATTCTCACTTTGGAGGTCAATTTGGTGGTCAATCTGGTGGTCAGACCTTCAAAAATGATAGACCTAGCTGTCAGATTTGTGGCAAAGCAGGTCACCAAGTTCTTGACTGTTATCACCGAATGGACTTTGCCTATCAAGGCAAGAATCCACCAACCAAACTAGCAGCAATGGCTTCAGCATCTAATGCAGCCTTAACCAATTGTCAAGATCCTTGGTTAGCTGACTCAGGCACTTCAGACCATCTCACTGCCAACTTGAATAACCTTTCTGTTCAGTCACAGTATAAAGGTTCAGAACAGATCACAGTTGGCAATGGACAAGCCCTCCCTATTAACCATATTGGTAATGCTTCCCTCTCTACTAAATACCATAAATTTCTGCTTAAAGATGTTCTTCATGTCCCTAGGATAGCCATGAACCTTCTATCTGTTCACAAGTTTTGCTTACATAATAACTGCTCCTGTCATTTTGATGCTAATCAACTCATTGTTTAGGATGTTCCTACGGGGAGAATCCTTTACAAGGGCTTGAGTGAGAATGGGGTTTACCCAATCTATCCACAATTTTTCAACAAACCTCTTCCACACTCTACTTCATCCACACAGTTCAATTCCCCTTCAGCACAGCACAACTCATCTTCTGCTTCTTTTCATGCACAGAAGTCAAACAAGTAGCTGCTTTGGCACCATAGACTAGGTCATCCTAGCAATAATGTACTTCACAGTGCACTATCTTCTATTTCTTTTCCTATTGATTGTAATAAACCTGTTTTTGACTCTGCCAATCATTGTAAGCATTGCCTCAGTGGTAAAATGCATCAGTTACCATTCAATAAATCTGATTTTGTTGTTTCTAAGCCTCTTGAACTTGTTCACAGTGATGTATGGGGACCAGCACCTATTACATCCATCAATGATTTTTGATATTACCTAGTCTTTGTTGATGATTATTCCAAATTCTCTTGGCTATATCTCTTAAACATAAGTCTGATGTGTTTCCTGTGTTTAAGTATTTTAAAGCTTTGGTTGAAAATCAACTTCACAGTACTCTCAAAATTTTAAGGACTAATGGAGGGGGTGAGTTCACCTCTACTGCCTTTCATCAGTTTTGCTCCAGTCATGGTATAATCCATCAAACATCCTGCCCTTATACCCCACAGCAAAATGGCACAGCTAAGAGGAAACATAGGCATCTTGTAGAGTGCTCCCTTACTATGCTTTCCCATTCTTCTTTACCCCTTTCTTATTGGTCTTATGCTATGTCCACAGCTACACACATCATTAATAGACTTCCCACACCTTTACTTCATCACAAATCTCCCTGGGAGGTTTTATTTCAAACTAAACCTGACATACTTCATCTTAGAACTTTTGGCTATATATGTTTTCCACTTCTCAGGCCATACAACAAACACAAGCTCCAACCTCATACTAAACCTTGTCTTTTTCTTGGCTACCCTACCCATTCTAAAGGCTATATCTGTATAGAACCTACCACTCATAGAATATATCTCTCTAGACATGTGCTTTTCAATGAAACTGAATTTCTCTCTAAACACTCGTCCACTCCAGTCTCTACTCCTTATTCTTCTCCACTCTCTGACTCTAATGTCACTACTCTTTGGTCATCATTCCTTTCCAATCTCTCTTCACTTAGTTCCTCTCATCTTCCTACATCAGACTCTCTATCTACTTCCACACCTTATCAGTCTACCTCACCTACTCTAATACCTGACCAGTCCATCTCCACAAACATCATACCTGCTGTTTCTTCATCCTTACCTGACCGTATCTCTATACAGTCCACCCAACCTATACAGTCTATTCCCACACCCTTACCTATACAGTCCACCCAACCTGCTCCTCAATCCAGTTCTAGTCCATCTGTTGAATTGACTGTTCCTGATTCTGTACCTGTTTCAAATGTTCATCCTATGACTACCAGATCCAAAGTTGGTATCTTCAAACCCAAAGCCTTTGGTACATCCAAAACCAAGGTTGCTTCAATGGATTACACCCTCACTGAGCCTCCATCCTTTAAGGTTGCTGCTAAGTATAATCAATGGTGTAATGCTATGGATGAAGAATTTGATGCTCTCACCAGGCAAGGCACTTGGGTTTTAGTGCCTCCCTCACCAACTCAAAATGTAGTGGGTTGTAAATGGGTCTTCAAGTTGAAACACAACAGTGATGGCAGCATCAACAGATACAAGGCTAGACTTGTGGCTAAGGGTTTTCATCAACAGTATGGTCTTGACTTTGATGAAACCTTCAGCCCTGTGATCAAGCCTCCTACTGTCAGAATTATCCTCTTTCTTGCTGTCCAATTCAATTGGCCTCTCAGGCAGTTGGATGTTCAAAATGCTTTTCTTCATGGTGTCTTGAAGGAGGAGGTATACATGGTGCAGCCACAAGGTTATGTAGATCCTATCTTCCCTAATCATGTTTGTAGACTTCAGAAGTCCCTTTATGGTCTCAAACAAGCACCAAGGGCTTGGTTTGAGAGATTTTCTTCTCACCTCCTTCATTTGGGGTTCTTGGCCTCTTTGGCAGATTCCTCTCTTTTCATCTTGAGGCATGGGAAGTTTCTGGTGTATCTGCTGGTCTATGTTGATGACATAGTCCTTACTGGAAATTGCCCTTCCTTTTTGCAGTCCATTATCACTCAACTGAGCACTGAGTTTGAGCTCAAGGATCTTGGTCCCTTACGCTACTTCCTTGGGTTGCAAATTACTAGAACTTCTGCTGGTCTTTTTCTCAATCAATCCAAGTATGCCCATGATCTTCTTCAGAAACACAACATGCTTCATGCTAAGGCTGCTAAAACACCCTGTGCTCCCAATCTCAGGTTGGTTCCTGCCTCAGGGTCCTTACTAACTGATCCTCATACTTATAGAAGCATTGTTGGCTCTCTTCACTATTTAACATTCACCAGACCAGATCTCAGCTTCGCAGTTCATCAAGTTTGCCAATTTATGTCTGCTCCATGTGAGGCTCATTTGATTGCAGCCAAACGAATTCTGAGGTATGTGAGTGGCTCTCTCAATGTGGGGATTTTCTTCCAACATGGTCCTTTATCCCTCTCTGCCTTCTCAGATTCGGACTGGGCTGGGGATCCCTATGATCGTCGCTCTACCACTGGGTTCTTGGTCTACCTTGGTTTAAACCCAATCACTTGGAGTGCTAAGAAACAAGACACTGTTTCTCGTTCTTCAACCGAATCAGAGTATCGTGCACTTGCTACCACTGCTGCTGAGTTGGTTTGGATTCGTCAAGTTTTAAAAGATCTTGGTATCTTCCTTTCTTTTGCTCCAAAGCTCTGGTGTGATAATGTCTCTGCCCTTGCTATTGCCTCGAACCCTGTTTTTCATGCTCGCACCAAGCATGTAGAGGTTGATTATCACTTTGTGCGTGAGAGAGTACTTCGCCGAGATCTTCAGGTTCGGTATGTGGCCACTGGTGACCAGCTTGTTGACATCTTTACGAAGAGTCTTCCTTCTTCACGTTTTCTTTGGTTATGTGACAAAACCATGGTGTCTCTGGACCCCTTGGTTTTGAGGGGGGATGAAAGTAGTATTACAGAAATTGAAGAAACAGAGTTTGAAGACTCAAAGCATAACGGCTAGTTTTGCAATGGCTAAATTGTGAAGAGTTTAAAACAGAGTGCTTTTACTTTAATGAGACACGTGCTTTGTTTCTTCTCTCTTGGGTTCAGTTGTGACTAAGAGTAGATATTTGTAGATATTTTGTAGATATTTATCTGGGATGTACAGCTGTAATATTCAGTCAATTTTGATAGGAGTTTGTTACAGGTGGTTAGATAGGAAGCTTCTAGAAGCTTCTAGGACGGTTACTATTTTTTGTAAGATATAAATAGAGGCTGTGTACGTAGTGTTCATTTTAACAAGCTTGAATAGAAATCTCTTTCTTGGTTCATCATTTTGTTCTCTCTGTTTTCCTCTCAATCCGCCATTGTTAAAACTTCAAGTTTGTTATCTTTCAAATAGAGTGAAGGTTCGGTAGTAGGGTTTCTATGCTAAAGTTAGTACTAATTTTACTACAAAAAAATTTGTAAACCAACATGATAAAGAATATGATTGGAATTGCTTCAATAATATAGTAAACAAATATCTGAATCACTTTTCTGTGACTTGTAAACATAAATTTGCAAAGTTTATATAGTTAATTTTATAATTTTCCTAGACAATCTTTATGCATTATCAAGCTAAATATTTATGAGTTGGACTTACCACTGTGACAGCTGATATTTGCAGAAGAGTGAAAATATTGGTCATCAAGAGAAACCAAGTTGGTAGCAAAGGCTGTCCATTACCCATAAAATTTGAAAGAACTGTCCCCATAGCCTGATTGCCAAATGCCCAATATCCAGAGATTGCAACGCTGAAATAAGTCGCGAGTATAACAGAGTAACAGACGCATAAACCTTTGAACATTTTACCCTTGACTGGAGGAGCTATAGTTGCCTGCGAATGGAAGAAATATAAGGCAACTTAGTTCTATTTCTCACTTATAGTCAATGGTATTGAAGTATTTAGAGTCTAACTTCTATCAACACGTTAGGAGAAAGTATATTTGTTAGAGTAATGCTAGAGATACAAACTTTTTTACAAAAATTTTTACAAATTACTGACATGGTGAGTGGTTATTGGTAAATAAAAACGTAATGTTAATGGTGGGCCTAGATAAAAACCAATAAAAAGCTGGCCACATCAACCGTTTATAAAAATATTGTAAAATAGTTTGTAGGTGTAACATTACTCTTTTTGTTAGCAGTTATACAAGTTATCAATGTAACAATTAACCCAATAAATAAATACCATATGGAAAGTTGGTGAGACCAATTTTGACTAAAGAATAGAAAATTGAATCATATGGTATTCATTCATTGAGCTATTAGACTTCATAGAACTGTTACAAGAGACACTTTCTTGCATATTATAATCGTAGTTAGATGCAAGTTATATCACAATTTAACTGGAATTTCAGTTTGTTTAACTTATATACAAGCTCAAAATAAAGAAAACGGAACAAAATAGGATTTATTTTTTCTTTCTTTTCTCAAAATATTTTTCTTGACAACAAATTAATGTAGGGGCAGAACTAAACCTGTATTTCAGGAATAATTCCACAGGCATATGTAGTAGCAATAATTGAAACAGAATTAACACCACCAAAAATACGATTTACTCCGGAGCTATTTAAGGAATAGTCCCTAGTAGGAGCATTCTTGGAATGTCCTGTAAAAGCAGTGTATGTCTCAATGTCTGTGATATTCATATACAGAGACATGTTTTCATGTAACTTGTGGTGTTGAAGTCTTACCGACGTGTATGGAACCGGCTGTGACACAAGCACTGAATGCAAGGCAAAGGGTTAGAGAGACAAGATTGATATGCCTCAGCGAGTGGAAGGATGGAATTTGAGCTAAAAACAGTATTAGTACTCCAAAAATACTAATAAGCTGGTAAAGCTTCATAGTCCCATTTGGGTTATGGAGCAAGTAAATGAACTGCCAAAAAGAAAAATTAAGAGTTAGTAACAAGAAAAATAGAGCATTTTGTATATGGAATCTGTTCTCAGAGAGATTCATTATGATCTTTTTCATTGTCTAGATTATAGTCCAAATGGAGAATCTAATTTTCTTTAGACATTTCATTATTTTTTTTTTAGATGAATAGCTTATCTTCTTTTACCTTGGGTGATAAAAGGATTTGTATTTGTGCATATCAACTATCTTAATAGAAACTTTACTTTTTTATTTCTTAAAGAAAAAGAGTGTAAAGTTTCTAGGCTAAATCAACCAAACAAAAAAGATCACTTGGTCACGTGGGATTTGATAGGTCTTAGATTCAAAATTTACCAACAAATGAAAAAAAAAAGTTAGAAAATTAGAATATATCTTAAAAGTACGTACTTCGTATAAGTAATCATATTCAACTAAAAGAGTAAATGTGACTCGTCATTCCCTTCTGGTGAATAAAAAATTCTCTTTCTCACACTTAGTATTTCAATGTATACACCACCAACTACAGTATTATATGTTATATCTTTTTTTCTTTTCCTTTTTTCATTTTTAAACTTTAATTAGAAAGAAAAACAGACATGTAATAGAATGCGATAGATGAAATATAAAATGGAATACTTTAGAGTGAGAGAGGGGAGTTTTGTTGCTTTAAAGTCTAAATAAAATAATGATTGATTTCTCGTAAAAAAAAGTAAGGTATTATGATTATGCTTTGATATATGATTTCTACGGATGATTACATTCTTATCATTTTTATGTAACAAAAAATAAGTTATTTCTATCATATGTGTAGATTTTTTGTGCTTTAAATTGAAAAAGTGTCATAGATATTTCTTTTACAAGTGTGTCTATTTGGGATAATTTATTTTTATCTACTTATTTTAATTATTTAAGTCAAGTAAAAATAAAAACTATATCTATAATTTAAAACGGAGAAATTGTGAAGAGATTGATGGAAAAAAGAAACAGAGGAATGGAGGCAATAGGAATTTAGTGATGTTTTTTTTTTTTTTTTTAATTTTAATTTTTTAAATTTAAAAGTGCTAAAAGTGTTGTAGCTCAACTAAGTTACTTCTTAATTGTACTGAAAAAAAAAAAAAAGTTACTTCTTAATATTTCAAACAAAGAAATCTAGAATTCAAAATCTTATTCTCCCATAATAACTGTAGATTTTTAAATAACAGACTTCTTAGAATAAAAATAACAGACTTCTTAGAATAAAAAAAAAAAAAAAACCAAAAAATATTACAGCCACCGTAGTTTTAACCAAGTGTAAACCAACTAACCAAAACATTCTTGCTTAATAATGGTTCGTTTGGTAAAAGATTTCAAGTAATGTTGTTTGTATTTTTTGGAAATAAGTGTGGGTGAAAAAATGTTTGAAAAAATGTGTAATATTATTTAAACACTGAAAATTGTTATTTAAACAACAATAACAAATGGGCTCTAAAACTTCTCCATTACACTTACAACATCTTCAACCACCTAGCATCTCAACTCAAATTACCTTGGCAATAAATCACTTTTCTATAATTACACATGGGATTTAGAGCACGTCTTGCAACCAACAAGGGTCTCCTGACTCTCCTCTACTCTACCCATACTTAACATTCAAAGCTTTGGAGAGCTAAGATGCTAGCTTAAAAGCTCCCCTGTGATGCAGAGTGTGTTTAGCAAGACCCCATAAACCCATAGATCAGCTATCAAGAGTCCCTCACAAACCTGAATTTCTGTGAGTCTTCCAATATTTTATCCAAAAAAGAAAAACCTTTGTGAGTCCATTATTAAGTTGTTTGTTTGTTTGTTTTTTTTTTTTTTTTTTTTTAAAAAAAATAATATGTTAATAATAACTTTTTTTTCTTGGCAAGAGGGCAAACTAATCTAAAAATCCAGTTTGGCTTACAAAAGCAAAATCCATGAACCCAAAAAAGTGAAAAGAGAAATTGAACAACCAGCTTTACAGGTGTGTGTGTGCACCCTTTCACGTTTACCTTATTTTGATTATAAGAAAAGAAAACTATTTCTGCGTTTCACAAAACACCACCGTTCACTTTATATAAATCTTAAGTCTTATCTTCAGCTAGAGTTAATCACTGAAATACGATTAGCCGTCAAGTCTCTAGTACGCTTCCTCAACATTTCCAAACAATGGCCCTGACTTCATCAAGTTGCACCTAAAGTGCTCCGTCGAGACCAACAAAGATCGCACCTTCATCCTCAAGGAACATGACTTCTATCCAACCAATCGTTACTTCTCTGTCCCTTTCCTCGACAACCATAATCGGTTTGGCAAGGCCGTGCAAATTCCCATGCCACTATGCTGGTTTTGTTCTTCCCCAGGTTGCGCTAGGGAAAATGCCTCTGCACATTAAAGGGAGGTCATTTCTTATAAACACATTCTCATGTGCTTCTCTAGGCGATGTGGGATTCCATGGAATGCAAGACCCCTCTTTTTGGGTCACTACAATCCACCCCCCTTACAAGCACACGCGTCCTTGCGTGTGGGACCCACACTTCCGACTAGGGTATGGCTCTGATACCAAATTGATACGACCCCCGCCTCGGCTGCGTGTCGCACCTCTCTTCCCGCGTGGGGCTATGGTTAGATCTAGGAAATTCTGGAAATTAACAGAAAAAAGGAAAGAGAAATTTCTGGTTATGCTTCGAGGGATAACCGGGACCTCCTTAACAAGCAAAGCTTGATTTTTACTAAAATATTCTCATACCTCTTTATTAATCATAATAGGCCTTATATAGGCTTACAACTGAACGTAAAAAACAAATCCAACACCTAAATGATAGAAACAATTCCTACAATCTAGCCTACTAATCTGATAAGGATAAAGGCAATTGCTCTCCTACTAAATAACAAATACTTGAAATATTAGATAACAATCAATAGCTAAGATAAAGATAAACTCCTAAGCAAATTCAAAAGCAATAACCAATCTGGAAATCTGGTATGGCAGCTGGTACGTAACAAATGCATTGATCAGAAAGTACAAGAAATTGCCAAGTGAACCTAAAGATTATTCTGGTTCTGGAAGGCCCATTTTTGCATTCGGCCATGATCCACGTGATGATGATTATAAGGTGGTGAGTATAGTTGAATTTTCTAAAGACGATATACCGCTATTAAACTTTGAATTCAAGGTATACAGTCTTAGATCACATTGTTGGGAAACAAATTGAAGAAGAATTGCCAATGAAGGAGTGCTCCATATGTTCGAGTTCGGCATCCTTGAATGGAGCTATACATTGGTTAATTGCTCCTCGATGTGGTCCTTCATATTCACCGCGACCGGAGTCTCTTCTTGCTTTTGATCTTGCCACTGAGAAATTCCAGTCTATAAGACGCCGGTTCTACCCAAAAACATAAATTGGCTGATGTCTTTGGTGGTTTTGGGAGGATATCTCTGTTTTATAGTGAATTCTTTCTTGAAGTATAATGATGTGTGGTTGATGAAATAATATGGGGTCGAGAGTTCTTGGACTCGGATTTATAAAATAAAGCAAGGCGTGGTGCCTTGGAATTTTCATCATTGCAGACCTCTAATATTTTCCAAGAATGGCAAGAAAGTTATGTTGAAAGAGGGGCATGAGGGCGGTGCTAATCTTGTTTGGTATGACATAAAAAGGAAAAGAAGCAAGAGGATTGAGATTCAGAATTTGCCTAGTGATTTTAGCTCGGCAGTTTGTATTGAAGTCTTCTCCTACTTGATGATGGTGATAATGTTGCAGAAGAAGAGAGATAAGAGGAAGAATAAAACTGCGGAAATTTAATGAATTTGTTATTATTTGCTTAATTTGTCAGTCTCAGTAAACTATCTTCTAGATCATATCCATGTAATTTCTGTAGTTTGATATAGTCTGTTTGTGTTGTAGAGGTTCAAGCCTTTTGATCCTCTATTCCTCTGATTTGTTGCAGTTGTGTTAAGTTTTTCTTTTAACAATATCTGCTGAATTATGAGTAAAAATTATTTCCTGGTTTGGATTTCTATGGTTCCATTGTGTGTGCTTGGAGTAGAAGTTTGTATTTAGATTGATGAAAGTCTGTTAGAATCATAATCTGCAGTAGCTGACTTAGCAAATATAAATCAAGAAGGATAAAGAGGTGATCTTATAAAAGTAGTTCAGTAAAACATAATGTTTTCTACCCATATATAACTAAATTAGTCTTAAAAAAAAGTTTTTTGTGACTTTAAAAAGCTATTTATAACCATATATTTTTTAGATCCAAAACAAATCCCCTTGATAAAAAAGTCCATGGACGGTGATTGCCTTAAAAACATTTTACACACGTGTTAGTATGGATGTGTTTGCATGTGTGACTAAAAGTGGAGATGGAATCTTGACTTTTCTTTATCATGCATTCAAGCTTTTCAGCTTATGGGTTTTTTAGTGCTTTTGTCTTTATTTTTTTCCAATTTGATTAGTGGATGGAAAAGTGAGAGGATAGAAAATTGGGAAATGATAGAAAAGTGGAGGGATAGAAAAGATTTTAATTCTCTCATGGTGTTTGGTTGAGGTGTGGAAAAATGAAAGTATAAAAAACTCTTTTGTTTAGTTGTGAAGAAAAAAAAGAAAGGATTGAAAACATTATTTGTAGAAATTTACTCTAATAGGGGAAAAAAAACTAGAGTTAGGGTATCAAAATTGATGCTAAATGTTAACTTAAAGTGAAAAAAAAAAAAAAAAAAAAAAAAAAAAAGACTAACGTGAAAGCAGTGGGGGCAGAATGGTAATTACTATTAGCTCCCTCTCTTGTCGCCAATCATCTCTCAAAAGGATTTGGCTTCTGTCTAGTGGCTAGTGCCACTGGACACGTTGGATTGCAGACGTATCCAAGACTGGACACATGTCCGTATCCTGACGAGTCTAGTGGCCATTGGCCACTGGACAGAAGCTGAACCCCTCTTAAAATTGCAGAGGCTGGAATTTGATGGGCCTGGGGAGAAAATTGTTAGGCCCCACCACTTTCTCCCCTTTCCCTCCCAATTAAACAATTCTCTCTCCCATTTCCTATCCCTCAGTTTTCCACTCAACAAAACGGACTAGTGTAGTATAGGTTTTCTATATCAAGCTTCCTATGAAATGTATCAAGGTATCCTAAAAGTGAGATAGAGTCCAATAAAAGTAAAGCAAGTGCATGCACTTCCTAGTGCTTAAATAATCTTGGTTAAAATCAAAAGTTTTGTAACTCGCACATCCTTGTGCTTTTAACAGAGACATTCAAGTTTTGAATGCCTCATACTCCAACTATTAAATTATCATAAAATAAAATAAAATAAAGAGAATAATCTTAGTTGTTGGAGATGTTTACTAATAAATGTAAGTAGAGAATCAATTAAGTATCCCCAATAACAAACTATAAAATTAATTTAATCACATATCCCAAATTGAATAAGGAAAAATATTATTTTACACCCATTTACCTTCACTATTTTATATAAATATTCACAACTAGCCTCATTACACACACTTTGCATGTGCAATGAGGCTTTTTTATTTTATTTTTGGGTCTAGTGTCATAATTTCCCTATTTTTTAATTTTTTTTTTATTTTGGATAAGTTTGTTTGTTTGATACAATGATAGAATTTCTACTCTAACTTAATCTAAATGTATTTGTATGTAAAGTTCACTCTTAGAGACTGGAACTCCGACTCTTGCCTCCCACACTCCACAAGCAGTACTTATACTTGTAGAGTGACCACCACATCAAAAGTGCGAGGTAATAGATAAGTTTGTTTTGAAAACATTTATTAGTAGGAGAGTATCCTATTTTATAGCCATTTTAAGTGAAGTTTAAGATATATTTTTACCGGATTGTCCTTAAGTTTTTTCCTTGTTAAACGAAAGGTTGAAAGTGTTGGAATTATACTTAAAAAGTAATAATTCAAGAGAAACAAATATAATACATTTATCAATTAACAATTATATCATATGCATATGTAATAAAAATCAACAATAAGATGTGAGAAATTTACATACTAGATTATGTTATTCAAGGACCTCACAAGCAATCAGGATGCTCTCCCCAGCTGGTCAGGATTAACAAGAGCTTAATTTTCTCTTTCACACCCCCTTGCAAGTGTGGCCTTGACAATATTTATAATATTTAGAAAAGACATGACCAGCCATAAAATCCTTTCTATTGTAATAACACTTCACGTAACAGAAATGTTACATTTGTTAATAAACAACTTTATTAATTAAATTCATTAATGAAGAAGTTCATTAATATGTTATTACTTTTGTAACTCCATGCTACTACATGGATTCATCTATCGTTCATATCCAGAGCTACTATAATGACAATACCTTTAATAGGAGTTCAAGTTACTGGTATTGACACGATAGATTTATTAAAGCCAACACTCAACGTGCATGAATCTCATTATGGAAGGACTTCCGAGATTATTATGCACTGACCATCAAAAGACTAGCCCTTATTGTCTTCCATAGTCTGAGCAATTTTAACTTGCACCTCCTTTCCAACATGGTCCAACAATGTACCTATCAGAATAGGCTACATCATGATGGATATGGTCAAGTCAAGGACTACAATGAATGCATTCATAATCTTAGTCTACTAAATCACATAGACCTATTTCAATATATCAATATCTTACATCATAAAAATATTGCATAATTTCACAAGAGACTGAATATTTATTTGTTAATAATAAAGGCATTATATATATTATGTTGGGCCACATTATTCTAACAGAAAGATATTTCTGAACCACGTAGAAGTCTAGTCCAAAAAAAAAAAAAAAGAATTCTCTTATAAATAGTATAGATTAATATAGATATATTTAAATTTTAAATTGTTTACATTTTAAAACATGAAAGTAAATATATATATATATATATATATATATATATATATATATATAAAAGAAAAGAAAAGAAATTGAATGTAAGAGTATCATAATAATAACCATAGTAAACTGACACAACTGACCTTAAGGCTCTGCCCTCCCAGAAGGCTGCCAGCCACAACTGCACCATAGCATATCCAAATTGAAGTGGCCCAACAACATATTTGCCCCATCTAGGTCCTGCCAATGCCAACATATAAATCTCGGACAATTTCGCATCAGTTTCCAAAGCCTCAATTACACAGAAGAAAATATATGAAAGAGAGGGAGTGCATAAAACTTAAAATATTTTCATTATAAAGCCAGCAAGAAAAGATAGATCATCAAGTATTGGTTTTTTTTCCAAATCAAACTTCACTTGAAGTCTTCAAAAGGGTTCATTTTTCTTTTTAATTCTTTTTCTATTCTTGAACATGGAAAAAAAATTAGTATAAAGAAGGAAATGGCATATATGAGCATTGACCAGTGTACAAAATATAATCAAATACGCCTACCTAAAACATCACTAGCCACGTCCCTAAACCGAAGCTGGCGCTGACCAAGTTGTGCATGGTGTTCCAAAACCGCAGATAGAAGATTGTAGGAATAGAAAGTTACTAAACCTGCAAGGATTAAGCATACAACTCCTCCAACCCAGCCTAGTAAGGCTAGAGCAAAGGGAAGACTCAGAAGCACCGGTGCTACGATTGATGTGGTTAAATGGTATCCACAGTGCAACCATGATCCTAATGATACCACAAATTTACACCAATGCTTAGAATATTACATAGTTTAGGAATCACTAATCATGTTTAGAATATATTACAGCACGAAGCTAGAAAGTACAGAATAAAAAAAGGGAAAATTTGTCATGTACTATTGCAACAGGTGAAGTTCTATATCTACAGGTCAAAGTTCTCTTAGAATGTTCATGAAGTCCTAAAATGAAAGCATTTGAAAGATCTGTTGGGAATAGGGGAAAAAGAAAAGAACTTACAAACCTTTGGATTTGAGGACAAACAACGCTCCAGCATCGAGCTGTTTGGGAGGGTGAACACCATTTTCCTTGCCAAATATGGAATCACTGGAGGAGTCTGGAACTGCAGCTGCCATCTCTCAAGAGCTAGTTGAATGAGTGGTGTACCATTTGTGCAATAAAATTCTAGGATAGGAGGGTAATGACAAATGAAGATTTTAATGTATTAGAAATGATATAAAAAAATACCCGGCATATAAGCCGGGTATCTCACAAGGAGGCGGGACCCACCTCTTTGTGAGGTACCCGGCATATATGCCACGTACAGGATATACAAAATCAGGGAGAACATATGACATAGACTTTATGTACTTATCTAGCGTAGTTGATAGCTGAATGAGTGGTATACCATTTGTGCAATAAAATTCTAGTATAGGAGGGTAATGACATATGAGGTTAATGTATTAGAAATGATATAAAAAAATTGGCACTGTTAGTCAATTGGGTCAATATAGGCTGCTAATAAATATTGATAATCATGTCATGTTTGACTGAATGTATGGAGAACACATGACATAGACTTTATGTACTTATCTAGTGTAGTTGATAGCTGTTTTGGAAGACTCAGCCAAGTGCTCACGTGCAAAGAGCCAACAAATATACTAGCCACTACATTTTTATTCAGAACTTATATGGATTTTTTACTTAAAAAAAAAATCACTTAAAGACTTTATGGAATTATTAATGACATAAACATGGACTAAACTATAACATTCATCATTAGCTTTTTGAGTAGGAATAATTGTTCAAGTATATAATAAGAACAAACCTCTTTTCTGCAATTGACTCATTTATATAGTTGCTAAATGACTCGTATACAAGAGGAATTAGTGGTAGAGCCAGGATTTCAGTTTAAGGAACAAGAGCAAAAGAAAAATTAATCTAAAAAAATATTAATAGATGTTAATGACAAAAAATAAATAAATGGTATTTTCAAAAAGCATACTCTAGCAACTTTATGTAAGGCAGAGTTTGGTTTTTTTGAGGCGATAGTGGAAAAGTTGGCAGATAAGTCACCCTTACTGCCACTCTACGAACCGTACTAGACTCATTTCTTCCCTTTGAATAGTGGATATAGCAATTTCTCTTGCCACAAATCAATTCAAGAGTACACGTATGTGGTGACTCCTAAACGAGCTTCTTTCCTACATCTAATCGCAATCAGGCCTGATCTTAGGTCCTGACTCATCCTCCGTGGACGAACCTTGCGGAGGAACCCTTAGGTTTTCGAGGCATTAGATTCTCACCAGCGTTTGCATTACCGTTTAGTTAACCTGTGCCTGTTTGAACAACCTCAGTTAATCCTGTTTTCTTTGATAAGAATCAATATGATCTTTGTAAGATTCCTCTTCCAATGAAAATTCAATGGTATCTAAATGATTCACTTTGTAGTGAAAAGTGATTTAGTAGTTCTTATTGTTAGATTATTTAGACTCCTGTATACTAAGATTGTTAACCTAATTAATTAACCAAGTTATGACTTAGGTTCATTATTTAGATCTAGATTAAACACAAACAATCATATCACTAAGTGCGGAAAAATAAAGAAGACAAGCGATATGATGATTTAGGAAAACCAATGAAAACATCCAGTTTCAAGGTAAAAAACCTGAGGAGGATTTAACCTAAACTATTCTTAAGGCAACAAATTCACTAAATAGAAAGGAAGTTTTACAATAGATTTTTCCCTAAATTTAAAGCTACCTCTTGTAGTACTTACTCACATGAACACATGTAGCTTCGAATCCATGAACTCTTCTATCTTTATTTGTTAAACAAAAAACACCCACGTTTGTGACTCTGAGATCCCACTAAAAACTTTAGACCATAAACAGTAGTTGATCTTGTATACAACAACTTCTACAACACCGGATCTTGAGTTTTTTCAAAAAATATCGTTGGTAGAAGGATTTAGAGAGTTTTGGGTACAGAAACCCTAGATCTACAATTGGAGGCACAAGATGCACTCTTCTCTCCCTAAAAAACGCTTTTAAAACATGCCTTAGAGTTTCCTCTAAATACTATGTGAATTAGATCTAAAACCCTAATCACTTAATGGGCTTAATGAGCTGTTGAGCCAATATTAAAATATGCAAAAACGCATATCAATTGGTCGAGCCTTCTTCTCAATTGGTCGAACCTGGCATGTTTCGAATTCTTGAACTTGCATTTCCTTTTTCTTGTATTTTGACTTGTAGCACCTTGAGCATTGTCTAATATATCATATAGATTTAGTAATCTATATCTTGACATGTTTGTGTTCACGGTTTGTCAATTGTTCTAAACTTTTAGAACCTAACACTTGTGAATCTAATTCATTGAAATTCCATCTAGTAAAATGGAAGAATTATAAATCTCCAAATAATAGATATGAAATCTGATTAAAATCCAATATAACACCTGTGGGTACATAATAATTGTATTGAATTTATTATTTTTTAATGAATAGATCTGATCGCAACTTTGAATATGGAATTCAAAGGGACCCCCTTAATTTGTCAAGTAAATAGGGAAGGCATAGGTTTGCTATGAATGACCCATGTTGATTGCTTAAAATTACACTACTATCTTAGTCTTGTTAGGTAATATCACATCAATTTCATGTTTAATTACATATAAATATGTGAGTTTGAAATACTTCTAAAAAATATACTCATTACGTGTATTTTTCTCTTGTAGGAGATTAAAACCATTCAGCTAATCATACAGTCAAGAGAATCCAAGGATCAAGATCAATTGGAGCATGATTTTTGAAGTATTAAATAAGTAAAAAATGTGTGAGAATAAAATAAGGGAAGAAAGAAATTCGTCCTAGCCAAAATTGAAAAAATCCTTATATGGAAACATCCTGCACTGTTTCAGTATTTTTGACATTACTTCTTACACAGATGTCCGATTGACCTGATTCTTATGGCCACGGAACGAAGACTTGAAGATCTACAACTTTGTAGTTTACCACAAATTCCAGGAAAATCGTTTTTAATGTCAAAAGTGGGCTGGAAGCTGACAGTGGATAAAATTCTGAAAATCAAGGGATTCCCATCCTAAATTTGAGGGATTTTATCCATTGTCGGCTTCCAGCCCACTTTTGACATTCAAAACGATTTTTCTGGAATTTGTGGTAAACTACAAAGTTGTAGATCTTCAAGTCTTCTTTCCGTGGCCACAAGAATCAGGTAATTGGACATTTTAACAAGAAGTTATGGCAAAAGGAAAATTATCAGGTACTCCTGGAGTACCATAAATGCGTAGTCCTTCCTCTCACATGAATGTTGGGTCCCATCATGAATTTAATTAGTGGGACACGATATTCATGTGAAAGGAGGGAGTACACATTTATGATATTCTGGGAGTACACAATAATTTCCCATGACAAAAATATTGAAACAGTAGATGTTTCCATATCAGGATTTTTCCAATTTTGGTTTGGACAAATTTCTTTCTTCCCTTTTTTATTCTCACATGTTTTTGACTTATTTAATGCTTCAAAAATCATGCTCCAATTGATCTTGACCCTTGGATTCTCTTGACAACATGTCTGTATGATTAGGTGAATGGTTTTAATCTCCTACAAGAGAAAAATACATGTAATGAGTATATTTTTTAGAAGTATTTCAAACTCACATATTTACGTGTAATTAAACATGAAATTGATGTGATATTGCCTACCAAGACTAAGATAATAGTATAATTTTAAGCTATCAACACACCCCTCAACTAGCACTTTGCTTGTCCTCAAGCAATGAATGTGTAGAAATTCAACAAAAGTATTGCAACACAACCAAGAGTCTTGGAGAACATTGGAAATACTCAAATCTAGAATTTTAGGCACAAAAGTTTGAGAATAATTCTAGCCTTATTATAATTTCCAAGACAACAACTCAAGTTCAATGTATTAAGCAAGCCCCAGTTAGAAAATCGCAAATTAATATGAGCCAAGTTATACTATGAGTACGGCTTAAACAAGGTAAACTTTCAGTTCTTCTGCAAGGCAATGTCAACACCAAGATCCACTAAGAACAAGTCAAAAACCTAGCAACCCGGTTTCATATCTAAGTTTCCCACAGCATCAGGGAACACCATACACGAAGGTGTACTGGTTCTAGTAGGTTGCAAATAATCCCTAAGGGATCTGACCGGTGGGTCATTATGGTACTCATTATCCCCTTGAGTATTCTCTTCATCAGCCATGGTTGACAAATTATTAAAAATGTTTTGTATAAGGCTCAGTTAACTCAACAATAACTTGCTCCAATTCAATTCTATAAAGCCGTCTTGTATGGTCACGTTGCCAAATGCTCGTACACAATTAAATCAGTAACTTCAAACAAATTGGAACAAATTACCTGAAAAGTTTTGGTGAAGTTTTTATTAAGCGTTTAACAAACTTGATGAACTTCCTCAAACTTTGCTCCTTGATGAGAATAAGTTCCTAAACAAAAACAAAAGAAAACTGTGCGAGCCCAATGCGCGACTAGCGGACCTGTCTTCTTTTGGGCTTACAATCTATTTGTATTGTGGGTTTGAAGGTTTCCTACTATGGGTAGTCCTAACCACTAGACCTCAGTACTGCTCTCTCTCTCTCTCTCTTTCTATTTTTTTCCAACCCCTTCTTCATCCTGTTGTTCTCATATTTATAGTCCTTTCTCCATGGGATGGCCATCATTGCTTCTCTACAGATGCAGTGGGAGGTCCAATGCGGTTGATGGTAAGTGGCTGGTTAGGTGGGGCTGGCTTTGGAACTTGGTTCCTCCTTCCAATAATGCTCGGTAGTATCGCTCCGCGAAAATCTGCCGAACAGGTGAATGACAGCTTACTTCCCTTCCTCTCGGTGCTCGGGGAAACTTGTACAAGGCAGGTCCTTTGCTGAGAGACTTGGATTAATGGCCTGTTGGGCTTGTTGGGGTGATGGTGACTGGGCCCAAACATCTTGCCCGTGTATTGGAGCCTAATGGACCCGGGTGTTGGGTGCTGCACAATAGCCCCCCCTTGATTTGTGATCGGTGCTCAGAAGGAATCAAGGAATCCAAGAGGGCGCGGGCTGCCTATGCTCGGGGAAGTGACGTTTGGAATCCCTCAGAACCTCATTAATCTGCTCCTAAAAAGGTGTGCAGAACCTGGCTGTTTGGATAAACCCTTATTATTACCTGACGCTTCGTGGACCGAGGCGGCACAGGTGTCAGTTGGCACGGGAATCGAAACGACAGCTAATTAATCCTCATAACTGCTAATTAACTGCTGTGTCCTCCCCTGGGATCTTCTATAAAAGGTTCGTTCTAAACCCTTTTTCTACTTTTCGCTTTCTCCTCACTGTGTTCCCTTCTCTGCCGTGCATTCATCCGAGGATTTTTACTTTAGCCCAGAATCTTCCTCCACCTTAGAAACCCAAGTAAGTTCTTCTGCCTTCGCCCTTTTTCCTCCGCATTTTCTTTCACTTTTCTCTTAGAACTTAGGATGGGATACTTATACCTTTTAGACATGGATGCGGCCTTAGCCACATTCAGGCAGGCTTTTGAAATCCCTAGTGACGTGGAGATAGCCTATTGTCACGAGAGTGAAATAGCTCTCCACAGAGGGGGGAATACTGCCTTTTTCCCCTTGATGGCCATTCTGGAGGGTGGGGTAAGGTTCCCCGTTAATCCCCTTATAATCAATACTCTTAGGTACTACGGCCTGTGCCCCGACCATCTTCCTCCCAACTTTGATCGGGTGGTGAGTTGTGTACAGCGGTTGACCCAGATATTTATCTTGTAGTTAGACCAGCATGATATAAACCATATGTACAACTTATATGGGGCGAAGAAAACAAATTATTACTTGAGGGTGAGGGACATGAGGGTACGGCTGATTTCCTACCTTCCTGACTCGAATAGGAACTCTGCCGGGGAGTTTGTTAGGGTGCGCGGCAATTGGTTTGCTGGTGACTTTCCCTGCCCCCTCACCAGACGCGAAGTGGGTTCGTCCCGATCATTTGACTTGTTTTCATTTCATATTTACCTTGCTGACCGCGTGAATGTTTCTTGTTGTAAGACCCCTTTTATTTACCCTGACGTTTATCTGTGTTGTTATTTGTAAACGGTAGAGTGTTCGTTCCGGATATCAAGGTTGTGCACGTACGAGACTTGAATTTCATGCTCAGGTCTGAGATTTTCGTCTACACAGACGGGCAACTCCGAGCGTCACACTTGATACTCGGGATAACTCCCGTGTATACCACCTGGCAAGCTTTCGGCCAAGCCCTGCTAGTCGATAGCCCGCTCCTATCCTACATTGACGTTCGGAACGCAAATTTCCTCCCTCCGCGGTTCACAGTAGGCGAGGCCCGTGATCAAGGCCCACGCTATATCTGTTCCGACAAGCGCCAACCTGTACGGGACGAGTCTGCCGAGTGTGTGTCCCGAGCCTGCCGAGAGCGCGCCCACGACCAAATTCAACAAAGAGCCCCTGTTCAACCAGAAGGCCCCGTAGAACAAGAAGCCCCTCCCCGAGAAGTCGAAGAAGTAGCTGCTGAAACTGAAGAAGGCCGAGTCGAAGAGATGGTGACTCGCAGGACAATGTCGATCAACCGATTCATCCCCGGGGCCGGGCAACCCACGCAGCAGTAACAGCCCCAGGGTCGCGGCCAAGCCCCTCTTCCTTTGGTGGCCCCAGTTAGGCAAAGGAAAAGGCCGTGCACAACTGAGCAAACCCTGGTTGTCCTCGGCGACACGCCTATGCAGACTCCACCCAGGCCAATTGGTGGGATTGTAATACGTGAGCCCCTAGTCCAAACCGGGACTCATGTGGCATCCTCCTTCCACGCCGTACCTGCGTGGCAGCCCTCGTTTATGCTGGACGGCAAGCTGCTTCCCTCGGATGCCAGCGTGCACATTTGGCAGAAGGGGGCGGGCGGTCACGTCGCCCAGTCGTTGGCACGTGGCCTTCTACTCCCCGAGGACGTGAAGGCATTTGAAGAAGGGACGGATGAGTCGATGGGGAGGAGGCTGCAGTGGCATACTATCGCGGTAAGTAGATTGAAGTTTTTTTTTTTTTTTAATTTTTTTTTTTACATTCTGCCTACTGTGATTTGATTCCCGTTCTTGTCACATTATTAGGCTGCGCAACTGGCGTGTATATTAGAAAGGCGCGTTAGTGATCTTGCCGAGGATGCTGGTCGGGAGAGGGCTCTGTAGGACGTGGCTGATGCTAATGCAAAGGAGAAAGCCGTGACTGCTGCGATGGCGGAGAAAAAGGCTGCCGCGGCCGAGAAGGCGAAGGCTGAAGCGGAGAAGAGGTATGCGGAGCTGCAAACCCGCATGGGGGATGTCGAGCTCCGGCTTGTGAAAGCCGAGAGTATGGAGAGTGCGCGGGCAAAGGAGCTAGCCGATCTCTGAGCTGCCTTGGAGGCGAGTGAGAGCAAGTGGTATAATGTGGGGTTTGCCGATGCGGAGAACTCGGCAGAACCGGTTATAAGAGATGCTCAAAAGCTCGGTTTTCAGGAGGGTTGGATGGCCGCCCTGCAGGCTATGGGGGTTCCCGAGGACTCCCCTTTGAGGGACCTCGGGCAAATTCCATTTCCTGTCCCCACTCCTGCGCATCAAGCTTCTCAGGGGCCCGTTGACGAAGAAGACATGACCAACTTGAGGGAACTGGTAGAGCAGATTGATACCCATGTGGAGTTGGAGGAAACCAAGGGGCCAGCCAACTTCGCTCTGGAGATCAGCTCCTTTATGACCCCGTGCAGACTGATGCCCATGTGCAACCCGCAGACTCTACTTCTTAAGCCGTCGAACCGTATTTCCTTTTTCGATGAGAGATTATTTATAGTTTTGTTATAATTTTATTTACGCTCTTTGATCGGCCAGCCTATGTCACCGGGCTGTGGTGATTGAACAATGATTTTTATTCGATTTAACACTTTGAATTTCCGTCATGTTTTTTGGATGGGGCTTTATTTATTTATGCTTTTCTATCAAGATTTTTGCGTTTTGTTTGCCTTGTGCTTGTATCGTAGTGGTCCGGGCATTTGAACCTGGTCTCGGCATTAGTCGGGGTTTGCCGTGCAGACCTTCTTACTTTAGGGTATGTCTTGGCCCGTGTAGCGGATTTTTAGCCTTTAGAAAGACTTGGGGTAAGTTTAAGGTTTCCACCTGCTCGGTAATATGGATTGAACTGGGCATTAGGTTTCTGTCCTTAGATAAATTATTTAAGGTTTCCACCTGCTCGGCAATATAGATTGAACCAGGCATTAGGTTTCCGTCCTTAGATGAATTATTTAAGGTTTCTACCTGCTCAGCATTATAGATTGAACTAGGTGTTAGGTTTCTGTCCTTAGATGAATTATTTAAGGTTTCCACCTGCTCGACAATATAGATTGAACCTGGCGTTAGGTTTCTGTCCTTAGATGAATTATTTAAGGTTTCCACATGCTCGGTAATATAGATTGAACCGGGCATTAGGTTTCTGTAGATTGAACCGGTGACCGGGGACAATGCAAATTTGCAAGCTTAAACATTACTATTTTCATTGGCCGAACATGTACAGCGTTTCGTATTGCTTTAGAACTTGGCAGGTAGCCAGTTAGTGGTAAAACTTCTTCAAATTGTGGACATTCCATCGTCGGGGTAGTGGCCTCTCATCTAGTTCTTCCAAGTAATAGGCGCCTGCGCCGGCGACGGCAGTAACCCTATATGGTCCCTCCCAAGTCTGCACTAATTTCCCAGAATTCGTGTCTCGCATGTTTCCTACAGCCTTTCTCAATACCAAGTCCCCGGCGCTAAACTCTCTCGCTCTTATACCTCGGTTGTATCTCTTAGCAAGCTTCTGCTGGTACTCCGTGAGCCGTATAGTCGAAGCTTCCTGGTATTCTTTTAACCGGTTCAAACGTTCAACCAGCAGACCGTCGTTCAAGTCGGGATTGAACCCAAATACTCGTCTGCTGCACAGATTTACTTCGGTCGATATTACGGCCTTGGCCCCGTAAGTGAGGGAAAATGGCGTCTCCCCCGTGGACCTTCTGGGCGTCGTTCGGTATGCCCATAAGACGCTAGGAAGCTCCTCGGCCCAATTCCCATTTGCTCATTCTAATCTTTTCTTCAGACCATTCATGATTACCTTATTTACCGCCTTGGCTTGGCCGTTGCTCTGAGGGTACGCGGGAGTAGAATACCGGTTTTTGATGCCGAGGTCTCTGCAAAAATCATGGAAAGCCCTGCTGCAAAATTGCAAACCATTGTCAGATATGAGGGTGTTTGGCACTCCAAATCTGGTGATTATGTTTTTCCATACAAATTTCTTTACGTCCACGTCCTAGATGTTAACCAAGGCTTCTGCCTCTGCTCACTTGGTGAAATAGTCAACGGCCACCACGACGAACCGTCGGTTGCCTGTCGCTCAGGGGAATGGCCCAAGTATATCCAGCCCCCACTGTGCAAAAGGCCATGGGCTGCTTACTGGGTTCAAGTAGCCGGCTGGCTGGTGGATCACGGGTGCATGCTTCTGACATTGCTCGCACTTGCGGGCGTACTCGGCGGCGTCCTTTTGCATCCTAGGCCACCAAAACCCTTGAGTTATCGCCCTATGCGCTAATGACCGTCCCCCCACATGACTGCCGCACACTCCTTCGTGGAGCTCGGCTAAGAGTTCGCCCACCTTCGTGGGGTGTAAGCATAAAAGATACGGTCCCCCATAGGATCTTCGGTATAACTTCCTGTCTGATGATAGCCAATATCGAGAAGCTACTCTGCGGATTTTTCCCGCCTCTCTTTCATCGGGTGGGACTTTATCCTCGGCTATGTAGTCAATGATGGGATCCATCCAACTACGCCCAGGCGTGGTAATTGCTGTGATACCGATCTCCGCGCCATTCGAGTTTATGGTTGCCGAGATGCTCGGCTCTGAAACCAACTCTACTCTTATCAGCCGAGGTATATCTTCTATTACTGATGAAGCTAGTGTGGCGAGGGAATCGGCGTGCCTATTCTGTGTCCGGGCCACTTGAATTAAACTCACGGTGCCAATTTTCGACATAGCCTGCTTTGCCTGTTCCAAATATGCCCTCATACGGGGATCCCTGGCTTCGAAGTTGCCCTAGACCTGACTAACCACCAGACGCGAGTTCGAATATATCTCTACGTTCTGGGCACCGACACTCGAGACTGCCTTCAGCCCGGCTAGCAAGGCCTCGTATTCGGCTTCATTGTTGGAAGCTTTGAATTTCAATCTAAACGAATGCTCCAATTTTATTCTCTCGGGGCCAATCATGATCACCCCTACGCCGGACCCCGTGGAATTGGATGCACCGTCCACGTATACTTTCCACGGATGACAATCCAGTTGGCAGATCATCTCTTGTGAGGCTATGGGTGAAAACTCAGCCATGAAATCTGCCAAAACCTGGCCCTTAATTGCTTTTCTCGGCTTGTACCGCACGTCGAAAGCCCCCACTCGGGTTCCCCACTTTGCTATTCGCCCCGTGAAGTCGGATCTTTTCAGCAATGACTGTAGTGGGTATTCGGTCAGCACGTATACGGTATGGGCCTGGAAATACTGAGGCAACTTCCTCGTAGCATGTACAAGTGCCAATACCAACTTCTCCAAGGGCAAGAATCTAGTCTCCGAGTCCACCAGGGTTTTGTTGACGTAGTACACGGGCTGTTGCACGCCCATGTCTATTAGCAATACGGCACTTACGGCATGATCGGATACTGAGAGGTACATATACAGATCTTCCCTGGGCTCTGGGGCGGCCAACCCTGGCGCGTGTGTTAAATGTTCCTTTAGTTCCTGGAAAGCTTCCTCGCACTCATCACTCCATTGAAACCCTTTCCATTTCTTTAGAAGTTGGTAGAATGGCCAACATCGGTCCGAGAACTTGGAGATGAACCGATTGAGGGCGGCCAGCATTCCTGTCAAGACTTGCACTTCCTTTGGATTGCTCGGGGATTTGAGACGCTTCACGGCCTCTATCTGGTCCGGATTAACCTCGATTCCTCGGCAGGAGATCAAGTACCCCATAAATTTTCTAGCCCCCACGCCAAAGGCACACTTTTCTGCATTCAGGCATAACTTATGTTGCCGCAACCACTTAAACACCTCCCTAAGATCCTCCACGTGTTGTACTTTCTGCTTGCTTTTAACTACCATGTCATCAATATAAATCTCGACTGTTCGGCCAACTTTGTCACGGAACATTCTCGTTATCATCCGTTGATATGTTGCTCCGGCGTTCTTTAGCCCAAACGGTATTACAGTGTAGTGGTAATTGGCGTCGGGGGCTATAAATGCTATCTTCTCCTGATCCTCGGCTGATAGGGCTATCTGATGGTACCCTTGGAAGGCGTCCGCAGGTGGCATCTACCAATTGATCAATCTTCAGCATAGGAAATGGGTCTTTCGGACATGCTCGGTTTAAATCCGTGAAATCCACGCATACCCTCCATTTGCCGTTCTTCTTCCTCACTACTACTGTATTCGCCAGCCACTCCGGAAAGAAGATCTCTTTTACTGCCCCTGCTTCTTTAAGCCTTTGAACTTCCATTTTCACAGCTTCTACATGCTCCCTGGCCACTCTTCTCGGTCTTTGTTTTTTGGGGGGAAACGACGGGTCCACGTTAAGTTTATGGGTGATAAACTCGGCGTCCAGCCCGGGCACGTCATAGGGACTCCATGCAAACACGTCCACGTTCTGTATCAGACACAACAGTACTTCTACCCTCTCTTTGGCTAACATGCTAGCTCCTATTTGAAAATGCTTGTCGGCATTCGGTAGTATTTTGGCTCTTATAAACTCCTCGGCACCCTCATCCCTCGCTTCCCTTCGGGGTTTCTGTAATTGCTATAACGGAGGTTCCTCGGCGGTCTCCTTTTGACCGGCGCGCTGGACTTCAAGATTTGTTGCAGCGATGAGGCATTGCCTTGCCATCTTCTGGCATCCCCGTACCACAGCAACGCCCTGCTCCGTAGGAAATTTGATCTTTACGTGCAACGTGGAGGGGACGGCCCCCATGGCATGAATCCATGGCCTTCCCAAGATTGCCGTGTAATGGGAGAAGGAGTTGACTACTATGAACAATACTGGGACCTCTTTACCCTCCATGCTTACAGGCAGGAAAATATGTCCCTCGGGGACCACGATTCTCCCATCAAACGATACTAGCGGCGTATTATACTCTGTTAGATCCTGACTTTTTAATCCGAGCCCTTTGAACAAGTCCGGATACATCACGTCGGCTCCGCTACCTTGATCTATCATCACACGTTTTACCAAAAAATCGCCCATCCGAGCCGTGACCACTAGTGCATCGTCATGTGGTTGTATCGTTCCTTCTAAGTCTTGTTCATCGAAGGCGAGCGTCTCCTGAGCATGCTTCGTCTTTTTCTTTGAGGGCTCTACTCCCGGCTGACCCATCATAGGCGCAACGGTCAACACCCCCCTTTTGGTCATCGAGGATCCCCCCGGGGGGACGAGGATCATCTCAATTACTCCTAAGGGCGGCGGGAGAGGGTTCCCTCTTTGCTTGGTGCCTATGTCGGTACCTCGAACATCGTTGTCAACTACGAACTCTTTCAGATGCCCTGCCCTTGCTAACTGCGCCAGATGGTCTTTTAGTACGTGACACTGCTCGGTAGTGTGCCCCTTGTCCTTGTGATAGGTGCAGTATAGATTCTGGTTTCTCCGAGAGGGATCACCTCCCATCTTATTCGGCCACCTGAAGTAAGGCTCATTCTTGATTCGCTCCAAAATCCGGTGCACTGGCTCTTTAAACGTCAAGCTCACTTCCCTTGTGTGCCAGAATGGCTCGTGTATCTTCAGATCCTTCTAAGATCTTGGTTGAAAACCTCCCTGCCGAGGACGGTTTACCGCCGGGGCTTTACCTTTACTTTGCAACTGGTCATCTTCCAAGCGCTTATATTCCTCGATACGTCTCATGAGCTGTCTCATATCCTCGGGAGGTTTCTTTGTCAGTGACTCCCGTAGTTCAGAGTCTTTGGGGAGTCCCATCCGGAAGGTACTTGCTGCAATTTTCTCATTGCCCCCACCTATTTCATTATAAAGCTCCCAGTACCGGCTGGCATAGCTATGGAAGGTTTCCCCTACTCTCATCTTCATAGATAGCAAAGCATCTACGGGCTGCGGCACTCGGCTGCATGTCATGAACCGTACACCAAATTCCTGGATTAGCTCGGCAAAACTATGAATGGAACCCTTCCGCAGTCCGTTGAACCATCTCAGTGCGGTCGGCCCGAGACTGGAGGGAAACACCTTGCACATCAGCGCGTCGTTGTGAGAATGTAAGGACATCATGTGAATGTAGTGACTGACGTGCTCAACCGGGTCTGTCCTTCCATAGTAGGTATTGAATGGAGGGCGCGTGAACCTGCTCGGCATCGTGACTCTTTCAATGTCATCAAAGAATGGGGACCGTGCTGCCCCTCGCAAAGTGCGGCTCATCGCGTCCATTGCTGCGTTATACGGTTGTCGCTCATCGGGAGAGTCGGATCCCCGGTCCGCGTGGCCCCTTGATCACGAACGATCCCTGCGACAGTGGGATTCCCGCGAATGCGAACGGTCTCGGTAGTGGGAGGACCCCTGTGACCGGGAACGTTGCCAGTGTTGGCGGGACCTAGATTGGTTTGATCCCGTACCATGGCGATCTCCCCTTGGATCTGCCCTCCTGTTTTGGTTGTCGACTCTCCTTCCTTGGTGCCTGACCTCCGCTTCTAACTCTAGTTCCCTCACCAGCCTGCGCAGCCGCTCTAGTTCCTCGTCTCTTTCATCGAACTGCCTATGCCCCGAGGCGCTTGATACTGCCCGCTGTGTTTGGTATGACCCCTCCCCGAGACCAGATCTCTCTTCCCGTTCATCGTCCCTATCTTCACGCCGCTTCTGCCTCCTCTCCCGCCAAGACGACCCTCGAGATGGTCCTGCCGAGCGGCTTTCAGCCTCATTCTCGGAATCTCTCCTTGACATCACACTGTACATGAGTCTTGGCCGAACTACAACTTCGTAGGAGCTCCCCACAGACGGTGCCAATTGTGTGAGCCCAATGCGCGACTAGCAGACCTGTCTTCTTTTGGGCTTACAATCTATTTGTATTGAGGGTTTGAAGGTTTCCTACTATGGGTAGTCCTAACCACTAGACCTCAGTACTGCTCTCTCTCTCTCTCTCTCTTTCTATTTTTTTCCAACCCCTTCTTCATCCTGTTGTTCTCATATTTATAGTCCTTTCTCCATGGGATGGCCATCATTGCTTCTCTGCATATGTAGTGGGAGGTCCAATGCGGTTGATGGTAAGTGGCTGGTTAGGTGGGGGTGGCTTTGGAACTTGGTTCCTCCTTCCAATAATGCTTGGCAGTATCGCTCCGTGGGAATCTGCCGAACAGGTGAATGCTCGGTAGTATCGCTCCGCGGAAATCTGCCGAACAGGTGAATGACAGCTTACTTCCCTTCCTCTCGGTGCTCGGGGAAACTTGTACAAGGCAGGTCCTTTGTTGAGAGACCTGGATTAATGGCCTGCTGGGCTTGTTAGGGTGATGGTGACTGGGCCCAAACATCTTGCCCGTGTACTAGAGCCCAATGGACCCGGGTGTTGGGTGCCGCACAAAAACTATTAAATAAAAACAACTAATCTAAACCAAAATCTAGCAAACTACTGAAAATAATAGAAATTAAAACACAGTGTTCAAGACGCATTCCCTGGCAACGGCACCAAAAACTTGTTGCAATTAAAATAATGCAAACCCTAGAATGTTTTTCATCTTTGGTTTTATTTTTTTGATGTTTAGCATTGTTTTTATGGATTTCTTTTGCATAACTATGTGTAGCTAAATCTCTAGCTAGGGTTAGAGGTGAAACCTAATATTTTTATCTTGTGTTCTTGGGATTATCTACATGCTTTCTATGGATTGATGATTGAATTTTGAGATTGATTTACTATTTGGAATCATTGCATGTTGATAAGTTTTTAAGATTTAATAATATGATTTTTATTTATATTGAATGCTTGAACTCCTTGATTCGTTATGATTTGAGAATATATTGAATGCATAATCTCCCCTGAAACATGTCAATGGGATGATTTGCTCAATCACTCATATTCAATCTACTTTATACTTTGTTTGAGTACTTTATTGTTTTATCTTCCGATTAGGCGAGTTGACTCTCTACCCTAATTGAGTTAAAATAATCCAAGTTCATGTGATAAAATATTAGGTGGATCCTTGAATCCCTAGTGTATTCTCTCCATTAATTTCTCTTAGGTTTATTTTACTATTTTCAATTGTAGTTTCAATATTATCTTGCTCCATCTTTGGGTGGGAAAACAAACAAACAACTATTTTTAGTTACTACTTAATAATAGAGGTTTTCACATTAGTGCCAATAATTCCCTGTGGATTGACCTTGGACTTACCAAGATATTATTACTTGTGAAAAATCTGCACTTGGGGTTGCATTATTTTAATCGCAACAACCCAATATTGAATACAAGTAATAATATCAACAAAAGAATGTTCTTCCTTGCTTTTGGACATGTCGAGCTCCAATCAATAGAAATACCATTGTCATATATTCCAACATCACACTATATAGATATCATAGGGTATTTCAATCGAAATACCAGAAAGGGGGTATTAGCCTTTTTTCTCGTTTTGGAATCGATTGTAATGGAATGATGAATCTATTTCTTCGTCTCTTTTCCAATAAATAAAAAATTTCTAATTAATATAAAAAGAAAATGATAAATGTAAAAATCCATAGATGACCATATCCCTCAAGTCACACATTGTTTGTTACCACATCGTTTTAAACGAAGTTTTACTGTAACATTTCCTAGTAGCTTGCTGGTTTTTCCGTCATCTGATCCACAACAAATCAAATGAAACCTCAAAAAAGAAGTGAACACTTTGTTGAGGTTATTTATACTCACTACATCAAAAAATTTCCATTAATGAAAAACGTAAATTCATTGGAAAATAAAAAATACACACATTGGATGAAATGGTTGTTGCTGTAAGCTAACATAGTTTTTTTAATTATTATTTTGTGTAAAATATGGGACCCAGTAATTAAAATATTGTGAGAGAATTGTGAAAAAGTGGGACAAGATAAACATCAATGAAAGCCTCTAGGGGCACAACAAAAATTCACAAGTTTCCCTAATCTATCACCTTATACATGGTTATTAAAAATTGTGGTGGGTCTATGTGTGAGATGATAAACTAATTTAAAAATTTTGTAAAATTATCAAATTATTGTGACTTTTTATTTGTTTATACTACACAACTTTTATTCATAAATTTTTTCACCATTGTATTAAATAACAGCAAAAAAATGAGATGGGCAGAGGCCAATGTCTCTTACATACAACCGTACACACGTGTCACTTTTGCACAAAAATTGTCACTCTAGACACAGTCAACACCCTTTTGTATGTTACACCAAAATCCACACCCGGTCTAGATTTAGGTGCAGGAATGAGTGTGTCCCTACTCCCTAGCATTAATTTTTACATGTTAAGGAGTATTGTCTCTTTTTTTTACCATGTGTAAGTTTCTTTTTTGTTTTTTTTTTTTTTTTTTTCATTTTTAATGAGTTATACTTATACGCTGTAGTCGAATGAGGAATGAGGAATGACTATGTTTGCTGGCTGTTCTCTCTCTCCTTAAAGATCAACAGCACCTGCAGAATAGAGTCAATTACAATACAAATTGTCCAGAAAAGACAAAATCGTGCTGAAGCTTGGTCCCTCTCCTTGCTAAAGTATCAGCATATTTGTATAGGTACATATTGTACCTTTAAATGCCTTGGGATCGGTCATAAACTCAGAATTCCCCGTTGAAACCTATGCTTGGTTAGTACAAAATATATGGCATTGACATAACTTTCTCAAAACATTTTGGCACTTCAATGAAATGTCATTTTGCATCTCATTCCCAGAACCTCACGTGTATTCTAATTCCTACATTCCAACAGAGTATGAATATTGAAAAATTTGCGTTATTTAAAAAGAAGGGAAAAGTTAACAGTGTCTAAAGGGTATTAATTTATAATTTTTTTTGAAAATTTTTACAAAAAAAGAAAAAAGTAATTGATTTTTTTACAACTTTTTATATTTTTCATAAAAATTGTATCAAAATTTTACTAAAATAATTATTAACAAATGTCTAAGGGCACCCACTAACCACACCCTTAAAAGAAAATTCAGTCCTAAACCATCATGGTATTAGGTTCTTGTTTTGTTTTTTTTTTTTTTTTTTTTTTTTTCCTTAAGTATAATTTTTTGTCAACACAGTTTACCAAATTAATCAATACACAAATATAAGCATAACTAATAAAGTTATATATAAAAAATATTTTAGTAATATCATAACACAAATTAGTATACTAATCAAACAAATTTAACAACATTATAACTTAAAAGATAGCAAAGCCAACATCAAATTCTTCATTTAGAAATGATAAGCATTCCTTCATTTTGATTACAAGCTTACTAGAACCTAAAAATCATTTGCCTACATTAGCATAATTTTCTAGAAAAAACATAAAGCCATACCATCACAACATGGAAAAATAAAAACCCTTAAAACTTCATCAAAACCAAAAATTCATCCCATCAAAAAAAAAAAAAAAAACAAAAATTTATGTTTTGATAGGAATGGTAGGATCTCATACGATCCTACATATGATCTTACAATTTTTACGACCCTATAGTGCGATCCTAAATGTTTTTGTGAGGTGGGATCATAAAATCATGTGATTTTACGATCAAAATTGTGATTTTGACAACCATGCCGCCAACACATATTCTTGCAATTGTTTATTTTTAGATATGGCCAGTTTCTTACCATCCTTATGAGAAAGGGAAAGCTTGGTCCATCGATCAAAGAGATCATCCATCATCTAGAAGAATTGTTTCTTAAACTCCACAAAGAAAGAAACCCTAGTCTTGCACGCAACCTAGTTACTGCAAGGAAACAGAAACATTATCTTCACTAAGACAGGAAGGAAATTGACTACTACAGTCATGAGAGTTGGAGAGAACTAGCCTACCAGCTGAGAACTGTGTCAATCTCAAAGACATCTTTGATTAGTTGTTAGCCTGTTACAGATGAATGATGACAAATCAAATTAACATCAACCATGGCCCCCAATTTTGTTTTTCTTTTTAACTTTTTATGAGTTTCTATTTGGGATAATTTATTTGTATTGATTTATTTCATTTAAAAAAATAAGTTAGATAACAACTCATTTGTTCTTATCAATTTCTTTAGATAAAGTAATAAAAAGTGTTTTATCAAAACATGCAATATGCATTTTAGATAAAATAACAATAATTTTGTTAACAAAACATGCAACATGCATCTAAGTTTTAGTCATGGTTGTCAAAATCCTTATCTGGATCCCACGATCTCATGATTTTATGATCCCATCTGCCTAAAATGATTCGGATTTTTTAAGGATCTTTGCAATCATTCAGGATTGGTAGGATCATACAATTCTGACGATCCCAAACAATCCTGGTTTCTTGTAATCTTCTTTAATTTGACAGAAGGCTCAATTGGACCCAAATGAAAAATAACATCCCAATTGACCAAGTTTTGCTATTCTAATGTAAAGAAATAGAATGTCAGTTGGATCTAAATAAAAAATAACATCCCAATAGAGTGCTTACAAATGGAGGTAGTAATGTATGGTAATTACATCAAATGGATTCAAATTTACGAATGAATATATAATTTACGTGATTATTTAACATACTAATGTGTTTTTTATGTTTTTTTTTTCTCAAATAATGTAGGATCTTACGATCTACGATCCACGATTCCACCCACCTCCCACGATCTTGCGTAAAATCCCGATTTTGATAATCTTGGTTTTAGTTGATAGAGACAATAATTTATTTGTTCTTATCAATTTCTTAAAATAGAGTAACAAGAAGTGTTTTAACAAAACATGCACAATATGCATATAAGTTTCAATTGATAGAGTCAACAACTTATTCTTATAAATCTTTTTAGATAAAATAACAATAAGTGTTTTAACAAAACTGCAACATGCATTTTAGATAAAAATAACAATAAGCTTATTAACAAAAAATGTAGCATGCATCTAAGTTTCAGTCATGGTTGTCAAAATCCTTATCTAAATCCTACGATCCTACTATTTTATGATCCCACCTGCCTAAAATGATTTGGATCTTTTAAGAATCTTTGTGATCATTCAGGATCGGTAGGATTGTATGATTCTGACGATCCCAAATGATCCTGATTTTTCGTAATCTTCTTTAACTTGACAGAAGGCTCAATTGGACCCAAATGAAAAATAACATTCCAATAGACCAAGTTTTGCTATTCTAATGTAGAGAGATAGAGTGTCAGTTGGAACTAAATAAAAAATAACATCCCAATAGAGTGTCACATTTTGAAGTTTTTGACATTTTTAAATGATGCTTACAAATGGAGGTAGTAATGTATGTTTTTTTTTTTTTTTTTTTTTTAGAGATTTTCAACCTATGGTGTCTGCTCTTGATGATAGCTCTTTTATCATCAGACCAAGACACCAATCAGTTTTTGGTATAAGCAGGGATTAAACCCTATATCTTTTATACAACCATCAGAGACTTTACTAGTTGAGATGACTGGAACCCATAGGTAGTAATGTATGGTAATTACATCAAATGGATTCAAATTTACGAATGAATGTATAATTTATGTGATTATTTAACATACCAATGTGTTTTTTATGTTTTTTTTTTCTCAAATAATGTAGGATCTTATGATCCACGATCCGATCCTACGATCCACGATCTTACCCACCTCCCACGATCCTACATAGAATCCCGATTTTGATAACCTTGGTTTCAGTTGATAGAGACAATAACTTATTCGTTCTTATCAATTTCTTAAAATAGAGTAACAAGAAGTGTTTTAACAAAACATGCACAACATGCATATAAGTTTCAGTTGATAGAGTTAACAACTTATTCTTCTCAATTTTTTTAGATAAAGTAACAATAAGTGTTTTAACAAAACATGCAACATGCATTTTAGATAAAAATAACAATAAGCATTTTAACAAAACATGCAACATACATCTAAGTTTCAGTTGATAGAGACAACAACTTATTTTTTCTTATAGATCAGGCAAGCTACATTGTGTATTTATTTCATAAAAATTTGAGAAATGGTGTTGCTAGCTATATTGTCTATTTATTTCATAAAAATTTGAGAAATGGTGTTGCTAGGTGCTGAACCTAAGATCTCAAACCCTATTGTCTATGGCTAATAGTGTGACCAACAAACTAGGCAAGCTCCTTGCAAGCTAATATGAAGTATTATTAAATTTATATTAGCTTTACATGATTTAGAGTTTCTGGACTTCCATATCATCTCCATCTTTTTTTTTTATAGAAATAATTACAACATGCTGCTAACCCCGCAGCTCAAACCCTTTCCCTCCTAGACTCCCAAACACTTTGTACATGAGGAGGTGTCAATTCAACTCAAAGGCCTTTGGCCCATATCACCTCCATCTCAATGTATTGAATATTACTAATTATTTTTCATTGCTAAATTAACTTGTGATTTAAGAATAATACATTTGCATAGGAATTTAAATATTTGTGAATTTATTTTAAAAGTTATTTTTTTTAATCAAAATAATTTCTACTTGAGGAATTATTATACAATATTTATTCATGCTTATTTATGCTATACTATTTTCTATTAACCTTATAATGTGCTATTTTATGTTAACCTTATAATACTAAGAAAATTTATTTGAAAGTTTGTTTCAATTTTTTAGATATTTTAGTCAATTTTGCTAATATTTACTAATTTAATACATTTATTTTATTTTAATTAATTTCTAAATTAATTATGTCATTATCACGGTTCAACCTTGATCGAACTTTAAAAATCTTGAATCTCTCTCTTTATCGGTTCTTTGAACGGTCCGGGTCTGAAAATTATGCACAATACCCCACACTTTTTCCCCCTAAATCTGCATCTTACATTTTATTAATTATTTTTTAAAAATATTTTATTAATTTATAGGATATATTTCCTTGAATTAAGGGATAAGATTTAATTATAATTTAATTTAGCTAAAATTTTATCATCTAAATTTCAGAAATTTAAATCATATTCTAACTAAAAATCTATTATCAAAATTTCAAAACTTTTATATATTCACCAATGGTCTTGCCATAGAATCCTTCTTGGACCCTCACATATTTTTTTTTCTTTTTTTTTTTCCAAGTTGCTTACGCATATATATTTGTATATGTTATTTTTCCTCAATTTTATTTCTTTCACTAAATATGAAATTTGATTAATAAGTATGAAATTATGATTATGTGCATATAAAACTAAATATTCTGTTGTTAGGCATTTATTATGATTATGTTTGTATATATAAAACTCATCTTAACTTATTGTTATATAATATTGTGTTTTAATGAAATAAATTCATCTTAACTTATTGTTATTTGTTTCTAAATTTTCATGTATAGATATTATGTCAAAGCAAGTCTACTATAAGGAAGCAAAACAAGGGACACCCGTTTAAGTTCTTGGTTTCTCTTAGGTAAGTTTTTTATTTTTATTTTTATTTTTAAATTCTCAACTTTTGAACTATTTTGTGTGTTTTGGGTTTTGGTTATTCTATGTATTTAGTTTGTAAGTGTTTTGATTTTTCAATTGACTATCACTATGAAAAATTTGGATCAAAATATGTCTTATATGTGGTGTAGTGTAATTTGATCCCAAGTTACTTTTACTTATTGATTGTTAAGACTTTATCTATTTTAATATTTTAAAATTCTTTTTATGCTTTATGTTAATTTCTTATTATACGGAATTCCTCCCATATCATTTTAGATCATATAATTTAAGGTTCTTGTGAACTTTTTCATGATTGTATTTCTTCAAAAGTCTAACTAAATTCAATTTAGAATTCCTCCTATATCTTTTTAGATCATAGATAATAATTGGCTAAATTAGATTCATCGGTCCAAATTTTTATGTAAGCTTATCTTTACCTAACTTATTTATTATTTTTTTTAAAATGTTAAGAAATTTGGATTTTTTTTTATTAATGCATTGGGATTTTGGCTTAATTTTTTTTTCAAATGTTTGAATTGTTAATTTTTTTTATGTGTAATATTAATATATGTGTTCTTAAAGGCTAAAGAACAATATAATTAGAGACATTACTTAAGTTTTATAAGTTAGGGTGTTAACCATTTGAATAAAATCAACACTAAAATAGATGATTTAAATATCAAAATAAGACTTAAAAATGAATTTTTTTAGAACAAAATATCTTTTAAGTTTAAAAATACAATTTATTTTTTAATCTTAATTTTGGAATTAATTATTTTAGGATAACCTTATTAATGCAAGTATTAGAAAAGATTTTACTGCTTGAGTTCAAATCACCCTCTTCATTAATAAATAAGGAATTATAAAAAAAAAATTAGAAAAGATTTTATTAATCATTTTAATTAGAGATATCATATATAAGGACAAATATACAAAATTATGCATTTTATATAATAATAATAATCATTCATTTAGTTAGAAATGAGTTCTAAAATTATGTAATAATAACTCATTTAGTTATTATTTCTCATCCATATATATATATATATATATAAAGAAAATTCATGACTAAAGTTGTGCAACGCACTGGACTTTCACTAGTTTTAAATAAAATTATATATACAACTAGGATGAAATTTTAGTTTATTAAATTTTTTTTCTTGAAAGTTTTTATACTAAAAATTGACAAAAGTAGGATTGTATTTAAGGAGAGCGGAGTTTTAAAAATTTGAACATTAAAAAATAAACCAATAAGCTAATAAGTGGGGAAAAGAAAAGGCTAATTCAAACACACTCTATATTTAATTAAAATTTATTCTTTTTTTCTTTAAAATTTAAGAGTAATACAAATAAATTAAGAAACAAAAATCAACATACCACAAACACATCCAATGTTCAAATCCCCTCTCCCTATTGTAAGCTATTGATTTTTTTATTATTATTATTTTATAAAAAGGCTGTCTCCCTAGGTTATCGAACAAAAAATTCCACTTTAGTTTATTAGATTAGTTTTTATTTTATTATTTTAATTTTTATCCTAAAAGTTTATTGACTAAAAATTGATAAAAGTTGAATTATAATTAAAGAAAGTGAAGTTTTAAAAAGTTTCAAAAAGTTGTGCATTGAACAAATAAACTAATAAGCTAAGTGGAGTAAAAGGTAATTCAAATTTCAAACCCACTATATTTAATTAAAATATTATATGCTTTTTCTTTTTAAAATTTAAGAGTTACACAAACAATTGAAATGGCAATTTTTTTTTCCTTTTTTGAAAATGAAGAAACAAAAATCAATAATACTACTAAGTATTGACACACCTGATTTTAGGTTATGTTAAAGTGATCCAATTGTGGGTTGTGGAAAAAAAGTAGTGTGAAAAAAGTGTCGATCACTTCAACATATTGTGAAATTGAGTATGTCTTAAGAATTATTGAACAAAAATTTCCAATTTAGAAAGTACACACACGTGCAAAGATATTATTCAGACAAGGAAAAAAGCAATTAAAACCAACAATTTAATATGAATATGTTACTCTATTCTCCAAACATGAAGAAACCTATGGAGGGATTATGTGCCAAACAATCAAGAACAACCAATAGACGTGACAAACATAAGCTCCAATTGAATGACCAATGGATCTTTGACTCTCACCTTGAATTAGCAAAGAGTATACCTTGTTTATTGAAGGAAGATGATCAATTAACAAGATTTGCCCACGGATCTGACTATATGACTCATTAAGTCCCATAAGAAATTGCAAAACTGAATCTCGTAGCTGATACTGTGTCAATTTCTCATTGATTGAGCAAGTGCAAGAACCACAGGTGCAACATGGAAGAGCTCTGTAATTCTCGATCTCATCCCACAGAACATTTAATTGAGTGAAATGATCTGTGATAGAAAGATCTCCTTAAGAAATTGTCTCAAAATCCTTTTGGAGTTGAAAAAGTCTTGGTCCATTATTTTGAGAAAATTGATTTTTGAGATCATTCTAGACTTCCAAAGTTGTGTTCTTGTAGACAACACTTGTAAGAATCTTAGGAGAAACACAATTGAGTATCCAAGATACAACCGTATTATTGCCCTTAGTCCAAGCTTGAACAAGTAATGGAATTTTCGCCATGGCAGGAGTCAATGAAAGACTTCCATCAATAAACCCTAACTTGCTGCTCACACCCGAATCTCTCTGCATTGATTTAGCCCAAGTAGGGTAATTATCATCAACTAGAGGCTGAGCAACTAAAATTGAGCCCAAATTTTCTCCATAGTGCAGAAAGAAAGGATGTGATTCATCAATGGTGATGACTGGGTCAGAAGTGGTTGCCATTGAAGGACCTTCAAACTTAGAGAGAAAAAAAAAATCGAGGTGAAAAGAAAATATCTAGAAAAACTCAGAGCACTCTATGAATGAATATTCTGTATTAATTAAGAAACCTAATGCACAAGAAGATATTTATACAAGGAAGAGAAACTAACTGTCTAAACTAACTTCCAAACTATACGGATCTTCCCTCCAAAACTCTGTTATGAAATACACCAATCAGCTATTTACAAGTGTTAATAATTATAACTAACCAACTAAAGCTAAGCCTAAGCTACAAGTAGTATTACAAACTAGAGGATAAAGCTACTGCTGTTTATGCAGATGCAGGAACAATTACAATTGTTCCAGTGCTCTGTTCTTTGACAGCTCCTGCTCAGTTCCTTTGGCTAGTTTCAATTCAAGTCCTTGGCTCACCTTTGATCTGATCCTTCAGATAGATAGTGTGGGGGGATTATGCATTAACACTAGCAGCGACTCTATATAGTCCGAAATTTGCTACATTGTTTTGAAATTTGTATCCAATTTCCCCCCTAGTGTTTTGCTTTTGTGACTGCTTTTTATACACACTAGATCCATTATGTAAGCTTTTAACATTTATTCATCAAGAATTTTTCTTAAGAAACAGGTCGACCATTATCTTAATCAAAGGATGATAAATCCGCAACTACAATTATTAATACTAGCTTATAACCCCCATGCATATGCATGGATATGCTTAAAAGATATACATTAAAACGCATAATATAATTCCTACATATATGTGGATTCCAATTACTTCAATTGGTAAAGTCTTTGATGGTTGAATGAGATATCTAAGGTTCAATCATCGCCTACACCAAAAACCAATTAGTGTCTTAGTCTGATGATAAATAATTATCATCAGAAACGGACAATTATGGACTCTTTGATTTTTGTACTCAATAATATTTATGATGTAGTTCCACATTTGACTCCAAAATTAATAAATAAAACTCTCTAAAAATAAATAATTTAGGACACATGACACAAAATTAGACTTCAATTGTAAAATCTAATTGAATTTTCTCTAAGTTTTGGCTATTAATATATATATATATATATAGAGAGAGAGAGAGAGAGAGAGAGAGAGAGAGAGAGAGAGTAGTCGCTAACCCGTGCAATTACTGAAAATGAAATATGATGAATGCTAAGCAATTATGCAAAATACCATTTAAATTAAAAGACAAATATTAGTGAATGTTGTTATCCTTAGTTGTTTGTGTTACATCTAGAGTTTCATATCTAAGTTACTACAATACTACTTGGAGCAACTGAAGCTCACAATATAAGTATATTACAAGAGGCCAAAACTTATATTATCTTCAAGCTCCCCTTAGCCTTACAGAGTCCCTAAAAAAATTTCTTTTGTATTGAATTTGATTTCAAAGGACTTATTCAAAATTATTTGAATTAAACCTCACAAATTAGAAAGAAAAATAAATAACATTACAACATTGTAGCTGATTAATATACAAATAAACTACCAATTTAACATGATAAATCACTATTAGCAATTTAGAAAGCAAAAATTAACAAAATTAAAGTTGTTACCCATTTAACCTAAAACTTTTCATATTCTAAAGTTGTCAAACACCTATTAACAAATAGCTATTGATATAAAATATTCAATAATTCCTTCAATACCGCAAGTTGTTCGTGCTGTATAAAATTTGAGAAAATAACATAGCAAGCATCTTAAACTCTTTCTTGCTTGGACCCTACAAAACAATATATATAAAGAGAGACAACCAATTATGATAGTGTTGGAGGCAAAGTAAAAGATTAAAAAAAAAAAAAAAAAATGAAGAAGCAAGCGGTTTGGCTAGCATACCAACTAGTTAATTTATATCAAAAGACTTAAAAATCTTACAATCAAATAGAATCCCTCTTGAAAGTAAATAATTACATGTGGTACAATCAGATAAATAAAAGGTTTGTCAAGATTATCAAGTTTGGCAATGAAGAAGATGCAACAGCTATTGATGAGGGTAATCTCTATCTTAAACTTGTGATAATGATGAAGATACAACAACTAATTATGCAGATCTAGCATAATCTTATTTTGATTCAACTACAACAAAAATAATGATAATTACCATAAAAAAATTATATAAAAAAAGCATTTTATGATATAACACACCAAGGGGAATAAATAATAAACAAACCTATGAACTAAACAAATTTCAAACACATATAAACATAAGTAGAACACCCACTAAAGTGTTTCATTTCCTTAGACAATGTGGCTCTAGTCATAGCAAGCCCTGAAATGAAAAATTACGAAGATTAAAAAGACATTGTGACACTTCACAACAAAGGTTGGTAATAATGATAATATTTACTCCCTCCGTCCCAATTTGTTATTTAATTCAACCATTACTCCAAAATAAAGGAGAAAGAATATGTATACCTTTCCAACTGGACTCCAAAGGAAATTGTAAAATGATAGCTTTATTTTTTTTCCCATGTATGCCACATTCCATATTATACATATGTACCCATTCTTTTTAGAGATACTTTAATTAATGTTAGCTCCTTGAGGAGTTTCTCTTTCTCTCATACTAGAAGGCAAGGTAATGTTGTTGCACATGCTTTAGTCTAAAAAGCAAGGCTTTCTTTTCCTTTATTAGTTTGGATGGAGACTGATCCATCAGGCGTTGATGCTTTTCTTTTTGTTGATTTTCCAGCTTCTTAGTCAAATTTCAAGTGTGGTCTTTTTCCTCAAAAAAAAAAAAAAAAAAAAAAAAAAAAAACACATAAAGAAACAGAAAAATTTGTGTCTTGTGACTTCTTTTGTTATTCTTTGAATGATAAAATGACAAACTTACCTTAATAGAGACGTGGAACACCATGAACTTCTTCTAGCATATGCTTATGCAAATTTGCAATAGCACTTAAATTTTAAAATTAGTATACATTTTTTTTAATTAAGATATAAATATGTGGATGAGTTTAAAATTGATCAATACCAAAATATAATTGATCGAATGCTCTACATCATATCGTCAAGAATATATGCTATTTACTTTTTTTCACTTGAGTTGGATTAATACATAATATTGCATACTAAACCAAATTAAACAACTTCAACACGACCAAAATAAATAAGGACAATGAAGTGCTAATTATCTTTTTCTATTTCTTTCTTGTATATCTGATGCTCTACAAAAAACCCGATATTTCTCTTTTGCTACAAAGGACATAAGTTTTTGTTCAACATAGACAATTATAGCAAAGGATATTCATACCAGCTAGTTCATGAGAATATCATCAACCCCAATTATTATTAGCATTTGAGAATACCAATAGTTCTTCAAATTCAATTTCTATTAGAAATTAGTACCATTTAATTTCCATCAGACTATATATTCATGTTGGAACATATATTGAGTTCATAAAAACTAAGCAAATCCACCTTAAACAGAGGCCCAAGAAGGCCAACATCCAGAACTTCTGATATGTAACTACCAATATTTGTGGGATTCACCATGCTAAAGATCTTAATAACATATTACCAGTAAATTTTAATTATTTCAAACAACCCAAACAAATAAAGAAAGCAATAAAAACCCATATATGACCCACAACACAAAAGAGGTAGTAACAAAATTAAAAAAAAAAAAAAAAAAGCAATAAAAAGAACAATACTATTAATCTAATCCTTACATTAAACTATTATGCAGGGCAGTCACAAGAATATAGGTCAAGAGCAACTAGGATTTAGAGATATCTAAACTGAGTCATCCAGCTTTTCAGTATTAATATAGTGTGAGGAGAGGAGGAGATGAAGGAGTTAGAAAGCCAAAGTCTAGCGCTAGGAAGCTGAAGGGTTGCCGTTTGAGGTTGTAACCATGGAACACAAAGGGTTGTTGTCTAAAATTGTAACCATGTAAGAGATAAGGCTGGGAAATATTTTCTTTTTTATTAGTATTTTTAAAATTAGGAAAACTATTTTTAAATTGTATTAATATAATGTGAAGAGAGAAATAGATGAAGGAGTTAGAAAGCCAAAGTCTGGCGTTAAGAAGCTGAAGGGTTGCTGTTTGAGATTGTAACCGTAGAACACAAAGATTGTTGTCTAAAATTGTAACCGTGTAAGAGATAGGTTGGGAAGTATTTTCTTTTTTATCAGTACAAATACCTAACCTAAATACATAAAAACCCATATATGACCCACAACACAAAAGAGGTAGTAACAAATTTTTTTTAAAAAAATAGCAATAAAAAGAACAATACTATTAATCTAATCCTTACATTTGAACTATTATGCAGGGCAGCCACAAGAATAGAGGTTAAGAGCAACTAAGATTTAGAGATATCTGAACTGAATCATCCAGCTTTTCAGTATTAATATAGTGTGAGGAGAGGAAGAGATGACGGAGTTAGAAAGCCAAAGTCTGGCGTTAGGAAGTTAAAGGGTGGCCGTTTGAGATTGTAACCATGGAACACAAAGGGTTGCTATCTAAAATTGTAACCGTGTAAGAGATAGGGTTGGGAAGTATTTTCTTTTTTATCAGTACAAATACCCAACCTAAATACATAAAAACCCATATATGACCCACAACACAAAAGAGGTAGTAAAAATTTTTTTTTAAAAAAATAGCAATAAAAAAAACAATACTATTAATCTAATCCTTACGTTGAACTATTATGCAGGGCAGTCACAAAAATAGAGGTCAAGAGCAACTAAGATTTAGAGATATTTGAATTGAATCATCTAGCTTTTCAGTATTAATATAGTGTGAGGAGAGGAAGAGATGAAGGAGTTAAAACGCCAAAGTCTGGCGTTAGGAAGCTGAAAGGTTGCCATTCGAGATTGTAACCATGGAACACAAAGGGTTGTAACCGTGTAAGAGATAGGGTTGGGAAGTATTTTCTTTTTTATTAGTATTTTTAAATTTAGGAAAACTATTTTTAAATTGTATTAATATAATGTGAAGAGAGAAAGAAATTAAGGAGTTAGAAAGTCAAAGTCTGGCGTTAGGAAGCTGAAGGGTTGCCATTTGAGATTGTAACCGTAGAATACAAAGGGTTGCCGTTTGAAATTGTAACCGTGGAACACAAATGGTTGCCGTCTAAAATTGTAACCATGTAAGAGATAGGGTTGGGAATTATTTTCTTTTTATTAGTATTTTTAAATTTAGGAAAACTATTTTTAAATTGTAGGACAAATTCAAGAAAAAAAAAATGGTAATGATATGGCTGTTGATGTGGCCTAACTTGAGCGTAGCAAATTAAATGTTACGCTTCAATTTTTAGTAATATATAGATTTGCCTCACTTTTGAATTCCTTGACAAAAGTAACAGTGAAAGGAGTCATTGTCTAATTACCATAGCAGCTGTTCTAACTACAAATTTGCAAACAAGTGGTACGTTTTGGCATCAAGACCTATCTGCCGAATTGAGGATATTGCTCCCAACACACCCAATGCTGAAAAGATTGTGGCAATCAATGTGTTAGCCCAAAACATTAGGCCATGCTTGGAGGGCTTGAAAGTCACGTTGTAGAAGACCATGGGCAAAACAAAGTCAAGAGGTATGCATCCAAATGCTCCAATCACTGCATTGATATCTCCAAAGAAGGGAAACATGGCAGCTATAGTTGTGGCTATAACAACTGATAGTGACCGAAAAACCAACCTTGGTACAACATTACGAATTGCAAACTGATCAATCTTTGCATCTGCAAACTTCCGCTCAAGCACTTCATTTGTTGGTTGCAAGTAAGCCTGCAATAGGCTAGGAAGTTTAATCAAATCAAGCTATAAAATGTGACACAAGACACGGGTAATGTAAAAATAGTTGTATGTTCTTATCGGTTGACCTTAAATTTGACACACGTAATATAAACCATGCCCATTCATCAATTGAGTTGTGCTTATCAGTCAGTTTATTGATTCCATAACTAAATTAAAGGAGTTACTAAACTTTAATTGGTTTTGATCAACTTTGGTGAGCTTTGTGATCTCATTTTGCGAGCAAACAATTTATTTGTGCTTTTCGTCTGTGTTATGGACACTTATCGTAGTGAAATGAAGGCAGAATCGTTATCTTAAGGGACAGTTTCTAAGTTCTAACCCATATATATTCCAAACTCTTGCCCTGTAAAATTATCTTAACCAACTGAAATGTAAATTTGTAAATTCCCCCTAACTATTGTTCAACTCATTAAGGATAGAGTTTGATCATGACTACATAAGTGTTCAAGCTATCCCAAGAGCTAAGAGTACTCATGTTAACTAGGCTTAGGACTTGGGCAACTCCTTTAGGCCTTCATTAACAAGCCCACATCTTGGTGGTGGGTGCCAAAACATCATTCGATTTCAAGGTAGGAAGAGACATGATGCAACCTTAGCCCCAAATAGATGTCTAATTCTCTTCACTGTTTACCTGTTGTACCTAGTTATAAGAGAGTATGACATTCTTACCAGAGTAACAGCTACTACTTGCAAGAGGGTGAAAACATTGGTCATTAAGAGAACCCAAGTAGGCAAAAGAGACTTCTCATCAACCATAAAATTGGCTAGAACTGTTCCCCTGGCCTGATTGCCAAATGCCCAATACCCAGAAATCGCCACACTGAAAAATGTAGATACTACAACAGCATAACACACACATAGTCCTTTGAACATTTTCCCCTTGACTGGAGGTGCAATAGTTGCCTGCAACCAAAATTGGTTTGGGAAATTTAATTCTCTTCCGAACTCCTATGTATTGAATAACATGATAGTTCAGATACCAAGTTTTTACATAGCATGCCAACATATATAAAATGTTACATTTTAAGTAGTAAATAGCCATTTAGATTAAACAAATCTTATGATGTAATATTTACTTTATTAAGTATTGTTCGAAAACAATAGATTTTGTTACTTTCTTCTTGTTCTTACTTTTTCTACAAAACTAAACAGAAGAAAAAATTGGAATACCTGTATTTCAGGAACAATTCCATTCCCAAATGTGGTGGCAATAATTGAAATAGCATTAAAGGATCCAAAGACGCGATTTTGTGCACTTCCATTGATGGAGTAGTCTTTAGTAGGTGCATTCTTGGAATAACCTGCTAGACAATCCATTAAAGTACAGAGACTAGACTAAAGACACAAACTCCATAAAAATGGTTGTCATGTGATTCTTACCAATGTATATGGAACCCGATGTGGCACAAGCGCTATAAGCAAGACAAAGGACTAGAGAAACAAGGTTGATATGCCTTAGGGAGTGGAAGGATGGAATTTGTGCCAAGACTAGCATTAATACACCAAATATACTAACAAATTGATAGAGCTGCATGGTTCCCTTTGGACTAGATAGTAGATAAATAGCCTAAAATAAAAAGAAGGCAGGAAATAGTAAATAGATTAATTCCATGGGGCGCAACTCACAAAATTCAACATTGAAGAGTTTATGAAATGGCAATTGGTCTGGCATACCATTCTATAAATACCTCACATGATAATCAGATTAAAATGGCAATTTATCAGTAGGCCTATTGGCTAAAATGACAGACCAACCTTGAGGCTCTGCCCTCCAAGAAGAATACATGCAATGACTGCACCATAGCACAGACCAAATTGAATTGGACCTACAAAAAATCTGCCCCATCCTTGTCCTGTCAAATTAGTCCACTCACTAAACCCATCAGTTATACATGTATTTTGGCACATTTTGATGTCTAAGCATTATGAAGTAAATTCAACCATGCAAGGGCAACTCAAGCCATTAAGGAGAATGAGCTTATTAACTATACAAATAGTTGTAAGTGTCTGAAGAAACAGAACATGTAGTATGCTACCTACCTAATATATCTCTAGCCATGTCTCTGAACCTAAGTTGGCGCTGACCAAGCTGTGCATAGTGCTCTAAAACCAGTGAGAGAAGGTTATAGGAATAGAAGGTAACCAATGCAGCCACAATTAGGCACAAAACACCAGCAAACCAGCCCGTCAATGATAGTGCAAAGGGAAGACTTAGAAGTGCTGGTGCTACAATTGAAGTTGTCAAGTGATATCCACAGTGCAACCATGAACCTATTACAATTAATAAATTAGGTACTTCACACAAATTAAGGAACAGAGATGCATCTTCATATGTATAGGAAACTCTTTCTAGCCATACCTCTAGACTTGAGCACAAATAAAGCTCCAGCATCAAGCTCTTTAGGGGTGTTTCCATCTTCCATTTGTCTTGCAGCTGCATTTACATTATCTGGAGGGATGGATCCCATCTCTCTCTGTGAATATTTGTGAGCTAACCTACGCGTGTTCTAAGTTTTAACACCTATGTAATTGGAGATTCTAAATCCATGGATATTACTTGCAGATTTTTTTAAATGTTTAATGAAAAAATTTATGACCACACATATGGTGCCACCAGGGAATTTTTTTCAAAGGCTGAGTGGGGCCCACCTTTGAAAAAAAATCCCATAGTATATATATTTACACAAAATGATGATGCTAAAAATCGTTAGTGGGCTGCACAGTCTTCACGTGCTCTAGACAGAGCCTGCAAAACAGAAACAAAGAAGATTTTGCAGAGAGTACTGGTGTGGTATCGGCCAAATACTTTTCGAAGGTCAAATTAGAGAGAATTTCTACAACTCTAGAGTGTCAGAGTTGGGAGAATTATGCGTATCTTGGTTTGTGAGGGATTTGGAGTTTTATAGTGGTATAGAGCTAACCTTCATTTCTTGATGGAGAAGGTATTTTCTTGTAGAGAAGATCATCTTCAGTGCTCATATATCATGAGATTTTTTCCTTGTAGGGATTCCTTTGATTACGGTTGAGCATGAGATGCAAGACATTTCCATATTAGCTTCCTTGGAGAACACTTATGCCACGTGGCTTTGTACCCGTTACCCTCGTGTCCATCTGTCTAATTGGAATCTGTCCACTACGAAGAGTCTAACCGTCTTTCTGCCTTTTTGTCTTAGACATGATTTCCTTCTATCAGTTCTTTAACTGTTAGGCCATTTAGACTGTCTCTTTTGGCAACACTGTCACTTATGACTAACTTTGTTGATTGGATCCGTTTGCCTTAGGAGTTATCCCTGTCACAAAAAATTTACTTTTAGCTCTAAAATTTATATACTTAGCCTCCCTCCCTCAAAAACTTGACAAGCTAACCCCATAAATCTCAAAAATAGATAACAAGAAAAATCTTTTAAAAAAAAAAAAAAACACATATCCTAATAATAAGAAAAATCTTTGGATAAATCATAAATCTGGTCTAAACAAAAACAAAAACAACAAATCAATTACAAATCCTAGCAAAACAAATCACAAAAACGCAATAACTTTTACCCAATTTCTCCATCTCATTTGAGAGCTCTATGCCCCTTTCAAATGACTCCACCTCATGGCCACACAATTCTTATATCGCTGATCACTCCATCTACGCACCAGTTAATCACCAACATCTTGGATTAGTTGGTGTCTTTAACTCAACCAGTGGAAAAAATTTATCTATTTTTTGAATGGTAGAATTTTTTTGATTTTTAATGTTTTATTAACTTTGGGACACACTTGGCATGCATGCATAAATGGTAATACATGTGTGAAACAACAACAATTTATTGTTTTGTGCCTTACCTAAACTACCACCAAAGCATGTATGAGATTAGTCTATCGGTAATAAATTTTGTGACTTAACTAAACTAATGTAATGACAGGAAAAACTTTATTATTTACTTAGTCAAAGACTCAAAGTTACCGTCCATTATTATGTAATTGTTTAAAAGATCTCTTTTAATTTTTTTTTTTTATACTATTTTTTCAAAATTGCAAATTTTCAAAGGAAAAAATCTCAACCTTACCAAGAAACCAATAATTGTCTTACCCTTTTTTTCGCTAAATATTAATGCATGATATTTATTAACCATTATTTTAATTGTTTTATTAATATAATGCTTGACATAAATTTGAACTTTTAACTATAGTTTTTTACATTTTTTTTTTAAAGAATCTTTTAACTATATATATATATATATAGCATTATGAAGTTATTATTTATAGAATTATGTGAAAAGAATACATAATTTTTTTAAATTTATAATGTCAATAGAATAAAAAATTGGACTAATCCTGTTAGACCTTGAAAATATTAAGGCGTGCCAATTGACTTATAAAAATATTGATTATAAATTGTCATTTGTGATTTTTTTTTTCAAAATAAAAAATACAAATAACTAAAAAACTAATTCTAATAATACATCGGTGCGGTTTGGATTCAGCGTCTGCGTCTGGCGTTTGGCGTTTTGGTTTTTTTTTTTTTTTTTTTTTTTTCAGCCGCTTATGTTGACTTTGGGAGACAAAAATACTGTGCATGAACAGTGCGTGCACTGTTCACGCAATAAAAAATATTAAAAATGGGTCCCACGGCACTATTCACACATTTAAAAATTATTTTGCTACAGTGTTTTCAGTTTTCAGTTTTCAATTTTCAGTTTCAGCAACAATAAGTTCAATCCAAACGGACCCATCATTGTCAACCTCTAGTATTGATATTTCAATTTTTTAAAATCTTTGAACAAAGAACTTCGGCCCCCCTAAGTTTGAATCCTGGTTCCATCCCTCGGTGCCATAACCTTGATGTGACAAACTGTAAGTAATATAAAAAAAGTGATGGGTTCATATAAAAGTGATAGACAATAAATCAAAATTTACCACATAAGATAGTTGTAAAAATGTATGTGATAAAATGTGTGATTCTAATATTACTCTATTTAGTATCAATGAATAGTTATACAAGAAATTTAGTATCACCAAAAAAAAATACATATTTTCGTCACGACTCTCTATGTGATTTTTTTTTTTTTTTTTTTGAGATTCAACTCTTTATGTGATTGATGCATAAAAAGTTATGAGTATATATAAAAGTAATAGACAACTAATCATGGCTTAGTACGTAAGAGTTGTAGCAAAAGTTGTAAGTTTGCTTGTGGTAATAGAATAACTCATCTTATTCTCAATTATTGGGATGATACGAAGAAAACAAGAACAAGAAAGCAACTTTTGTCCGTAGTTCGAACTTGGAAATTTGTGTTTGTCTCTCCTCTAGACCTGTTCAAAGGTGGACAATCATTTGTCTTAGTAGTCATGTAGGAATAGAAAAATAACACAAAACATATTAGGGTAGCACTAGCATTGGGGGTGTAAACACCCTCTGGTTGCTATTTTAATACCTAAGCTAACCAAAATCTACTGCATCCAGGTTTGTAAACTTAAAAAAATTTGCAACCTATGAATAGTAAGGTTGCATATATGCAACCTTACAGTTCATAGGTTGTAAAAAAAAAAATATATATATATATATATATGTAGTTGTGTGTGAAGATAAAAAGTGAGTGGGGAAAAAGAGAGAAAAAAATACTTTTTATTATTTTATTAGGTAGTTTATATTATTTTATTGGGTTGTATGTAAAAATAAAAACTGGAATGTAGGGTGAGTTGTAAAATAGGTTGGTAAAATAGATAAAGTAGTGTTTGAGGATGCAAAATAGGGTTTTTTTTTTTTTTTTTTTTTTTTTTTTTTTTTTTTTTTTTTTTTTTTTGCATCCCCGGATGCTAATGCTCTAAATAGCTATAAGCTATAAATTGCACTTTTCAAAAAATAAAAATAAAATATACATGGTAATGATCAATTGGCTTACACTTTGTCATATAAATTATGGTTGTGTGTGATATATCTGTATAATTTTACTTTGTTTTTTGGTGAATAATTTTACTTTATTTTTAAACATTATGATGGGTTAAGATAACTTGACTCCTGTTAATTAATTCAATTACCTAAGTTGATTAATTAGATTAAATTGCATGTAAATTGTGAAGGCACCAACAAATCACCAATTAAACTGAATGCAACAAAAATTAAATTGACATGGTGATTTGTTGACAAATGGGAAAAACCTCTCGCAAGGCAAAAACCCCACTAGGTGATTTTAAGGTCATCACTCCCAAGAGTGCACTAATTAACAATTAAGTGGTTACAAGTATGAGGAATCTTACCACTGCTTTGGCCTATCCCAAAATACCAACCTACAGTTGAACTTTTGCTCCAATACCCAATTAGACTTGATCTTGTAGCAGCCTTCTTTCCCTTAATGCACAAATTTCCAATCTGTGACTAACCCTTTTGCACGAATCTCAGTACATGGCTAACTCCAGCAACTTGAATGGATGTTATTGACTACAAAGTTCTTCACTTCATCAATAATGAAGATTAAGAAGCACTTGATTACAAAACCCTATGGCGTACAAACGCAGTAACTTCTCACAGAGAAAAATAAACTCTTGGTCTCTGTATTCGTGTGTGGCGGCTCTTAAAATAAGCCTTATATATGTTTAGGGTTGTGAGAAAAGAAATCCTAAACAAATACATAAGATTGGGCCAAATTTCAGATCTGGAAAATTGAAAATCGTAATTCTCAATAGATCAAGCTTCTATCAAGTCATCTGTCGAGCTTTTTATTTAGTCTTGATAGCAGTATCTGTCGAGCTATCTGTCAAGACTTAATGAAACAGCTTTTCTTCACTTGTTTCTTGGATCAATCTTTATGTCTTTAATATGAACACTTGATATGCTTAAACAACATATTTCTTGATGTATTAAACCCAACTTAGATTTATCCAATTATAAGTAAAGTGCATTTTGTCAAAGGATTAGCCAATTATATAAAATTATAACCTTAACAATTTCCCCCTTTGGCAATCCATGACAAAACCACAAACATAATCATGAGAGAAGTATAAACACCAATCTTCATAACTATTACACAAAAGTACGAAAGTCTAACTATTATTGTGGACACAGGAATTGTTCTAGAGTCGTCATCTAGTTTTTGCAATGGTCTAGAAACTATATATATAGCGTCCTTTTCTAGGAAGGACCATTGATCTTACTACCAAAGTATGGGTTGAGAGTTTAGGTACGCTCTTGGGAAGGTGTTAGGCACCCAAGATCGCTTAACCCTAAGGTTGGCCTCCCATCATTGTGTCTTAATCTTAACTTTATTAAAAATTAGTTCAACACTTGTATTCTAGACTTACACCCACACTAACATGAATCTAGCAAACAACATGGCATCTTTATCCCTAAACAAGCATGCTTATCTATCCACAAAGTAAAAGAAAGCCAAACACACATAATAATAATAATAATAATAATAATAAACCCTAGCATCCATCTAACATGGCAAAAACCCTATCATACATCACATATCATAAACAAGGCATTAACACATTATAAACCCTAATCATATATCTAAGCATGCTTCATCAGATTGTCAAAATAAAACCAACACAAATGGATGGACATTTCTAATGCATGACTTACCCTTTACTTACCTTTCAGCAACACAGCACCTATGGTATTGATGCATGGACATGTGAATGAATGGCATAGCATAAAACCAAGAAGCAAATATAAAAACCCTAATCTAAGCATGTTAGAGACAATAAGCACATAAGATAGAAGCACAAACACGTCTGAACATGTGAAAAGGCTTTAAAAAAAGGACAAAACATATGAAACAAACCAAACAAACAACATAAGGAATCTGGATTAGGGTTTCTGGGCAAGCACCTGCATATGCATCCTGAAGCTTGCGTACATATGCTCATGGCATGCGTATGTGGGACTTACCCAGATCGCTAACCCAGAAACATGAAATGGAAAACAAGGCACAAGCAAGAAAACCCTAATTCTAACAACCTAGCATGCTCAAAACATAAACAAAGCTATATACTAATCTAGGCAAACATGCATAAACATAAACCAAAGAGAAAACAAGATTAAAACAAGAAAAGAAAGACAAAAAATTAAAAGAAAAGTTAGAAAGAATATCTTAAAGCAAAAGCTCCTAAGCTTGATTTCTGACCATTTCCTTTAGTCAAATCTATCACAATTCAATAAAATAGTAATTAGAAACTTTAAACTAAAAGGATTGGGGCTAGAGAAGGTCTCAATCAAATAATATTGACTTGAGGGTGTTTTGTGAAAAACTCCATTTTGATTTACTATTTTCTAATGAATCTTAGGTTTTTCCTGTGGGATTTCTGTGTGTCCTGAAAATGTACCATATAAGGCTTTTTATAGTTGAAAAAATAGGGTTTGGAATGGCTCCAAGACAATGTGGGATTCATTCTAAACCTTAGCCATTATTGTAGAAAACTTGCATTTCTTATACTTCTGAAACCCTAGTTGCGTACACATGCTTTGGTCCACGTACGCAGGTCGCGACCCACGTACGTAGACCGAGGGCTACTTTGGTAATTTTATTTCCAAAAATAGATTTTTGCTCATTTAAAAGGTTATGTTTTGCATTTTAACACTCCTCAAGTCAATTTAGTATCTGATTGAGCTCTAAACTGGCCTTAGGCCTTAGAGTTCGAGCATCATTGGGTAACAGGGGTTTAAGCCGTAAGGGGTACAAAATGCAGTGTCTACAATTACAATGAACTCTTGAAAAACTTTGTAAAAAAAAGAGATCATGGCATGAGAGACTTGCAACCTGTCTTATCTGAAACACTTAAACAAGATCCATCAAGGCATCAAGTGTGAAATGTAGACAAGTTATATAAAAGAAGAAACACGTGCTTAAAAAGAGAGAGAGAGAGAGAGAGAGAGAGAGAGAGAGAGACAACAACAACAACAACACATGTGAGATGAAGGTAAAGAAACATACATCATATATGTGTGTGTGTGTGTGTGTGTGTGTCTGTTAAGAAGTACAACAATGTATGTAGAAGTGGTCATAAGACCATGGTACTTGATAATGAGAAAGATACAACAAAACCTCACTACATCACTCAAAAAACTCTCCCCCTAACTAGTATATCTCTATGCTAGCTCTCCCCCGAACAACATGACTACTTTTATAACAAAATTACTCCCTCTTTTTGTCACGAGTGACAAAGGGTGAATCATTGAGAGGCAGCCATCTCATCATCAGTCTTGGAGCAAGAAGCATCATCATCATCGTCATCTCTACCATCCGAAGAAGACTCTTCAACAGGCTCGGGTGTGGGAGAAGGAGTAAAACCACCAAGGCGAGACTGGTGGCGAGCGATGTGACCAATCCTGGTGTTCATCTGACACATCTCATCGAAAAGATAGTCAAGATGACTACCAAAATCAGCACACATGAGCTAAAGTTGATCCATGATGGCAGCGAGAGAGACCTCAGCTTCAAAAGAAGAAGAAGGAGGAGTAGATGAGGAAAAGGATTGAGAAGTGGCGGCAGCATTTGTTGAAGTAGACTCCACACGAGGCCATTTGGCAACTAGCTATGCATCACTCCTCCAAATAGATTCCTTACTGATGGCACCCATGGCATAAGAAGGAGTAAAGAGAGGAATGGTGGCGTGCACATGTGAGAGGATATATGTGATAGTTGAAGGAAAGATGAACTTATCACGTGTAGCAGTGTCTTGATAGATATCTATCATAGATTCTGTCATATGTGAAGGAAAATCTATAGATAGATCCTCCATAAGAGAAAGTAGAAAACAAGCACGAGGCCAATGATAGTGTTATAGTGTAATCGTGGTGTGAGAACAAAGGTCATCATCTATTAAGGATCCTTGGACCTTTAGAAAACTCAATTGTGTAGAAATTTAGAGTTTCTCCCCACACCATGGATTTCTCACAAAATAGTGAGGCCATCTCGTCTCAAGAGATAGAATGGAGATGAATGTGTCTAGAGTAGCCTTGACGATCTACTCTAAGGACGTGTAGTACCTTAGAAATGAACTCTAGGGTGACTACGATATGTGTACCTCAGAATACTATAGTAAACCTAGGCACAGAGGTATTGATAGCGTGCATGTTAGAGTAGAACTCTTGAATGAATACACCGGGACACCTCTTAGGTATCTCACATAGAGAAGCCTAACCCCAAGAGTTAAATGCACCGAGTAAAGGAGTGTTTGGAAAATCAGACAAAATGACTTGGCATTTTGAATGAATTGCCAAGTCAGAGAAGTTCTCATAAAAGTCTTGTTTGGCCTTCTCATCACGGAACCTCACAGAATCAGGAATGAAGGGAATAGAAGATGAAGAAGAAGAACCACGACATGAGATCGGGTTTTTAGAAGGAATAGATTTTTTGGGTGCCAAGGACAGGAAGCTAAACAAAGAAAGAAAAAGAAAAGGAGAAACATAGTAGAAGGCATGGCTCAGGAAAGAAGGAAAAAAAGAAGTACAATGCATGAGCATGTTACGTGCAAAAATAATTGCATCATAAGCAAAAATTCAATCCAAACTACAGCACTCACTTTGTTTAATCAAGCACACAACCTAGAGTACATGAAAACAAGATTATAATGCTAGAGAATGCAATGTATGAACATGTGAGAACAAATTAACATCACCCAAACCAAAAATTTCACTGATAACTCAAAAACCCAAAAATTTCTCCAAAACTTGAAAACATAGATCTAAATGCATGAAATGCATGTGGAATGAGAACACTTACCAGAGGATTAAAGCTTGATTGAAGCCGAAAAAATGATGGGAATGATGATTTTAGTGAAAAATAGTGGTTTGGATTGAGAGAGAAGAGAGAGATATTGAGATATTTAAGTTTAAGCAAAACCGACTCGGACCTCAGATATATATAGAAAAACGCAGCTCGATAGATTGAGAAGGTATCAAGAACAAAAACTTGATAGATTGAGAGGTATCGAGGAGGTATCGATGGCAAAAGGTTCTTCGATAGATCGAGGAGGTATCAAGCATCCATTGAGTAGACAGAGACTCTAGAGAATTGGCTCGACAGATTGAGCTATCTATCGAGAGGTATGGAGAACAAACCTAGAAATCTTGATAGAAGAGACATGTATCGAGGTGCTATTGAGCTTCTATCAAGGAGGTATCGAGTAGTTATCAAGAAGCCTGAAATAAGATTTTTCAAGGGGAAAAATAACACAAGATGAATGCCATCAAGATAGACACCAAAACAAGCAACCAAGAAGCATGTTAAGCACTCAAAGACATCATCAACTCTAGATACAAAGTATTCCTAGATCAAAACACACTAAACAAGTTTGACCAACTTTATTTTCAAAAACAAAATTAGACAGTTTAAAGAGTACATACTACCACATGTATTCCTTGTGATGGCCAAATCACATTGTACCTGTACAATAGTTTCAAGAGTAGCAAAGAGTACGTGTGAAACTTTTGCAAGAAAGCATAAGTAATCCATTATATGAAGAGTAATGATATAAGAGAATTAATTACATCTACACATAATCATAACTGTTTGATGGGGACCATCACCTTTAAGGTACATCCTATAACTCCCACATCTCTTAGAAACACACTTGCAACCATATTTAAAAGCATTTTGATTCTTTTTTCTTTTCATGTTCTTTGCATATATATTTTTTTTCTTTTAAGCATATCATGTATAGGCATATAAGAGAGAAAATAAATACCCAATTATGTAAACCAAACATCTTGTTTTTGCTGTGCAAGTGCTACACCTTACCGAGCACGGCTTTTATGAGTTGCACATAGATGTTTTATGATTGATGAGTTTTAGTGGTGAGATGGTTATTTATGCCTTCTCTTATAATTTTTTAGTCATTCTAGTCAAAAAGAGTGATTAAGATATGAATGATAAAAGATCAACCAAAACATACAAATCACATAAATGAGCCACAAAGCTCACATTGCATAGTTGTGCATGAAGATACTCATCTAAGCTACAAGATACAAAGTTGAGAAACTTTGTTTCAAAGGCCATCCAAGGTACACAAGTATCAATATACACAAACACACATTATTTTTGTATCTTTCAAAAATTTCCTTTTTTTTAATTGAAAAGAAAAAAGAAAAAAACAAAGCACTAAAATAAACAAAAAACATCAAAAACTAGACTAATTCAAACCACAACCAACCAACCATGCATGAGATCAAGAAAGTGAACAAATCACTTGGAATCTTTTTTCTTCCAAACAGGAGACCTAGATGGAGAACCTTTCTTTTGCATAAACCTTTGTTGAGATGAATAAGAAGGAGAGTTGAATCCATTGAAATTTGAGAGTAACATAACAGCCATAACAAGTTCTCCAAGAGAGGCTAAAGAGAGTTGGAGTTGATTTTGGCTCCCAAAGGATGACACACTATTGTTTTGTTGAGTGGCTAGCCACTTATAGTAATTTGGATGAGTGTGCCTAGATGCTCCACAGTAATGGCAGAAGTGTGGCTTTTTTGGTTAAGCCTTTTTGTTAGTAGAACGATGATTTTTCTGCTTAGTCTCTTTCTTGACAACCTTAAGGGATGCTTTTAGAATGGATTTTCCTTTGTTATTTTTATCCTCACTCACATTTTCGATTTTAGGTTCAGTTACTTCACAATTATCATTATTAGTAGAGGGGACAAAAATGACTCCATTTAAAGCATTAGAAGAGGTACTACAAGAAGAAAGAGAAGGATCATTCTCGAGACCTATTTTGTAAGATGTAGACTTCTAGAAGTTAAGCATTTCATCTAGCTTGGCATTTGAGGTCCTTTCCAATTGTACTCTTACTTGAAACAATTCTGCATCCAGTTTCTTGATCTTTTCAGCAAGAAAGTTATTTCAAACCTCGATGCTTTGATGGTTTGATTAGCTTTATCAACCTTGGTGGAGAGTTCCTCTCGTTCCAACTCCACTTCACTTAGCTTCCTCGTAACTAACCTGTAAAGCCTCACATGCTTCTTAGAGACTTTGTAGAACTTAGAGTAGGTAGTGTGGATGTCATCTTATTAATCCATTTTCTCAAACTTGGATTCCATCAGCTCTTCTTCCTCATGAACCAGTTCTACTGCTTCCTCAGGAGACTAAATAGTAGCTATGAAAGCACTCACTATTCCCTCTTGATCACTATCATTAGAATTTGCTTCTGGTTTTGTATCACTTAAGGTGGCAACTAGGGCTTTGCTCTTGCCAATGGATTTGAGACATGTGGGACATTCTTGCTTCATGTGTCCATATCCTTGACATCTGTAGCACTTAGGCCCAGCGAGAACATTATTACTTTGTCTAGCATCTTTGAATTCTCTCTTGCCTTTGTCTTGGGACTTGAACTGAGAAAATTTAGATTGTTTGCGATCCTTGTCACTTGCCTTAACATTCACATTCTTGATGAACTTCTTAAATTTTTTAGTGATGTATGATTTGAACTTAGTGTCCTCATCTCTAGAAAATTCATCTTTATCATCATTCTTGACCTTTAAGGCCTTGTTCTTGCGTTTGCTCCCTTTACTAACCCTAATTAAACCTAGTTCATAGGTTTGCAGATTCCTAATCAGTTTTGTCAGACGAATAGAGTCAAGATCCTTTGATTCTTCTATAGCAGTGATCTTGACATGAAATCACTCTAGAGGAGATCTGAGAATCTTTCTGACAATCTTGGGTTCTAAAATCTGTTCTCCAAGATTAAAAACTGAATTCACTATGTCCTTGAGCTTGACATAAAATTCATCGAATGACTCATCGTCATCCATCCTTATTTCCTCAAAGTTGGTAGTGAACCTTTGGAGTTTTGAGTTTTTAACAGCTTTTGTGCCCTCATAGGTATTTTGAAGAATAGTCCATGTTTCCTTTGCATTGTCAGTGAAGGAGGTCTTCTTGAATTCCTCATTGGTCACAATGCTAAACTAGCACTTAGTGCTCTACTGTTAAAATTTGCAGCCTTGATCTTAGTATCATCCCACGATGCTGGTGGATCATCAGGTTTAGTCTAACCTACTTCAAGTGCAAGCCAAACTTTCTCATCTAAAGACTGCAAAAAGGCTCTCATGAGTACCTTCCAGTATGCATAGTTAGTACCATCAAATAAATGAGGAATAATCAGGGATTGTCCATGATCCATAACAACAGGGGTTAATGGATCACACAGCAAAGATTAAAACCTAATTAGAGTGTGCCTGCTCTGATACCACTTGTTGGGTTAAGATAGCTTGACCTCAGTTAATTAATTCAATTACTCAAGTTGATTAATTAGGTTAAATTGCATGCAAATCGTGAAGGCACCAACAAATCACCAATTAAACTAAATGGAGCGTAAATTAAATTGACATGGTGATTTGTTGACAAATGGGGAAAACCTCTTGCAAGGCAAAAACCCCACTGGGTGATTTTAAGTTCACCACTTCCAAGAATCTACTAATCAACAATCAAGTGGTTACAAGTATGAGGAATCTTACCAGTACCCTGGCCTATCCTAAAATACCAAACTACAATTGAACTTTCTCTTCAATACCCAATTGGACTTGATCTTGTAGCAGCCTTCTTTCCCTTGATGCACAAATCTAAAATTTGTGACTAACCCTTTTGCACGGATCCTAGCACGTCACTAACTCCAGCAACTTGAATGGATGTTGTTGGCTACGAAGTTCTTCACTTCATCAACAATGAAGATCATGAAGCACTTGGTTACAAAACCCTATGGCGTACAAATGCAGTAAATTCTCACAGAGAAAAATAAACTCTTAATCTCTGTATTCATGTGTGACGGTTCTTAAAATAAGCTTTATATATGTCTAGGGTTGTAAGAAAAGAAACCCTAAACAAATACATAAGCTTGGGCAGAATTTTAGATCAGGAAAACTGAAAATCGTAATTCTCAATAGATTGAGCTTCTATCGAGCTATCTGTCGAGCTTCTCATTTAGTCTCAATAGCAGTATTTGTCGAACTATTTGTTGAGACTTAATGAAAAAGCTTTTCTTCACTGGTTTCTTAGATCAATCTTCATGTCTTTAATACAAAAACTTGATATGCTTGAACTACATATTTCTTGATGTATTAAACCCAACTTAGATCTACTCAATTACAACTAAAGTGCATTTTGTCAAAGGATTAACTAATTGCATAAAATTATGACCCTAATACGTTATATAAAAATATTATTTAATAAAGTATTAAATATATCTTAACTATTTTCCATAAGGCATTTGTTAACAAAATCCAATGTATTATAATCGATAAAAAATAAAATTTGTTAACAAAATCCAACATATTAGAGTTTGTGAAAAATAAAATGGAAAACTAAAAGTTAGAATGTGGGATATATGTGTAGAGAGGGAAAATTCCAGACCTATCACAAGCTGACACATCATACTACCAAGTCTACAAAATATAGCCAATTACAAAGTGTCATGTATTGCTGCTAGGTTTTGCTATCACTACTCAGAAATCAACAGAAATTTGCCAATTGTCATGCAAAAACCAATCACGCATCAGCGCATGTAAGTGATGACATAAGCAGCCTCGCACGTGTAAGTGATGATATAATCAGTCCAGCACATGTAAGCGATGATATAAGCGGATCAATCAAGATGTGACATGTGTCACCAATTAGACTTTGCCATGTGTCGCTCATCCACCCCCAAATTCCTATAAATAGAAGCCTTCCTAAGACATTTAGGAGGAGACCAAGCCATCTGAAGCACAAGCAGCATTAGAAAAGATTCAGAAGCACTCAAAAGTACAAAAGCTCTGCAGGAATCAAGCCTCAAAGCCTTCAAGAACTTCAACCCCAAAATCGAAGAACATTTGAAGCAGAATCATCCAAACTATCTGCCAAGATCCTAAAGTTTATTGGAATCAAGCTCAAAAGCCTCCAAAAACATCAACAAATCACAAATCAGTGAAGCTCTACGGATTCAAGCCCCTAAAGCCCCGAAGAACTTCCACCACAAACCTTTAAAGACAAAGAACACACGAAGAACGTGAAGAACAAAGGATTTTTAATAAGCTCATAGCCAGAGATTCATTATAATTCCGTTTCAACAATCTTCGATCCATCCCTCAACCAAATTGAAGGATATTTTGTGTTCAAGTCAAAATCACATTACTATAAATTCAATCAATAAGTCTTGCAAGGAGATCGAATCAGAGGATCACTCTTTTTTAATTTCAAAGAATTGTACCACACAATCATCTATACAAATTCGCATTTATGAAACTATTTTACTTGTTTGATTTATTTCAAACTAGAAATTTAGTCGTCCACATATTTTAGCACGCCCGGTGGGACATCTCTACCTTTCATCTCATTCTACCAGAAATTTAGTCATCCACAATATGATATTTATAAGTCAAGTGATTGCTTTAGTTAGTAATGATTTGGCTTAAATTAAGATAAGTGATATGTTCACAACATTTTCACAATACTTTTACAATAAATTCTAGATGACAAGTTGTTAGGGGCATTTCTACATTTAGCCTAAGGGCTTCAAATGAACCCCCCTGACCTGGTGTGTGTGTGTGTGTGTGTGTGTGTGTGTGTATATGTATTTTTCAAGCAAAATGTTCGCACATAAACTTCATAAAAAATTATGTTAAAAAACTGTCCAAAAAAATCTGTTCATACATAAACTTCATAAAAAATCTATCACACATTAAAAATCTGTCCACATTTCATTATAAACTTGGCCAACTTGTTCACACATAAAAAATCTGTTCAAATTTCATCATTTCATTCACCATGCAAAAAAGTTTTGAAATTGCCTCAATAAGAGTTCAATTCTCAAAACACTATCATGTAGCATATAATATCATTAATGTCATTGTTTGTGTTAGTGTCAATAACAATAAGCGTTAATGTATCCACTTAATAAAGTATTACAAAACCATAGGACAAATGGGTTTTTTCTCATTTCCATTTGCTTCACAAAAATAAAGTTTGTAATGCTCATCCTCCTCTTCCAACCTATCAAATGCTCTCACAAATTTCAAAGCACAATCTAACATGAGATAAGTCGAATTCCACCTTGTTCGCACATCAAGGGACACCAAACATTTTGCTTTGATATTCTCATTATCAACACATTCTTGAAACTTCTCAAACCTTGCAAGAGAGGCTCTCACATATCGCACCGCATTCCAAACATTGGCAATTGATTCATGAATGGACTTTAACCCACTTTGCACTATCAAATTCAAGATATGCGCACAACAACGCATATGCATGAACTCACCACCCAATATGCTACTATCTCTTCCTTTTATTTTCTTCTTCACATAACCAATAGCCACATCATTAGAACTAGTTATTGTCTAATACCCAACCACATTAATAGCCATATCATTAGAACTAGCATTGACTAATACCCACATCATCAAAATACCCAGCCAAAAGGCTGACAATCAGATTCCACCACCATGGCTACCTAGAGAAGATGACAATGGTGAATCTCAACAATAGATCTTGCAATCATTCATGATCAAGCCAATACTCTGTTTTTTCTTTTTCTTTTCTTTTTATTCTTTTTCACAAAGTTATATGAGATTGTTCCCAAATCCATTTGTACAGATCTAAAAGTGAGGGTTTGTGGACTCTTTTGCTTTCTCTCCATTATTTTGATATATAAAAGAGAAAAATTAATGATGGGGGCTAGGACTGGTGAGTTTGGTTTTTTTTTTTTTTTTTTTCCCCTTTTGTGTTGATGGGTGTTTGGCCAAGAAAACAACTGTGGGTAGAAGAGTTGTCTCAATGAATGGATTGTGTTGTCATCTTCTCCAATACTGGCATTGGTGTTGAAACAATATACAGGCTATGAAATTTTTTATGCACCACCGCGGGTGATTGTCCTGTGATTTCTTGTTGTTGGGTGTACCGGAATAGGAGTTGGTGGCTGATGAGATTCACTGTCGTCATCTTCTCTAGGTGGTGGAGGAATCTGGTTGTGGCTAAGTATTTTGATTGTGGTGTTTTGATATATTTTTTGGATTTAGAACATGATTTGGGAGCTTGAGGAAACAGACTCGTTGAAGTCTTCTGTTTGTGTTTAATAAATAATGTTGCAAGGCTTGATATGTTTGGTGGAGTATAGAGTGGAGCATATATAGGTTGGGACAAAAGATTTGGAGTCAAATTTAGCCACTTTTATTATTTATGGTAACACTCCTTTATTTTTGAATAAGTATAAGAAAGTACTAATACAAAATATTTATTATATTTTCTTTTAGGACAAAATGCAAAACTATCTCTCTAAATTTTTTTAGATTTCATTTCAGTTCTCTAACTTTGCTTTTATTCATTTCAGTCCTCTAACTTTTAAGTTTATTCAATTAAGGCTTTTTCGTAAACTTTTGTCATATGTTGTGGTTAATTTTTTAATTCTATAAATTTTTCTTCGAATTTTTTAAAATAAAAAAATTCAATTAATGATTGAAAAATATTTTCTTTTTTTTTTTTCAAAATTTTTTAACAAAAGTTAACTGAAAGGCCTTAATTGAATAAATCTGAAATTTAGAGGATTGAAATGAACGAAAGTAAAGTTAAAAGACTAAAATGAAATCTAAAAAAAGTTAGAGGGTCAGTTTTATATTTTAGCATTTCTTTTATTACATACGGTAACACTTCTTTATTTTCAAACAAGTATAAGAAAGTATTTTTTTTTTTTTTTTTTTTTTTTAGGTAAGAGATAGAGATATTATTGATTGAAACAGTATACAAAGAAGTATATAAGCCCTGTTCAGGCACATCCGAAACAGGGGAAGTTTTAACCTGTAATTACAAATATCACTACAAGCCTAGGAATTGATCTTCGACGTGAAACCTCTGATTAGCTCTCTCCACTGTTCCTTTGTGCGTTGTTGAGGTTTTGGTATTCCTGCAAGAACCCAACAGCCCCTGCCAAGATGGCTTTGGGGTGGGGTTGAACTCTCTCAAAATATACTCTATTCCGTGCATTCCAAATTCCCCAAGATACCACTGTCCATATTTCTGGTTCCTCCATAGAGAGTCTCTGTACCAATGTTTTGAACAGCAGGAAGAAGTCATTGGCTTCATTTGGGCATTTCTGGATTTTCCTCGGACATAAGGCCCATACGTTTCTTGCAAAAGGGCACTCCCACAGCAAGTGACCTGCAGATTCAGGTTGTTGACAACACAGTTCACACCAGGCATCCACACTCACCCTCCTCCGATGTAGGCTCTCTCTGGTAGGCAGTATATTGGAGCAGGCTCGCCAGATGAAATTACGAACCTTTGGGAGCACATTTAACTTCCAAATTTTCCTCCAATGAGTTCGGTCCCTACCAGCTGTGAAGTGTTCAACTTGATTTTTTTCCTACAATCTGATGGCTACTTGATAAGTTGACTTTACCGAGAAAGAGTGGGATTTGTTTTCCTTCCAAACCAGCACATCCAGAGTTAGATTAGTTTGCAATGGGATAGACAAAATCTCCATACGTGTCCGATGTGCGAAGAGGTCATGTATTTTTTCCCTATCCCATTGGAAAGTATGGGCATCAATCAGATCCTTTACCATTAGGTTGTGTTGTTGCTCACCAAGGAAAATTGGCTTATGGGACTGCCACCTATGAGTAGACACACTAATAGATTGGCCATCCCCCACCTTCCACTGTGCGCCCTCCTTAAGTATATCCCTTGCAACCAGTAAACTTCGCCATACATAGGATGGATTATTCCCCAACTCAGCCTCTATAAACAAACAATTTGGAAAGTATCGAGCCTTGTAGACCCGAAAAAATAAAGAGTGGTTTTGATGAATTAGCCTCCACGTTTGTTTTGCCAGCAAAGCTAGATTAAAGGCATGAATATCCCTAAAACCCATACCACCCCTCTCCTTTGGGTTGCACAATTTTTTCCAATTTATCCAGTGTATTTTCTTTTCATCCTTTGTCTGTCCCCACCAATACTTCGCCAAAGTAGAATTAATTATGTCACATAAAACTTTTGGGATTTTAAAAATACCCATGGAATAAGTCAGAATAGCTTGAGCAACTGTTTTGATGAGTGTCTCCCTTCCTGCCTTTGAAATAAATTTTTCCTTCCAGCCTATGACCCTCTTTGTTATCATTTCCTGTAAATCTTTAAAGGTGTTAACCTTTGATTTACTTCCCACCATAGGTAAACCAAGATAGGACTCACAGTCCTCCATAATCCGTGCTCCAACGAGGCCTTGGATGCCTGTTTTAATAGCTTGGCTTGTGTTCCAGCTAAAGAAGATAGAGGTCTTTTGTCTATTGATTGCCTGCCCCGATGCCGCTTCATACTGCCCAAGAATTTCAAAGAGGTGTTGGTCCTCTTTCATTGTAGCTTGGCAGAAAATAAAGCTATCATCTGCAAATAACAGATGGGATATACAAACACCATTTGTGCAAGATAAAATGCCATGTAGTTGCTGTGACTCTATTGCCTTCCTGATCAATGAGGATAGGCCCTCTGCACACAGAAGAAACAGGTATGGAGAGAGTGGATCACCTTGCTTTACACCACGGGATGGGGTGATATATCCTTTTGGTTCACCATTAATAAGGACCGAGTATGATGCAGTGTGGATTGTTTCCATTGCTAACTACACCCATCTCCCATCAATAACCAATTTGAGCATAATTTGCTGGAGGAAAGCCCATTCCACCCGATCATAAGCTTTGCTGATGTCCAGTTTTATTGCCATCTGCCCTTTCTTTCCTGTCCCCTTATTCCTCATCCTGTGTAAAACTTCAAAAGCTACTGTGGTATTGTAAGTAATCAACCGCTTAGGAACAAAAGCACTTTGGGAGTCAGATATTACATTTGGCAGGATTAATTTTAGCCTATTGGCCAACACTTTAGATACAATACAGGACACTACATTGCCTAGGCTAATAGGCCGGTAATCTGAGACAGATCTAGGTTCATTTTTTTTTTTGGGATAAGTACAATATGGGTGTAATTCATTTTTTTGTAAAAAATGACCAGATTGTAAAACAGATAATACAACAGTAGTAACATCCCTTCCAACTATGTGCCAATATTTTTGGAAAAAAAAAAGGGGACATACCATCCGATCCTGGCGATTTAGAGGGGTGCATTTGGAAAAGAGCCCGCTTGACCTCCTCAGGAGTGTATGGTTAGAGTAGTGTGTGGTTCATGTCTGGAGTTACCACTCTATCCACTGAGTCCAACATTGATTCCAGATTTTTTGGATTTGTTTATGTGAATAAATTTTGAAAATATGCTTCAGCCACCCTAGCCATATCTGCTTCAGAGGTGCACCTTTGACCATTATCATCTAAGAAACCATGAATTTGGTTTTTCCGCCGCCTTTGACTAGCTCTTTGGTGGAAATATTTTGTATTCTTATCGCCTGTTGATAACCATATTGATCTCGACCTTTGCCTCCATAATAGTTCATCTTGGAAAAGTAGTGACTGAAGCTCATCCCTCACCTTTTGTATTAATTCAATATTGTCTGCTATATTCATAGAAGTCAGTGCTTCTCTTCAATTTTTGTTTTGGTGTTTCCCAAGTTTCTTCCCCACACCACTAAAGCCATTCGGCATTTTTTGATCTTCTCAAAAAACTGAAACATGGGGCTACCTCTGATCACCACTCCATTCCAGGCTTCAAAAATTACATTTTCACACTTTGGGTGAGAGGCTCACTTCTCCTCAAAACGCTTTGGTATTTTTTTTTCCTACGGGCACCCTGTGAATACGGTTGAGTGTTGAGCATTATTGGGTCGTGGTCCGAATATGCTACCTGAAGATGGTAAAGCTTACTGTTTGGAAAGATATCCCTCCATTCAGTTGTTGCGCAAGCACGATCCAATCTTTCTTGTACATACGCGTCACCCCCTTTGCCATTCCTCCAAGTAAACCTGTTTCCATTGAAGCAAAGATCAATTAGTCCACAATGCAGCAATACACTCCGAAATTCCTCCATCAAACGAAGTGGTCTTGGGATCCGCCCTTGCTTCTCCACAGATGAGAGGATTTCATTGAAATCTCCCAAACATAACCATGGCAGTGAGTTTCTCGTATGAAGGTGTCTCAACAAACTCCAAGATTCATGCTTTCGATACTCCTCCGGTCTGCCATAAAAACCTGTGATTCTCTATGGTGCAGGTGGGTTAGTCCTAATATGAGCATCAATATGGTTTTGAGTGTAATTTTGGACATGTAAATCTACTTGCTGTTCTTTCCATAACATGGCTAGTCCACCGGCTCTATGAATACAGGAAACCGCAAACATACCATCATAGTGCAACTCAGCTTGTATCAATTTCATCTCATCTACTGTACACTTCGTCTCCATGAGAAACAAAACCAAGTGAGAGAGGACAGTGACTGCACAGGGGTTCCCAAGCCCCCGGCAGTTCCAACTCAAGACAATCATTGTGCTCGGCGGGGTTGAATGGTAGCCACCGCCATTGTGCATGTTTTTGTACGCTTCCTTTCTTTAACAACCTCATTCTCCGCCTCACAGGTTCTCTTCTTCCCCAGCAAGCCTTCAGAGACTACGGGTTTACTAGAGGAGTCATGTTCTGGGCGTGGAATTTTTTTGAACCGTGGAAGTTTTTTCGCATTAAGTTTCTTTTTTGTGTCACGTGACCCCCTCGTGCTTATGTTTGCTAGGGTTTCAGATTCTTTTCTCTCGACATTATCCACGTAAGAGATAGGAACACTCACAAGCCGTGCTCCATGATTTTCGGGATTACGCTCTATCCCATTAAATTCGATGTGCATCATAACATGACCGTTTTCAGAGTCAGCTGAACCAGAAACGGATGTCTCTTTATTCGTTATTAAGGCTGGCTGCGTGTCTATTACCCCCTCATCAATACCATTAATAACGTGAATTACGTGTGGAGGATTTACCGTTTCAGGATTGTGGCCGGACGGCGGTGACGCTCCATCACTTGTATATCCCTAGGCCCGGCGTGGTGGGGTTGGTGTTGCCCATGTCTGTTGAAATTTTGGCCTTCGAAAACCAGCACGCAGCCACTCCCCATATGGAGTTTCCTTTCCCTCCCTAGGCCTGACTGTGCACGACTTAGATTCATGGCCTAGCAAGCCACAGTGGAAGCATAAACCTAGAAGCCTTTCGTATTGGAATGCCACCCAAACTTGATCACCTTCTGGACTGAGCACAGGGGCACCACACCGTATTGGTTTATCTATTGGCATCTCTACTCGAATACGGAGGAACCTCACTTGGTCCGACGCAAATGCCTTGCAATCCACCTCAATGACTCGGCCAATTGCCCTCCCTATATCTCTGCCTGCTTCTTCGTTAATAAGGTCAAACGGCAATCCCCACACTTGGACCTAAATCGGCACATATTGAAAGTTAACTGAGAAAGCCGTCATCCCTTTCTCCCATCGGCGAAGTAATAACAGATGGTTATCAAAACTCCATGGACCGTTGTTAAGCACCCACACTAATTGGCTCTCGATGGCAAATTTAAATTGTATAAGTCCGTCCCCAGCATTCGTAATCTTCAAGTCGCTGCCCATCTTCCATACTGACCTCAAGAGATTTTTTGCTGCCCTAAGGTTTATTGGTTTGGTTGTGAGGAACCTACCCAATAGACTCAAGGAGCATTCTTCTAATATTTGTTTACGATGCTCAGAACGAACCTGTATGACCTCACCCTCCTCCGGCGTCAAACTTACTCGTCGTAATCGTTCTATGAAATCCGAATCCATGTTAAGCAACACAATACTGGTGCAGCTCTAATGGAAAGGATCAGTAGCGAAGGTGTGTACCCTTGTCCCACAAAGAGTAGGAAGAAAGTCTCACCCAAGATGAGAAGGAGAGCTCCTAACGAGAGGAGAAGAAAAAAAAAGTTGACATGTCTCTTGATCAATATACTCTATTGATGAATTAGATAAGTATAAGAAAGTACTAATACAAAATATCTATTATATTTTCTTGCAACAACTTTCAAGATAGTCTTCACTAAGCGATTCTGCCTTCCACGTCAAGTATTCCTGTCACATTAAGAATATTTATAAGCATATCATGTTAAAATGAAAATTTCTAGAATCTTGAATAAAGAAGCAATATTAGACAGAACAATTTCTTGCATAAGTAAATTGTATGTATATATTTTTTCTCCCAATAACTTTTGAATAATTTGTAGTCCCATTAGATTTTAAAATCAAGAAATAAAGACCAAAATTATTCAATAAATTTAAGTTCTCTATATATATATTTTTAATTACGTGTAATATTTAACATATTTTGGCATCTAAGTATCTTGTGATTATGTATCGAATTATATATATATATATATATATATATATATATATATGTAGAGAGAGAGAGAGAGAGAGAACTTTGAAGCTACAATTTTCATATATGAATTCAGTACATGTAATTTTAGATATATATAATAACCTCTCTCTTTTTTGTTTATTAGAAACAAACACACAAAAAAGAAGAAAAGAGGTTCAAACCAGGGATGGCGTTACACATAGCCCAGGGGGATCAAATGAACCCCACAGCCCAGTGGTGGATCCAGGATTAGTTTTTAGGGAGAGTTAATAAGAAACAAAAATTATACAAATTTTAAAACAAAAGAGAACTTAAATATATCGATGCCAAAAAAAACAAAAAACAAAAAACAAAACAAAACAAAAACTAAATTCAAAAAACTAAAAACTAAAACTGAAATACATAAAATTTTACAATTGTTTTTATGATGTTTTATATTTTAAAATCATTGCCTAACATCTTCATTATCAATCCTAAAAACTACATCTCTTTTAATGTACATAGCTAAGCAATCATTCATCCATTGATCTCCCATTTGATTGATTTATTTCAAATTTATTAAAATTTAAATAGGCTTTTTCTATGGTTTAAGATTAACAAATTTTTAATTTTGTTGTTGGGCTTCTTTTTTAATTCCAGATTTTAGATAAAAATGATTTGTTATTGAGCCTTTTTTTTTTTGTGTTTAAAAAGACCAAGACATTATTAAGAGGATCATATTCAAACTTATTTCAGCTAAACTTTAAAAAAAAAAAAAAAAAAAAAGTGAAACCCATTGTATGTATATATTTTCGGCTAGTTCAAGTGGTTCATTTGAACCCCTTGGTTCCAAGCGAAGCCAACTCTAACCTAACCTACCCTAAAAAAATTATATATGAAGTTTTTAAGGTTTTTTTTTTACCCTTCTAAAATAAAATTTTGAAAACCCTGACCCTAATTTTTTTTTTAAAAAAAAGCAACTGAAATTAACTTAAATATGATCATCTTAGTGCTATTTTCACAATATATTTCACAATAAAATTTAAATGGTAAGTTGTAACTGGTTTTTATCTAAACTTGGAATTAACATAACTTTTTTACTTACCTTTAACAACTTGCTATCTAGATTTTGTTGTGAATTTTTTGTGAAAGTGTTGTGTCAATAACACTACTCTTAAAATATTTAATTTTATAAAAAAAGAGAAAAACTATTACAAATTTTCGCACATTCGTTAAAAAAATAAAAAAAATAATCTCTCTCGAACTTTGGCTTACTTTGGCATTGATAGTGGAATGAAGTTATTTTTCCCTGCACTTTTCTTCTACATTTGTGTTCTATTAAATGCATGATTAGTTATTTGACAAGAATGTATGATTCGTTATTTAATTCTATTTGTTTATGCATTCAATAGTTATTGTCTTACCGATCTTTAAACTATTAATAATTTCTTTAGAGTATTGTAAAATGTAGTTGTATTGTATACTAAATTGTCTGAAAGTGGTATATAAAGAAAAAAATAATTTAGTCAATTTATTTTTTACATCCCTACCCACAAAAAATTCCTAGCTCAGCCAACGTTGAGCCACGAGAAAAAAAAAAAAAAATACTAGAGCTATTACTGGTTCTAACACAAAAGCACACTATAAGCTTCATTTAAAAATTATGGTAACTTTTAAAGAAAGATGGGGCAGGTAATTCTATACATAACACACTCTTCGAAATCATAAATTGTAGCGGTGTTCCCACAAGTTTCAATATATCTACAAGTTTTAAAGTATATCTAATTTACAAGCTACACGCTTTGGTATTAGCCGGATGGTTCTAACATTCATTCATTTCTTGTCCTGAGAGTAGCTTCAAGGAGTTGGGATAATAATAGAATGTTTTTCAATTCGTCACTTGCTGCCTGACAAATAATAAATCTAAGGTTTGAGTTTTCAATTAAATTTCATGGCATCTACGTATAATGAGACAAGAAGGGTAACGAAAGTCAGTGAGATTAGATTACACTCAATACATGTAGCAGTTCCTAATCAAAAAGAAAAAAAGGAAAAAAGAAAAAGAAAAAAGAAGTAACAGTCACATAGCTTCACTAAACTTTGTTTGTTTGTTTCGCTTATTATATTTACAAGTTTCATTATTATACTAAATAAATAAATCATAGTAATTTAATTGAATAAGTGACCCAGGCTTCAATCTGTACCTATACCAAAAATTAATTTGTGTCTTGATATGATGATAAAAAGCATAATCATTAGAGGTGTCAATATTTGACATGACCTGCGAACATGGCATGAGTATTTGTGGGATAGGATTGGGTTTTAGCGGATTTGGGTCATAAATGGGTCAACCTGAAAGCGGCACTATAAAAAATGAGTCATAAGCGGGTCAACTCGCGTGACCTACAACAGACACCTTTGACAAGCCAATTTATTTGTGTCAACCCGAAATAACCCATTTAACACACCCCGTTTAATTTGTATAACAAATAAATATTCATTTTATTTTAGATTTATCAAATACCTTTTACATCCAACCTATATTTTAAAATTAAAAAGAAAAGTGAGTAATTACAAAAACTTATAAGTGATATAATTGTAAATTGAAACTTTACAAACACTAGATCTCTAAATTGAACTAGTAGATGCTTTATTATTCTCAACACTCAATTTAAACATTCCATCACAAGCATAACCCTTGCCCACAAAAAATCCCTTTTTAGTGATTACATTATTATCAGATTCTATAGTTTGCTTAAAGCTAGCCTTGTTAAGCAAAAAACTTGACATCAAATTCTTCCTCATATACAGAGTGTAAAGTACATCTTTCAATGTTAGCACATGTCCAGAAGTGAATTTCAATTCAACCTCATCACTCCCAAGAACCTTAGTTTTGCTAGAGTCACCAAGCATAACAGTTTTTTCTTTTTCAAAAGGAGTGTACAACTTGAACCAATTTTTGTCGTAGCAGATGTGCCTATTAGCACCAAAATCTGTCCACCACCTTTCAACATATTGCACCATATTGATGTCTGTGATCATAGCCACTAAAGGCTCTTCGATTATGTTAGCCTACGGGACAAATTCACGTCTTCGAAATTTGTAAAATCGAGCAATATGCCCACCCTTGCCACAGAAAAAACATGATATATTAAATTGATCTTGTGAAGGGGGTCATTGATTCTTATTATAATTTTTATTTGGGTTTCCCCTTCCTTGAGGTCTATTATTATTTTTAAAGACTCTCTTTTTAGGCTTTAATTTACCATTTCTAGGAAAATGATTTTTGGGCATACTATTATTGGCTGAAATAAGGTTTACCTTTGTGGTGGAATTACCATTGCTCTCTTGTGTTATGAGTGCATCTTGTCCTCTAACCTCCTCCTCCACACGGATGCGTGTGATCAAAGTCTCCAATGATGTCTCCTTTTGTTTGTGCCGCAAAGTCTTTTGGAACTTTCTCCAAGATTGTGGTAGTTTATCAATTATACCAGCTACCACCAAATTGTCTCCAATCTTTATGTCTTCGGATCTCAATTCTGCCACGATCATTTAAAAGTCTTGTGCTTGATCCGCCACCAATTTTCCATCCACCATTTAGTAACGGAAAATCCTACTAGCAACATGTTTCTTTGCACTAGCCTCCTCGGTATCATACTCGCTTTGTAGAGCTTTCCAAATTTTCTTAGTAGAATTATAAGTTGTTTCATAATAATCATAGAAATGATTGGCAAGACAATTCAAAATATAAGAGTGACAATTATATTCATCTTTTGTATACTTATCTATTTTTTCTTGATGGAGACTAAATTCTTCCTCACTCATCTCATCGGTAGAAACCTTTGATGGATTGTTGTTAGTGAGGATGTAGGCAACTTTAAGAAGACTTAAGTAGAAGAAGACCTTTCCTTTCCACCTCTTGAAATGTGCTTGTGGACGACTAAATTTCTTAGTTTCAAATAAATCAAACAAGTAAAATAGTTTCACAAATGTGAATTTGTATTGATGATTGTGTGATACAATTCTCCGTGATTACAAAAAAGTGATCCTCTGAGTCGATCTCCTTGAAAGACTTGTTGATTGGAATTTTAATGATGTAATTTTGACTCGAACACAAAATATTCTTCAATTTGGCTGAAGGATGGATCAAAGACCCTTGAAACAGAATCACAATGAATCTCTGGCTATGAGCTTGTTAGAAATTCTTTGTTCTTCGTATGTTCTTCGTGTTCTTGGTGCGTTCTTCATCTTCGAAGGTTGGTGGTGGAAGTTCTTCGATGCTTTAGAGGCTTGAATTTGTAGAGCTTCGTTGATTTATGGTTTGTTGAGATTTCTGGAGGCTTTTGAGCTTGATTTTGATGAACTTTGAGATGTAGGCAGATAGTTTGGATGATTCTGCTTCAAATGTTCTTTGATTTTGAGTTTGAAGTTCTTGAAGGCTTTAAGGCTTGATTCTTGCAGAGCTTCTGTACTTCTGAGTGCTTCTGAATCTTCTCTGATGCTGCTTGTGTTTCAGATGGCTTGGTGTCCTCCTTAAATGCCTTAGGAAGGCTTCTATTTATAAGAGTTTGGGAGTGGGTGAGCGACACATGGCAGAGTTTGATTGGTGACACATGTCATAGCCTGATTGGTTCGCTTATGTCATCGCTTACACGTGCTGGACTGATTATGTCATCGCTTACCCGTGCGAGACTGCTTATGTCATCGCTTACATGCGCTGATGCGTGATTGATTTTTGCATGAAACTTGGCAAATTTCTATTGGTTTCTGAGTAGTGATAGCAAAACCTAGCAACAATACGTGGTGCTTTGTAATTGGTTGTATTTTGTGGACTTGGTAGTGTGATGTGTCAGCTTGTGATAGGTCGAAAATTTTCCCTCTCTACAAATGCCCCCTCGAGACTCGTTCATGCACACAATTTTAGAGTGTGGTGTGGGAATGAGTTTCGAAAACAGATTTTTACACTTAACTCTTCAAGCGAAGTAGTTAAAGGTGATGGAGCTTTCAGCAAAATGAGATAATTTCTGAAGAGTAGACCCAGCCATATGAAAGGCTTTGATGAGACCGAAAAGGGGTTTGAGAGTATCTGAATGTACTTGCGTGACCGAGCCTTCTCAGCAGAGGTTAAGTCGAAGTAATTTCAAAAGAGTGTTCCATGGTACTTGGAGTAGGTTGGTGAGGCTGAAAGTTGTTTGCAAGAAGTTGGATGTACTTGCAAGATTGAATCATTTCAGCAAAGGTTAAGCTGAGGTAATTTCAGAAGAGTATTTTGAATCGTTGGCAGCGATCACAGGGTGTAGAAGATGGGGAAGATGCAAGGATGGTGGCTGAGTATAGCATGCAAAGTCATGAGGCTAGCCTCTTGTTTTTAAGAAGTCCAGGTGAAGTAATTTCTAAAGAACATACTTTGGATTATGGCGAGGACATGTGGGAAAGTGGTTAAATGCACATGTGTCATTGTTTCACTCAAGTTAAGTTGAGGTAATTTCAGAAGCTTATGGATCCTGGGATGCTAATGTTGGTGGTGAAGAGGATGGCGATGAAGCAAAGTGAATGGGTGAAACATATGATACCATGGCGCTGGCCCTGTATGTTGGGAACCCTCTGGTGTAAATGTTTCTGGGAAGTACACCTTTGGATACAGGACTGACTGCATGCTGAATGAGGTCCGACGGCAAGTCGTAGAATGCGCCTGTATGGTGGGACCATGCCGACGGACGTTAAGTTGAAGTAATTTCAGAAGTATATTTTCTGAAATACTTCAAGCTGAATTTAAGTTGGAGTAATTCCAGAAAGTGTGTTTTGAGGTACCAGCAACGATGACCTTTGGGTCCCATACTGGTGGGGGCATGGAATAAGGCTTTGGTGACCATTTACTGGCACCAAAGGCTGATTTCTGATGAGCTGGTGCCTTGGAGGTTGTTTCAAGTGTTGGATGGAAGACAATTTGTAGGATACCCTAACACTTTTTACCATCTTCACCTACTGCCACTTATTGGAAAAGCACACAAAAATGAAAGATAGAGCCAACTTGTGATTCTAGTCTTAGAAACTAGCCAAGTTGCTGTTTATTCCGAACCGCTACTTCTGCTGGAAGACCAAGCAATTGGAGAGAGACTACGAGAGCCCTAAGCTTAGGAACAGGTGTTTCTGTTGGACTTGGGTTTCCTGGCCAACCAAGTCCGAGGAAGCATGGAATTGCAATACCAACCTTGTTATGAGTAATTTTATGGACAAATGTGGTCGTTAAGGGGAGAAACAAAATTTGTTTGGATCTCAAAACTACAATGATGTTGTGAAGAGGGTTTCTAGTGAACCATGAGAAGGTTGATCTCAAATTGATTATGAAGCAATATAGGTTGCTAGGTGTTGAGAATGATGAGGCCATATTGAGAAATGGCTATGAGAATGAGGACTTGAAAATTTGAAAGAAGCAAATCTTCATTTCATGATTCAGTGTGTTTTTCTTGATAAGTTTTTGATGAACTCGACCCTTCTATTTATAGCGGAAAGATGAAGAACGGTAGATGGGTAGTTGAGAATGGCGGATGAGAATTTTTGGTGAGAATGGTAGGCGGGAGATTGGTAGGGAATGAGAATGGTAGGTGGGAGACTAATAGGCACCGAACGATAGGTGGGAATGTTTGGCACCGAAAGGGGAATGGTAGGCTGAAGTAGTAATCCAATGTAATTTCAAGTTTAAGACACACTTGTGAGAGTTCATTCGTTCTTTGAAAAGGAAGCCATGATGAAGTTTGGGAGATAACCCTGAGGGGATCCAAATTAAATGGATGAATCTCAAATTTTGATCTTGGGAGCTTAAGTTTTGGACACTGTCAGTACTTCAGAGATGTGGGTTAGATTGGTGATTTCCAAGTCACGAAAAATTGAGCAAGACAAGTCTGGCTTGAAAATCTTGACTTTAGGTCGGCTTCAACACAAAAGTTAACTACCTTGGAATTGAGTCATTTGTGCAATTTTCAAGTCTTAAATGACGGAACGGACTCCTAAATTGGAATGTATGCAAAAATTTGAGCAAGATAGGTCCATCCTAAAAATTTAGACATTTGGTCAACATTTATGCAAAAGTCAACTTCTGGAAATAGGATGTTTGCGCAATTTCCGAGCTATGAATGAAGAAATGGATCCCAAAATCAGAATGTACTCGAAAAACTGAGTGGGACAGGTTCGTTTTGAAAATTTTGACTTTTTGGTCAACATTAAAGGTCCACTTGGTCAAAGCATTTTCTCTTTCTTTTTTTTCTTTTTTTTTTTTTCTCTTTTTAATTTTTTTTTTTTTTACAAGCGGTTCGGATCCGAGTCAGATTTCCAGGTCAGTCAAATCGAGTCAGCTGACATCATCAATGACGTCATACAACTGAGGCACGTGTCAGATTATAGCGCGTGGCAACGCGTGGCTCGTGGGAGAGAAGCACCGGTGCGTGTGAACACGTGATAATTGATGGAGGCGCGTGTTTCATTGAGGTAGAGTTTGTCGAAGCTTCTAGAGGCACGTGGCTGTGTTTCTGGGCCTGAAATTTTCAGGTTTTGTAGTTCTAAAGCCGTAGAAGACCCCTGTAGTGTCAGTTTTTTTTTTAAAATTGTGAATAGATTTGCACAGTTTTGAGAAACTAAACCGTTGGTCATCAGGAGTTTGTGGCGACGCATGGTGGTGCGTGGCTAATCGTTTGGGCTTGAAATTTTCAGGTTTTGTATATCGCGGTGCGCTGGATCGAGTGATAGTTTCTGTTTTCTGGATTGGTGGCCCGATTTGCACAGAAGTGAAGGAGTAGGCCCTGGTCATTGATGCTTTTGGCAGCGCGTGGCTGGGCATCTGGGCCTGGAATTTTCAGGTTTAGTGGATCGAAGGCCGCAAAAGACTCCCGTGGTGTTGGTCTCATGGATTTATGGTCTTCAGCAGCTCTGACAGTGTTTGACATTGGTTAATTAGCAAGTGTCTCTACTTTCAAGGTCGGCAGCATAAGTAGCTTTGAACAATATTCGGGCTAGAACTTTATCCCAGGTCTAGTGCAGTAGTTTTCTAGATGACATGTGTACTTTTACAGGCCTATAAGCCATTTTTCTGAAGTTTAGTGCAGTATTTTTCTTTCTGACACCATGATGCATTTATGGGCTCTTATCCCTCTCTTTTTTTTTCCAAGGTTGGTATAGTATCCTTTGAAAATAGGATATTTTAACTGCCTAGATCTCTTTCTCTTTTTGTTTGTTAGTTTCCGAAGATCCTTATATAAAGCCACCCGAGGCACGCACTAATTTGTAAAAGCAGTCTCCAGTGGGTAGCATGATACGTAGAGAAATTATGTTTTTTTTTTTTCACATGCTTGGTTTGTACTAACCCTTTTTTTTCTTTTTCTTTTTTTTTTTTTTCTTTTTTTTGTGACAGATTGGAGATTAAAATTGAAACCTTTTTTTTTTTTTTTTTTTTTGTTTAGACGTGCCATGAGATTTTCTTCTGACAAGTTCTTTGATGTTGCTTTGTTTTTGTTATGCAGCAAGCTTTTCTTATTCTTTGGGCTTTAATGTCAAGCTTTACACCAACGTTCTTAGCCTAACGTCCATCTTTATTTGGCGACTTTATATTCCATTGAACACAACGTTCTTACAATGATGTTTGTCTCCATATTATCAAATTATTGCCTTACAACAACAATCTCTTAGCGATATCCCTCATTGTTCTCATAGCGGCAGTCATCTAGGCAACAATGTTATCAACGGTATTCCTGATACAATGATGCTATTACTAGTACTTGACCTTGAAGTCGTATTGGCCTTTGTCTTGGCAATTAAGCTGTACCAACACTTGTCTTTTCAACACAGCCATTTCAACAGTCTTTGCACGTAGCCACATTAAGAGTCTTTACCATGAAGCCGTGCCAGCATTTATCCTTGTACTGAAACCATGCCAACATTCATCTTTGCCATGAAGCAATATTTGCATTTACATCTGCTATGAAGTCGCACCACATTTGCACTGAAGCCATGCCAACCTTCATCTTTGCCATGAAGCTACGTCAACACTTCATTCACACTGAAGCAGTGCCAACGTTCATCTTTGTCATGAAGCTACGTTAACACTCCACATTAGCACTTGCACTCGCATTGAAGTTGCACCAATATTTGCACTAAAGTCGTGCCAACATTTATCTTTGTCATGAAGCTATGACAACACTACCAACATTCATTTTTGCCATGAAGCTACGTTAACACTTCATTCGTACTAAAGCCGTGCCAATGTTCATCTTTGTCATGAAGCCACGACAACACTGCCAACATTCATTTTTGCCATGAAGCCACGACAACACTCCACATTAGCACTTGCACTCATATTGAAGTTGCACCAATATTGACATTTATAATAAAGCTACAACATCACCAATTTTCAGAGGCAACATAGCTCAGACATCAAAGGTGCATAGCACTGTAGCCAGACATCAAGATTTCAGAGATGCCAACAAGACGTTGACGATGCAAAGAGTCCTTGTCAAGACTTTGAAGATGCAAGGAAATGCCAACAAAACCTTGAAGATGCGGGAAAGAATGACGCCAATACTTTGAAAACGCCAGAGTATGCTACCAAGACTTTGAAGATGTTGAAACATGCCACCAAGAATTTTGACATTGCACAAATATGCCCATAGAGGAGAGATGATGCAACACCGACTTCATATATATAATCTATAATTATTCTAGAGGAAGTTGACGTCGTCCAGATTTCAGAGACATGATGTGAAACGACACCACTCAGAAGGGAGATGATGTGGTTCAAATTTCAGAGCTATAAAGTGGCACAGCCTAGAAGATAGACAATGTAGCTTAGACTTGCAAGGTACAAGAAGATGCCCTCAGGAGATAAGTGATGTAAAGCGTACTTCAGAAATGTGGGAGAATGTTCATAGAAGATGGGCAATGCCATGCAGACCTCATTTAGTCTTCATCTTCGACTACAACGATCTTTGATCATCCTATTAAGCAGTTAACTGTCTTTAAGCAATGCCTTGCCAACCAAAAGGACCATAAAAGCATATTGATGACCATTGGAAAATTCTTCAAGCTAGACTGGCAATCCTTCTTCTTTTTATGTGACTGAACTTAATGACAAGTACTAAGCTACCTACATACCCTATAGAGGGATCAAGTCATCACGTAGTTTAACAGATTTTTTTTTTTTTTAATGATTTTTTTTTGATAGTTTCTTTTTGGATGATTTCTTTTTTCTTTTTTTTTTTGTCCTTTTTTTTTTTTTTTTTACGAAAAGGAGGGCGCAGTGTGTAATAGTAGGCATCACCACTAATCGAACCCAAGACCTTGGCCCCAAGGGCGACATGGGCATCTAACCACTACGCCACACTCACAATTGGTGACATAGAGTGGGATTAATTTCTCCTTATTGGTACACTTTCAAAGGTACTGGGAAGACATCATGTACTCTTGCAGCACTACAGTGGGCAATTTAAACTCTTACCAAGGAGCAATTCTCGATTTTCAAGTGTAGAAGTGTTGCAAGAACTTCCAATTGATAGGATTTATTCTTGCATCATCATTGTCAATTAACTTGTAAGCTCTAATGGTGTTTGCCCCCTGCCTAAGAGTTGGAAGTACATCACAAGCAACAGTCACATGGTTTGATCCGACAACTTCATTGAAGTCTAGATCAATCTTGTTTTCTTTGGCAAGCTTCATGATTTGTTCTTTGAAGACGAAGCATTTTTGGATTGGGTTTCCAATGATGCGATGATATTTGCAGTAGTTAGGGTCATCAACTTTCCATATGTCTTCTGGTCGCCTACATTCTAACAATTCAATCAGTTTCAATTGCAGTAGTTGTTCTAAGATGTTTGGCACATCTTCATCAGGGAATGGATATACTTTTTGCTTATGTTCCTTAAAAGTCAGACGATGCACCTCGTTCTTTTTCCATCCTTCAAGTCGTTTTTCATTTGCATTTGCTCCTCTTCTTGGAACCTTGACTTCAGTAGTGTTAACAACCATCGGGTCTTTGAGGCTGACCTTTGCATTCCTATCATTCTTCCTTACTTCCTTTTTGCTTTCCTTAAGTATGGGAGCGTTTGTACTTCCATGGTTAGCAATGCTTAACTCCATGTCATGCGCACGAGTTGCTAACTCTTCAAATGTTTGAGGCTTTATCCCTTGAACAATGTAAAGAAGTCCCCAATGCATGCCTTGGATGCACATCTCTACATCAAAAATTTCAGAGAGTCTATCCTTGCAATCTAGACTTAAAGAACGCCACCGATTGATATAACCAACGACGGACTCATCCTTCCATTGTTTGGTATTAGTAAGCTTCATCATGTCTACCGTGTACCGTGTGCTGTAGAATCGGTTGAGGAACTCCCTTTCAAGTTGTTCCCAACTATTGATTGACTCGGGTTCTAAGTTTGTATACCAATCAAAGGCATTCCCTTTTAGTGAACGGACAAACTGCTTTACAAAGAGGCCTCCTTGAGTCCCTGCATTCTCACAAGTTTCTACAAAGTGAGCAACGTGTTGCTTAGGGTTTCCTTTGCCATCAAATTGCAAGAACTTGGGAGGTTGATACACATTTGGCATCCTCAGATTATCGATGTGCTTTGTATAGGGTTTTGAATATATGAGAGAACTTGTAGAAGAGCCTCCATATTGTGCTCAAATGGTGTTCATTATCATGTCCTGCAATTGTTGGAGAGATATCGAGGTCATTGAGGTGGAATGTCCGTGTTAAGAAGTGCCTTCACCTCCTTTTCCCTTATCAACCCTAGTGTTTTCTCCTTTCAAGGTAAAGTCAGGTAGGTGTTCAGGGCCAAGACTTGATTCACCCGAATCTTGTACCTCCAGCTTGTTCATTAGGATTGCAATTTTGACGTCCTTTTCTTCAAGTGCTTTGGTAAGAAGGATGACCATTTGTTCCATTTCAGCCATCTTTTCTTCCATGGTAGAGGTGTTAGTCATCATGACTTACACAACTTCCCAAGATGATGGAGAAGGAAGTGAATTGGAGTAAGCATGTGAAATCTCATCTTTTGGGTTCCCTTTGATGGGAGAGAAATCGTGCGACCAACTTCTTGTGAAGGAAAAAAGGGGATTTGCCCCCATACTCGAGGTGTTCCAAGGTGGAGATGTCCTTGTTGATGACCTTATTTCTTGTAAGAGGGTCTAAGGAGATGATTGTCTAGACCTTGGCTTCCTTGGTTGATTCATATTGAAGTTGATTGTTTGCTTTAGGTTGGCTACATTTGATTACACCAATGCAATTGTTAGTGGTATCCGTACCAAGTCTAGTTGAAGTAGCTATTGTTAAAGCTTGAATGTTCTTGCTAAAGGCCATTGAAGTTGGTAGCAAGAGGATGAAGATTTCTTTCTTTGAAGGAGAATGAGATGAGAGGCAGAGATGTCCCACCAGGCGTGCTAGAATATGTGGACGACTAAATTTCTAGTAGAATGAGATGAGAGGCAGAGATGTCCCACCAGGCGTGCTAGAATTTGTGGACGACTAAATTTCTTAGTTTGAAACAAATCAAACAAGTAAAATAGTTTCACAAATGCAAATTTGTATTGATGATTGTGTGATACAATTCTTTGTGATTACAAAAGAGTGATACTCTGATTCGATCTCCTTGAAAGATTTGTTGATTGGAATTGTAATGATGTAATTTTGACTCGAACACAAAATATTCTTCAATTTGGTTGAAGGATGGATTGAAGGCCCTTGAAACAGAATCACAATGAATCTCTAGCTATGAGCTTGTTAGAAATTCTTTGTTCTTCATGTTCTTTGTATGTTGTTCGTGTTCTTGGTGCGTTCTTCGTCTTCGAAGGTTTGTGGTGAAAGTTCTTCGGTACTTTAGAGGCTTGAATCCGTAGAACTTTGTTGATTTATGGTTTGTTGAGGTTTCTGGAGGCTTTTGAGTTTAATTCCGATGAACTTTGAGATCTAGGCAGATAGTTTGGATGATTTTGCTTCGAATGTTCTTCGATTTTGAGTTTGAAGTTCTTGAAGTTCTTGAAGGCTTTAAGGCTTGATTCCTACAGCGTTTCTATACTTTTGAGTGCTTTTGAATCTTCTCTAATGCTGCTTGTGTTTCAAATGGCTTGGTGTCCTCCTTAAATGCCTTAGGAAGGTTTCTATTTATAGGAGTTTGGGAGTGGGTGAGCGACACATGGCAGAGTTTGATTGGTGACACATGTCACAGCTTGATTGGTCCGCTTATGTCATTGCTTACAAGTGCTGGACTGATTATGTCATCGCTTAAACGTGCGAGGTTGTTTTGTCACCGCTTACATGCGCTGATGCGTGATTGGTTTTTGCATGACACTTGGCAAATTTCTGTTGGTTTCTGAGTAGTGATAGCAAAGCCTAGCAACAATACGTGGCGCTTTGTAATTGGCTGTATTTTGTGGTACCTCCACCCTTCACCTCCCCCTCGCGGATGTATCTAGCCCAATATTTGAGATAATTCATGTTAGCCCATTAATCACCACAATTAAAAAGAATAAAATAGTCTCTCTCCTTTTCAATGTAGGATTAAACATTTTCACTAACTCTTCATCTTCCATATTCACTCCCATATCTTTACAGTTATGTTGTAACATTTATTCATTTTAATTATTTAATATTAAAATGCTCCAACATAAAGTCTTACTGGGTCTAATTGTTCTTAGGACTTCAAGGTCGAGGTCTACGGGGCCTGTGTAGCTTCTTCCCTTTCAACATTTTGATAAATGCAAGGGAACATACAACTAGCAATACACACATGAAATGGAAATGTTCTGATCATGAGGGAATGACAATGTTCCGTGCAATGTTCCATGCATTCTCTTTCAAACCTGTAGTCGCCATTTATATCTTTAAGTTTAGGAGATGAAAAGACACTTTTAGGGTCATTAAAAGATGGATGGAGATAATGTCAATGGAGTGGGGAGGAAGGCTAGAAGGCAAAGGGTGATGAGCTTGTGCTACAGTAAGTGTAAGCATAACCCATGCCATTATAATCAAATCAGGACTCCACATGCTATTACCCATATCTTGAGAGAACTTGAAAGTTGAATTCTAAAGAAAAATTCATAGACTTTGATCCTTATATAATGAGTTTTAGAATAATGAGTTCTAAATTAGTTTTAAATTAAATATAGTTTTAAAGTGATTTTAACTCAGAACTTTTTTTTTTTTTTTCCAATAAGAAAGTTTGATATAAAATGAAAAATATACAATAGAACCAAAAAGAAAATCATATTTACCAAGAGTTTCTTTGCAATAATTTAATATAAAATTATGATTATATGTTGCTTTAACATTTTTAATTAGGATCTTTGGGTCCGTTTAGTTGGGGTGAAATAGGAAAGATAGAAAATAAAGGAAAGAAATCTAAAAAAGAAAACTAATTTTATGGGTGTTTAGTTGGAAAGAAGATGAGGATGGAAAATTGGTAGGGCCTATGTGTTTGTTCCCTTTTCCCACCAAAATTCTATCTCTCCAATTTGGGGTGAAAATAGAGGGGAGAGGAAATCAATATCTAAACTACCCTCCTCTCATCCTTTTAGGAAGGGGTGTCAATTCGAGTTAGTGTGTCGGGGTTCATATCATGTCGAGGTAGAGGTATTCAATTAAATGCCTCAATCCAAACCTAACCCATTTAATAATCGTGTTATGACTCTTCAACCCTAACCTGACTTGTTAATGAAGCGGGTTGACAAGACTCGACCCATTTAACACGCTTAATAAATGGGCCATGTTGGGTTGACACGAATGTGACACAACCTGCTTAATATTAAATATAACATCTTTATAGAAAATAGTTCTTTACATCCCGGAAGTAATGCATGCACTTCATGTCTTCAACCCATATTTAAAATAACATAGTTCAACAAAAATATAACATCCATATAGAAATAAGTTCTTTACACTCCAAAAAAAGTGCATACACTTCAACTCAAATTCAAAATAACATAGTTCAACAAAAATATAACATTCACACAACTTGCCAAGTGCTAAGTATCAATATTAAAAGAGTTTGTGCAAACAGTAGACTGATCATGATTAGGGAGTATAAAATTTCAATTTCCAATTATATTACTTGTAAGTTTCTATAATTACTCACTTTTCTTTTTAAGTTTAAAATATAGGGTGGATATAAAAGGTATTTGATAAATGTAAAATAAAATGAAAATTTATTTGTTATACGAGTCAAATGGGTTATGTTAAATGTGTCATTTCGGATTAACACAAATAAATTGGCGTGTCAAATGCATTTGTTACGAGTCACACAAGTTGACCTGCTTATGACACGTTTCTTATCGTATCACTTTCGGGTCAACCCATTTATGACCCAAACTCATTAAGGCCCAACCCTAACCTACAAAAACTTATGTCATGTTCATGTCGTATTCACGGGTTGAGTCAAACATTGACACCCCTACTTTTAGGTGTTGGTCCTATTAATAACTTCTTCTCTCTCTTTCTTTTTTTTTCTTTCCTGGGCGTGATTGACTTGTTGGTTGCTTTTTATTTTTTCCCTGCTTTGCTAGGCGTACGTGATACAGCATATAGGTTGTGTGGGTGCTTTTTTTTAAAAATAATTTGGGCATCATTTTCAACAAGAGCATATGAGTAAATTTATACAAATTTATTTTTTTCCATTCCTCTATTTTTTTATCCCCAACCAAACATAAATAAGGGAAGCTAAAATCTCTTCTATTCTCATATTTTTCTTTCTATTCCCCATTTTCTATCCTCCCACTATTCCACTCTTACAATCAAACAAACCCTTAGTATTGACATATTTCATGCCAAATTCTTTGCATTTCCTTGCTATAATTTATAATGTAGTTTAACATGGTGACTTTTGTATTCCTCGTAATCGAACAAATGTGGGTAAGTCATGTTAGTTATTGGCTAGAGGTTATGAATTTTATTTTTTATCTTTTATTTACAAGCTTATGACTCCAAGGGCAAAGGAAGGGAATCCAGAGGGGACAATAGCACCCTCTTCAAGTAAAAGAAGTAAACCTCGTTATTATTGTAAATTTATGGTTTGCACTCTTTAATAAAAACCATGTGGCTCTCCTCCATTTTGTTGATATTATTTTATTAGTTTTTTCAATAAGATTATATGAATTTCTCAAACAATTAGTTGCATCTCTTAAAATAATATTTTCATTTTCATTTAAAATTTATAAAATAATTTCTTATTAACTCAAAATAACATATATTAAAATACATTTCAAAATACCATGGGTTAATCATTTCTTATTAACTCAAAATAGCATATGTTAGAATTTATAAAATTGTTTCTTATTAAATATAAAAGAGAATTAAATTCAATTAAAAATATATATTAGAAAAATGACATATAAAACTGTGAACGTTCAAAAGCTTATATCACATAATATCAAAAGGTTAACTAATGAAACTTTAGGTCGAAATTGGTCCGGCGTGTGGGTTAGTTTAACTGGATCTTTGCTGTTCCATGCCAAATTTTCTAGTATTTTCTGACTATCATTTATAATAATATATTCTACACATTTGTGGGTTGTAACAAGGAGGTTTATTTCTTTCCTTGTAGAGGGTGTCATTGCCCCGTTTACCTTCCCTTCCGTTGCTCTTGAAGTCAAAAGCTTGTAAAGAATTAAAAATTAAAATTCATGATCCCTAACCAATCAAACATGACTTAATTATATTTGTTTGGTTTCAAGAAATCCAAAAGTCATTATTCCAAAATAGCTCTTTTTTAAAATAATTTTTTTATTAAATAAAACTGTTCATTTATCAAATTTTATTTTTAATTTAAAATAATTTCTACCCTTTCAACTCTTTCCTTTGCCCTTGGAGTCACAAAATGGTATATAACTCAAATATAATGCATGACCGCTAGTGAGTTAAGACATTACTTAGCCAAATTTTATTTAGTTTCAATTCTCTCTCTCTCTCTCTCTCTCTCTCTATATATATATATATGTTGGTAATCCGAGCAAAATATGATATGATATTTTTCCTCAATTTTATTTCTTTCACTAAATATGAAATTTGATTTGTAAGTATTAAATTATGATTGTGTGTATATAAAACTAAATATTCTATCATTAGGCATTTATTATGATTGTGTTTGTATATATAAAACTATATATTCTTCAATTTAGAGAAAATATGATATGTCTAAATTCAATTAAAAATATATATTAGAAAACTAACATGTAAAATTGTGAGATCTCAAAAGTTTATGTAACATAATATCAAAAGGTCAACCAATGAGACTTTAGGTCAAACTCAGACAAGCATGTGGGTTAATTTTTTATTGGATCTTTGCTCATTGCTCAGCCTTAACTTTTCTACTTCGTGAGTTCTAGTTAACTCAACTAATAAAACCATTTGACATCGAATAAAGTATTTAGGGTTCAATTTATACTTGAACCAAAAATTAATTGGTGTTTATCTTGTTGATAGAGAACAATTACCAAAAAGTTGAAACCATAGATTTGACATACTATTCTGTGTGTGTAGTATCAAGTCTTCCCAAAAGTCTCTATTATAAAGTGGATATTTTCTTTAAATCAAAATATTTTTTTAAAAATAAAATTATATTGACAAGATGAACTGACATTGACACTATATTTTTAACTTAAAATTATTTGCCCCTTTCAACTCTTTCATTTGCCCTTGGGGTCACAAAATAGTAAATAATTAAAAATATGATTCATGACCCCTAGCGAGCCACAAACATTACTCAACAAAATTTTACTTTAGTTTCAAGGTTTCTCATAAGGCTACCAAAGTTATTTTATAAATGTAAGTTGCCCATGCTGTTTAATTGGGCGTTAAAATTTACTTCTTCTTCTTCTTCTTCTTCTTCTTCTTCTTCTTTTTTTTTTTTTTTTTTTTTCTTTTTTTGCATTTAAGCATCATGTATCTAACGGATGGTTTCAAAAAGGATGGCCCAGTCCATCACACGTGTCTCTCTTAGAACTTAGAAGCTAGAGCTCGTGGCTTTGTACTTTGGGACGTTTTTAGTGTATTTGAATCAAGGGAGTCAATACCGTACCGGAGGCTGTACCAGTTTGCCCAGCGGTACGATATATTTCGGATACCGGTCAATACCGGTGTACCGTTTCGGGTTTACCGCTATTTTTTATATTTATAAATAAATAAATAAATAAATATATATATATATATATATATATATATATATATATATATATATATATATATATATATGTATGTATGTGTGTGTATATATATTATAATAAACATAAAAGTTTATCATAAAACATTTTCTCAATTCAGAAGTAATTATTTATGGTTTTAGACTTTAGTATCAATTAAAAGAAAAAAAAACACAATATAAAAAATAGAAAGCTTAAAAGTTACCATTGCATACGAAGAAAACAAATAACACTAATAAGTTAATGCAAATAAGTTATCATTCTGCCCTAACAAAAATTCAAAAATTACAAAACATAAAAAAAAAAAAAAAAAAAAAAACCTTTTTTCTGTACTGGCCGGTACGCCCGGTACCGGCCGGTATTGCCCGAAATTGGCCGGTATAGCCGGTACATGGCCGGTACGGCCGGTATTTAAACCGGTACGAAACGTTGATGTTTCGATACCGGTATGGAGCCGGTACGGCACGTACGGTATCGACCACCTTGATTTGAATGAATCTATTTCTATTAAATCATGCTTTGAGCTTAATTCCGTTTATATTTTTTTAAAATAATTATACGTGGATATAGTGTTTTTGTTACCTACACTATATGATGGGAATCTAGAGGGGTCAATGACATCCTCTCCAAGGAAAAGAAGTAAACTTTTGTTAATTTATGGTTTGCCCCTTTAAGAAAAACGATGGGGCTCTCCTCCATTTTGTTGATATTATTTTATTAGTTTATTTCAATAAGATTATATGAATTTTACAAACAATAAGTTGCATTACTTAAAAGAGTATTTTCTTTTAAAATTTATAAAATCATTTCCTATTGACTCAAAATACCGTATAGTAAAATTCATTCCAAAATACATGTGTGGAGAGTGGATTCAATTTTGGGCCAAGGCCTAAAGGGCTTGAAAGCTCATACTAGCATTGCAAAAAAAAAAAAAAAAAAAGGTTCTATGGCCACGTTTGTAAAACGCAGCCTTAGGTCAAAAAAACGTGGCCATAGGAATCATAAAGGGAAGTGTCCCCCCAGATAATTTTTGAGGAGTTCTGGATATGCCACCAACATTAAAACTCTCATCCGAGGTAATAAACACGGGTGACCTTAGGCCCCGTTCGTTTGGAGTGAAAATAGGGAGGATGGAAAATAAAGAGAGGAAAATAGTTGTTTTCCACTGTTCGTTTGAGGAAGGAAAATAGGAAGGATGGAAAACTAGAGAAAAAGTTTTCTCTCCGGGCCCACATTTTTTTTCCTCCCAAATTGGGAGGAAAACTTGGGGGAGAAAAGTGTTAATGTAGCACTTTTCCACAAATACCCTTTCCAGGTTCTCTTCTCTCTCTCTCTCTTCTTTTTTTTTTTTCTTTTTTTTTTCAACCTGACGTGCTCTTTTTTTTTCCCTTTTTTTATTTCAAGGTGACATGCTCTTTTTTTCTCAACGTGACATGCTTTTCTTTTTCTTTTTTTTTTCAACGTGATGTTCTCTTCTTCTTCTTTTTTTGGTTTTTTTTTTATCTTATGACATTAATTTTTACACTATAATAATATAAATATAAATATAAATTTATATATATGATGTTGTAAATTTTATATTATTTAATATGTACAAATAAATCTATTTCTTACATAATATGTAACAAGGATATAATAGTCAATTTATATAAATTACATTTTCCATCCTTCCCTTTTTCTCTCCAACCAAACAAAGGAGTTTTCCACCCTCCCACTTTTCCACCCCTTCAACCGAACACACAAGAGGGAAAACTAAATATTTTCCATCCTCCCATTTTTTCATCCTCCCACAATTTTCCATCTTCCCACTTTTCTACTCCTCCAACCGAACGAACCCTTAGAGAATACAAAGGAGTGATTTCGGAGAACCAATTTTCTTTTCTTAAACCTAGACATGGCAAAACGGGTCAGAATTTTCTAACCTGACCCGAAAAATACCTGACCCGAACTCAATTTTTTTGACCCGAAGCAAAAATGGTTGACCCGTGACCCGACCCGTGTTTTTTGCGGGTGAACCCGACCCGCAACCCAACCCGAACCTGAACCCGAACCATTTTTTTAAAACTTTTTTTTTTTTTTTTTTGTAAAAAAAAATAGTAAAACTAAGATAATATTGGTTTAATTGTTTATTATGAACTTTAAGGAAACAATTGATACATTTACATAACTGCACGCAAATTAATTGAAAGACAAATGATTGAACAACCTGTAATGGGTAAAGATTTTTAGATATCAAATAGTAAAGTACATGCCAAGATAATCTGGTTACAGTAGAGTTAAAAACATAGATTTAAAATTGTAAACATATGTGAGAAATATTCACAAGTGTGAAAATAGTGAAGTTAAAGTATCAACTTAGCATAAATTATGAATACTTAGACCTATTTTTTAATAATTTATGTCCAAAATAAACGGTTTTTTAAAATAAATTATGATATTTTCTAAAGTGTGTGTTACTTAATAATAATATGATATTCATAAAACATACCATGTATAAACAAGTAAGCAATCAATTTTAAAGTATATCTCAAATTGAAATAGAGTGTCAACCATAATTGATAATAGATTATAAAATTAATTTTCAAGATTGTAAATTTCTTATATGTTTTTATTCTTTATCAAATGAGTTATCCAATGAGTCATTTGTAATTTTGTTTTATATTTTGGAATGTTGATACTGTGTAGAAATAAAACTTGTGTATTTGTTTTACTTATCTTTGTGTTATTTTATTTTAAATAGCAATGTTAGGCTTTGTATAATTTTAAAATTATTGAATAAGTATTAATAAGTTTAACTGAGTTCATTCTTTATATAAGTGGTGAATTCAAAATAATGCATTTCACATCAAGTAATTTGTTGCATAACTTTCCAAATGGCAAATACATGTTGTTTTCTTTATAAAAAAAAATATAAAAAAAAATTCATGTGAAAAATACGGGTTAACCCGACCCGACCCGCAATCCAATTGACCCGAACCCGATTTTAACCCACTTAAAATGACCCGTTTTTGACCCGTGACCCGTGACCTGATTGACCCGACCCAAACCCGACCCGCTCGTTTTGCCATGTCTACTTAAACCGAGGTGCCATTCTCACTATGTATACTTAGGGAAACTCCCTGAGAGGATAAGGATTACAGAGACCGCCACATTCGCATTAATGAGAGATTCTCCACCTAATCTCCGCCACATCAAATATATATAGGACAACTTGAACAGTATAAACACCCCCAAAAGTCCTGTTTCAGGATAAAAATGGAGGAGAAACTAATAGAAGAAGGGAAAATATCCCAAAAAGATCCAGCTAGGGGTAAGTCAGCTGGAGGTATAAGGAAAAGAGAAGGCCTATAAAAAAGGAGGGGATGGCAACAAAGAAGGGAGCCATGAGAAAAAAGAGACCAAGCAAGAGAGAACAAAAATAGAAGATGAGATATTCCTTTATCTTTGAGTCCCAATACCACGAGAAATGAGTGTAACGGTCGTCGCTAGTAATATTAATACAACCTTACTTCCATAAATTAGTTGTTTGAGCTTCCCATTGTGGAGTTTTCACCTTATTCATTAGATAAATAAATTGTGTTAATTGTTCATTTAACTAGGAATTTCCCTTAAAGGTTTTCAGAATCTTTTTGAGAATTTTTGACCTCCACATAATCATTTCTTATTAGCCAAAAATACCATATATTTAAATTTATAAAATCATTTCTTATTACCTTAAAAATACCATTAATTCAAATTTATAAAATAAATTTATTATTAAATATAAAGTAGAATTTAAATTCAACAAGAAAAAATGTATTTTAAAAAAATGACATGTAAAATTATGAAATCTCAAAAACTTATGTGGCATAATATCAAAAGGTCACTTTATGTGACTTAAATTCGAACTCGATTAAGTGCATGGGTTAATTTAACTGGATCTTTGCTAGTTCCTCATCCTTAACTTTTCTACTTCTGTGAGCTTCAGTTAACTCAACTGGTAAAATAAATTATTGTTGAGGACAAATTTTTCACGCCACATGGCTTTATTTCATTGGCAACCCGCACCACGTCAACACTATCATGGATTTTGGGAAAATCTCTTCTAAAGCCCAAAAAAGCCCATATTTACACAAAAAAGCGTCAAAGCCCATAGTTCAAGCTCATAGCACATCATCCCATTTTTTGGCTCATGATCCAAGCTCATAAGTCTCATCGGGGGAATTTTGGGAGTCGTGGTTTGGAGAGCCAAGAAGTATATTTAGTAAAGCTCCAGTGGTTCAAAGTTGATAAAGGAAAGCATGTTGCTTGGCATGTCTTTCCCAATTCCCTAAACTCTAACGGGTCAGCGTGCAATAGGTAACATTTGGTAAGCCTCTCATATCACATAACACTTAAAATGATAAAACTCTCTATGCTCTTTACATAAAATTAATGTTCATTATATAATATAAGTTTAAAAATGTGATTATAGTATTTCATATGAATTATATTATTATCATCTAAATCAATTCCAAGCACATGGCTAAATATATATTAATATCTCATATCTAACATTATATGCTCTCCTTACTCTCCATAATTACATCTCTAAAACTTCATCAAATATCAATCAACTAGTCTATTGCTTACCAAAATTATGTATGGACTAAGCATATAATTTTTCAAAAGAAAAAACTTAGCTGAAAATACCAACAGCAGCTCCAACTGCAAACAGCTTCTGCAGAAACAGCTTCTGCAAAAACTGCAACAGCTTTAGCACATTTTGCAGTGGCTCCAGCTGTGGTACAATAAATAGAAAGATCTCATAAAAATTATCTTACCATTTTTAGCCAAACCATGAATTTAATGCCAAATATTTTTCTCTCCAAGTAAAAGATGTCATTCAGATGGCATCATTTGACAGCTAACAGTTGTGATAGCACCATTAAAGTTTCAAAAATTCTCCTTTTGGCTAAAAAACAAAATCCCACTGATGAAACCACTTACTTTATCAAAGACTTTTCCTTATTTGCTGAATTTCCCTTCAACTAGTTCTGATCTAGTTACATACTTGGCTCTATATAAAGAGGACCAAGCTACACACTAAAGGGGAATCCATCCCTCTCTCATCTTCAATATTCTGAAACTCTATTCAATTTTGCTACCATATCTCTAAAGATCTTCATATTTTTCTTCATCTCTCTTATAAAATCTCTCTTATTAGATAATAACACAACACACATATTACATCACACCTATTACACCACACCATTACACACTATCCATCTCTCCCACACTTAAATATTCTGAAACTTCATCATTTTGCTGCCCAAAAAACACATCTCCATCTCATTCTTTATTTCTCATACAAAATCTCCATTGTTGGAAAGCAACATAACCCATGACATAACACAAAAAACCACCACAGCAGTAGCTATAATCTCATGTATTTACTATATTTAACCTTCATATTATCTATTTCACACTTCCATATATTTTACAAACACATTCCTCACAAAATACCCATACATACTTCTCATATATCTTTAAACTCCATGTCTCACAAGGTATACATATACAAGGTCCATGTCCAACAAAGTCTCTATATATAATTCATATACATATTACAAACACCATATCTCACAAAATATATATATTTCTTACTTTCACCACACATCTTAAAACATATCAAACACTCTTCCAAGAACTTATTAATAAAAACCCTCTCTTATGGAAGACATATATTTATAATGCTAAAAGCCCTTCCTATGAAAGGCAAAAACTTATAATACTAAAAGTCATTCTCATGGAAGGCAACATCATTCATATTTGACTAAAAACTAAAAGAGTATTACATGGGGAAAGTCATTTAAGTGCATGATGAAAGGGGATAAACTTAACCAATATGCATACGGCTGGACATACTCTTTTTCTCCCTCCGGTTGCACCCATTTTTTCCTTTCAATCATGAAGTTACCACGGAAGGACTTGTAATATCATATTGTACCGCTGGACTCATTTTATCGCGCTGTCATAAGTGTACTGCTGTTCTATGGCTGGAGCTGCAAACTGTCAAGATAAGTAAAAAAATCTCTCTATATTCAAGATTACATTATCAACTACATGTTAATTCATCATTATTTTACTTCTCAATGCAAGTTATTTTAATATCATCTCACTAGTTAATAAACATGATCTCACTAATACTTCATTAATGAATATACATATTAATAAATTGATCTACTACCATCGCACATATATTATTTGGACATGAACCACCATTGGACACATATTTTTTTGGAAATAAACTACCATTACTGGGCATACCTTATTATGTTGAACATGAACCATGAACCGCAACTAGACATAGACTATTGGACTCATCCCATTGTTGGACATTTGACACGTAATTAATTATTTTCTAACATTGGACACCACTTAATATACATAATAAAAACGTATCAACTCACCATCTAATCAAAGCTATCATGCTAAGCATATCATTTATTTATTTTAACCATTATTATGATTCTAAGACTTTGGGCTTCATCTATTTTGTAGGCTTAAAAATATACCGGAAGCTATTGATCTATGCGGCCTGATGTCGAGTTCCAAGTTAAACTCCCTAAAACAAATTCGAGCTTAGCAAAGTCACACTTCCAATAGGAGACATGTGGCTACATGCAAAAAAAACCGCCATCGACAATTATTAATTATCGTCAAATAAGAGATCCCAGATTCACTATTCACCTATACCAAAAATCAATAATATCCATTAAAAAAAACATTAATTATACTCATGTTGCCAGCCCAACTACCTTTAAAATCAGTTCAAAAAATGTTGGGCCTAAAGCAAAAACTTCAAATACAATGAGAGGGCCCAAGGTTTCATTCCAAGATTTCCAAAGGTTATCGAACTGACTCTTTGAGCCTCACACTTGTCACGTAAATATCGATCATGCCACTGACCTACAAAAGGGTTTGCGAAGTCCCTGCTCTTTTAGCCGACCTCTGTTACTCTCTGTCTTTCTCTGTCTCTCTCTGCAATGGCGAAAGGTGACGATGCATTGAGGAGGAAGAGAAACAAAGCCAACAGGAAGAAGGAGAGGGACTCTTCGGCTAAGGTCTCTTCTCGGGTCGCTGCCATCATCGCCTCCAAGAAGCGCCGCAAGTCAGGCAAACGCCGCATGTGTGAGGTACCTTCTTTTTCGCTTCTTGTTGTGTTTTGGTAACTGGGTTTTGGAGTTTGGAGTTTTTGGTTATGTGGGTCTGTTTGGTTGCTAAGAAATACTTTGGAAAAAGATGGAAACTTGATTGAACTTGGTCTTGTTGTTTGAAGTTTGGTTTTTTTAGATGATTTTCTATTATGGGCATTGGGTTTTGCAGCATGTTTTCATTAATATGCTCTGTTTGGAATCTGAGGGATCCTGGAAAAGAAAAATAATTGAAATTGGTCTTTGATGTTTTTTTTTTTGTTTTTGTTTTTTTTTTGTTTTTAATGAATTTTATTCAAATGGGTTAGGAAGCAATGATTCATTAATTACCAAATTCGAGAACTTTTTTTTTTTTTGGGTTCTTTTAAAGATTGTTAGTTGGTTTTTATGTATGTAATTTAGTTACATTATGGCTTTGCTAATGGCACTTGGACAATGCCTTTGTTTCCATGATAAATGGCTGCGTCTATATCACGAGAATTTGGTTGTATGTGGAAGCACATATATGCTCTGATTGGTTTAGTGAAAAAATATTGTGGAAAGTAAATTAAGATTTTGAACTATATGGTTTCAATTTTGGGCAGTGTTGGTAAAAGCGCACTTAAGCTTAAAGGGCGAGGCCCCAAGGCTCCGGCACTATTTGCCTCAAAAGCTAGGCTCATTCTTTTTTTTTTGATAGAATACCAGAAAAATATTATTAATAAGAGTGCCAAACCGAGTACATTGGGGATATACTATGGGGCCACAAACCAGGAACCAAAATTACAACGATCAAGAAAAACCGGAAGGGAAGAACAAGAAAAATGAGGAAAGACCACACTCCAATCAAAGAGAGTGTGCAAGAAAAAAGACTTAATCTCTAGCAAAGGACGTTCACAACCCTCAAAGTTTCTAGCATTCCTATCATGCCAAATGCACCATATCAAACAATGAGGCACTAATCTAGGCTCATTCAAAGAAGCGCACATTAGGTGCGATTTTTTGTGCTTTTTCAAAAAGCTCAAAGTGCACCTTTTGGCGCTTTTTTATATGTTTTTTTTAAAAAAAAAAACTAAAACTAAAAAAAAACTATAGGATCTTGACATTATTGATATAAACTATTGATTTGACATTTTTTTAGTGTAACTTATATATATATATATATATATATATATATATATATATGTATATGTATATATTTATTTATTTATTTTGGGTGTAACTTGTCTTGAAACCCACAACCTCTTAGTTCTTCTCTATTTTTATTTCTATTTTTTCTTGATTTTTTCTCCTTGAAACAGTAACCCACTTAGCTTCTTCTTCATATTCTAATTTTTACCCTTTTGGATGTTTGCTTGGTACCAATTACCATATTGCTATGTCCTCATATTCTTAGGTCATTCATGGAAAAAAAAGGTTTGATATAATATATTTGTGGTAATGGTTTAGTTACTTTAGTGGTTGATGTTGAACATAGCAAACTAATTCTTATAGACTTATAGTCATTAAGTGATTAAATTATTAACTAATATTACTAATTAGTCATAGGGAATATGGATATTGGAGATTTAAGAAAGGATATTACAAGGAAGTACTCATATCTAGCTAATCCAAAAAAAATATAATAACTTGACTTGCAATTTTTGTGTTAAAATTGCAAAAGTAGGGCTTATCTAAATGTTATACGAATTATATAAAAAATTTTATTTCAATTTATATGATAATTTGATTGTTGCATTTCTCATTAATAATTATTTTTAAATTTTTTAAAAATGTGCACTTCACTTCAATCAGGCTTGTGCTTAAGTGCGCCCCTCACTTTTACCAACACTGATTTAGGGGCCCAAAACAGACAACCATATGGCCCAGTTGGCTGTGGCTTTTTCAGAGTTTAATAACAACAATAAGAAACTTTTCATCTAAAACAAGTTAGTTTATCTAGCTACCAAAAAGATGGTAGTTTTTCTCTGATTTTGAGTCATATGAAATGAGAATTTTTACAAAAGAGATGCTGTGTTTTATGTTTATCTGGTTTCCAATATATATATATATATATATATATATATATATATATGTATTTTTTTTTTTTTTTTATATTAAGGTGAATGACGTGTAAATCAAGGAATTGCCTGAAAATACATTTTTTTTTTGGAATTAAGTACTAGTGATAGCTGAAAATAAAATTTTTGGTTACACTTGTTCTCTAGTGGAATTTGTTGCTTTGGATTACACAGGCATCTTTGGTCTTTATGAAAAGTTCCAATTTCATATTGTCCGTAAAATTCTTGCAATTATGTGATTTAGATCTTTGCAAATTAGATTCACTGAAGCTGTGGAAAATTAAGAAAATGTGCTCTTTATTTTGTCTTATGATCTGATATGGCTAATATTAATTTATGCAAGTCTTTGTGATTATTTTGTTCGTTTCCCAAGTCAATTATCATATATGATGACTCTATGTTGACATTACTATCCTGACATTACAGGGGATGTGCTTTAGCCTTCCTACTCCTGAGGATCCTTTCAACAACAGGCATGATAAAAAGAATTTTAGAAGAAAGGGACACAAGAACAAAATTCCTTCCCAAGAGGATGAGGAGGATTTTGTTAAAGGGAAGGGTGCTGCACTGGGGAACGAAAAGAAATCTAGCAATCTAGAAAATGAGAATGTGAAGGTTGTGGATTTCATGGATGATGAAGAAGGTTTAGTGATTTCTGTTAATGATATGGGCCAGAAATGTCTTGTTGACCCGGAAGAAAAGGTTCAAGTGATTGGGAAGGAAGGTAACCATGGTCAAGATAGGTGGGCCTTTGAAAACTCAACTCCATCAAAGTTTCTTTTTATGTGCTTGAATTCAATAGAAAATGCATTGCGGCATGATGGTACCTACATTACTGAAGAGGACAAGCCTCTATTTGTTACTGATTGGGGAGTTGAGTTCTGGAAATGTTATTCAGCTGGGAAGGATATTTTGGAGACAAGTGGAGCTTGTTCTTCCATAGAGCAAATTGCTTGGATTGTTTCCATTGCTGCTGACACGATTGCAAGAAAGGAGAAAGAAGGTCAATCGTTTGCCAGTCCCTTTCTCTTATTCCTTGTACCATCCCAGGAGAAAGCTGCTAAGGTTTGTGAATATATATATTCTTTACTATTCTCAACCTTAACCGTTATCCTCTTCTCTTGCTGCCCAATGGACTTTTTTGGTTTGAGCCATAAATTTTTCTTTAAATCTCTAGTCTGTACCTTAATTTGGGGGTGATTGGAAATTCTATCATTTGTTAGTCTTATAGACATTGTAAATGCTTAAATGAAAGGGTGTTTTGCCTTTTGTCTTACTGCCTTAATAATACTCTACATCTGCAGAAAATTTTTGATAAGCTCTAAAAGCTACAAAATACAAATGATCTTATCTCATTTACATGGAATAATAAGTAAACTAATTTGCATTTTCCTGTGGGGTATGTAGCGTATGAAGCCATTATTTGTTTTTTGGTGATAAATTCTTTATCCTCCAATATTATGTGCAGGTTCGCTCAATCTGCAAGCCTTTGAAGGCTCTTGGAATACATACTGTGAGTATACATCCAGGTGCATCCTTGGATCACCAGATTCAAGGGTAAGTATGGAATTGGCATCTGTGTTTTTATAATGTAAAGTGGTGATGAGATCGTTAAAAGGTAGCTTATGCTTGCATTTGGTAATATTTTGCATGTTCGTGTAATCACAACCCACTTTCTATTGCAAGTGGACGTTCTTTTAATCAAGCATAAGCTGTGTTTGTATGCGTGCACCATTTAGGCATGCACTAGTGCCTATCTGCGTGGGTGTAACAGTCTTCTTGTTGGTAACAGTCTTCTTTTAATAAACCCAATGTGCACTGCTGTAACAGTCTTCTTGTTTAAAAACTGTAAGTTTTTCTCTTCCTTTTCGTTAAAAGTTTATTTTGTATTTGACAGTTTAAAGAGCTGTGAGCCTGAGTTCCTTGTGTCTACACCTGAGAGGCTACTGGAGCTTGTTACATCTAAGGCCATTGATATATCTGGTGTCTCCTTGTTGGTAATTTTTTTTGGTTGAATATGTAGTACATATGAAAAATAAGTTTCCTTTTTTTACTCCCCTTGTATGTGTTTTCACCTGTGATGATTGTTTTACTGTTTTTTAGTTACCAGCTTGTCCCTTGTATAATAAATCAAAATGGTAATTTAGGCTTAGTTATAATATTGAAGTATCTTTATTATTACAGATTCATCTGAAAAGCTTGTCTATGGCATTTCTTATGTGGAATTTAATGTTTTGGATGGGTGACATGCAAATGTTAACCACGTTTGCATGTGACCATCTGCGCAGATACTTCTACAAGCAACTCATCCAGTAATTTATTCCAGTTCTGTTTACCATGCTTCATTGATACGTGTCCCAAATTCACAGTTTTTCTAATTCTATAACTGTATCCACAACTCCATGAACTAAAGTCACCTCAAATGTCAGGATTGAAATTTGTTTAGTCTTGATGAATTAGGAATATGATTATACACAGAAACAAGTGAAGGTTTTGGGTCATACAACTCTTTTAGAGTGAAAGATTCCTTCTCTAGTGCTCGTGTGACTGAAGTTGATTAAGTCAGTGATGTGGTTTCCAATATAACTGAGTGTGTTCCTGTGTATGTTTTGATGATCCTCATGCTATCCGGGATCTTCTCAAGATTCTTTGTATCTTTGTTTCCGTTTTATGTTTTATACATACCCCATCCATTTTTCTGCTTTTTTTTTAGTTGAAGAGCCTTTGAATGATTTGCTGTATGATATATGAATTGTTCTTAAATAGTTGGCAAAATTATGTCTTCTGTTACTATAATAAAGCCCTTGATTGTAATGGGAATGCTACTTCAAGCTTGGTCTTCAATTTCTAATTTAATGTCGTGATGATTGTACAGGTTGTTGATGGGCTCAAACCTCTTTCAAATGGAGGTTTTTCTGATATGATAAAATCAATTAGGAAATCTATATTGGGAAATCCCCTTACTGTGGTTTTTGATGATTGCTTTAGCCATACCTCTGTTCCATTGGTTCAAAATCTTCTGTTGGGATCAGCTTTCAGATTATCTCTTAATGATGCCATTACCAGTCTAAGTTCATGCATTGTCCAGTCTGTGAATGTGTGCGCCTCAGAAGAAGAAAAACTATCAAAGGTATGTATGTGTTTCCATCAGTATAATTTGCAAGAATTCTTATATTGCACAGATAAAAGTGCCTGAAAGAAAATCTCTTTTTCAAGGGACTTCATTGTTTGCTTTTGCTAGATGGAATTAGAATGAGACATTTCTCCTTATTCTTGTAATGCTTGTTTTACTTATATATTCTATTATGTCATATCAGATGCTATATAATACAAGTTGTCTTGATTAGTTGTGGTTGAGCTAAGCAAAGTCTAAAATGCACTTTACACCCTGAAGTTTGGGGTCACTTCTTGATTGGTCCCTTCACTTTCAAAACTTGCAGTTTACACCGTCAACTATTACCTCGTTTCATTAACTCACCCAAAAACGTCATTTTTCTTTAGGTAAGAAAAAGTATTATTAAAGGACTACTTTATGCAAGAAAACAAAAGCAGTCAAAGATTACCAAAAAATGAAAAAAGAAAAATATATACAAGAAAAAAACGAATCTACAAACATCAGGAGAGATTCGCTAGTTGTGAGTCTCCAAACCCAAGACCAATCAAACAAGGTGCTAACAAAGGAGGCAAGACTGATTTTCTGAGCTCTCCACATCCTCAAAAGTATTATTATTGTGCTTCTTCCAAATAAACCACATCAAACACAACAGAGTCAAATTCCAAATGTCAAGTGTTCCCCAACCAATTCTTCCATCCAAAAATAAGATCTATCACCCTTCTTGGTAAAACCCAAGAAATACTAAAATATTTTGAGGACAAAATGCCACAACTAATATGCCTTCTCGCGGTGAATCATTAAATGATCCACGGTCTCTCCACTACACCTACACATACAACACCAATCTACAATTGGGAAAACTGTCCTCAACTTATCCCTAGTGAGTATCTTCCCCCAAGCTGCAGTTCAAACAAAGAATGAAACCTGTCTGGATACCATAACCCCCCATATACCTTTCCAAGGGAAAATGACCCAAGAGGAACCTCTTAATGCATTATAATATGAGCGAATATCAAACATTGTTTGGTCAGAAAATTGACATCATTGTAATAGGTGAGATTGTAAGTTTTGAAGGTTGAGGGACCAATTTAGAAATAGACCCAAACTTAGAGGGTGAGGTGTAAAGTGTATTTTAGCCAAAAATAAATCAGCAAACATTTTAAATTTGTTTCATGGAGAAATAGCACTTTATTCCATCTTACTTTCTGGTTGGGCAATGGGACAATGGTTCCTTGAAATGGCATCTCCTTACAATCATTGATTTTTGCAGTGCATCCGAATTCTGGACGAAGCTTATTGCAATAAACTCTACTCTCAGCCTTTGAAGGTGCTATATATATGTGGTAAAGATAGCAAGCTCCATGATTTAGTCACTGCTCTCAAAGTCAAGGATTATTCCGTATCAACTGGTCCATCATGTACCATATCAAATTTTGAAAACAGGTGAACGGAAAATCCTGTTCTTATTATTATTATTTTTGATAAGTAAACCCTGCTCGTATTTGCCTGTTGAAAATATAAGTTCTTGTTTTGAAATGCTCCTCCACTCAAAAAAAAGTTTTGAAATGCTCCTGCGATTTGTTCATGCATCTTAGTTTGGTTAGTGAAATTTGCTTAAGTCAAGCCTTATCAATCTTCATAATAATTTTTTGATCTTTCATCTTATTTTGGTTGCATGTTGTAAACCGTAAGGCTTGTAGATAAAAGGTAGAAATTTTTATAGTGAATGTATTGGAAAATTTAAAGGGAAATTACAAAAACTGGCCTAGAATTTATGCACTGTTTCAGATATAGGTTTGAGGTAGTTAATTTTTTCAAATAAAGTCCCAAATTTATGAAACCATTTCAATTTCCATTCATCTATGTTATTCTGAGTAATAACAGAGCAGAAAAATACTGAATACCTTCACCTAGGTAACTAGTTTCGTTTTTTTTTTTTTGGTTATAGAAGATTCATTCACTTTCTTACTCAAGCAAAACTCTCTCTTTCTTATCGGATCTTTCTCTAAACCTTCTGTGTTCAATGGCTGCCAAATTGATTTATGAACATACCATAGGTGAAACACAGAATTTTATCAATGGCTTCTTGCTTTTCTCTCATTTGTTATTACCCAAAATAATGGAGATGGATGGAAGCTTCAAACCGAAGTGATTTCATAAGTTTGGGACTTTAATTGACAAAATTAAAAACTTGGGAATGTGTATTATCTCAGCCATTTTTATGTAATATCCCCCCAAATTCAAATATCTTATTTAGGACAACACTGATAAGTGGAATACTGCTATTTACCATGACTTGTTAAAAAATGGTTGGCTAAAAGGCTGCAAGTGAGTAGTTGTGGGGTTTGGATTTTTATTTTTCTGAGGTAAAAAAAGAACTAAGTTTTGGGTCTTGAACTTAATGTGCCACAAATAATCTACTTCTTTTCAAAAAGGTTTTAGGGTGGTAGACTTGAAGGGTCAATGGTGTTGAGAGGAACAAGGGTGTGGAAGTGGGGTTTTGTATACTAAAGAAAGGTTTTCAGCGACTGGAATATTCTACTAATAAGAATTAAAGAGAGGAACGTGCCATTTTAGAGAAAGATGTTTTAACTTCAGGCCTCATACCACTTCTACGGTAGGTTGCATCCCAGGATTCTTCAGATCCTCACCTTAAATTGTAATAGAGAATGGAGCTTTCCATGTTACATTCAAATTATACCTAAACTCCAAACAAAATTTATCAGCTGCAGAAGTTTAATTACAGTTATCTATTCTTTAAAATAAAAGTTTAATTACTGTTATTTATAAAGGATTGCTAAATTTCTTGTCAGTTCTCTGTAGCACAAAATCTGATGCTTAGAACTATTCTGCACATATAAATAATGTCTTAATTGTGTACTCTTGATTTTGACAGCAAAAAGAAACCTCCAGTCTCTATGATCAACGTTGATCAGATAAGTACTGCTAATTTAGAGGAGTATGAGATTGTAATAATACCAAGTTTTGAACTACCAATAGACAGTTATGTGCATGTTCTCACGAAGATGGCCCGCCACACCGTCAATGGCGTGTTGCACAGCTTTGTAACTAAAGAAAACTCTGCGCTTGCTGGACCATTGATTGAAATCCTTGAACAATGTGGGCAGGCAGTGCCTGAAGCTTTAAGATACTTGTAGCTTACATCATCCATGTGGCAACAATGAAAGTTGGATGTGCGTTTATCACTGAGTCATTCTTTCAAGGTCCCACGTTATCTTTACCACAAGCATAAAATTGCTTTGTTTGTTCATTTAGTGTCTGCCTGACTACTTTTGCAGCAGTTGATGAG